>OW679201.1:50194977-50669919 GCA_940337035.1 Agriotes lineatus | reverse complement strand
CTACTCTTTTCTATTTGTAGAACTACTCTTTTACTTCCTATTTTTATACATTATTACATTTCGGAAAGCGTATTAAAACGCAACAAATGAATCGATAGAAAAATAACACAAGTTCGGAATTTGATGTTTTTCTTTCTACTGAGAAAAAGAATAAAGTCCGTGTTAAACGCTACGAAAGCTTTAGGCAATAACAACTTTAAAAATTTCCAAAATTTATATTTGATGGAAAAATACACGAAATATATTTTACAACATATGTTGTAATCCTCAAATCTACATACAATTGAAAACTTGTTTTATGTGAAAATTATAAAATATGAAAAAAATTTAAAATGCTCAAAATACGAACAGTAAAAAATACGTACACGTACTTCACGTTACGTACCGCCGAATTAATGAATTTATTTAAATACTGATACGATTTTTGTTTTTTTTTATTTATTGGCACCCATTTGGAAAAGGGCGCAGGCGGCAACTGTCCGCTTTTCCCATTAAATTCACCACTATTGATAGTAACTTTTAGTTTATTTTTAAATACCCATCAAGGATTCGAATGAGCTTGTTCTAAATTTTCCAGATTTTGTATACGTATAAAAACAATATTCATTATTGCGCAGCTTAAAATCTATCTCAAATAAGGATATTTCGGCACTAGCGACTAGCCTGTTTAAATATTAACGTTTTTACGTGAAATTTTCAATAGAATAGGATTTTTAAAATTAGACAGAAAAAAAATTCAACTACAAAAACCAGAATCTATTGGTTATGAAAGAAAACACGAATATCACAGCACCAACATTGTTTGTTTAATGAAGCACCATATTTTTTTATATCCTTGAAGACCTCGTTTTCTCAATTTCAAATATACATGATGCTAAATTAAATGGGGACGTTGAAACAAAAATTGTGCACATTTTTGTCATTTTACTGAAATGGGTATTAAAGTGAAAATTAGCAGATATGTTCTACCAATAGTAGACTTATTTATGAAATGTTTTTTATTTTTACCTATGCCTTTAAGGGGTTTAAATTAGGAAAACTATTTTTAAAGAAACTTTCTAACGGACAACAATTTGATTCTATAAAATATGTACTGAAAAGCCAATCCATTAAGAAACTTTTTAGCTCTTAGAGTTTTCTCTTAAAGCTAGTAGTTTTTGTGTAACAAAAACTACGAGCATAATTTTTTTTAATAAATCGGACTTTGCGGTACATATCTTTGTAGAATTAAATTCTCATCCGTTAAGCAGTTCTAATATATATATATACTTATATCAAAAATTAGTGTGGGACAAGCAATATTTCACAAAACAACATGCAATTGAAGTTATTGGTTAAGAACTTCTTCCGCACAAATGGTTTTATATTATATAAAAACAATACAATTACAAATTAATAGAAATCTAAATGAAGCTTTCGTTTTGTAATCACAATGCTCAATTAGGGCCTATTATCAAAATAGTTATTTATGTATCAAGGACGTAAAACAGGCGTTTCTGCACGCGGCGTGAAAGTTGTAGCACGAGGTGCGGAGCACCGAGGGCTATAACACAACAAGGGCCAAAGACGCTGGTTACATACAAAACTTTACGTACGATCGGAAAATTTCAAAAAGGCAGTTTCAGATTAGTATATAAAACTTTGTGGAATGAAAATAGGGCATTTCTTCCAATTATTTTAGATGAATAGTATGTATATCTTTTGTAATTAGGTATGGTTTTCATTAGAAAGTGTTTCTAAATAATAACCGAAATGACGTCAGCGGGGGGTAAATTTTGTTTTCGCCCGCTAAAAATGTCAGCGCTGACGTCATTTAGCGGTCGAAAAACATAAAAAGACTAGCTTGACGCCTGAAAATGAGGTCTAAACAACGCCTATTATTGATCAATTGTACATAATATTTTTTGCATACATCACGGTTATTTATGAAAATAAGCATAAGAACCATTATTATCAGAAAAATATTAAAAAAACATCGTTGTAATGATGCCATAGGCATCTCTACTTGTACTTAGATTGCTTAGAAACAGAACTAACAACAAGATCCACAAAGACACACGTAGCGGAGCAGGATATTAATATCTCATCTATAAAGAGCATTTATTTTTTAAAATCCAGTAAAAATACGAAACAAGATGGTTAAGCGTTGAGAGATACATATATCCAAAAATGAAATGATAGATACGTATCTAAACAAAATCTTGTTCGTTATTGGCGAGGTGTATGAGGAGTACCAGGTACCTTAGACACCAACCACTATGGTCATATGATCAAAATCCTAATGGAATTTTGCTGAAACTAAGCAGTTTCAACGCTACTAAAAAGAGATACACATCGTATTCCAAAAGATGCCATTTTACCCTCATTTTTATTTTTAAAAATCTCACCGGAACCGGGGATCGAACTCGCTATCTTTGGATCAGTAGTCAGGATGTTTAACTACTCAGGATGTTTAACTACTGAGCCACCGAGCCTGACATTTCTTCGAAACGTTTTCCAATATCGATGAAACCTTAGTGATACGTAAATAATAAAACAGCACGTAGAAGTACATTTTCAAAATATATCGCTATTAATTAGTCGCAAAATGTGTTTGTTTCAATAGTTTTCATTTTTGAAAAGTGCGGCGTGCAGGGCATCATTGAAAAGGTCGTATATAAAACAACCCATGTACATCAAACGATCTTTACTTGTAGATTTCACAATGTTATTTGAGTAATTATTAAATTGTTTGATTTGTCTATGATTTGCGTATTACATATAGCCCCCTCGATCACCCGAAATACTATTGCTAGTGCTACTTATATTCAAATCTATCGTAAAACTTTCTGGACCACAAATGCTTCACATTTGTGTGTACGATAATATACGCATCTATGTATTATTATTGACCGCTTTTTATCTAACGGTGTAGAGGCTGGTGATTGTACGCTTTAGGGTCTGGCGGTGCAGTGCTCAACTTGGCCCGTGTTTCTGATTGTACACAACAATACCACTAGGTATCTACACAAAATTTTCACTAGAATTTCGCTTTCATTATAACAGCAGATAAGATTACTTTTGTATCAACTTTTCAAGATATAAAAATCACGCGACCTGATAAGAATGAAGAAAACTGAATATCTATAACGAGTAATGGCAAAATATTAATCTTAAAAAATAAATATAACGAAATATTTTATCATAATCCCTGTTATCGTCGAATTTCACACATACTATCCTTATTAAAACAGTGGGCAGTGGAAAACAATTGGCGATTACCTACGAAGCACTGAGCTATACAAACTTATCATTATGCTGTCCAAATTATAATTAATTAAATTTATTTCTGGCAAAAGGTTCCTGCTATTTCTGCATTTGAAACGCTGCAGAGCACACAAAGCAAATGTTTATCTGACAGCCGGAAGATGGTCAGTTGTCTTCGACTGTCTACTGTTTTAATTGATTCATGAAAGGCAATGCCAACTGAGGATATTTTTAAATGCAGCTGTCCTGTTGTTTAACATACATTAGATTATTTTACGCGGCTATTTTTATTTTAATGTAGCAAAGCAACAAGCAGTAAGAGTAAGAATTTGTTAAGTTGCTGTTCTATTTTTCTTTTATTTTGTGAATATAGTGAATGAAATCGATCACGCTGTCAGTATAATTGAATTAAGGTGATAATTTTGTACTCGTACAATTACAGCGAGAATTTGTGCAAGTGCAAAATTATAGAACTATTCGTGACACAGAAAATAGTGCGCAGCGAAATATTTTAACCGAACATCGAAATATCCCACATGCACTGAATATTCCCAGATATACTTTTTTATCACGAGTGCTTTTGCATAAAAAAATCGTCGGTAATATTCAATGCACTATGATTTTAACAAATAGACATCCCTACACATTCAAGCAAGCAATAGCACAAGACCTCTAGTTTCCATGGAAATAATTGAATTCAAATGATAATTATGCACTAATGTAACTACAGTGATAATTTGTACAAGTGCAAAATTTCAGCGCCAATTTGTGAGTTAAAACGTTCTAGAAATAATGCTATTACCAAATATCCCACGTACAATGAATATTTCCAGATAATTTTTCAAAATCACTAGTGAGATTGAGAAAAATATATCGGTAATATTCAGGCAATAGGGTTATCACAAGTAAATATTACTCTACATAATCAAACAAACAATAGCGGGAGACGTTTTATCCTAGTTTCCATGGAGATAGTAATTGAATTCAATTTTACACTAGTGCAATTTCAACGAAAATTTGTACTAGTGCAAACTTTCGGCACTACTGCGTACCACTTGAACGTTACAAAATCTTTCACTTCTCGAGGAAATAGTGCATAGGGCAATATTCTCAACGAATATTCTACGTCCACTGAATATTGGCAGATAATTTTTCTCGTAAGTTAAGGAGAAATATGGATATTCAGTATCATTTTAAATAAAATTCCAAATGATTTTCTTTATTTCTTCAAACTGGAAATAGTTTTACTAAAAAATTGCCTCCATAGCAATAAATTCATAGTTTTGAAGCAAAGCTAATAAGCGAAAACAAATTGAAATTGAAGTGGAAGGAACACATTACCGGATGTCAAAAAATTTAAATACCACGTAAACGTAGATGCTCTTTTAGAATTGGCCAGACGTCAAATAAACCCCATTTCTGCAACATTATTTTTTCTTTGCATTTTCGTTCGATGTTATACCTCTGTTTAAAATATCATTAAAATTAGAAAGTGTCTATTAGCTTAGAATTTTGTAATATTTCCCACTCCGCCCCTTGGAATATTAACAGGCAATTAACTGTCAGTGCACGTATTTGCGCTCCAACTTACAAATTCGAAACATTTAGTCGTAGCTTCGAAGGCCCGTTTGTCTATAACCAAGGGTTACTCTTCAAATCATTAAAAACGCGTCGCTCAGCGATATTCCTTCAAGCCCCTGGGGCAACTTGTACAAACTAACGGCGTTTGCTTCGAGTTCGAAACTGAAGCCGACGGCCTGTTTGAGGTCCTCTAATTGCCGTAATAAAGTTTATGTCTGGAGCAGGAGCTGCTGGTAGCCGACTTTCTACCAGTTTATGATTAGGGCCAAATTCTGGGCCGTAAAATTTCAAAAATGTGGAAACTTTCCCCTGATTGCAGCGCTATCGGGCTGGTAGCAGCGATTTACGGCCACAATTTGTCGGACCCCGAATTTTAGTCGTTTTTAAATTAACAGGGGCTGAGAGTAATAAAGTTCGATACAAGGCTATAAAATTTAGACCAAAACGGAACATGCCCTGTTGATAATCCCGAAGCATTTTTGGTGTTCGCATGCACTACAATGCACTACCATAAAAACATAAAATTGTTTCAAATTTAATCAAATAAGAAACCACAACCTATTCGTCCTGATGTAGCAAAATATAAGAAGCTGGTTTTTGGCAAAATCTTGTCATTTCAAAACATGTTTTAATCATTATTGCAGGCATGTTATGAAGTTTTTGATTTTTATCAACAGTTTCTGGCTCTTAACTCGAAACATCTAAAGACCTGAATGTTTATTTCCTGCATTTACAAGAATCACTTTAAGGGTGTTTGTTTAACTATGGGAATTTCTTTTATCTTAAGATGACAGTTAAATAAAAACAAAGTTGTAGAATTTGGTGTTGGTCAATATTCTGAAAAGAAGTCGAAGCCCACTAAGTTTTTTCTATATCTGAACAAAGCTAAAAATGTATGTACAAAAATGTTATGCTTAATTGGACAACTTTTTAACAATAACTTAGCAGATGTTCAAATTCGTCAAGTTAAGGAAGCGGTATACTGAATGATAGCTGACAATACCCAAAATGGGTCTGTAATAGGCACCAAATGGTCATTTACACGACAATTTAACATGTGAGTATGATTTTTACAGCCAGAATTACGTCGATTTTCGCACAACCTTGATGACTTGTGGTTTCAACAGGATGGAGTTCCTGCTCAAATCGCAAACGTCCTATGGACATATTTTGTCTTGTCTTACTCCATTGGCGGTTTTTATTTCTGTTGTCTATTATGTTTCAATATAGTTTGTAGTTTGTATTCTTGTTTTAGTATTTCTAATATGTCTATTAAAGGAGCTCAATCGAAGCCTTTTGTCAAAGCTGCAAAACTTAAAAAGCAGGACTCGCAAATTCGATCGCTTTTTCATCTATTTGCCATCACAAATATAATATCAATTGTTTATTTTTGTTATTGTGTTTAGGGATCATAATTGTTAATGCATTTAATACACACGGTCGTATTGTCAACTAGGAGTGTAATTAAGAAGTGCATGGAGGTTGGAAAATCTTCATTTTGAAAGATAGCTCCCCAATCCAGTCTCGCATAAATTGCCGTTTCGTACATTAAAAAAAGAGTTGTCAATAAAAAAGGAAGCTAAACTCTGAGTGTTCTAGATAGATTACTGAAATGCAGTCAACGCATGTTTACTTAGACGTTTATTCGATTTGAGCTTAAGAACAATTTACTTTGAGATTTAGGCTTTTCTTTGTTACATATTTATGAATATATTGTATTGTTCATTCATGTAAATGCAAAAAATATATATTGCTATTACCACATTTTAAGCCTCCATGATTATTATAGCACTTAAGAATATTTCATGCATATCAAATAATATTTTATACATATTCCAGAAATGTGCTACTTTAATTTTTGTAAACAGTATAAAATAACATTGGTTTTCATAATAATTGCAAAACTGTATTAAAAATAGTGTTAGCCTTGATTGGGGGGGGGGGGGGGGGGGGGGGGGGAAGAAAACCAAGCTGAAAAGTAGTGTCATTTTGGTTTCCCCAATAAATACTTGTAAAATTGTGCATACCCTTTTTCCCAATTAAGTGAGCTTAAAAATTGATTGAATGCTGCGGGAGTGCTGTAGTGGAGTGTATTATTAGTAGCACCTCTACAGACGGTTGAAAACGGGTTTTTATCGGTGCATAGAGTGTTAGCGTGTATTCAGGTGGCTTTTTTTCGACATCCGAGCGGAGAATCGGAGCCCCTGGAAGCTAGAGGTAGGCAGTGACCTTCATAGAGAGCGGAGGAGCCCTGGGTGTAAGCACGGGGACAGCTGGAAGCATTTTTTGGTATCACAGAGGTCGCGACACAGGAATTGTTCTGCGGCGGCGTTCAGAAGTTGGTCAACGGACAAAGAGAGGGTCCTAATTCTGTTCCAAAAGGCAACAAAAAGATCAGAAAACTTCATCTAAAAGATCGAATTCAGCGAATTTCTTGGTGGCGGCAGTTCTTTGAACACTTCCGGCAGTAGCGTCCTTTGAGTGTGTATTGTTTTGTGACGTGTATTTACTTACAGCATTTGTTATCACCTAGGCACCACTTTAATTACGTAATCACAGACAATTGTTGTTTAGTAGAGGACTTGTTTTGCGATTTGTGTGGTTGGAACCTCATTTTTCTTTAGTTAAATAATGTCCTGTATATATTTACTTTTAAATTATTAAAATAATATCACGATAAATGATTTGATGGCAAATGTATTTCTTACTAATCAAGATAATACTTGCCTGGAAACTCGACTCATATGAGATAAGAGCTCTTTTAAGATTATGTTTGATTCACACAGATGCGTGCATCAAAACCTTTTTGATTATAATTATTCATGTAATTCAAGTCATAACTGTTCTATCTCATTCAAAGGTCGTGGTAAAGTCAAATTTGCATCTTGCCGTATTTGTTTGCCTCTGTTAATATTGGAAAGGAATTTGTAAGCTTCCCTTAATGGCTTTTAAGCGGATGGATACATTTCCTAATAGAACTTAAGCCGACTTAGCATATTTGGGAATCATGTGTTTATGGATTTCGTTCAATTGCCTCATTGAGAGAGCTTAGCATTAAGATTCTTAGAATAAGTATTTATTCCTACGTGCGACGCTCCGATTGGCTACGCAGGATCGCCTCAGCCAATAGTGTTTGAGCTTTCCCCTCCTTGATGAATTTGCGAGTTCGGCTCGCTGTAAATTCAGCGTCAGTTAGATTCAGAATTTCGAGTAAGCAAGTTCAGCTATGCTTTGTGCTGGGTTGCGGTCGTTCTAACTCCCTGGTAAAGACGTTTCCAGGTTGTTTTGTGTTACGGTTACGCGTAATTCGCTATTTTCGCGTGGCCAATCCAAGCGTGTCACAACAGTTGAAGCTTTTGTAAAAAACCATCGGTCCATCAGTGACGTTTGTAATCGTTGTTACTCAATATACTCGTGTTTGTTAAGTCTTCTTTCACTCCAACAAATAACTGAACCCAAGTCAGGGTTATTAAGTGGCAGTTCCCGGCAATCCCATTGAACCGGAATTCGCAGCGGATTAATTGGGGGCCCCATTCGTGGAAGCCTCTTATCAAGTTAATCATACAAAAAACAGATTATGAAACTTATTTATTTATAATATCCAATACACGGCAATTATTATACCATAACAATATATTGTTTCTACCAACCTAATGAGGCTCGCGGGGAAGGGGTTAATTAGTAAGTTACACCAATGTGGTCTCGTGGAGAATTTTGATAGGAAAGCCAACCACCAAACGTAAAGTGCATTCTCCCCCCCCCCCCACCCCCACCTAAACTTTACAGGCTAATTTCCGAATTTTAAAGCTCTTGAACTGTTTGAGGACGTGTCTGGTAAACTTTAGAGTTTAAAAAGCCCCAAAGAAAGACTTCAGGAAACATCCCTGTTAGCACATTTGATTCGGTCAAAATATATGAATTTTCCGCGAATACTCGTTGATTAACAGGCTAATTAGTCATAGTAGATGAAACTTTAACTATCAATGTACGAATAAATCGTCTTTTACAAACGTTCCATCAATAATATTTCCATGGCAAGCTATCAAAAATGTGATTAGTGATTAAACTAACACGCCCGCAACCTTGCGTACGAATGTAACTCCAAGACTGCACTCGATGAACTGACTGTACGTGCCCAAAGTTGTAAGCATTGGCATCAGTAATTTCAGATGTGCGCTATTAGCCGCGGTCAGAGTGCTCGAGTGCCTTACCGCCTGTGACACCCATTTAACCTTAAAATATCCTTATCTTTTGACCTACTTCTTGCCACTGGCCTGGCTGCAACTGTAAAAACCTGAGGAGTCGGTTCGATTTGGCACCAATAAAAATTACTCGTGCTTTGTTTAAGCTTCAAAATGAGAAGAATGGTGAAAAATAAGTTTAAAAAAATCCTTTCAGAATAAAAATGTTCTTGAATGGCTCCTTACAGCGAACCGCTTAATTAGTCGACTTGCACAAATCGTTAAGAATAAAATCAAGTAGCTCCCTTAAAACAACTTGCCAGACACCAATTTATTTAGAAGATGCCGAAATAGGGTATATTTTATTAATTTTGCCTTGATATCGTGAGTAAAACGAAACTGATTTCTATTAATATTTGTATTTTTTTAGTACTACAGCGAAACCTAACACAAAACATCTGCTTTTTTGATTTCCCTCATTAGGGGCACTTGAAGCCCCAATCAGCGGCCCCGTGCAGCGGCGTAATTTCGGAGTCGCGGCGTGCAGAGTGTAGGAGTTGTTATCTGCCGAAGAGCAAAATAGGTCAAACAAATCTAGTAGCACTAGAAAATTGGGTCACCCGGTTTCGCTGCCAACACATGGGAATTATCCTCAGACGCAGCGGTAGTAAAAAGCTTTCCGCCCGCTCGCTGCGGCGCGCCCGCTGGTTTCGGGACTCTGGCTTCATCATGACGGGTGATGCGGCAGATGGATGGCGTTATGGCGCGGTTGGGACATACTTGGGCAACTCGGATGCACTAAAATCACGTAAAGCCGCACAGCGATCGCGCACAATTAGCGTCAATTAATTATTACAGGACGTCCTAGTTTTCGTGCGTTTTTATTTCTGCCGTTTCGTCATCGCCACTGCCATGCAATTACACGTCAATCAGAAATAGGAGCAAATGCGAGTTTAATGAACAAGGCAATGCCCGTAAAGCGGCTACTGCGGAGTTTAACTGTGGTTTTTCAAGCTGAATTCAAAATCGATTAAGTTTGGATGTGGGCCCACCCATTCATACCACGTATTCGCACAGTAAAATGCTTTACAAAGAAACAAATATGTTATTTGAATGAATATTTTCCAACACTTTTTATGCTAAACGAAGCTCTTGTGAAGATAAATTAATTTTGTTTTTCAAATAAGCATAAAATTACTTTAGTACAGCTCTATTTGCACTCAGATTTTAATCATTGTTTTGTACTTACTACGCACTACACAAAATATAACTTCCATGTCAAAGTATTGTGTATATTTGAACTTCGCCAACCACGTATTTAATTAATTTCAAGCTCCACCTACATATAAACATTTTTCTAACTGCCTTCATTGGAAAACACGGGAATGAACGAGTTTTTCCAGAATATTTTATTTAATTTCAGAACCTTTGCATTTTTAATCCAAATGCAGCTCCACGTAACAGATACTCCATTAATTTGAAGAAATTGAGTTTAATTTCATAATATTCCTGTTCCTTACACACATATTTTCCTAGCTTCCTTCACATGAAAACACTGGAATGATGGAGGTTCTCCAAAAGCTTCTATTGAATTTCAAAACTTTGCAATTTTCCTGTTACACATAAAAAAATTCTAACTACCTCCGTTTGAACATACCAGAATGACTTTGTATCTTCAGAAGCTTCTATTTAATTTTAGGATTTTTTCAATTCTCAACCCAAATGCAGCTGCACTCAACTGACACTCCGTTAACTTAGGAAAAAAGAATTTAGTTTCACTTTAATGCTATGCTCTTCTCAAATATTTTTCTAGTTTCCTTTGTATGAAATCATCGGAATTAATGTGTTCCGTCAGAAGCTTCTATTTAATTTCGGGACTTTTCCAATTCTCAACCCAAATGAAGCTGCACTTAACTGACACTCCGTTAATTTAGGGAAAAAATAATTTAATTTCATAATATTGCTATGTCCTTCACAAACATTTTTCTAGTTTCCTTCGTATGAAAACACCGGAATTTTAATGTATTATTTCAGAAGTTTTTATTTAATTTCAGGACTTTTCCTATTCTCAACGCAAATGCAGCTGCATTTAACTGACATTCCGTTAACTTATAGGTAAAAAAATATTTAACTTCATAATATTGTTATGCCCTTAACACACATTTTCCTAGTTTCCCTCGTAAGAAAACATCGGAATTAATGTGTTCCTTCAGAAGCTTCTATTTAATTTCAGCACTTTTCCAATTCTTAACCCAAATGCAGCTGCACTTAACTGAAACTTAACGCCGAATTTCATAATATGTATTGCTATGCCCTTCTCAAACATGTTTCCAGTATGCTTCGTATGAAAACACCGGAATTTTAATGTGTTCTTTTAGAAGCTTCTATTTAATTTCAGGACTTTTCCTATTCTCAACCCAAATGCAGCTGCACTTGACTGCGACTCCGTTAACTAAGAAAAAAAATCAATTTAATTTCATGATATTGCTATGCCTTTCACAAACATTTTTCTAGTTTCCTTCGTATGAAAACGCCGGATTTTTAATGAATTCTTTCAGAAGTTTCTATTTAATTTTAGGACTTGTCCTATTCTCAACCCAAATGCAGCTGCACTTAACTGACATTCCGTTAACTTACAGGAAAAAAAATATTTAACTTCATAATATTGTTATGCCCTTAACAAACATTTTCCTAGTTTCCCTCGTATGAAAACATCGGAATTAATGTGTTCCTTCAGAAGCTTCTATTTAATTTCAGCACTTTTCCAATTCTTAACCCAAATGCAGCTGCACTTAACTGAAACTTAACGCCGAATTTCATAATATTGCTATGCCCTTCTCAAACATGTTTCCAGTATGCTTCGTATGAAAACACCGGAATTTAAATGTGTTCTTTCAGAAGCTTCTATTTAATTTCAGGACTTTTCCTATTCTTAACCCAAATGCAGCTGCCCTTAACTGAAACTTATCGCTTAATTTCACAATATTGCTATGCCCTTCTCAAACATGTTTCCAGTCTGCTTCGCATGAAAACACCGGAATTTTAATGTGTTCTTTCAGAAGCTTCTATTTAATTTTAGGACTTTTCCTATTCTCAACCCAAATGCAGCTGCACTTGACTGCGACTCCGTTAACTAAGGAAAAAATCAATTTAATTTCATGATATTGCTATGCCTTTCACAAACATTTTTCTAGTGTCCTTCGTATGAAAACGCCCGAATTTTAATGTATTCTTTCAGAAGTTTCTATTTCATTTTAGGACTTTTCCTATTCTCAACGCAAATGCAGCTGCACTTAACTGACATTCCGTTAATTTAGGGAAAACATAATTTAATTTCATAATAGTGCTACGCCCTTCGCAAATATTTTTCTAGTTTCCTTCGTATGAAATCAACGGAATTAATGTGTTCCGTCAGAAGCTCCTATTTAATTTCGAGATTTTTCCAATTCTCAACCCAAATGCAGCTTCACTTAACTGACACTCGGTTAATTTAGGAAAAAATGAATTTAATTTCATAATATGGCTATGCCCTTCACGAACATTTTCCTAGTTTCCTTTGTATGAAAACATGGGAATCAATGTGTTCCTTCAAAAGCTTCTATTAGTTTCAGCACTTTTTCAATTCTCAACCCAAATACAGCTGCACTTAACTGACACTTCGTTAATTTAGGAAAAAATGAATTTAATTTCATAATATGGCTATGCCCTTCACGAACATTTTCCTAGTTTCCTTTGTATGAAAACATGGGAATCAATGTGTTCCTTCAAAATCTTCTATTTAGTTTCAGCACTTTTTCAATTCTCAACCCAAATACAGCTGCACTTAACTGACACTTCGTTAATTTAGAAGACAAAATGTATTTCATTTCATAATATTGACATGCCCTTCACAAACATTTTTCTAGTTTCCTTCGTATGAAAAAACCGGAATTAATGCGTTCCTTTAGAAGATTCTAATTAACTGCAGGACTTTTCCTATTCGCACCCGAAATACAGCTGCACTTAACTGACACTTCGTTAATTTATGAAAAAATTAATTTAATTTCATAATATTGCTATGCCCTCCACGAACATTCTTCTAGTTTCCTTCATATAAAAACGGAATTAATGTGGTCCTTCAGAAGCTTCTATTTAATTTTAGCACTTTTTCAGTCCTCAATCCAAATGCAGCAGCACTTCTCCATCACGATGCAGATGCACTTCCCATTTGAGATGCAGCTACACTTTACCCATTAAATAATATACCTGTTCCCTATACAAATATTTCTAGCTTCCCTACCGGAATGAATAGTTCCTCCACAAACTACTAATTAATTTCGGAACATTTGCAATTTCCAATCCAAATGCAGCAGCACTTCTCAACTCAAATGCAGCCGGGCTTGGACTTGATCGACTTGACAGCCTATTAATTTGTAAAAAATAGTTTAAGATCATAATATATCAATATTCCTGTTGTTTATACAAACATTTTCGGGTCCCCTTCATTGGAAAACACCGGAATGAATGAGTTTCGCCCAGAATATTTTATTTCTATTTTTTATCCAAATGCAGTTGAACTTAACCCACACTCCATTAATTGGAAAAAAATAGTTTAATTTCATAATATTCCTGTTTTCTGCACAAATATTTTTCTACCTCCCTTCATAGGAAAACACTGGAATGAATGTATTTCTCCAGAAGCTTCTATTTAATATCAGAACTTTTGCAACTTTCAGTCCAAAATGCAGCTGCAATTATCCGACACTTCAGTAATTTGGAAAAAAATGAGCATTTTTTATCTCCTTTCACAGGAATACACGGGAATAAATGGTTTTAACAGAAGCTTCTGTTTAATTTCAGAATTTTTGCAACCGTCAATACAAATACCGCATTTATCCATTTTCCAGTAATTTAAAAAAATTAAGTTTAGTTTAATAAAATTCCAGCTCCCTTCTGAATAAGTTGTGTCGATTTAATTTCAGAACTTTTGCAATCTCAATCCAAACGCAGCTGCACTTAACCAACATTCGCTTAATTTGGAAAAAAACAGTTTAATTTCATAATATTCCTGTTCCCTACGCAAACCGTTTTGTCTCTTCGTTCTAAATGAATTTTCCAGAAGCTTCGATTTAATTTCAGACCTTTTACAGTTCTCAATCCTAATGCAGATGCACTTAACAGACACTAATATAAAAATTAATTTTAATTTTATTTTTAATTGTTTACGTATAAAATTTTTAACCGTTTACAAGTGTAAACGTTTATTTTTGAACCATTGAGCGTTTAATTTTTTGTCATCTCTAGTTTACTTTCATAATATTCCTGTTCCCTACACACATATTTTTCTAGCTCCCTTCTGCATGAGTTTCTCCAGAAGCTTCGAATTTTACAATTACTAATCAAATGTCTGCTGCACTTACCCGACATTCCAGCATTTTTGAAAACATGTTTTTTGTGTAATATTCTTGTTCCCTACACTAAATTTCTAGATTCCTGCATAAGTATAAAGACACGGGAATAAATGAGTTTCTTGACAAGCTTCCATTTAATTACAGAACTTTTAGATTCTCAATCCAAATGCAGCTGCACTTAACCAGTCAACCGAATCTCAATTAATTTGAAAAAAAGGAGTTTAATTTCACAATATTTATGTTCTAGAAAAACAAAAAACAACTATAGTTTTGAAATTTCTATCGAAATGCAGCTGGATTTTATCGATAGTCTATTAACTTCAAAGAAATTGAATTTCTTTTTATAATATTCCTATTCTATACAATTCTATACAATTTTTGTCAAGTCTCTTCCAGGAAAAATAGGGAAAAATAATTTTCCAGAAAATTTCTAATTTTAAATATTTTATTTGAAATAATTGCTGCACTCAAATTAATATGCTATCAATTGAGTTCATTATCATATTATTCCAGTTCTGTACAAAACACTTTTGAGTGTGTTCCTAGGAAAACAAATGAAATAGTTTCTTCAGAAAACTCTTTAATTTCTGAACTTTCTGTATTTATTCATTCAACTGCAACTGCACTCAACCGATATTCTATTAATTTCAAAAAAGCAAATACTTTCCTATAACATTCCTGTTCTGTACAAAACCATTTTCTCTGAGTTTCTTTCTTGGAAAACAACTGAACGATTTTTTTCATGAATATTTTCTGCAGTTGCTCATCCAAATACAGATGCACTTAATCGATGGTTTTAAAATTTAGACAAAATAGTTAATTTTCATAATATTCCTGTTATGTACAAAGTAGCTTTTTCTAAATTTCTTCATTGCAAAACAACTGAGAGTTTCTCCAGAAATCTGTTTAATATGTTAACCTTCTGCATTAGTCCATCCAATTGCAGCTGCACTTTACTGCTATTAAATTCGCCAAAAACGTTCACTCTCACGACATTTCTGTGCTGTACAAAGTCTCTTTCCACACATTAATGCGAGTCTGCATAAATTTATGATTTTTGAACATTTTTCAATATGACTCAAATTCAGTTGCACTCAACCGACATACTATTTATTTGGAAAAAGTCTAATTACCTTTACCGTATGTTTTCTGCCCAAAACTGTCTATACAAACAACTGCAGGAGTTCTTTTAAGTTTCTGTATTTTTCTATCAAAATGCAACTGCATATTTATGCTATTCATTCGTAACATGCAGGTTTTCTTCGGAAAGAAATAACTGGAAGAGTTTCTTAGGGAAAATCGTTAACTTCTGAACCGTTTAAATTCTTTAAACTACGTGTAACCGTGCTTAACCGTTATTAAATTCATTTGAAAAACTTTATCTCACTATTACGATATCGTTGTTCTGTAGGAAAACACTTTTCTATGCTTCTTCGTGAAACAACACTGAATGAGTTACTACTCGATTTTTATAATTTCTGAAATTCTTTAATTTTTCAGCTGACAATATTGTTGCTCCAGAAAGAGTAATATTAGGACGTTTGGACACATTCTAAATTATTTTTGTAGAAAAAAATACTAACATTCTTGGGTAGCAAACATTTATGAAGCCGTCAATGTTATTTCTGGGTCTTTTTGTACGAAAAAAAATAACTTCCTTTTAGAAAGAATGTTTTAATTCAGAATAACTATATATCAAAATTGTTTTTTGCCTTACTAGTAAATTAATTGTTGTTTATATCTGTGATACGGTACATCTAAACACGACCATAACAACGAGGGCATGATGAACGGGCATTAGAATTCATAACGTCCGCTCATCCTTCACGTCAAATTTCTTACCAATCACGTACCAATCACAGCAATATAGTTGATCGTCCAATATAAACTTTCTAATCCGTTACTTAGATTAACAAGGAATATCAGTACGATATAAAATTTTGTATGCACCACGAACATTACTTGATATTTATACCCTCGTTCATAATAAACATCTTCATAATGCCCTTAGTACATAAATAACTATTAGGGCTGCATCTAACAATGGGGAATTTCAATAATGAACATATCGTCGATTTATTTCTCTGATCCTTCCAAGCAGTAAACTAATAAAATTCCCAAAATATTCCATTCTGAAAAACAGCAACGTTTTACATTGAGGAATAAGATTGGTGCAGTTGATTTAAATTTCAAGTAAGTTTGAATATTAATTATTAATTCTAAAATTGCAAATTAACACAAAGTCTAAATTAAGGCATTTAAAGAACGAATGTTGCTTGTTTCTTTATGTATCTGTTAAGTGTTTCAATTAGAAATTTGTTTAATATATATTTGCTACAATTTTAAAAATCCAACAGTTACTTTCGTATGGCTGTAAATTACTTTCGTTCGACAGCAACCCTATTTTCTACTTTGCAACTGTTATTTTTTTAACTTTTTCTGCCTAAAAATTTCCTGTGTGATACATACCAGCTTATGACACACTCATATTTACTTTAACAAATTAATGAAAAGTATTATTTACGGCTTGATTTGAGAGCAATCCACCCAGAATAAACGGCTCGCATTCTGTGGGAACACTACAACGGTCCTAGCCTTCTGGATGAGCATTGAACTAAATTCAGAACGCTAAAATTACCGAAGTTTTTCCTTGCAGTCTGGTCTGAAGGATTTTTTGCGTGTATTTTCATAAATCCGCGTCAGGCTACCGAAGCGCGCGATATAAATAGCCATTTGAAATAGTTTTGCAATCAAGGAAGCAGCGGACGATAGTAGTTTTGCATTTTCTAGCAGTTCGAAAATAAATAAACACCACGGGATTCAAAACTTGTATATTCCTAGGTCTAATGTTTGTAAAATAACGAGGATGCCAATACTGCATTTAATTTTGACTCAGAGGGCCTTGGAAAACAAGGAGTGAAACAATTGAATAGCTGCAGGTTCCAAGCAGAAACTGTGCAACTATGTATGAACGCTCCCTCAATTGCTAATGATGAAAATTAAAAAAAAGTTTGGTCGATTTCGTACAAATAGTACCGTAGGGGTTTAATAAAACAATTGAGTTTCGCCCTTAAGTCAATCTAATGCGACTATTTTAAAAATCTTCCAAAGCACACGCGACCTTACAAAAAGGCATCCATTACCAGAGTGCATAAAATTATCCAGTTGTGTCAGCGGAGATGCAATTAAGATAGCAAAAAGCCAGCCGCAAAGTAGGCTGTGGAAAGAAAGCGAATTCGCGATTACAGAATAGTGGAGCAGCTTTCGCGCCAACAAAAGCGAATCTGAAGAGGCTCTCGCGGGCGGCTGTGCAGAGCATTTCGGTTTCAGCCGCCTGCGATGGCAACCTGTTAGCTGTGATGTCATAACTCGGCGAAGACCATGCGTGTCTCGCTTGCGTAACCGCATTTATGGCGGCCTGACACCATTCTCACTTGCTGCCCCCCGACACCCCGCCCCTGATCTAGCACACTGCACTGTTAAAAAGCTTCGCGCAGACAGCTGCTCTTCTGGTAATAGTACTGAAGCTAGCTAATGAAACAATTGCAGTAGCTAAATAGTATTATACCTGCACCTGCACAACTAGCGAACAGAAACAGAATTGGCGTCCCTTGCTCTAGTGGGTGCTCCCTATAGACTGAAGAAGAATACGGGACGTTATTATATGTATTATATATTATAAATTCTAGTTTATTATTTTTTACTTTTGTGCCGTTTTTATTTTGTGTTTGAAAATATTGCAGGCTCTTATTGGTATTTTCATAATTATAAATCTTGGAATAAATGAACAGCTTAAATGCATACGTTAGAACCACTTCTAAGCATTGAGCCGAACCCCAAAGTTATTTCAGGGACCGAGGTAGTTGTTAGAAACCTCTGACGGGGCAGTTAATGGCCAAACATGTGTGTGGGTGGATGTGAAATTTCATACCACCGAGGGTTGCATTCCAATGCGAGAGCTCGGATGTGATTTTTGAAGTGTTACTTGTGGTAATTATCTGGATTGCTGATTACTAGAAAGAGTGAAAGTCTTGAAATGGAGATTGTGTGTGGTTTTATTATGCATCTGAATTGGACACTGTTTCATAGTTGATATTTCCGCAGCGATTTGTAGAGAGCTTTATTGTTAGGCCGTTGCTCATCGTTATTGTTGGGTTTGTGTCCAATTGGTATCGCGAATTAGTACACTATGTACCTGGGAATAGTACACATCGGCCAAGATCACTAACCCTTGACCTAATAAGCAATTATCAGTGATCTAGGAAATGCACCTGGATAGCCTCGGATGCTCATTTCTTACAAATTCCTTGCGAATTCGGTCTCTACGGGAGCGACAACCGTAGTTGCAATTCGCACTGACGTGAGTTTTGTTATCATTCGGTTAACAGGCATTCGTATTCGTATTCGCAGATAAACAATAGGCGGTGCACCTGAAGATCATCCCTGATCAAGATCTTCTACTAGACGCTACGTGGGGACATTGTGAGGGCTGCAAACCCCCCTTTAAGTACTATCATTTCGAACACGCAGTGCTAAATGTAGTAATGCTTGCTTGGTTTTGTTTACATGTCTGAATTTATGACTTAGCTGTTTTGTACTTACGTGAGCCAGAACCGAAAGAGCGGTTCTGAATTTCGGTAAGTCGCCTGCATGTAATTTATGCATGGGAACCGATTTGAATTCAGGAAAAAAAAAATTCGAACCGAAATAAGTGTCCCAACAATTGTATACAAATGAAATATGCGTTTGCACGATTATTATAGTAAATAAAATCATAAAGCGATTAACAATGGTTATTCCTGAAAAACAGTCCTCCAACTGCATCAATAGCTATTTAATTTTTTATGAAAATACTCATTTGCTTCGTTGTACTTATAATTTAACAATTCAATATAATGGCAGAACTCTACATCAGATCACCGCTTTTTACAAAGTTTATAAAGTGGCAATTTCAATGAATCGATAGGTGAAAATGTTAGAAAACTACTGAATAAAATTTTAAATTGAAGTTAATTGCAGCCAATACAATAAAAGTATCGCGGTTATGTTTGCTTACGAACGCAACGTTGCGCCATGTCGACAAAATTCGTTGAACAAAACCCAACTAGAGTTTTATAAGTGAACGGTAAACCAAATTCACGCACTTAGACTTCAAAATGCACCCGCTTTATTACTCCACAGTCGCACTTGTGTGTTCAATCTTGTTACTCCACCTCATCGATCAGTCTTCAGAGGAATCTAATGGTCGCTGGGTTAAAAAAAAAGTTCCGCCTATGAACGGATTCGAACCGAAAACCAAGCTATTACAAGCCTAACACTCTACCCATGGCGCCACCTTGACCAGTCCATAGCAAACTTTACAAAATTAAAATACTGCGGCGACACGTAACATTTCCAAAAATGTGATGTATCTGTGGGCCGCGTATGTTTAATTGAGACAATCTTAATTACATATTTGGTCCTTCGAGCCGGATATGCACCCGAAACCCTATTAGCGAAATAAAGGAAGCCAATTTAGTATATCAGGTGTACGTCGTACTAAAAAGAGCGTCAGTTACCTATATCGGAAGGGAGCTTATTTGTAACGCTCTCTGTTTACTTTAGCAGCCATAAATTCGTTGAAACAGAAAAACATTAATTGTCCCAGTCTTCGAATTTCACGCGATGTTCCTCCATACAGCGCAAAACCGCAAAACTATACCAACGCTAATTTTGTGGTAATAGTTTGAAGAAAATACAGTAGACATTGGTTATAACTAACTTCATAAGACTTACAAACTGGATCGTTATAAAAGCAGTCTGTAAAAAGGGGAAATTGTAAATAAAAAATTATATTGTTAGGAAACTGATGCGTTATTAAATTATATATAACGGCAATCACCTCTGTATACTAATAAAAAAAATTATCAGAGACTGATTTGCACATTTTTGCATTTGGATTATGAGTAGTATATCGTTAAAAATAAATTTTCGCTCTATCTTTCTATATCGTTACAAACATGCATTTGCTAAATTGCGACCTTGATACACTTTTCACAATTTCGTATTTAACTTTTAGGGTGACTGATTATCGCTGTTGTTTTTTAATTTACTGCAATTAGCGTGCCCTTCTTAGACGATTACTCCCTTCAAACTATGTAATATTTAGTGCCAAGTTTTGCTTACACAAACAAAATTAGATAATCGTCACTGATTCGGCAATTTTGTAGGATTTGTAAGCACTTAAATTAATACACCGGGAGTTAGTTGGCTACAAACGAGTTCACTATAAACGGAAAAAATAGTATTGGGATTATGGAACTTTTGACAGTACTCGGTGCGTTATAACCGACAAATTGGTACAGTTTCTAATCTAATTCTACTTATTACAGCTGTGGGTTGTTTGGAAGCATCAGTTTTAAATTAAATCGATTTTTGCTTTATCATAAGAGCTTGATTGGACAAAAAATATATAATGAGGTTATGGTACTACACCTAATCCATTTGCAGAAGTGAAGGAAACTGCCTATAATGAGCAGAGGTGGATAATAACAACAAAAAGATTCCAAAAGGAGGCAGAATTAAATTAATACTGAGTTGTAGGTGGTTCAAGATCATCATTTTTTGATTAAATCGATTGTTGTTTAAAAAGCGGTGAGAAATAGAAGAAATTAATTAAAGCGAGGTTCAAGTAAATTAAACAGAATGCGGAAACGCCATATTTGACAAGAAATATGGTACGACAGAAAATATAAAATGAGGTTATGCGACTGCACAGACGCTCCAATGATTAATTTAAACAAACGAATTCCAAAAGGAACTAAACTTGATAGGAAGCTGTGGGTGTTTCAAGAGCATCAGTTTTAATTGGACTAAAAATATGGACCATTAAAATAGAACAAAGGTTACGTTTAAGGACGCCAATGCCAATTTAAAGGGGACTCTTTTATTAGACAAGAAGCCAGGTTCATTAGTGCACCTGCATGAGCAATGATTACAAAATCAGAGGCAATTCTAATAACAGAAACAGTTGAACACGATTCGAACAGAGCAGTAAAAGACGTCTAGTCTAAAAAAACAATTGCAGCTCGCGCTTCGTTCGTTCCAAGGCGGCCCCGTCTGCGTCCAGCTTTATCTCCATAACTCGTTTGTTCCGAGCATGGTTCCGTCGTAGTTCGCGAGTCGGGGAGCGGCGGGCCACCAGGGGGCGCCTGCGCAGCTCCTCGCTCGGAATCGGCTCAAGTGCACTGGGTTTGTGGGTCAATGAGGAGCAACTCACGCGTAATCTCGTAATGCTGTTATTATAGATAACTAATCCTGATAACCACATTATCTAACAATGGAAAGTGGACTTTTACTTTGTTTTGATGCCGCGCTGCACATCCGCGGGAAATCCGGATTCTGTGGAGTTCGCGGCTGCAGCACCACGGGTTTCGGATCTCGTGTGTTCTTGGGTTTCGGGTAAACGGCGTTCCATTGTTTTAGTTATTTTTATGTGGGCGTGGAAATTGTCATTATAATTTTTTCTGCGAATAGGTTTATTACTGGAGATAATCTAGGTGTACAGTTAGGAGTGCCAAATTGGTTGTTGAATAAATAGTAAATATGCAGAAGTAATGTCACTTTTTTCAATAATTTTTGTTTTATAGTAACCCCGCCGATATACATAGCTATTTAGTTGAAAACCCAAGGAACTTCCAATGACATCACAATTTGCTAAATTTCGAAAGTTATGAGCAATGGTGCAACATTATGTACAAGCGCATGCAAAGGTGATGTCTTTTGAATCAATAATTTTATAATAAATTCAACAAATACACAATTTATGTTTAAAATTTTCTGAAAAATCACTGCCAAAAAATGAGGTATTGTCACCACGCGACTTTCTTTTGTGGGTGCAAACATAAAATTTTAGTCAAAAGCTATACTTGGCAAAAAATGATTTTAACAAAAGGTAGACAATTACGTAAACTGATTACCAAAGTTCTGACTAAAAGGTCGTTTTAACCAATGCAAATAAAATCGGATATTATGGACCCACTTATAATAGATTTTCGCTTGTAATGGGACTACAAATTCTTTAAGTACATTATATCCGAGGCCAATTCGATTGGGGGTTACCCGAGCCTTGACCAGGGTTGGCAAAAAACATGTTTTTTTTAATTAAACAAAAACATGTTTTATTTATAACTTTAATTTTGTTGTTGTTTAAAACATATTTTTTGCCAAGCAAAAAAAACACGTTTTTAATTCTGATAACTGTGGTAACCTACTTGTATTTAGTAGGTAGCCCATGTAATTAGGATACTTCCTTATGAAATTGTTACGAATTAATGCAGTAAACATTTAGTTTCAGTTCAACTTTCAGTTACTGTTTGCATTTGTGGCTAAACGCACGATGTTTTCTATCACATTTTTAAGTAGATACAAAATTTAAAAATATGTTAAGAAAGACTAGTTTTATTAAAAATTGATCCGAATCATCGCTGAAAGAAAACTAGAACCCCTTCTTATTTTATAAAATTAAAATCATACACCAATTAATGCGTTAGAGCAAAATCTAACAAATGCAGCAAAAATTGCGAGTTTACTAACGCGTTTGAAAACGCAGATAAATTAAACACCATGTCATCTAAAGATGTTTGTAGTCTCTTGCTCCTGTAATGTTGCATACATTGGTGAAACAGAGCGTTCAGTAAAGGCTCGTATCTGAACACCAGCGTGTCTTGTATCATCATCAGCGGTCATCGAACACCAACGCCGGCCATAATATCCATTTCGATAAAACTTCTATTATCTGGAAATCTCCATTCATCTATAAATTTTACCTTCCTCCGTCCGATCGTTAGCAAGAGTTTCGCCTCTGGCGTGGTTTACACGTTGAGTTACCGTGCTCTTTTGCTTGCCTCCTAATGAAGCCTTTTATGAAAGTGGGCGAAACGTTGAGTTTTTCAATCTCAATAACGTCACGTTCAAATCTCGGAAGTCTTTTGTTACTTAATGTAAAACTTGTTTCATGGTGGCTTAAGAGCAATCTTAATGAAGTTTCAGTATAGTGATATAGTTACAAACTGCATTTGCTTCGTCAGCTGGAATCAAACGATTATTTTCTTTGTTGGGATAGTTCACTCGAAACTAAGAAATCGATTGGGGACCGACAAATAGAACTATGAGAACTATCGCGACTCTAATTGACGATGCCTATGTAACTAAAAACTTTTTAAAACAAATCATCTAATAATTACATCTATAAGTGAAGAGAACTAAAAAACCTCGTCGCCACTAAACCTTGAAAGAAAATAAACAAGTTAAAAGAAGAAGAATTAAAAACATAAGAAAACATGACAATTCTTTTAGCAATAACAATTATAGGGAATGCATATGAAACTTTACAAACGTCAAAATTCCTAAAAATGTCTGTGAGATCCTTAAATATATACCCAATCTCAATATATTTAACAAAAAAAAATCCCACAAACAGTTCAACATACAATAAACTACAGCTAAATCGTAAAGAAAGTAATACGTTTTCAACTATTTTACTGAAATTGTAAATTGTCAATTTGACAGTTGTAAATTCCGAAGTAGTCCTTTTCGACTAAATTTCGACTTACAAGGCATCACTATGCAAAAAATAACATGTAACTGTTTTTTAACTCAAACTCATAAAAAACAGTATCGCTTTAATCACGAGTTGTGCAAATAATTATTTTAAATTAACCCAGAATTCATTTATAATCAATGCCGATAAAAACAAAGAACAGTAGTTTGACACAAAAAGACTAAAATTAAAATAGAAATAGTATTAAATGAAGACGAAGACAACATCTAGGAGAAAGAAAATAAAGACTACACAAACTATTGAAAACAAAAACGATAAACTAATAAAACAACTATATGATACATACAAAATATATAAATCCGTATCATGAGCTAGGACTGGGCGATATATCGATAAATATCGATATTATTTCCATTTCGATATATCGATATATGGTAATATCGGATATCGATATATCGAATATCGAAATAACGAATATTAATATATCGATATTTATCGAATATCAATATATCGAAATATCGAATATCCATATGTATCGAATATTGAAATATCTGATATCGATATTTATCGAATATCGTTATTTATAGCTATCCCCATAATTATTGATATCGCCATAATTATCGATATCTCCGTATTATCAATAAATACATATACTATATCGCGATTTATGGAATAGCTGTCAAATTAGTAGTTTCCACTTGTCTAATCCAACTGTTGTCAAAAACGGATCACCATGTACATGTTCAGATTGGTTTACGATAACTTTTTGTGTGTATAGCGTATACCTTGTATCTGTGCATGTAGAACATTCCCTTAATTTGAAGGGCCATAAATTAAATTTGTTTTAATAATCTTAATAATAATACTTCATGATCTAAAATGATCTACTATGTTATTTTACTTATTGACCTATTGTAACCACGCAGAACAAGATTTTACATTCATAAATTGTTTTTTCAAAAATCGATATGAATATGGGTGCACTAAAAACGACATTTCAGTTAACTATTAGGTAATATTTAAAACATTCGAGTGCTGTATAACCATTTTCGAACCTAATTTTTTGCGTTGCCACTATTCATCTAAACTGAATTTGGCTATTCAGAAACTAAAGTTATAATTACGCATTGATTGTGGTGTACAGTTGTACATACATACAGATCTCATATTACAGTAAAATAAATACCTAATATTTGTTAATTCTTTACCTTTGTAACACATATAATTAGCAAGATAGAAATATATTTTAATTATTCACATTTTTTAACACATATTTTAATCGGTACGCGACATTTGGCCGCCGCCGTTTGGGCGCCATACTTTTGACCGCCGGACGTTTGGGCGCCAGTAGTAAACATTTTTAAATAGTTTGAAACTTCTAATAATGTTGCTTAATTTTTTTTAATAATTCCACATAATGTCGTCTTGTAATTGTGGTAGATTATATTGTAGTTCTACTTTTTATTATGTGACTATATGTATACTACTTATGTAACTGTAACCTGATTTGACTTGTTATATAATAAATAATTTCTATGACGATAATATTTGTTTTAATTTTCTGGTATGGTTTAAGATTATAAATGCAAAAGTTTTCAACAAAAACTGGTGGTGGATTATATTGTAGTTCTATTTTTTATTATGTGACTATATGTATACTACTTAAGTAACTGTAACCTGATTTTACTTGTTACATAATAAATAATTACTATCACGATGATATTTGTTTTAATTTTCTGGAATGGTTTAAGATTATAAATGCAGAAGTTTTCATTTTTACCTAAGCCGTAAGTTGATTGTGTTACATTTTGTGGAGTAATTGTAAATTTACTTAAATAGATACATCTATATCAAAGCTATTACACCGTGAATGTCATTTGAAATTGCTTGCAAAAAATCATATTTACGATAAATAACAGAAGAACCGTGGACTATTTTTAATATTTCTAAATTTCGGCGTCCAAATGTCCAGCGCCCAATCGGCGGAGTCCAAACGGCGGCGCCCAGACGGCGGCGCCCAAATGTCCTGCTTCGTATTTTAATAAGTACAATTTATTTTCTTAAAATAATGCAATACAATATAATAACAATGATAACAATAAGTATATTCGTACTCCGTAAGTTCGTACTCCGAATTTAACACGTATTGCATTTTGCAACTTTTAAATAAGGAATTCTTGTAAAGTCCCTAAATTTAAAAATATTGTGCAAGTCTGCAGCTTCAATTTGCGTGGATAAATCCTTTTCGGCCGTTTTTTTGTTTATGCTACACTTTTTTCACATCGGGGAATTCTACATAATATTTGATAGTCAGCACTCAGCAGTAGGGCTGGGCGATATATCGATAAATATCGATATTATTTCCATATCGATATATCGATATATGGAAATATCAGATATCGACATATCGATATATCGATATACCGATATATCAAATATCGATATTTATCGAATATCGATATTTATCGAATATCGATATCTATCGATATATCGGTATTTTTAAGATATTTATCGAGATATTGATAAATATCGATATATCGATATAATTCTGAGATCGAATATCGATATGTACATTTTAATATCGCCCACCCCTATCATGAACACCTCCACTATTTACGGACTTCCTAAATTACATAAACTAAATACACCTTTAAGACAATAGTAGCATCATACACGAGCCCTACTTCTAAATTACCCAAATTCCATTTTAAAAATGTTATCAACAATAACAAATATGGAGGATTCTGGATGTTTTAGAGAATTTATCAATAAAATAACGTTACCATAAAATCATGCCCTAGACGTAGCATCCTTATATACGGTTTATCGAAAAGGTAGGTTACGGCTTTGTGAATAAAAAACAGTCTAATTGAATATACGTCCTTATCCAAACGGTTACCGAGATACAGGGTGTTGAAATTTCACTTTTTTTAACTCTACATTGATTTTCTCTGAACAGGCTCGGAGAAAGTTAACGACATTTTCAGAATAAGTATTACTTAAGACTAGGCATCTTTGGCTATTACTCTTATTTCAATATGAAACTCCAGTGGCGTAGAAAAAGTACTCAAATTTTTTATTTTTTATTGGATTAGTAGTATTTCTGTCATTTCGAATTTACAAATATACCGAGCTTGCAAAAAGCACAACTAAAAGTTATCAACAAACAAAAATCGAAGTTATAAGAAATTAAAACATTCTGATTTGGAATGCCTAGCCTTAAGCATTCTCCCTGGAAATGTCATTAACGTTCCTTCAACCTGATCAGAAAAAATCAAAAGTTAAAAAAAAAATTCTACGCCGGTAACCGTTTGGTTAAGGACATACATTCTTCTGTATTTGTTGTCTTATTTTGACAAGTACTACACGCCCACGAAGTCATTACCTATCTTCTAGATACACTATCTATACTAACATACCAATTAACCTTGTACTACAAGCGAATACGAATTTTTAGTCCTTTTCAAGTTTGATCTTGAAAATACTTATTTTCCTTATACTAATACAATCTATAGCCAAAGAGCTTAAGTGTTTAATTTATTATTTTAACGGCGTTTGTTTGTTATCCCTTGAAATAAAGCGTCTTAAGGAGCTTAAATTGTTTTTATATTCAAACACGTATATCTCAAAAAAAAATTGAGTTTACAAGTATGAAGTACCATATCAAATGAAAGCTCATTAAAAGGGCTCTTCAAAAACACAAAAATATAGTGGTCGTTCAATTTGAAAAAATTGAAATTATTAAATTTAAAAATGTTGAGCACCCTGTATAGCATTAATATCCAGATTCACCATTTTACTGTCGAAAAGCAGCTCATAAAAAAATATTTTTTTGGTAACGTTTTCCTTCATTCAATTGTTTTCTGTTGCTTACAGCAGCCGCCGGAAGTTCAGCATTTTTTGGATAAAATCGTTAATATCTCCAAAACAACTGACGTTAGACCCATACAACTGATATCAAAATGATTAGTATTTCAATGCAAAACTTTTCAGCTATCCAAATACAGGATATTCATTAAAAAGTTTGATCCGCCATGCTTTCGAGCCACCCTGTATAATCAAAATTGTTTTAGTAGTGTGCACCCACTTCGTACCTACAACGTTTATATAAGCGATGTTTATGTAACTCTCATAGTTTTAGAAATATCTTCCACCCCTGCCGGACCCGTATAATAACGACATTATGACATCCAAGTATATAATAGCACATATATTATTAGGAGTAAGTATAAGTAGTTACTTTAATGACGTTTGAAAATAAAATTTATTATGACAATGTATGGGTAAACATTTATGCAAATATTTCAATTTAATCAGGCGTTATGTACTACTACTAAACTCAGAAAATTTGGTTGATTTTATATCTCGATGGTATTTCGACCAATGAAAGGCATCTTTCTGACCAATCAAATTTCAAATATTAGCGGGTATACTTGTATATTTACTGTATATCGTGTATACTCCTCATGGTTGTACCTACATTTCCATGGTAACATACATGTGGCAATAGCATTATCACGGCCAGCTGAATTGTTTGACTAACGTCAAAGTCGGGATATTTTTAAAGAAATTTGGTCTCGTGAATCTCTATAACAAGATTGACACAAGCATGTCAAAGTATACCTACTCGCCAAAATATTCACCACTCATGATACAATTAATGAAAATAACCGGCGTTGAAGTGTGGAAATCCAATCAGATGCTATCCCTTTACTGTAAAAATAATCGTTCACAATGTGAATAATCAAATGCAAAAGTAATGTCACGTTGATCAATTGTAGTATTTAAGTAAATTCAATCCAAACAGAGTAAGTCGAGGGCAAGCTGCGTTAAAAATTTGAATCTTTTTGACGAAAGTGTAAATAGAATGACATTAAAGTTGAATACTCTGTGAATTCCATTCACACTTAGGCCAAAAGCATTTAATTTCAAACACGGCATGCCCTCGACTAACCCTATTACTTGAGTATGATAATTGATCAAAGTGACATTAGATTTGCATTTGATTATAGACGCTTCAAAAAACTGAGATTTCGAGCATATTTCACTCGTCCTTTAGCTACACCACGAGTGTCAAAGTCAGATAGGGGAATTACAGTGTAGTCGGCACTTAACTATTGTGACAGTCCAACCCATATTTTTTTGGCCTAGAAGCAGATGGTCTACCACTGTGCCACTGACAGTGCTTTTACTACTGAACATTGTAATGCATGTACTTGTAGAAGACATATATAATATTCCTTCTGTATATAGTATAATCAAATATAGAAGCAATGTTACTGTAATCACTTATTACTTTCAAACGAATTCGACACTGTAAGAAGTCGACGTTAAATCTTCCAAACTTCACAAGTGTTTTAAATTTCACACTAGTTATATAGTTTGAACTACTCTACTACTACACTATAAATTAATAGTCTTTGTTAGGAGGTACTCTGTGTTTGAAATCACTTAAAAGTGCTACAAATGCTTTGGATGCATGGAATCAATTTATAAGGTATCTCCTGAACTCATGAATCGATTATTGGTTTATAGCTGATTTAATAACGAAATAAGATTAAAATTTAAACCGAACTCAGATTGCGTTCATCTGAAAAACCATTCCTTCACATTCACAACGGCTTAAAAATCCTTTGAAACGATGTATAATCAAATGCAGAAATCATGTTGCTTATATGACAGCAAAATATACATTGTCTGGAAGGCAACTTGTAATTTCCTTACGTTTAAACCAAAAATAGTACTGCTGAAAATACGTATAATACAGAACAACAATAATGTCTGTTCTTACAACTTCTTTTGTTTTATAGCAAATTTTGTATCAGAATGTAACAGATAAAAACGTAGGCGAAGCATGTTAGAAATTACGTAAAAGCTTGCTATCTACAATTAGACGCAAAAGTACTGTCGCTCAAACGAAATATCGCTTTTATTGTATGTGCAACAACAGCGAAATCAATTTAGTCGGAAACGAAATGTGTTTCAAATTACTTGAACACATTAAATATTAAAAAAATAGCAATATGCAGAAACTATTGCCACCCAAATGGGCAACAGAATTTATTGTACTACGTGAAATATGTTTGCTCTTACACAAAATGTTCTTGCATTTTGATAGAACCAGATAAAGGAGTAATGCCATTTAATCATTTATTGTTCTACAGATTGGAATTGGCTTAATTAAAGGTAAACGTATTTACAATTTCGTGAAAGTTCGTATTAGATTTATAGATTTAATTTATGTCAGTGTCACATGTAATTTCAATTCACAGAACTGTATGCAGGTACACTTTATCCTTCCTGCCTGCTGTAAAATATCTTTGTCCCTATGTGTCAAATCTTATTCGCCTGCTTTCCCTAAATTTGCAGTTTTAGCGAATATTCTCGTGATAGATTTGTACAGTAATTAGAATCGTGCAAAACACGTCACAAAAAAAAATCTGCTTACTGCTGCGGGCCCAAGAAGACACAACTCTTAAGTGTTTGGGTGCAGAGTAATCTATTATTTTCTGTTTTGCAGTTTCAAAATCGTGGTTCTAGTAAGCTACTTTTTATATAGTACACACAATTATTTATATAACATGTACATGTCCTTTAGTTAACAGTCCATGTAGTTTTGTTACATTAAAAGCAGAAAAACGTGAAATATGATTAGTTGAAGGCAAGTTATATTAATAACTGTAGAAAAACATATTTTTTTAAATTATAGCAAATAAATGTTTTATAATATTAACAATCAAAAATAATATGCTGTAAGCACTGCATACGGCTAAATACAATAGTTGCACTTTTACATCCTTTATAAAAAAAGGAATGATGAATATTCGTTTGTAAGATTGTATGCAAAAATAATGGCACTGTGCAAGGGCCCTTAGATAAAAGCTCAGCAACTTTATAATCTTTTCTAGACTTTCGACATTCGAGACTCTTCCGATGAAAGACAGGTTAGGCAATAAGAGTCTGCCAAATTTTGTAGAAATAGGACAATGGGCAACACCGCATCAGAAGGGTTTTCGATCGTTGGAACGCTTTCACTTTATCGCAATTTAATTAAACAAAAAAAAAACTAACTCAAAATTTCTTGTGAAGAGCGCGATGGAACTTTTCGTGACACTTCTAACATAATAACTCTAAACTTCTTGAGAAGAGTCATATCTGAAGTATCTGAACGCCCAGAAAAGTAAATAAGGAGAATCGCCCACGTTTGGGTTTGAGAAACTTCAAATTTCTTGTGAAGGCGTGTTACAATTTTTCGTAACCGTTCTAACGTAAGAAGGTCGTGTTTGACAACCATGGTTGTTTGAAGAGGTTATAGACATCTTGAGAAAAATCATATGCGAACTCATCAGGAGAGCAATCAGAGAAATCGCCCACGTTTGAGTTTGAGAGACTCAAGATTTATTCAGAAAGGCGTGATGGAACTGTTCGTGCGCGTTCTAACATACGAAGGTCATATTTGACAACCATGGTTGTTCTGAGAGGCTCTATTGTTGAGGAGGAACATATCTGAACTTCTCAGAAAACTAACAAGACAAATCGCCCATGTTTGATATTGGGAAACTCCACAGTCCTTGAGAAGGGCTTGATGGAACTATTCGTGAGTGTTGTAATATAAGAAGGTCGTATTTGACAACCATAATTGTTCTGAGAGGCTCTAAACTTCTCGAGGAGGATCATATCTAAACTCCCCAGGAAAGAAACCACGATAATCGCCCGCGTTAGTTTAGGAGACTCCATATTTCTTGTGAAGGTCGTAATGGAACCTCTCGTGAGAGTTCTAATATAGAGCATTCGTAAATCACAACCATAGTTGTTCTGAAAAACTCTGAACTCCTTAAGAAGTGTAATGGCAGAATTCCTCAGGAGAGGATTGGGATTGAGATAGACCAAAGTTCTTGTGAAGGGCATGCTAAAATTGTTCGTAACAGTTCAAGCATACAAAGGTCGTATTTGACTCCCATGGTGTTTTTGAATGTTGAGAAATGTTATATCCAAACTACAGGGGAGCAACCAGGAAAATTGCCCACGTTTGGGTTTGAGAAACTCCAAATTTCCTCTGGAGGGCGTGCTGGAATTTTTCGTGATAGTTCTGACATAAGAACGTCGTATTTGACAACCGTGGTTAGTCTTAAAGACTCTAATCATCTTGAGAGGGATCATATCTGAACCTTCTGTGAGAGTTCTAACATCAAAAGGGCCTAAATTACAACCATAGTAGTTGTTCTGAGAGACTTTAAACTCCTTTGGAATTGTCATGCCTGAATTCTTCAGAAGAGCAACAAAGAAAATGGCTAATGTTTGCGATTGAGAGAGGCCAAACTTATTGTGAAGGGCGTGCTAAAATTGTTCGTAACAATTCTAAAATTGTTCGTAATAATTCTATCATAAAAAGGTCGTATTAGATAACCATGACTGTTTTGAGAGAATCTAAAGATCTTGAGAAATGTTATATCTGAACTCTCCATGAGAGCAACCAGGAAAATTGCTCACGTTGGGTTTGGGAAACTCCAAATTTCCTCTGAACGGTGACAGTTCTAACATAAAAAGGTCGTATTTGGCAACTATACTTGTTTTGAAGGACTCTAAACTTCTTGAGAAGGGTTATATCTGAACTCTCCAGGAAGCAACCACGAAAAATTTCCACGTTTGGGTTTGGGAAACTCCAAATTTCCTCTGAACGGTGACAGTTCTAACATAAAAAGATCGTATTTCACAACCATGGTTGTTCTCAGAGACTCTAAACTTCTCGGTTCCTATATGAACTCCCCAGGAAAGCAACAACGAAAATCGCTCTCGCTAGGGTTTAAGAGACTCCAAATTTCTTGTGAAGGGCGTAGTGAAACTTCCCGTGAGAGTTCTTACATAAAAAGGTCGTATTTCACAACCATGGTTGATCTCAGAGACTCTAATTTTCTTGAAAATGATTATATCTAAACTCTCCAGGAGGGCAACAAAGCAAATCACCCACGCTAGGGTCTAGCAAATTTCTTATGAGGGGCGCAGTGAAACTTCTCGTGAGAGTTCAAACATAAAAAGGTCGCATTTAACAAGCATGGTTATTCTCAGAGACTCGAATTTTCTTGAGAAGGATCATATCTGAACTCTCCAGGAGTGCAACAAAGCAAATCACCTAAGCTAGGGTTTAAGAAACTCCAAATTTCTTGTGAGGGACGTAGTGAAACTTCTCGTGAGAGTAGAGCGTAAACCACAACCGTAGTTGTTCTGAGAGACTCTAAACTCCTTAAGAATTGCCATGCCTGAATTCTTCAGAAGAGCAACAAGGAAAATGGCCAATGTTTGCGATTGAGAGAGGCCAAAGTTATTGCGAAAAGCGTGCTAAAATTGTTCGTAACAGTTCTAACATAAAAAGGTCGTATTTGATAACCATGACTGTTTTGAGAGAATCTAAACATCTTGAGAAATGTTATATCTGAACTCTCCAGGGGAGCAACCAGGAAAATTGCCCACGTTTAGATTTGAGAAACTCCAAATGTATTCTGAAGGGCGTGTTAGAATTTTTCGTGACAGTTCTAACATAAAAAGGTCGTATTTCACAATTACGATTGTTCTCCTAGACTTTAATCTTCTTGAAAAGGGTCATATCTGAACTTCCCAGGAGGATAACAAAGCAAATCGCTCACACTAGGGTTTAAGAGACTCCAAATTTCTTGTAAAGGGCGTAGTGAAACTTCCTGTGAAAGTTCGAACATCAAAAAGGACATATTTCCCAACTATGGTTGTTCTCAGAGACTCTAATCTTCTTGAGAAGGATCATATATGAACTCCCCCGGAGGACAATAATGCAAATCGCCCACGGTAAGGTTTAAGAAACTCCACATTTCTTGACAAGGGCGTGATGGAACTGTTCGTGAGTGTTCTAACATGAAAATGTCTTCTTTAACAACCATGATTGTTCTGGGAGGCTTTAAACTTCTTAAGAAGGATCATATCTGAACTCCCCATGAGAGCAACAACGAAAATCACCCATGCTAGGGTTTAAGAGACTCCATATTTGTTGTGAAGGTCGTAATGGAACTTCTCGTGAGAGTTTTAACATAAAAAGGACGTAAATCACAACGATAGTTGTTCTGAGAGATTCTAAACTCCTTGAGAAGTGTCATGTCTGACCTCCGCAGGAGATCAACAAGGAAAATCGCCAATGTTTGGGATTGAGATAAACCAAAGTTTTACGCTAGGGCTTAAAAGACTCCAAATTTCTTGTGAAAAGCGTAGTGAAACTTCTCGTTAGAGTTCTAACATAAAAAGGTCGTGTTTCACAACCATGGTTTTTCTCAGAGACTCTAATCTTCTTGAGAAAGATCATATCTAAAATCCCCTTGAGGGCAACAAAGCAAATCGCCTACGCTAGGGTTTAAAACACTCTAAATTTCTTGTGAAGGGCGTAGGGAAATGTCTCGTGAGAGTTCTAACATCAAAAGGGCGAAAATCACAACCATAGTTGTTCTGAGAGATTCTAAATTACCTGAGAAGTGTCATGCCTGAATTCCTCAACAAGAAAAATCGCCTATGGTTGGAATTGATATAGACCAAAGTTCTTGTGAGGGGCGTGCTAACATTGTTCGTAGCAGTTCTAACATAAAAAGGTCGTATTTGACAATCATTGTTGTTCTCAGAGACTCTGAACTTCTTGAGAAGCATCATATCTGAACTCCCCAGGAGAGCAACAACGAAAATCGCTCACGCTAGTGTTTAAGAGACTCCAAATTTCTTGTAAAGGGCGTAGTGAAACTTCTCGTGAGAGTTCTTACGTAAAAAGGTATTTCACAACTGTGGTTGTTCTGAGGTACTTTTAAACTTCTTGAGAAGTGTCATATCCGCACTTCTAATGACAGCAACAAGGGAAATCGCCCAAAGGTTCTTGAAAACCATGCCATTTGGGTTGGTAATAACTATGACTATTCAGAAAGCGTCCAAACTTCCCTTAGCCTCTCAAGAAAAGAGAAGTGATGTTATTTTGAAATATTATGAATATATATAACTTCTCAGGACGCTAACAAAAAGATCCAAATTTCTTCAGAAAAATCATATGTGAATTGCTCAAAATGTTAATAAAGAAAAACAGTCACTTAACCCTTTAAAAGCTGTGGTTATCCTGGAGACTCCACGATCCATATCTTTTGAGAACGACCATTTTAAAACTCCAATTTCTTGTTAAAAAGTTTGGGGTAATTGTACGAAAATAAAACACCAATTCTATTTTTTACCGCCCATTGAGGTTAACTTTTTACCATTCGCAACTAGCTATAAATACTAGAGTAGTCTTAAAAAAATAGTCTGTAACTCTTCATTTTGGTGTCTTTAATAACTCTTCATTTTGGTGTCTTTCAAAAGCCAAACTGTCAGTTTCCAATTAGAGTCGTATGCAGTCTGTTATAAGTTTCACTCTCAACTCCCTCTACAAATGATTAAATTCGCAACTACTGCTCTTCGTATAAGCAATGAACACAGACAAAGGCGTCGGTGGCATTATCTGTGGTAATTCATTTAAATAAATGGCGCTAATGAGCACTTTCAAAATCTTATATGACGCAGATTAAGTACACTTTTTTTAACTGCCGACATATAATAAATTACAGCTACCAAATCTAACTCCAAAGCTGCGGACATACTGAGCTAACCTAGAAGACACCTAAAAACTCCTTGAAAACGTTTGATACGCTGCATGACAGCATACATTTGTTGAAATAAACTAATCAGGCATTTACAGAATTGGAAAAACTTGTGAGAAAATGGTTGAAATGCCTGAAGACACACATACATCCAAATAGACGAAAATCCTTTCAGTATCGAATAGGAGAAAACGCACACAATTGTAACAACTGCTGCAATATAAGAATCAGAAAAAGGGAAGTCCCCGGCTACCTTTACCACGTTTCGACGATATTCGTGCGCCCAGGCGTCCTGTGATTGGATAGATCGATTGGTTTACCTGTAAAAATAAAAATTATTAGTTTTTTCCAGCTCCATTAACCAGAGATACAGCAATAAAAATTCTTTGTTCGATTTCAATCGTTTGGCCTATATATGCATCCTCACAGTCGATTTTTAACATTCGACACCTTTCAAGTGAAAGGCAGGTTAGGCAGATAAGAGCCTGCCACGTTTTGTAGAAATAGGACAATGGGCAACACCGCATAAAAAGTTTTCAATCGTTGGGCTACTCTGACTCCATCGCGTTTAATTTCAAAAAATTTATTTAAACATGCACAGATCCAAACATACTATATGCATAACTAGGGTAAATGCAATGTCGAAATTCTTCGAAGAATTATTATGTTGCTGAATCAATACTTGAGGATTACTACATGATTTTAACTCAATGTAAGCGACTGTTGATGAGCTGGTGGCAGTCAAACGGTTGAAAACCCTTTTTATCCGATGCTGCCCACTGCTTTCTTTCTTTGGAATTTGGCAAGCTCTTACTTTCCTACCTGCCTTGCAATGGAATTGCTACGCAAACCGAAATTCTTCCAAGGATTATGACATCGCCAAGCCATTGCACGGGCCGTTGCTACATCATTTTACCTTACTCAGAATATGTAGTAAACGCAACAGTAAAATAGAACTAGTTAAAAAGATCATGGGTGAAATCGTTTCAAATACACTAAATCCTTACATCCATTCTAGAAGAATAATCATTATCCGTTGTTGTTGTTGGCAAAATACTAAAATTAAATTGCAAACGGTACTATTACTAACTTTGAATGTAAGCAGCGTGATTTCTGTAGAACAATAAAATTACGACATTGTCATAAAGACTTTAATCGGCTGATATCATATACGTCTTCTTCTTCTCCTATACTTTTGAAATTTCAGAATTTCAAGATTTCGAACTACGTGTTCCATTGATCCTGTTTCTTCATTGCTTTCTGTTTTTTGCTAGTATTTTCATTTCGTCTGGTATCTCTCCTCGTACCCTTCCTAGTTCCACAACTTGCTTCATCAATGTTTTCCTATGTCTTTCCCTTCTTCTTTTATTTAATCTTCCTGTCCCAACTACATGTCTTCCTTGGGTCCATCTTTAATACCTGTCCATACCGTTTACCTGACTCCTGGTCCCACCATATCTCTCATGACCCCATTCATATCCTATCCCACTTTGTAGGGTAGGCAATTCTCCTAAAATGTTTCATTTCTATAGCTTTTATTTTGCTCTTGTGTTTTCTTCTGAAGTACCCAGTTCTTGATAGCATATAGAACAGTTGATAATGTACAGTATTATATCCAATTAATTTTGTTTTTTATGTATTTTCTTCTTTCCAGTACTGATCTATTTAGGGCACAATATATCTTGATTCCCTTCCTTGCTCTATTCGTTAATTCTGCCTCTATGCATCCATCCTCAGTAATTATGCTTTCCAAACATTCACATATTTTCACTCTTTCTAATTTGATTTCTGGACAGTTTATTGTTATATTTTGGCTTTTCTCTTGTTTTTCATTTACTACCATTTTTTAACTTTTATTGATATTTACCTGCATTTTTATCTTTTCTATTTGCTCTACCTATGAAGTCTATTAACGTTTTATTATACGTTATACAAGTTATTGTTTTCACCAGTGGCGGCTCGTGGAGAATTTTGATGATAAAGCCAACCATCAAACGTAAAATGCATTTTCCACCCCCTCACAAACGATTCTAATAACCCGAGACTTTAATATTTCACATAAGGACTGGCAAAAGTTAGCACCAAACCATACAGGTAAATCAAGTATGATCACCTGAATCGAATATAATAATAATAATAAAATCGTCGTTATTTCCAAATACATATGTTATTGTTGGAACATTTTAAGTTGAGAAGGCGAAGTTTAGCTAATCTATTCTTACACTTAACTTTCTAAAATGATTACATATATATAGCTGTGACATTTTGACATTAATAACTCTCTTTAATTTGTCGATTATATATATATCCTTCGATAAAAAATTACATCGCCACTTTTTGAGACACACATAGATGCGATGTGATTGACGGACATTACTTCAAGATAAAATAGATCATAGTTATTTAAAGAACGGCAACTATTACACATGGTCTTTAATATTCAAATATTACGCACATTTCATTATCAGACACCTACGTACGAAAGTTGTAAGCAAGCACCAATAACCGGACACTCAATATAGGATCGACCGTAGATCGAGGCAACTGAAACTGATTGAGCTTAAACTGCCTAAAGCGAGGCGGCTCCCATTGAAAGTTAAAATATCCTTATCTTTGAACATACTTCTTGCAGCTCTCCCCAATGCAGTCTATAAACTGTCGGAAAGCTGGGAGCGGCTTATCGTACAGTTTATATTCATGAAATAAAAATTACCGATGCGTTGTTTAATCTGTAAAAATAGGCAAAACATTTTTCTTTCACGACTGGTTTGGGATGGTAGGTAAAGCCTACTGGTTTTTACTCGAATTTGTTCTTAATGCGACACGTGCAGGCACGCAGGCATGCACAACATACGTCTATATGTAAAGGTAGTAAAGAAGTGTTTTTTATTCATGACACTATTTGTAGTTTATTGGTATTGATTGACTTTCATTTTGACTTTTTTTGCGATTGCAATAGGAATTTTCCTATCATTATGCTAAGTAACATCTTAAAGTGTCTGGTATTTTGTGGCAATTCATTAATTTTTTAAATTTATTGTTATTGCAGCGCAGCCACAATATAACAAAAGCAGCGGACACTAAATTTAGCAACAATGCTGTTTTATGGAACGAGTGTGAATCACAACGCCAACTACAACCCAATTATTTTCCCGTGGGCTTCACGTCGGCCCATATTCCGGCGACAACCGCAGAAAGCATGTTAAGAGCTCTAAATGAGCTTTTATCCTTATTTGCAGCGCGAAACGTTACATAAACGAGTTTCGGAGTTTAAATATTTCACCGCCTCCTATTCTCCCGTTTTCACAAGCCGCTGAAAGCTTTGCTCCTCATTTCGCATTCGGGTTTTACGGCTCTTCTCAACTTAAAAAATCTTGCTGTTAAAAGAAAGATGCGTCCAGCGGTAGCAGCCGAAAACTGCAGCACTAACCGACTCGGAGGAAAGAGCAAAACAGTCTAAAAAGGACGGCAGTTTCCTTGAACTACTTTAATCCACATAACTATTCGCCACGGCTAAAATCACACGCCAATTTTGCAACAACGTGTCTTTGTTGCTACACAAAACCAAAATTATGGTCAATAAATAAAACCTTAATCGTGGAAAAAGGACTGAGCTGAAAAGTGCCTAAAACAATGCAGCGTTTTAGTTCTTATTACTGGAACTGTTCACACTTGCCAGATTTTTTCGGAAAAAGTTAAAATGTGAGCTTTGCACGAGCTGGTGTGGAAAAACGCTAAATTCCTTCAGGATTTGTGATTGTGCGTGCTTTCTTTGATCGGTTCGTGGCGTATGTGGCGATTCAGTTTATCTGCTGTCCCACATTTTCCAACAGCTATTCTTGCGATATCGCTTGTAAATAATCCTCCATTGCAGCTACGCATAGAAATGCTAATCTGTGTTTGTTGTTGTTCCATTTAAATTTAACACAAAGTTATATTTTAAAAATAGACCTACTGGAATATTTTACTACCCGCGATAAGACTCTTTGGAACGGATGCTCAATAAATGTATTATTTAATTTAATGCAGTTAACAAAACAATCTAAAATTTAAAATGTATGGCGTAAAATGTAAAAAATACTTGATGTTTAAGAGTTCTCTCAAGTTCTGGCCAACATTTTTCACTTACTTTCTGCCAGTTTTTGTTCTAAGGCATCTTAGTTATAATATCCCTTTTCCTGTTTCAAATGACGTATGCATTTTTTGTTATATGTGAAAGCTTCAATGTTCCCAGTCAAAGGATGAATATTGGTGATTTTGCGAACAAGATGTAAAGGGTTTTCCAAAACGAGGTTTCATTTTGAATGAACATTTCGCGGGGACGTGCTATTTCGTAAAAAGAAACATCAGTATTGATCGACATCCCTTAACTTTTTCATTTGGTGCTACGTGAAGGACCAAGTCCACACCAATAATTCACAAACAATTCAAGCCCGCCTCCGTTGAAAATTTACGACAGTAGGCGAAGGAAATTAAAGAAAAACTGACATATGGGATATGACATTCCAATATTTCCAATCATATCGCGAGAGAAAAAAAACACGTAAATGACTGCAATTCTTGCTGGGTCAAAGCTTTGGGCTAGGAAGGAAATAAGAATAGAATCAAATACCCATGCCTGAATTAAGCAGTTTGCCTAATGCCCCATGCAGAGGAAGTACCTAACTCAGTTTTTGAACCACTTCCCTCACTTCACTAAGGACAAGGAGGATACGTGAGCTGGTCGAGCATGATTCTGATGCGGATTTTAAAAACGTGGTTCCACCAATTGGATGAAAATAGTTTGCTCTAGCATGGTGCAAAAGCAACGTTTCATACCAGCATGGTAAATCATCTTTTACAATACTTACGAGTTGACAGTGATTTAGTTTATTGTCATGATGTGTCAGGTTTTTTAAGTGCAATGGGTGTGACACACCGTATGACTCAAATGAGTGACATTATTTTTAGATAGTTTGAAGAAGGGCATAACGTGTCACTCCATAATGGCAATTTATATGTTTCAGTTTCCATTACTCATTCTGAACACCTCAAAGGGGACTATGGACACACCAAAAAAGTTCTCGACCATAACTGTGTATATCTTAAATGGTAAACTTTATAATCGGTGACTATGAGATATAAGATAGTAGAGCTAAGGACAAGCATTCGATTTGTAAAAAACATGTTTAAATGTTGAAGAACCAAATATCAAAAACCAATCAGTAGTAATCAAGAAAAAAAAATCGTTTCTCTTTTCCACATAAAACTAAGTCAAATGAAGCAGTATGCCAAAACCTGTGAGTATAGAAGGTGGCTGTTTTAAGCATATATATGCATATTTCCTAGCCTCAACTATGAAGAAATAAATGGTGATGCGTTTGACAGTTCACAAATCAGAAAACTGATAAAAAATCAAGGCTTCACACGTTCTATGAATGATATGGAGAAAGGTCCCTTGGAATTCTTTCGTGGATGGGTTGCAAAATGAATATAAAGGTTAATTTGGTGAGCAGTCATCTTGATAAATTTGCTATCTACGTAAGTTAGGCAATTGGCCACTTAAATTTCCTCAATTCTAACATTAATTTGTATTTGGGAATTATGGAGGGACAAAACAATGGTACGAGGTGAGCGCCAAAATTTCCCGACCTGACATAGATCCAGGTATTGCAGCGGGTCAAAATGTTGGAAAAAAACAAAAATGGATTTTATGTCAGTTAGTTTTCTTATAACCGATAGTCGTTCATCACGAAAATTGGGTATCGAGCTGTTATCAAACTCTTTACTCGATATCTTTCTCCTCAAAGCATCAAAGATCGGGTGGTTGGGGTGTACGAGTAAAATTTCCCGTCTTATTCCGTGATTAAAGATTCGTCAAAATGGTTTCCAATGGGACAGCCACGATGCAAGAAGAGGAAGGATGGCGGAAGTGGTGACGGACAACAAAATTGCTCTTGTTGAGAATCTCGTATTAAGCGATCGACGCTTGAAGGTGAAAGAAATATGAAAAATGTTGGGGATTTCCTCACAGAGGATGAAACTATGGTTCTCTACTATGATTATTTGTCCCCCAAAAGGGAGTCGGTGGCGAAAAGAAGAAGCACCGCCAAGAAAGTCCGGGATATGTCAGTCGACAAAAAGGTGATGGCTACGATTTTTGAGGATTGTGAGGGCATTCTTCTGATAGACTTTAAAGAACGCAACACCACAGTCAGCGAGGTATACTATTCAGCACTCTTGCACAAATTACGACAAAATATTCGGAAGAACCTGATGAGGCGTGCGTTTGCTGCATGACAATGCAGCCGTGCACACGGCTGGAATTGCGCAAGCCGCAATTCGTGACTGTGGTTTCGAACAAATCGATCACCCTCCATATAGTCCAGATATGGCCCCCAGTGACTGTTAACCTGTTTAGAAATTTTCTTCGCGGGCGCGATTTTAGTGACGACGAAGACGCGAAGACCGCAGTTTTTTAAAGATATTGAATTGTTGCTGAAACGATGTAATAATTTGTCAGGAGGACTATTTGGAAAAATTAAATTAAATTGACAGTGTAATTTTGCCGCTCACCTCGTAGATCGACACAAATTTTCCAAGAAGGCAGAGCTGTGCGGTACTAAAGTACAAGTACTCAGTCACTGTACTCTGAGTACTTTTGGTGTACTCGGTACTCAGTCCATGAATACATTTTAAAATGTACTTGTACATATTTGTGTACTTGAATACATTTGCCATTACTCGAATACATTTTCAGGTACTCAAACACATTTTGAGTACTCAAGTACATTGCACTACTCAGTAAGTACATTTTATCCGAGTTTAGACATGTGGCCGCCTATAGCCAGTCGCTAGAAAAAGCTTAGCAGGCCGGAATAAAACAAAAAAGATTATTTTAATTTGAAAATCCGCTGAACAGACCACGTTGCCATGCAATTTGCCTGCCTCAGATGGATATTTTGAAAAACATGTCATTTTGAAAACCAATAAAATATAGTCTAGTCATTAGGAAGTTTTTAGAAACATTAAATGCTGGAGTTCTAATTCTTGCATGTGTTTTAAAACTCGTGTCATAATGAAAATTCCAAATTTTCCCATGTGGGGGGGGGGGGGGGGCGTTGCTCTTGAAGCCATGTTAGAAAAATGGTGGGCATACCGGAAATATCTACGTTACCGTTAGTCATACGACCAAAATACTTACTATCATGCTTATCCACAACACCATTCTCAACGATTCTTCTGTCTAAGTCAAATTGGTTCTAAACTAGAGCAGCGCAAAGTGAACTTTTTACTTAACAGATTTTTTAATGAGTATGGATTGATTTTTTTTTCATCGACTAGTTATTTTTCAGTAATTTTCAAACAACTACAAGATTTGGAGAATCCAAGTTCTATTTGAACCAAGATCGAGGCATACAAAGTCCAGATGTGCAGTAATAGAAGGCATGGGATTTGTAAGAATTCGGCGTCTAGAAATAGGGTCCGACACGACTACCTGAGCCCCCAAATCTTATATTATAAGAGCTGATGCCGGCCGCCTGCCGTCCAGACCGTAAGCACTGGCGCGCGCACATGCCGATCGTAAGCACAAGTGGCGAGACCGTCAACAGCAAGCATTTGTATTGTTAACGCTGGCAGGGCCGGACGTAGGCTGGCTACCAGCTTAAGCAAGAATTGTTATTGTTAACCGTCTCTTTACGCTGGCAGGGCCAGACGTAGGCTGGCCACGCGCGTTCTAGTCTTATGATAGTGTGGAAACGACTGAAAACGATAATTAGTTATAATGAAAACATAATTTTCAATCAATAATAATCGAATAATTGTTGAAAACAGAATAATTTTTGTCTTGTGCTTCACTCTACCTCAGAATACTGTTGACTTGAAAAAAATGTTTCAAACAAAAGTTGTTGTAAATGATGTCCTTGATAAAAATGATAAGTATTTTGGTCGTATGACTAACACTAACTAGATATTCTTAAAAAAAAGATTTTGCCTGACACCCCCCACCCCGCCCTCCAAATTAGAAAACTTGGAATTTTCAGTAGGACAGCCAGTTTCAAATAATATCCAAAAATGAGGACTCAGACATTTAATATTCTTAAAACACGTTCTTTTTAAATGACTGCCATTACTATTTCACGGCCGCTGTTATTAGTAACAGCTGCGAAAACGAATTTCGTGGCCGCACACTTATCGGCACGGTTTCATTAAAAATTCATGTGTTTTTGATTATAGTATGCATTGCAATTGCAAAAAAAAATTATACTCTGAACTCGATTACATTTGATGTAAAGTATTTGTACTCGGTACTCGAGTACTTTTTGTGTGTACTCGTAACAGCTCTGCAAGAGGGTAGTGGATATGTTTAAAAATATGGCTGAGATGATCTGCCTTGTATACCTACGTAATGTTTAAGGTAACAATTATTAATTAAAATAAAAACTTATTTCGTAGATTTTTGAATTTTACGTCGTATCCTCTCTAAATATTAAAATGTTTATATAATTTAGAATAAACACAGTAATAAATAATACTTTCCAAACAGATCAGAGATTTAAAAGTGCTTTTATTTTAATGTTTCCTTCAGTGCATAATGGTGGCTCGAACATCGAAACTTAACATTTATGGTTAAACAAATACCTTCGAAGCCTTGACGCAGGGTTCTCATTATCACAAAGACACCAGATACAATAAATTAAAATCTGACACATACCAAGCTTGCTCTGTTTTAGTTTCGTAATTTATTGGAATGTTTTGATAACTTCAAAAGTAAACTGCAATCCTCTCCCTCTCAAAACATTGCAGCCAAAAATATTTGTAAATAGTAGATACAAACTATTGACTCAGGAGTGTTTCGACGTTTAAATTTCCTGAAATTATACTTCTTTGTGAGTAGATAGCTTCACTGAAGTTTCCCCAACTTAGTTTGGTGGGCGACTAATTTCTTTTGTTTTGTTCTTAAAAATTCCAGCAGTGCTTCAAAACGAGGGCAAGTTGAGCTTCCAGCTTAATTAAATTGGAGAGTATAAAGCAAATAACCTGGAGGTTTTTCCGAAATTTGAGGCTTACTGCCAATTTGTATCAAGTATTCGTAAGCCAGTTTGGTTGATACGCTAATGGTTTATAATGTCTTTGTGCGAGGTTCTAAAAAGTAAATATAATTAAGTTTTAGGGCACTTAGTAGACATGTTGGTTACTAAACCTTAAATATGCTTTTATTTAAAGCCTTTCAAGCAAGTAACTGATGCAAATTGTTCTATTTCTTAATTCTTTGTAGTAAGACGGTCAGATTTAACACCCAGTGAAGTCGACACAAGATTTTTGTGGCTGTTGGAGTCTGTGTTAATCGAACCCACATATTCTGGCCTAGAATCCCCGGATCTTACCTCTAAGCCACCTAGCTGTAGTTCCAGCAAATCATTTGATTGGCTTATAGCAAGTGTAGAAACAAAAGAGCATCGTCCCGGGACTTTGTCAAATATTTGGACCTAGATTCTAAATCTGCGTAAAAAGTACCTCAATGTCAAAAGCAAAACCGAATTGATTGAGGCTAAATTCTGTTTCTGCAATCTGTTGCAGGTTACAAAATCTCATGTTGAATGTACCGTTTTGGACACATTGCATACACATGGTGTCCATAAACGTACGTGAACATGGCAGAACTACAGGTTCCTGGACCCGAAATAACACGGGTCAGCTTACTTACATCCTAATGCGTTTCGTTAAGCCCATTCTGCTTCAAAGTTCCTTTTAAAAAAGTAATTTTACTTCAACAGTAGAACATTTTAATTGATTTGGATGATATTCGGTACTACACTCCAAATTGGTATTGAGTCCTTTTTCGAAATTACACATTAAATTATGTATAAGTTATTATGAATGGAGCATGAGTGAATAAAACATCGGTCTCATGACATAAATCAAATTCCGTATGCTGTAATACAAATGTCCACCTTACTTTAGACAGTATACAAGTTGTATGTAAAACATTCCTATAGCTGCGTCTGTGCGTGAGTCGCGTTTTCATCGGCACTGATCGCGCGCAGTTCGTCCACGATCGGCCGTGTAGTCACCACGTTCTTTATAACACAGCTATAAGCGCACATATTATCAGGTGTGCGGAGTGGTCTGTGGTCAAGCGGTTAAAGCGCCCGATTAGAAGTCGGATTTCACCCGGTAGCGCAACTTCATTATTTAAACATTCTTCCATACCAGGCTATTTCTCCACGCGTCTTGCGACAGATTCAATTAATTTATCAATTCTTGTTTTATTTCTCTCAATCCCTTTCATGGTCGGTTGCTTTTCTATCTTTCCTTCAGTTGTCACTACATAACTTTTGTATCTTCAATCTTCCACACAGCCCACATGCCCATATTATGTTAATTGCCGTCCTTACTTTTCTTCTATTATATATTTATCTACTTACATGATATGCCTCGTGATTTGCATAATACCCTCATTCCTTACTCTTTCTCTCCTGGATACACCTACTGATTTTACCTAATAATTCATTTCCATAGAATTCAGTTGTGCTTTAAACCCCTTAGAAAACTGTCATATAATTCCATTTAGAGCTCGTCGACCTTCTTTTGTCGTTTCCTACACTTCTACTCCGTACGTCTTGTTCACCTACCGCAGCCCGTAAGTATTGTTTGTGAGCATGCCGGATGCGTTGCATTTCTCTTTCCATTTTTCCAGCACTTTATACATTTTCAATAACGTAGGAGAGATGCAGCATCCCTGTCTCCGTCTCTTTGTTAATGCACATTCTGTAGTCAGTTCCGCTTCCACTTTTATTTTTGCTTTCTGATTTCTATATATATCTATAGAATTTTATGGGCAAAAACCGACGTATTTCAAGCCAGGGTCCTTTGACAGATTTCTGAACTGGCCGCGCCGTCGTTCTGACTTTGTCCGCCTTTATCGCGGCAAGCGCGCCTTTTTATCTTTGAAACTCGATTGCGTTTTCGTGTGCACTTTTGTCCCTATTGTGTCTGAGCTTAGACGCCTTCTGTTCAGCCCGATTTCGAACACGTGGTCATTTGAGTCTGTTTTCTAACACTGCCGAATTGGTTTAACGTTTCGAGGTTTAATGTTCCCGTAGCGATGTTTTGAGCCGACCATAAATGTTCCTGTACCAAGCTCATCCCTTTGGTAACGTCTGTGTTGCCGTAACGAGATGTGTGAACCATTTGATTCCGTATTGTTAACGTGCTGTCAGAGATAAGTCTTCTGCTTCCGTAAGCTGAAGTTTGTTCTTTTCGAGAGGCGGCCTTGGTCTATCTCAGCATGGGCTTTGCTGACTGCCTAGAGTTAGTAGTCTGTCTAAGAGGATATAATTCTTTGCTTCTGTTGCCAGAAGGTAGTAATCAGTCCAGGGAGCTGTCTTTAATTTTTTATTTTATTTGCTGTGTCGAAGGTCAGTGAATCCCTTCTTAGCATTTTACCTTCATTTAACGTAATTACTACTAATTACTATTGTATTTATACTTCCACTGTTATATTTTCAGAACTTATGTTTATTGGGTGCACCTAGCGTACTTAACTTTTGTATCTAAGTGCCATATTACTGACTATTATACATTAACATTTTACTATGATTATGGGTGTTTTCGTTACTGCAAACTGAGTTATGACCTGGTTGAAACCTTTTTTGCATTTCAGATTATTGTGATTTTAGTTAAGCTTTGAGTTTATAAGTTCTCGTTTCTATCCGAGCACATTTCTTGCATAAAGACTCATTGGCGCCCCTTTTGTATTAATGAATAAATTTAACTTTTTGTAAAAAACAGCACGTCGTCTTGATTGTTAGCTAGCCTACCCGCAAATATGCCCATGTACTCATGATGGGTTGATTTTCAATTTGGTAGCAATAAGCTCATGGTAGTACCCTTTCAGAACATTCCATAGTTCTTCTGGGCTACCTTATCGTAGGCTTCTTTGTGTTAAGAAATATACGAGTTTCAAGGTGAATACATTATCAGTACATGATCTTCCCTCCGTAAATCCGCATTGTTCCTCTGCTTGGTATTTTTTATATTGTTCTTCCATTGTTTCTTCCTCAATTGCAATTCCGCGATATTACTCATATTCGCCTCTCTGCTCTCTCTGGTATATTGATGATATTGTTATCTATCTTTCGTTCATCATTTCGACTTCTGTCAATCAATATTACATTCTATGTAATTCTGTTGTTACGTATTTTAGTACCTTGTATTTTTAGCTGAGCCTTACTGTCTTTCAGTTTTTAGTCTCAGGTCAAATACATGATTATTTTTGTGTAAATGTGCAATCAAGTTTAGCTTGCCAAAAACTATAATTCAAATGTTAGAAACAGCAACTGGATCAAACGAATTACTAGTAATTGCAGTGTACTTCACGAAATAATCGTAAACTTCAAAATTTATCGTTGACAGGCACTTCTATTGCCTATCAGAATTATTACAATGTCCAGGGCGTTCCAGCATTTTAAAAACCCACAACAGACATATTTCATTTGTTTGATTGTAATTTGTTTTCTTAAGCTCCATTGTTCAACCTAAATGGACAAAGGAAAGTAAACGGCTCCGTCTCTCTCGCCGATCTCTCCTCTTCTATCAGCCAAATTGCTTTATAAACACCGCAAGTTCCACGAATATTACAGCACGAATTACAAGGCGTTCGCGCGTTTTTCTCGAGGCATTTATCTAAAAATACTTGCAGCAATCTTCATCTGCCTCAACGTTACCGCGGCGAGTACGAAACGAGCACAGGAAGTGTGTCAAGGCCGTTGAAATCGTTGCCGTTTCGGAGATTGTTGTTAACTAATCGCAGCGACAGGTCGCCCGATTCCGAATTTGATAATAAATATAATTCACAGTAGGTAACTGGGTTAACGGCGAGTTTGATTGGCATTTGATCACAACAATCCGCGAAATGGGTCAGCTATCTTTTCAAAATATTTACCGGATTAACCGTATTAGCTCGAACTGGACCAAGAACGCGGTTTGGATGATGGCGAACCCGAGAAACGCGCTTGGTCCGAAGTAGGCGGTGGTCAAGATTTTCGAAAATCCCATGCAAGTCGAGTTGGTAAATATAAATAAGCGCGTAACCCTGAGTACTTTTATTTAAAAATATTCTTAGTCAAAACAATCTCTCTGGAGATTAATGCCGACCTTCCGCTATCGCGTAAATTGTATTTGACGAATTTATCTCGACTGCTCACTTTGAACCTGATAAATTTACGGCTTTTTCATTGCCGGGACTTAACTGGGTTTATTTTGGTCTTAAACGAGGTGTTAAAGCGATGTTTCTGACTGCTTCACTGGCGACATCTTAAAGAATTAATCATAATTTTAAAAACTGCAGGGTCCTTGTTTACAGGTTTGGAATTTTGAAGAAGCCACGAAAGACAAAAATGTTGCAAAAATATTCTTTATCTGAGTATCTTATCTTCAATTAGGGAATAAGTTTAGACTCTCGCACTAAAGAATTCCCTTTAGGCAAACGTTGCGTTGCATTAGTCTCTTATGACTTTCTCTAGACTTCAGGGTTTTTACAAAACGGAACCCTAATTAAATTAATGCTGTGCGCACCCTTGCACTCTTTATCATATAATCCTTAATAAATGAAGAAAATACCACAATTACCAGTATGTAAAGAAATGCGAGTAACATATTTTAAAATTACTGTAATTACCATTCTTTTTGGGCCGTATACCGTACCACCAATGTGAATCACTACCGATGTAGACTACCACCGACGTTCTGACAACTGTGTGGTGTTGTTTAACACCGAGTGTATTACCATCGACTGAATTATCTTCGATTAAAAATGGACTACTACCTATACCAGTTACCACCACATGGATTTACTACCGACTATTACAAGCCTCGATTTTTTAGTCATTTCTTCTGCCGTGGTCTTTCCAGATTTTATATACATAGATCGTTTGTGGCCCTTCTTGCCATTTCAATCGTCTTCTGATTTCTGGTGTGCTTTCACGGCATTGGATATGGGGGCTCCTAAGTAGACGAACTGACTGACCATTTTGAATCCTATTTGTCTGATGTCGGGACGGTTGTCGTTTTTGCGATCGATGATTATAATCTTGGTGTTGTCAACGATGGACGGACCAGGTCAAAGAACTGGCTGGTAGTACGCTACAACAATAGAGAACAACGGAGAAACATTATACGAAAACTTAGAAACAACTAAAGTGACACCTGCGGTCACGACGTCACTAAAGAGGAAACGGACGAAGAAGCAGCGAATTTGTAGAATTTTCCACTGAACGGAAATACCACTGATCTGCTTTCTTTCCAACAAGCAATAGATGCTACCTTCCCTTGCTCATAAATTGTGGTCGGTAGTAAACCAACTCGGTGGTAGTTCCAAATTTTATATAGGCCATTCTAACTATCTCGCACCATCTTCCTATTTCTGGTGTGCGTCACCCACATTGGACATACGTGCTCCGAGGTAGACGAACTGACTGTCCACTTTAAATATGTATTCCTATTTGTCTGTTGTCCAGATAATTGTCGTATTTACAATCTTCTTCTTCTTCATCCTTAAAATAAGCTATGGAGTTGTTTATTTTCCAACTATGTCCCGTTTTTTTTAAAATTTTCTTGAGAGGCGGAGGTCCAAAAGTCAATCCATCGGTTTCTCGTCTCTTGCTTTTCTTACTAGCCGATTTTTTCCATTCTAGAGATATGTTTGTTCCACTCTCTGCTTCTTCTTCCCTCAACCCATTATACAATATCTAGGGGTGTCGCATGCTTGTCATATTTGTGTATGTGGTATTCTGTCCCTTAGCGTATTTCCTGTTTTTGCGATCGAACTTAATATTGGTTTTGTCTTCGTTTATCTCTAGACCACATAGAAGACTCCCCTATTTTGAAGTTTGGTATTGGAGGAGAGTCCCTTCGTGTGACGTGGACAGCCAAGAGAAGAAATACATCAATACTCCAGAAAACAAATGAGTCGACGAGACTGTTACAAACGGTACAAGAACGAATTCAGAAATGTTGATCATATATAACGCAACGTCATTAGTAGTAGGACTGGTCGAAGGCATTAGAGAAAGACGGAGATCACCGAAACGAAATATCACCGATCTACTTTCTTTGCAACAATCTATGACGTTACTTTCACTTGCTCATAAGCTGTAGTTGGTAGTAAACGAACTCGGTGGTAATTTCTGAGGCTTTCACGGCCATTTCGCCTTTCTCCTTCCGATAGTTAGTCGAGTTTCGCCTCTGACGTGGTTCACACGTTGAGTTACCGTGCTCTTTTGCTTTTTCCTCCTGATAAAGCCCCTTACGAAAGTGGGCGAAACGTTGAGTTCTTCGATCTCAATCATGACACGGTCCAATCCTGGAAGTCGTTTGTTACTGAACTTGGTGGTAGCCCACATCGCTGGTAATTTTAGTCGGATCTAAATCCTCATTGGTACAAAAAGTACAAATTACGTTTACCTTGATACAGAAAATTCTGAGCAACTGTTTTCTTAAACTCAGAGAAAGGAAGATGTCTAAATATTTTAGAAGAAAACTAGCTATCCTAGATCCTATCCTAGATAAATTCTTTAGTTTTCGACTATGTATTACTTATATCAGTTCCTGTAGTAAAATGAAACGCTTAATAATGTGAATTACAATTTGAACCTACAGACAGGCTTATCGTTGCATTATGAAGTGAAGGGGACAACATAAGGAAGAAAATCCGCTCGCGAACGAAGCAAACGATACAACGTGACGAAAGGATGGATGCAGCTTCACTGGTTTTTATGTATATGATAAAGATTACTGCATTGTTTGTCTGATCACTAAATTTATTTTGAAACAAGATTTGCGTACTTTCTTATAATTTTGAGAACCCTTGCGTTAATGTGTTAAGTTTTATCTTAATCAGCTGCTCCACGTCTAAGGCAAAACATAACACAACTAAGTCTGCGCTTTCAGAAAGTAATTGAAAATAAAAACAGTCTGTTTAGATAAGCCAACTTTGGGATGTGCATTTCCACACAGTCCATAAATAAAGAAAATAAAGTTTCGCTTTTAAAACGTTAGATATTAAAACTGTGCAACATCGATTATCTTAATCTTCAGCTTACGGTATCTTGACTTCTACAAATATTATCATAGCGTTGGCCGAAACGATGTCAAGTGTTGTAAATTTCGCATTCTCTAGTAAAACAATATCTACAGTTTTATAGCATCGTCAATTGCTGTTAGGTTCAGTCAAACTTATACAACACAGAGAACCGGTTGTCAAATTTGGTCCATCGAGCCGGATCAGCCAGTGTGGTGGCGGCACGCGTTTGATGATTAAATTATGGCAAATGCTAATTTTAGCCAACTCTTGCCGACCAAAGAATCGTATAAATTTAGCAATAGAAACCCCCACAATAAACAAGCTCTGTGGAGTAGCTCCAAATCCAATTTAAACACGATCTTAGCCGGCGGAGCCTCCGGCTTATCCATTCACTTTTTCCGAGATCGATAGCAAAATTCCTCAATTACGTGCCTGCCTAATCGGCACGCGCGTCCCCGCGATGACCCACTTACGGCGACGCCCGCGACGCTGACCCACTGCACTTTACCTCATTTCTCCGATTTAAGCTCGATAGGGCCGGCGCATATTTCCTATTTATAGAATATCTGATAGGACTTAACTGCTGGTGTGCCCCAATTTCCCGCAACTATTATCCGGCGGGGCGTAATAAGTAATTGGGGCTGCGAGATAAGATTCATGCATGACTAATTAACCAGCCACCTTTGATTAATATGCTAGCGCTAACATGTAATCTTCCAGGGCCTATCGGAAGCGCCTGCTGCAACCATGTTAGCGAAATGTAAATAGAAGTTTCATTGTGGGGGAAAATGGCGTAATTTCGAAATTCAATTGCTTCACAAAATGCTCTAGGTAGAATCAACATCATAACATTGACATTGTTCCTCTTGGAATCATAGCTACCCAGGTAGGGCCATTTTCTGTTTTGAGTGAATTACTCCCTTTATTCATGAAGGTTGTCTGTAACATTTGTCAAAGTGTTTGGCTTTTTATACTATCATATATCATTCTCCACTTCTTTCCGTAATTAATCATGTTTCTCCATTCTTGTACTTCGTGGTTACATGCTCTTTCCATATTTTTGTTTTGTTCTTTTTTTTTTGTCTTGGTTTTGAAGGCTTCGAATCTGTCAAGAGTCTTAACCATTCTCTTCTCGTCCAAACCACCTAAGTGACGTGTCTTTGTGTACTCAATAATATCTTCTCTCTCTATCTCTTCTAATATTTATCAATTTATTACGTCTTCAGTAATCCTCTGCGTCGATCTTCTTGCGCTCTACATAATTATTCTCATAATTTTCCTTTTCATTAATCACAATTTTTCTCTTCCTCTTTTGTTTTCACCGTTCTTGTTAATCACCTTTATTACAAGTTCTTGGGCAACTTTGTTTTATTGTCGCTTATTTCTGCTTCGTTCTCCATTATTTTCATAGTCTCTTCCAATCTCTTCTTGCTTTTTGGTGCAATTGATGCTCCTTGCATATACGAGAACTTGCACATTTCTGGTGGCTATTGATGCTCTTCAAGATGGATAATTCCAATCCGTGCAAGATGCTGTATTAATAGAATAGGTATGGGTAGCCTCTATAACACAATCAGGTCAAACAGTGAGCGAATCTTCTCGGTTAGGATATTAAATAAATATTAGTTCCAGGAAAACAAAATGAATGTCATAGGATTTAATTATTGGATGGCTGTTCTACAGTGAATCAAAAAGGTCTATACCCCGTGAAATAAGAGAAGAACAAGGCGGAGAAAGAATGAATATTAGCGGTTACTGACTCGAGTTCAAAGCTGGAGCTTGGGCAGAAAAACAATTACTCGATTTTACTCGATTCGATTCAATAGTAGAACCTTGTTCTTCTTCTTCCTCTTATATTAGGCCAGTGGCCTGTTTATTCCACACAATTGTGGTTCTGTGAGCCCTCTTAACCCTAAGTCGGGTAGGTGGCTAGCCTTGCCCGTCGAAATTGAGGAAGAGTTCCCTTGTTAGGGGTTAACGACTACCACAGGTGTTAGCGTGGTAGCCGGAGAGCGTACGATTTTTTAAAATCCGTCTAAAGTCCACCGAGAATCGAACCCGGGTCGGCCGAATGAGAGTCGAGCATTTGCTCGCTGGGCCATCCTAACAATACAAAACAGTAGAACCGAAATCATTTAATCAAATCGAATCTAATTTAATAAAGATCGAATAGAATCGAATTAAATAAAATTGAATCAAATCGAATTGAAATTAATAAAATAGAACTTCAAAGATTACAAACGAGAAAAAATTTATTTGGTTCGATTAAGCAAAAAATCGAAAGTCTGTTAATCAATCGGAAGTTACTAACAAAAATCGTATTAGCTAAATTAAATTATTTATAATAGTGTTTTATAAAATTTAATTTCCTAGTTTTATATTCCAGATTATTGCACGATCGTGATAAATACAGCACTAAAATGAAACGACTCAATTCACGATTCAATTCGATTCACATCTCGAAACGATTCATGATTCAATGCGACTCATAACTGTAATCGAGTCTTGATTCGCATTGACGATTCGAATATATTCCCAACTTGAATCGTCTTACGGTTTAATCGATCAATTGAAGATAATTGTTAAATCGATTAATCATGGAAAATAGATTCTTTCGTTCAACACTAATACGATTCTTCACTCTGTTGTTTTAATATGAAAAATTTCACGAATTTCAGGAAATGATTACATGAGTGTGTTAAAGCATTAAACTGATTCCATTCGATTTGTCTGAAATAGATGTTTGATTCAAATCCAGTAAGTAGAGAAAATCTATAAATACATTAGTCACAAAAGTCGATACTTTCGCCCAACTGAAAGCGATTCTTCTCCCTATTTTTTGAATATGATAGATCTCTAGGAATTTAATCAGTAAATAATTATTACATATGTACATTACAATGATTCTACTTAATTTAAGATTCAACGCGATTCATTACGAAAATAGATTCACAATTCGATACTATCCATGAATATGATTCGAATCGATTCACGATTCGATACTATCCACGACTGATTAATCAAGAAATTATGATTATATTTCCAATTTAATCAAAAAATGATGATTATATGTGGGCATTAAAATGATTAGACTTAATTCACGGCTCGATTCGATGCGACTCATGATTACAATCAACTCTTGATTCGAATCAATTCACAATTTCAAAGGTTTCACGATTCGAATTGATTCTCAGTTTGGATAGTCCTATTAGTCCCATTGATCACGAAATATCGATAAATCGATTAACTACAAATATAGAGTTTTTCGTCCAACCCTAATCTGGGTCATCCAGTTTTACTACGACAGATTTCAAGAAAGCATTAAAATTATCTGGCTTAACTCATGATTGAATTCGATGCGATTTTTATCTACAATCGACTCACGGTTCGTATTAATTCGCTGTTTAAATCGTCTTACGATTAATCGCATTAATTACAAAACATCAATTGATCACAAACATCTATTAATCTATTAACCTCGAAAAACCAATTAATTTGCCCAATCCTAATGCTAGTCTTCCTCTTTTTTTCGTATGGTATATTTCCAAGAATTTAATCAAGAAATGATGATTATATGTGGGCATTAAAATGATTAGATTTAATTCACGATTCGATTTGATTCGATGTGACTCATGATTACAATCGACTCTTAATTTGGATCAGTTCATAATTTCGAGGTTTCACGATTCGAATTGATTCGCAGTTTGGATCGTCCCATTAGTAGTCCCATTGATCACGAAACATCGATAAATCCATTAACCACAAAAACAGATTTTGTCGCGCAACCCTAATCTGGTTCATCCACTTTAATACGACACATTTCAAGAAATGAGTATTACATGTCTGTGTTAAAGCATTAAAATGACCCTACTTGATCCACGATTCGCAGTTCAATTGATTCTTCCCCCTATTATTGAATATGATAGATTTCAGGGAATTTAGTCACATGCTTATATGTGCCTCTTACAGCATTAAAATGAACCGATTTAAGTCACGATTGGATTCGATACGATTCATGACTGCAATCGACTCTCGATTCGAATCGATTCCTAATTTCAATGGTCTCACGATTCGAATTAATTCGCTGTTTGAATCGTCTTACGATTAATCCCATTAATCACGAAAAATCAGTTGATCACAAAAATCCATTAATCTGTTAACCACGAAAAACCGATTACTTTGAATAGCCCTAATGCGAGTCTTCCCCTATTTTTTATTATGGTAGATTTCCAGGAATTTAATCAGGAAATGATTAGGCTTAATTCAGGATTTGACTCGATGCGACTCATGATTACAATCGATTAATTTTAATAAATTCCCAATTTCAAAGGTTTCACGATTCGAATTGATTCATAGTTTGGATCGTCCGATTAGTCCCATTGATCACGAAACATCGATAAATCGATTAGCCACGAAAAATAGAACCCTAATCTGGTTTATCCACTTTTAATACCACAGATTCCAAGAAATTTAATCAAGAAATGATTATTACATGTCCGTGTTAAATCATTAAAATGATGCTACTTAATTCACGATTCGAATTGATCGCAGTTGAATCGATACTTTTGCCCAACCCTACTGCGATTCTTCCCCCTATTGTTTAATATAATAGGTTTCATGGAATTTAGTACTAATTTTACATATTAAATTAAAATAAAACAAACAAAAACTAATAAACGTCAAATTTAATGCTTCCAAAATTTGAAACATCAAACTATATAGACCGGCTTAAAATGTATAAATGTAAAATTGTTAATTTTAAGCTTGTACTTACAAACCAAATTATTTCATGTAAAATTTGCAGTTCTCAGATGAATGTCTTCTAAAACGCCTGTACCCTTAAAACAAAAGAACAAGATGAAGAAAAAAATAAAGAAAGCATTTCGTACTTAGTTGCCGACTTCGATATAAATAGTTTTAATGTTAAATAGAAATATCAAGTTTTTTGTACGGGTTTCTAACACAAAATAAAATAAATAGCGTCACACTTCCAATTCATTAAACATTTTCAATGTTAAAATATTCAGATCTAGAGAGAAGAGCAGAACGAAGAATAAGACCTGAAAATTCGCGGCTATTGAATGGAATATAAAGCTATGTATGTATGGCGCTCGTTACTAGCTTAACACGCCCGCCGTAAGACAAACTTTCAGTCTTTCTTCTACGACTTTTAGTCTTTTCTGGTGTACCACTTTAAGCCTTTCCTCTAGTGGGCGGTGCACACAAATTCTTCGGTTTTTATTGCTTATTTGGATCAGTTTCTGTATTCAAATTAATAGTATCCATCTAGAAGGGGTAACGTCTGCGCCATAGCAGTTACGTGGTGCGGAAGGAAGCAAGCCCGATCGCGGCCGAAGCAAGTCCGATCGGTTCCGATTCAGCGTGACGGATGCACGTATGCATACGCTCTTATACTTATTTGAAATATTCAGTTTCGTACGTTACACCCTCCCTTAATATACTCTTTAAAATTATAAATAATCTGCCATTCTATGCAAGGTATATAGATACTTAGAAATATTTTCCTTATTGGGTATTCAAAGTATCAATTATGCCAACATCATGGAAATACCTTATAAATCACGACCAATCGTTTGTAATTCCCGCTAAGTAGTCGTATATAATAAATGCGAAGGAAAATTGTTCCTAAATTAGTTGTATCATTCCCAAGTGTAAACAATATTTTGCTCGTGAGTCACGTTAGTCGTAGGTCGTAGGTAAACAGCTCTGCTCACACAGTAGTCTCGTTTTATCATCCTGTTTCTTGATTTTTACTACGCTTGCTACAATTATGACACCAATTAACTCTGGAAATCTAGAGCCGCTCGTCATTTTAGTGAAGGTGGGCTTCATCAAACATCAGGAACGCTTCCAAAATTTTTAAAAAATGATTGAAGCATAACAGAAGTCTTTGAAAGTTTAAAAGTAAAACTGTTACATTAAAAACAAGTCACGAACACGGCTTCTTTACAGTGTATATTTGCAAAACGCCCCGTAGTGATAACTTGAATCCAGTGCAAATGTCAAACCTATTAGAAGCGAAGTATAATCCGAGCTTAATGTTGGAAGAACACGATGCTAACCGCCCACACAACGCAGTGATGGCAGTCAAATTTCACAAGAAATCTTTGAACACTTCTCAAATTTGACATTATTCTGTAGATTTTTCTAATTTAGCAAGACGGCAGTAAGCATAGAAATAATATTTTTCAAACACGCTGTTTACGCAGAACACTCTGTTACTAAGCATCCCACTGAACTTATTTACAATTAACACCAGGACAAGACACGTTACGGTTGCAAAATTGGCCAGGTTTCGCAACCGCTCCATACACACAACTTTGGTGCAACTGAAGCGTGATATTAATAATTTTAACCTATCAAAGTTGGTCATTTTATGTGCAGTCATGCAGTTTCCGACGCGCCTTAGTTGGCTTTGTATTTGCATACGGTCGGTATTAGACATAAATAAGCCAGTTTTTATCGATGCTTTCGGCTAATTTGCCTTTATACCGAAAGCCGATCCTAATTGGCGAAGGCGAGATTTATTTAATGATTTTAATGGACCAAAATTTACTTTTACTGCAGCTCAGGGGTGATTAGTATTATTTACAGCTCCCGTGCCGTGCTTGAATTACAGATCGAGCTCATTGTTTTTAGGTAGGTTCTGATGCGAAGCATCAATGATGAGATTTATGGAATTGAAACCTCCAGCACCAAGGTCTGAACGCTGTCCGTAACAAGCACTGACCATGTAAAACTAACGGCTATAACGGTGCTAGCTTCATACAGGATGTTCTTAAAATCGATTAAAATTAGTTAGAATGCTTCAGAAAAAAAATCAGTCCAGCCCTGGAGATCTCGATAGCCACTTGAAAGGCCCATGTGATTTAGTGCTTCTAAACAGTGGCGGCTCGCTATAACGAACCAAATCAGTTACTCAAATATTTTTTTATTGCGAAAGAAACATGTTTGTACTTATTTTTCATCATTCTTCTCATTTTGAAGCCTAAACAAAGTATAAGTCATTTTTATTTCATGAATATGAACTGTGGGATAAGCGCTGCTTCCTTGCACGGACGCGATGGTGCCTGATAGAAGCGACTCCGCAGTTTTTCGATAGTTTATAGCCTGCAGCGGGGGCCAGCAGCAAAAAGTAGGTCAAAAGATAGGGATATTTTAAGCTTCAACGTGAGCCGCCTCGCTTTAGGCTCCACTGCCCCGGTTTGCGTAAAGTTTGGTAAACTTTTTCACGGATGCTAAGTTTTGCCAGTCCGTAAGCAAAATATTTAAATATCGGAATCTATCTGTGTCTATGAGGGGGTGCATTTTGCGTTCAGTGATCAAAATTCTCCACGATCCTCATTTAACTGCCCTTTAGTATATTTTCGATATACTAAATACAAATAGGTCTTGAAATCTTGATCATTAGTTAATAAAAGTTGCACGTCGAATTAAGACGAATTAAGAGCAGCCCAGGCTAGGCGTTGGCCAGGTTGGCCAATCGACTAATAACGATGTCAAGTTATTGATCAACTCGGAGGACCAGCACCACAGCAAACTGGAAATCGTTTAGAAACGACACAACGGAAAATTGGATCAAACCGCAGCTCGAAAGCAGGCGTTCGACACATTTTTTCCGACGTTTAATTGTGTCACGCGTTGCAATCAGTCACGGTACACGGGTGTCCTTGCAATACCGCCGGCAAAATGGAACAGTTTCCAAAGCATGCCCGTTTTGACGGGCTTAATTCACACATTTATTCGGCCTGTGGAAGAACTAAGTGCAGCCGAGACAAAGGATAATTGTTCGGCGCTAGTGGCGCAATCGCTTTCGCCGCGGAAAACTTAATTTAAATAACCTCACATTGTTGTCAAAATAAAGGTATAATCGTTCCCCTATTGATACGGGCGGAGCTGGCGCTAATTGCCGCAAGAAAGTTGCTATTGTACTTTTAAATGCGTTTTGACGAGTTTAACTCAGTTGGACGTTCGAGAATTGCATGTCGAATGAATTTCAGTCGATAAATGTTATCCACTAAAATAATAAAATATTTCATAGCTGCCTGATCTGATAATGAAAAACAACTACATACAATGAAATAGATCAATTGATAGTCGTCAGTTAATTAATTAGTTACACTAAATACAGTTTCTAAGTACGCGATGTTGAAACACAATTTTAATGAAAGCGTACATTTTTATCGAATAGCTACATCGAATGAAAACAACAATTGGTAAAATATTAATTTTTTTATATTTATTCGAACGACTGGTGTTATAGAATAAAAATGTGTTAGTTACTTCAAAATTCAAAATAGTTTAGTAAACTACTACTTAGTGTCGATCGAATCCTGTGTAATTATTAAATAGCTATTTTAAATACAGCAAATAGTAGCATCGGCCAGAAACTATCAACGTTATTAGTAGCCCCCTTCAATTTAATAAAAAAGTTGCTATTTTCGAGAATAACCATAAAATTATCCAATAAAGTGTACCATATGCCAAAAATTATTGAATAAAATTCATGTAGTGGAATCGAATGATTCATTAAAACCATGGAATACTACAACACATAATTTCTTAGCATAATATGCACTTTGAAAAATTATTTGGATGAAACGAATGAATTGGCGAAATTTAACCAATTATGTGGAATGTTGGTGCCTTTACATATTTAAAATGGCGTGAGAGTATCTTTATACTATCAAATAAAAACTAACAAAGTTTTAAAAACTCTAATAGCACAATGGATTGTATCCATGTCAATAAGCTAGCCTTATCCAATAAAAACCATTAAACCATATGATCTAACCTGGTTATTATTCTACACATTAGCCAATGACATGTTTGACAGTTGTCAGTCGCTTTAATATTATAGTAATTGATTACTATATGAAGGAATGATCGACTAGCAGCAGTGAATAAAACTGCCAACATATTTAGTAACAGCTCTTTACTAGAAACTGGATAAATTTTAATAAACTAGCATTAACGATTAAAAACTATCGAATCGTATTATAGTTGCGAACTACTCAAGTATCTCAAATTTTAAAAAAGTATTCAACTAGGAGTCACTGTAGACAACTGGGTAGATTGTAATAATTTGCGCTATCGATTAAAAATCATCAAACATCTCCTTTGGATGCCCAAGCTTTGTTGACTGAAGCGCGGTCTTCTGAAGACCCCATTCGTTTTTCACTATTGTGGTAAGTCTGAAAGTAAACGGTTCCTTAAGTCTTCAAAATAATATACAATAATTAGCAACTGAAGATTATTGGGATGCTTAGCTTGGTGTCGGCCTACTTGCGCCCGGCTCATTTGCGCCCACCGCCATTTTCGTATCATTTGCGCCACCAAAAAATATCAACATTAATTAAGGTTTTATTTGCGTTCCTGCTTGCTAATTACGAGTCATCAAGACACCCGAAGTTGGTCAACTAGCGAGGCGGCCTCCTCCCTGCAAAATTATTATTAGAAAAATGCTATTTTTTTTCGCTTAGTTGCCCTAACTTCTATGCGTTTTTGTTGTTACTTTAATTTTTTGTTTATTTGATGTTTATTTTAAAACTTTAATACGAGTTCTTGCACCGGCGTCAAAGCGAAAAATTGTTAAATTGAATGTTTCTGCAATAACTATTTTGCAGGTAGAGCACCGCCTCACTAGACAGCCAACTTCGGTTGTCCTAGTCGTAAATGGGACCTTAATTAGTACTGATATTTTTCTGGGGCGCAAATGAGTCGACAATAACGGTGGGCGTAAATGAGCCGGGCGCAAGTAGGCCTACACTTTTAGCTTACAAAGCGGTCTTATTAACTTTACTAGTTAGAAATACTACAAACCCATACAGCGAGGACCAAAAGACTGTCCTCCCCGCAAATTTTTAAAGGCGTTAAAATATTGTATTCAAAGTTTATTGTAGTGAACTATGCCAATTTTAGCTGTTTTAAAGCCTTTTGAGGTCGATCACAAATTCAATATGGCCGCTTGGCGTCATAGTGGATATATATTTTAAATAGAATGGAGATAATGTGGCACCTCATTTGAAAGGTCTGTTTTGAGTTGAATATTAAAAAAATGCGTCAGCTGTAGTATTGACGATCAAGAATATTAGACACTATTTTGTTAAGAATCTCAAAATGCTCCGAAATTATAGGTACTTATTCACCACAATGAGAAATTTCATGACCCCTTTTTGCAGTTTAAATATTTTTGAATAATTTTTTTGAATGCAAAATCTGGACACCAGCAATTGTATCTCATGAATAATACAAAAAAATATGCTAAAAAAAGAACTAGTACGTATCGACGTCAAAAAAATGTGTACGAAATATACATTGTGGGGTCTTCAAACGATCCCGGTTGGGCACCCGGGCTCTTATTATTATCCGAACATTAGGCCACTGGCAATTTTCATAGCTATTTTCAATATGTAATATCTGAAATAACATTTGAGGGAAATAAGTTCAGTCCAGCCGTCTGGAAGTATCGAATGAACTCCTCAAATGGATAATAGTTATCGACTGTAATAAGTATGTACTTTTTTTACAAGTGTTCGACTAAAACCAAAGAATCATAATCGACTAGTTATAAAAAAGAAAACTAAAATATTTAGCAGCTACTCTTGACTGGAAAATAAACTAGCGTTGTCGAATAAAAATTATCGAACGAATTTAGAGATACATACGTATCGGATTTCTTTGCAGTGAAATGCAAATTCGAATAAATTCCATCCAAACTATTAACAGCTACTTTTGGTTAGAAGATGAATCGAACAAATTCTAATAAGCTAGCGCATAGAAGCATAGATTTTAAACATCTTGCCCTATCGATTACAAATCATCAAACCACCATAATACCTAGTCTTACAATTATTCTAGGATTAAACGGCTTGGCCAACTTCCTAGCTATTTTCGATATTTAATATCTGAAATAATATTTGAGGGAACTAAGTTAACTCTAATCGACTGGAAGTATCCAATAAAACCATCAAATGGATAATAGTTGACTCGATTAAATATGTACTATCGACTAAAATCAAAGAATCATAATCGACTACTATTATAAAAAAGAAACTACCAAAACACTTAGCAGATGCTCTTGACTGAAAAATAAACTACCGTTATCGAATAAAAACTATTGAACAATTTTAGAAACATATATAGCATTTATTTCGAGTGAAAGGCAGATTCGAATAAATCCCACCCAAACTGTTAACAGCTACTTTTGATTGAAAAATGAATTGGACAAATTCTAATAAGCTAGCGCACAGAAGGATAGATTTGAAATATCTTGCGCTATCGATTAAAAATCATCAAACCATCTTAATACGTGACCTTATAATTATTCTACGATTAGACGGCTTCGCCAACTTTGTAACTATTTTCCATATATAATATTTGAAATAATATTTGAGGGAACTAAGTGAACTCTAATCGACTGGAAGTAACGAATAAAACCGTAAAATTGACTATATTAAACATGTGCTATCGACTACAATCAAAGAATCATAATCGACTGCTAGTATAAAAAAGAAACTACTAAAATATTTAGCAGCTGCTCTTTACTGGAAAATAAAGTAGCGTTATTGAATAAAAATTATAGAAGGGATTTAGAAATATCCAATTTCCTTCGCTATCGACTTGCCCAACTTCCTAGCTAGTTTCGATCGATATATATCTGAAATAATATTTGAGAGTACTCAGTTAACTCTAATCAACTGGAAGTATCCAATAAAATCATCAAATGGATAATAGTTGACTATATTAAATATGTACTATCGACTAAAATCAAAGAATCATAATCGACTGCTACTGCTAGTATAAAAAAGAAACTACTCAAACACTTATCAGTTGCTCTTGACTGAAAAATAAACTACCGTTATCGAATAAAAACTATTGAACAATTTCAGAAACATATATAGTATTTCTTTCGAGTGAAAGGCAGATTCGAATAAATCCCACGCAAACTGTTAAAGCTACTTTTGATTGAAAAATGAATCGGACAAATTCAAATAAGCTAGCGCACAGAAGGATAGATTTGAAATATCTTGCGCTATCGATTAAAAATTATCAAACCATCTTAATACGTGACCTTATGATTATTCTACGATTAGACGGCTTCGCCAACTTTGTAGCTATTTTCCATATATAATATTTGAAATAATATTTGAGGGAACTAAGTTAACTCTAATCGACTGGAAGTAACGAATAAAACCGTAAAACTGACTATATTAAACATGTAATATCGACTACAATCAAAGAATCATAATCGACTGCTAGTATAAAAAAGAAACTACTAAAATATTTAGCAGCTGCTCTTGACTGGAAAATAAACTAGCGTTATCGAATAAAAATTATCGAAGGAATTTAGAAATATCCAATTTCCTTCGCTATCGACTTGGCCAACTTCCTAAATAGTTTCGATATATAATATCTGAAATAATATTTGATGGAACTAAGTTAACTCAAATCGACTGGAACTATCGAATAAAACCATCAAATGGATAATAGTTATTGACTATATTAAAGATGTACTATCAACTAAAACCAACGAATCATAATCAACTGCTATTATAAAAAAGAAACTACTAAAATATTTAGCAGCTGCTCTTGACTGGAAAATAAACTAGCGTCATCGAATAAAAATTATCGAACGAATTTAGAAATATTCAATTTCAATCGAGTGAAACACAGATTCGAATAAATTCCACCCAAACTGTTAACAGTTACTTGTGATTGAAAGACGAACCGAATGAATTTAATTAAGCTAGCGTTTCGAAGAACGATAGATTTTAAATATCTTGCACTATCGATTAAAATTAATACCTGGCCTTATAATTATTCTACTGTTATACGACTTGGCCAACTTCCTAGCTATTTGCAATATATAATATCTGAATTAATATTTGAGGGAACTAGTTCACTGGAAGTATCGAATAAAACCATCAAATGGATAATAGTTGACTATATTAAACATGTACTATCGACTACAATCAAAGAATCATAATCGACTGCTAGTATAAATTTCGAAGGAAAGGGGGGCCCATTAGGTCTATATTTCAGCTACTGAATCCGCTTGTAAAATCGAATAAGTACCATCTTTCTACGTTTCGCACGGTTTCATTTTCCGCCCGTTTTCATTTCTTTAGCTGTCATCTTTCTCCATTCTCACTATATGTCCCAACTATCTAACTGTTGTCTGGATTTTATTTAACACGCCTTTCATTTTCAGTCTCTCGCCACTCCACTCTTTATTGTGTCGATCCTCTTTACTCCTATCTTCTTCAATATTTCCATTTCGCACGCTTTACTTTTCAGACGGTTTGATAATGGATTCCCTACCCTATCGGTACCAATGTACTAATTCGTAATTTACTGGTGCTGTTGCGTATTTCTTAATGTTATGAATAATAGTGAACTCAGGATGCCTTACTCATCAGGTACTTGTGAATTTCATTGTCCTTCTACCTCTTATCGAACCAAATTTACATTCTCTTTGTTGAATTAAAATGTCGTTTTCATTGGTTTAGTACATTTCCGTCACTATCTATGTACTTTAGCGGAGTTTTCTTTTGTTTATCAATCTTTTTCCCATTTCCTTTGGCGTTTTCTTCTCTTCTCTTTGGTTATTAAATGTTTGGTCCGCTTCTGTATTTTTGTTAGCCCCCAAATAATTTTTCTTTATAACCTCTTCAACAGATTCGAAAAATCGAGTATTGCCCAACATATTTACAAAACGGGTCATAGTATAAAAGAGGATGACCTAAAAATTGTAAAGGCGTTAACTTCAACAAAGCAACTAAATTCGTTTGAAAGCTTGGCCATTTTTAGAACCGAGATAATAAACTTTGAACAAATATGGTGGACCTATACCTTCCTCCATCTTGCACGATTTATTGAAGTTATATTGATCGTCGGACATGTTATTTGGCCCTCGGCCACGCCTTCCAGGTCAGATAGTATAAATAGCTGTAAAATGCGCAGAAATTGCCCACTTCCATTTGTGATTTGGTCAGTTGGTCACGAGCATACCGTTGCCATTTTGCCAGTTGTTAATTATTTGTGTGGTGAGCGGTCTTAACGAATTTGTGATGTTATAACCTCTTCATTAATTTACTTGTTCCACTAGACTATTTGTTTCGTTTTGTTCGTATGTTTAGTTACCCAGCATAGTTTTTTTCTGCAGTCGTCTTAAAAGGCATTACTTTTAATACCAAAATCTGTATTTGTAGTTAACGTTTCTCTTACTGGTAGACAAAATATACGCTGCTACGCAACATTTTTAGTTCCTAAGATTAGAAGTATTTTTACTTCCTATGTACTAAAAGTAAATCGGCTATCGATGCAGTTGTCCCAGTGCTTTTTAAATGCGAAGCGTCCAAAGCAATCAATAACTTACAATTTTGAATATTTTGTACTTTTCTAGGTTGCAGAAAAAATTGTATATATTATTCGGATTAATAGTGGCTCTGTTTGACTCGCAATCTTTGCGTTTGCTCGGCTGCGCTGCGCTTCGCCTCGCAAGTACAAACATAATTGCCTGTAAAACGAAGTGCCATTTTCTATTTGCATATTTGTTAATACTTTTTTACGCCTCCTAACTTCTCGTGATTTTTCCTCATAACTTAGTCTAACCTTCTCTTCTTGCAACTTATAGGCCTTTGTAATTTCTACCCTGTCTTCCTTTTTGCAACCGTTAATTCTCACCTCTACCAAATAATGGTCACTACCAACATCACATCCTCCTTTTACTCTAGTAATTCTATCCCAACAGGGAATGGTGATCGGGCCCGATGCCGATCCAATAAACTACGGAAAAATTCCGCCTGCCCATGGATTCGAACCGAGGACTCGCTTATTGCAAACCTGACGCTCTTACCACGGCGCCACGCGGTACCTTTATATTGGAAAAGCTATTCAATTGAAATGCATTTTAATCAATTGCTGCTACAGAACGTTATTTAAAATTCCAATACAGCAATAAATTAGTATCACTTTAAGTTGGTACATCATTTGACTGTAGTAATCCAACCTCGTGGTAGTACAAATCGAATTCCGAACTGTATTGAATATCATACGTCTACAGCAGTCGGTACTTTAAGTACTTATTATTTACCCAATAGTCTTTAAACCCTATTCATAAGAAAGAATAAGACGAACAGTTTCTGAATGATTACAACAATGAGACTGAGTAGGTTTTTAATATTTTTTATACCGTATGGTAGGGAAAAATTATTCGTATACGTTACAATCTGAAATGTTACGAAATCCACCAATCTCATCGAAGTGCAAATTATTGTTATTCACTAACAGAGTAGTAAATCACGTTTTAGTTTCCAAAATCCACTCTTTGATAAACTTAGGAGTTTCAAGCTTGTCTCCCATACAAAATTACTGAAGTTTGCGACTGCGACTACACCAAATTGAAGAATTGAAAACATGTAAATATCCTACAAGTGCAAATACTGATTTTTGTAACAGACAATAGTTGTCAACAATTAAATTCTACCAATAGTGAATAACAACTATGCAGTTCCTATCGTTTGTATTTTATAAGTTGGGTTTTTGTAAATGTTTACACAGTTTAGTATTTGTTTAAGGTGTTACGAAATTCCTGTTCAAACAATAAGGTACTAATGGTATAGTATTAGGCTACTAGGGTACAAATGTTGTGTTCTCTGTTACTAGATCGTGAAATTTATTTAAAACTGTTTTAATTGAATGTTAATTAAGTCAATTGTCAGCAAACCGACTCAATGATTATTCTAACCTATAATTGATGCAATAATCAATAGGTGCACAGATCAAACCCTAAAACTACTATATTAATCATGTCCATACATAATGAAGTACTACTTCAAGTTCGCTTTCAAGTTTTAGCAAAAACGACCTTGCATCTTAGCAACAACCTGGAATATAACAAGCCTTTTAAAAAAATTTATGGCCTACTTTGAAAAGGGTTAGTGGTGCCAAGGGGCTCCGAGGAGCACTCAATTTCGCAGGTGGAAGTAGGCCACGCAGGCAGAGCATCCTGCTGCGTTGTTTTCAAACAGAATTTACTTCCCTTTGGCCGCCTGTCAGCACCTGATTTAAGCGTCAGATTCCGACGAAACCGTAAGGTGCAGGGAAGAGAAAGCGTAACTGCCGGACGGCCTACCTGGCCTTTGTCGAGGAGGAAACCAAAAGTTGACAACAAAGGGGGATCTTCGGCTCGAAAGTCACGCTCGGGCAGTAAAAGAGTCTGCATCGGGAACAATAAATAACGAAATGTCACCTTAACCTATAAAGCAATTGATGTTCGCAATTGGTGTTACGGTAAAGGTGTGCTCCGGATTGCGTCGAGTGTAGGACTTGCCCTCGGAGAAAGCGTCTCGATGCACTCTCCGCTGCGCTGTGTTATTTCGGAGCCCAATCAGCCCCTTATCGGGGAATTCGATGTGATTAAAGGTCGCGCCAGGATAAGATAATTATTTAGTATTTTTAATACGACAAAAACAAAGTTATATTGAAACCATAATATCACAAACATCATGAAGCATTCGTTACGTTATTGTTCGAAATACCCCGCAGAACAGCATTAACAATACCATCCATCAACACCCGACTTCAAAAAGAAGAATTTTTGTCAGTCATGATTGAAAGGTAATAAAATGTATTAAGCCTAAACACTGCTAAACACAAATTGTTGAATTATTCAACAATTGTCACCTATTGTTAGTGGCATGGGCATGCACAACGAGCGCAGCTCAAACGGTCTCGATAGTTCAGCAACGTTAGCCGTAGACGGTATTCGGATGGGTGACCAACTGAAAGTGTTAGCGAGGTTGCAACCAGCTACACCTAGCGTGGCCACCTCTAAGGGTTTCACCCAGAGTCACAGGGTTTCTACAACGCCTCTCCGGTCTCCGGGTTCTGTAATAATTTCTCCGGGTTGCACCAATTTTGTAATAATGTCTAAAATTAACTTAATCATCAATTATATCAATGACAATAATACACGTTTTATATAATAGCCCCAAACATCGCATGCGGTGCGTGCGTATCATGTCTCTTGCTATTTGCTCTTTTCTTAAATAATAGGATTCTATTTCGAATGCAACCCTTTAATAGTTAAAAAGCTAATTTAAATTCTTTCTAGGTTCAATCCGTATTCAGCAACAAGGAGAACTATTTGGAAGTTTCATATAATTACGTATAGAATTTATGAATATTCGTTTTGTTTTTAATCTAATTTCATTTGATACTACAGATAATTTATTTTTGTATTTCTCGTTATTTAATCTTATATGTTTTGAGTCAACAATGGTTAAATTTTTCTTTTCAAACCTCGTTTGTTGTGTTCGGAGTATTCAAGTGTTTAAATTGCCGTTTTAAAGGTGTTTTATTTATTATCCTTTTAAAAGTAGTAATTTGCGATACTAGTGCGTAAAGCTAGTCTTTAGTCACGAGTGGGGCAAAGTTAAAACGCGAGTGAGCGAGCGTATTAGGCCCCGTGAGTAACTAAAGATGCTTTACGTACACATGTGTATCGTACAATACTTGATCTACGACAGACTCTATAAAACACGGTAAATATAAAAAAATATTTTAAATCTGAATTAGGATTACTAGCAACTAGTCGTAATTTTGCGTATTTAAAAATTTTAAAACACGTTGCTACCGACGACGTAAACTAATGAAAGCATGTTATTAAACAGTCGTTTTACAAACTTAAAACTGCCAACTAAAAGTCAATTTTACACACTGTCGTAGATAAAGCAACTTAAGAGAGGCTAAAATGTGTTTTATATGTTCTAAATCGCATATAATAGACTAAACCAGAAGGGGTTTTAAAAATCCAAAAGTAAAAATCCGAAATTATAAAATTTTCGAATTTTGAGCACTCTATATAGCATTAACGTTCAAAAGCACTATTTTTTTCAACTCGTAAAGTAATTCACAAAAAACAATTTTTAGGTAACGTTGAGTGTTTTTTGAATAAAATCGTTATCTACAAAATCGTTAACTTTAGAATATCGTTTCTCAATCCTTTTTCTAGATGCATCCCTTAGCATGTTAGCTGTTTCTCAAGTACCCCTGAAGACTATTGTATGCATAATATTAACATAAGCTTTATCATTACAAAATAAAAAATCTTTATGAATGATTGAGAAGAGTATTTAACAATAATAACAAAAAACTACAAAGAATGCCTATACTATTTCTGTTTTAAGTAATTTTAATCACAAAAATACTAACAATACTCGTTAAAGAGATAGAAAAATATTCATAAGATATACCAAACAACAATTTAGGAAATTAATAGTATGTACATATTTTTTGGGTAAATCAAATTAGAAAATGTATGGATAATTGCACTAACGTTAATGAGACTCTTGTCAAGTTATCAGCGATTTTTTTTCAAAACTTGGTCGTCACGAAGTAAGCTGGCACTTAATACCCTAGCAACATATTTGGCAAAGTCGCACTCGCATAAATCTGTACTTAATTAGGAATGACAGGCCCCAGAGACGTGACCAAAATGATGCTGGAGACACCGAAGGAAACTTTTCTTTGTATGTTATATCACAAGAAATATCGATCAGTTCCATTTCTTCTTTTGTGGAAAAGACAATTGCTTCACATTGTAGAAAAAGAGTTGCTTATCCATTTATAATTTTCTATAATATAACAATTTTTTTTTAAACATAACAAATAAAGTACGCTATGTATAAACAACCAGGCGTGTACCCCTAGACGTACGCCCCTGGTTGAGAATCCCCATACAACTTTATATTATATCTAACTATAGGGCATTCGAGTTATAAAAAAATTAAAGTTTAGTTCGCCACACTTGTGAGCAACCCTGTACAATAAAGACATTCCATTAATGTGCACCGTTTTTGTACCTACAACTTGTATGTAAACAAATTTTATGTAAGTCTCATACTTTAGAAATAACTTCCACCCCCGCAACATTTCGGGGCCCTGTATGTATATGGTGTAGCTGAAATGCTTGGCATTATTTTAAGGGCGGATTTTACGTCACAAATTGAAAAAGTTCATTTAAATGTACGTTCAATTTTCAATCTTTAGGGAAATATTAGGGGGAGGGGGTTGAAATTGGATTTTCAAATTATTATTATTATTATTAGTCCCTATATTACTCTTTTTCAACTACAAAAAACTTTGCGCAGTATTTGTGAAAAAAACCAGTAATAGAAGGAAAAATTGAATAATAATCAAAATTAAAAAAACAAACACCAGTTTGTTTGACAGTTAAGTTAAATATTAATAAATAATAAATAAGCCTTGTAAGTGTAGAAAAGATTTGCCAATTTTGATTTGAATATATGTTTCCAATTTACAGTAAACGCCCCCCCCCCCCAAATTACTATCTTCGTAAAGGTTGAGAATTGAAACTATGCGTATATTAACTTTTTTGGCCAATTTGTGACGTACGATATCGGCAAGTATTAGGAGTTACACCCTGTATTATATGCCCTGTATTATATTTGCTAACCATTAATAATAATAATAATGGCGAGGCACTAACACCCCATGAAGGAGCTTGGCCTGCAAGGCGGAAGGTCAGAGCTTCCGTATCCTCGCTCTCACACCCGGCTGTCGCGTGTCAAATTCATGACACGTGGTGATGTGGTGAACATCACGCATTAGGCAACCGCATTATTACCCCTTATTATTTCGAACGCAGGTCCCCAATTATTTAAAGCGACTGGGTAGGCCGCCCGCCAGGCATCGATCTGGGATTTGAACTCCAGACTTCCGCGTCGCCATTAATAAAAAAGGATGAAACATTGTTTTTACTTGCTTGCTTTTTGTGTTCTATAAACATTCTGCATTTCTCATGAAGAAAGCCTTTTTTACTCACGAAGGATCTCAGGGTTTGTATAAATTGAAAGGTGGTCATACTAGCTACACCACGTAGAGACAGTTGTTAGGTTACGATAGTATGATTAAAGTACGTTTTTGCACTACTAGTCTCAGAACGCACCGTTATTGGCCTATTTTGAGGTTGTGAAGTTGATTTTCTCCACCAAGGGAGAGAAAGTAGAATAAACAATTTTCACCGTAGTAACTAATAAATTGCTAAGTTACCAAATATGACTATTTTAATTTTGACGTTTTAAAGAGCTGTATTGTCAGGTTGACAGTTAAAATATTTTCGAAATTTGTTAGAAATTTAGGTATTAAGCCGTTTGGTAGTGCAAAAAATAGTATATACACCACGGTAGCGAATCGTCTTATAACCTTCGCGCTTTAGATACTTCGCGCTGCGCGCTCAGTATCTAATATGCGCTCAGGTTATAATACTGCGCTTCGCTACCTTGATGTATAATATACTATTTTTTCCTATCAAAATTTTCAAGGGCAAAGAATTTAGGGTTTATGTTGGCATTACTTGGATTCCTTTAAAAAAATATATGTTGGTAGAATTTGTTTTAGTAACTTTTTAGGACTCAACAATGGTGGAAAATTGAAAATTTGGCATTAAAGTTTCTATGCACTTCAAAAAGCTCATAAACATCTTCTTCTGGTATGTTAGGCTACAGATCCAACAGTTGCTCTGCACACTTTAGAAATGCTTTTTTACAATTAATTTTAAAAGATTCCGTTTTTTACGCGTATTCAGTTTCAAAAAAGAAAAAGCTGACAATTTAATTTTAAATGTCAAATGGACACAAGTCGTGTACAGAAAAACCTGAAGAAAATAAATTTTCCAATAATTTAAAAAAAGCAGTTTTTGCCAATTTTATCTTGACCTTGAAAATTTTTATAGGAAAAAAAACCTACTTTAGCGTTGTTATTTCTGAAAACCTTTTTGTAGCGTTTTTATAATTCCATGCGGTTGTTGATTTATAACCGCTAGTACGAGTAACATCGAATACAAACTATCGAAAACTTTGGCAACTGTCAACTCCATACCAGCAAATCTATTCGAACAGACTGCTCGATGTGCCAATCCAGAAGATAGTTGAGCCGAAAATTCCAAGGGAATGTGATACGGTGCTATATAACATATCATTTTGAGATGACAAATTCTACAGAAGTTTTAATCATATTTTACCTTTCTTCGTTGCCGCTTTTTCTTAAGGCGTTGGGAGATTTAGCAATTTCTTGAAGGCTGTTCTCTAGGTTGCCCAGTCTTCTTAATTCAGCTTCAGTCTTATCTCTGTGCTTTGCTACTTTATATATACATATAGTCCAACCATTGCACCCTTGTTCTATCTCTTTCCTTTTCCCCCTTAGGTCTGTCCTCCATAATTTGTTTCGTCAATCTTGGATCACCATTCCCGTTGCCTTCCTTCTGTTGTTTTTATTAAATTAAAGGTGTTACTTCTACTTATGGCCTAGCTTTCTGCTCCATATGTCAAGATTGATATGAATACTTGGTTGTAAATTTGTATGTAGGTCTTTTTTCCACTTCTTTCTTTGCTATTAGGGATTCACATTGTTGGTAAAACATATTGTTTGCTGTGGTAATTCAATTATTCATCTCACTTCCTATCTTGACATACTCACTAATTATTCTACCGGAATCTGTTCTGGTCCTTTTCCATTGATGTATCTCATATTATCGATTTTCTTCATCTTCTCTTGTCATTTCCATGTTTTACTTTTACTTTCATCTATTGCCAATTATTTCTGTCTTATTAACTCATTCCAAATACCTACCGCTTCTTGAATTTTCTCCTTTTCTCCATAACTAGGACGATGTCTTCAACATATACCAGGGATAGGATTTTTATTTGTCGCAGTCTCCAATTCTCCATTGTTGTACTTCTTGCTCTCTGTTTGCTGTTCTTCCTGGGTCATTAGTCATTACTAACTACTACGTATAGTAAAGGACTTTCGCTATCCCTTTGTTTGATGATTCTCTCAAGTTCAAAATCTGTTGATGTCCATTTAATCATACTTCAGCCTGTGATTAACATTTTGTAAAAGTGAATTTACCAAATAACCTTTTTAATAGTATACTATTATTATTATTTTTTTTATTGTGCGGATAGGCTTGCAAAATTTACCTCTGAATCCTTGCATAGAAATTGTCTTCCAATTGCGTTCCAAATCCTTCAAACGTTTTACTGTTGGATTCTCTGACACGTTCCTTTGTTTCATTTCTTCTTCTCCTGTATTCTCTCGTATGCTCTTCTGTACGTGTTTCTCCATTATTTTTCTTTTGACTTCCTCATTCCATCATCCACACACTTCCGATGCTGTTTTCAGGATTTTTTTAAGTTTCCCATCTTTAGTTAATATCCCATTCTTGATGTACTACATCCAGGACTTCTTCAGAGAGTTTGCGTTCTTTATATCTTTTTCTAGTACAAATTTTTCTAATTGAAGTATTTCATATGCCTTCCCCATTTTAATGTTGAATGATCTACATCTCCAATCTGAAATTAAAAATCCGTGGTTAATTCAACTCTTCTAATAACCTTCACGTTCGTAACACTAGATCTTCGTTCTTTTGAATATGTTATTACAATCTGTCATACTTTTTCGGCCTTCTGATTCGTACGTTATTTGGTGTATGTCTACATGTGAAAAGGTTACTTCCTAAAAGTAGCTGATTATTGCTACAAAAATCGATCATTCTCCCTCGTTTTCATTTCTTATATTTTCACATCTATAGTTTTCCATTGTCCCCATGCCTTTTCCTATTCTGGCATTTCCATCTCCCATGACTATTATTCGTCTAGTTCTCTTCTCGACTTTACCTAGGGTTTCTTGCAGTTCTTTGTCTTCAATATGGCTATTTTCTTGTATTATGCCTGCTGTTTCTTTCATCTATAATAGTACATATGTAATTTTGCAGTTGATACCTTCCCATTTTGTTACTCTACTGCCTATTTCCGATTCCCGTCCCCTTCTTTAGCCTTCGTGATTGTTGCAACTCCCGAGTATCGTAACAGAGTTATCATCGAACATCTTTATTTTTAATTTTGCTGAGGCCTAGCACATTGATCTTGTGTTTTTTCCATTTCTTCCAGTATCTCTAATTCTTTGTCGTTTAGGGTTTTGATATTCTAGGTTTGCAAAGTTCTCTTCTTCTATTCCAGTTCTTTCCGAGGCTATCTTTGTTACTGGGAATTTTCTTATATTTATCTAAGATGTAGAATACCCAAAATTAAAATTCTACATGGAAAAATAAGTTGAGCAGATCCGATAAGTGGATGCTGCGCAGCATAGACCATTTACTATTTATCATTGACGTCACAGTAATCCCAAGCTTCGCATTGAAGTCTCCCATCAATGCCACGATACCTTTGGATTTGAAAGCTGCCATGGTGTCCTCTAGGCTACCATAGAAGTCTTTTATTTCTTGATCGTCTGGGTCGGTGGTGGGCATGTACACCTGAACCAGATGCAGCTTGTATGGATTGGTATTGAGGGAGAGGGTAACAACTCTGTCATTGATAGGCCTGTAAGCTTGGACGTGTTGAGCTATTGGCTTGTTGACGAGAACTTCTTATATTTATCTAAGATACAGAATAACCAAAACTAAAAGTGTATGTGGATAAATAAGTTGAGCAGATCCGACAAAATGTATCATTGACGTTTCTCTATGTTGAACATACTGATAGACACACTGCTGCATCTGCAATAGCAGTTGATATGTAAGGAATCTAGCACTATATATTGATACAAATAAATAAACAAAATAAATGGAACATTGCTAGGAAGTATTGTATCACATATCTCCAGAGTCCCTGTATATTAATAAGTTTTTATAGTTTAATATTATGCAGGGACTCTATATTGTCATCCTTACCGACACGCTCCATACGACGCAAAATAGAAACTCGGTAGGAGGCTGAGCCTATCGTCTGTTCCCCACACGTCAAGGGTTATTCCCGATTAAAACAATTATAGCTACAAAAATGGGGCGCTTAAGTCCAGGGGACCCCAGCTCTTTTGCTAGACCAGGTGAGCTTCAAAAGCCTCAAGACAGAACCATGTGAAACGTTGATTCTTCGCATTGCAGACTTGGCAGTTGTCACTGACATCAACCTAGTCTTGGCCGTGAATTTCGAGAAAAGGATCTTCTGTGGTACTGCTGATCTGACAGTCAGGAAAGTGGATCCCAAAGTCAACGAGGTGGTGAGTTAGTTCTCCGTGCCAGAAGTATTCGAGACGAATCAGCTGCAGCTTTCAGATTCTGGACGTGAAATCCCTCCACATTACTGAAATCTACGAACTGAATCTGAATAGGTTGCTGAAGTTCACCATCAACAGACGCGTGGGGGAGTTTGGATCGAAAATGATCGTCGAACTACCACCAAAGGACAACGACATGTAAGTGACAGGTCTGCGATAGTGTAATAACTGCTAACTCGCATTTTAGTTATAATTTGAGCATCACCTACAAAACGAGCCCTAATGCCAGCGGTTTGCAGTGGCTGGAGCCGGAGCAAACTGCTGGAAAAGTGCATCCGTTCGTTTTCAGTCAGTTCCAGGTAACTGCGTTGGTGTATGTAGACGTCTCCGTTTATAAAACCTTCTTTAGGCTGTCCATGCAAGGTCGTTTGTGCCATGCCAGGATACACCCGCCGTGAAAACCCCTTACAAAGCTTTGGTAAGTCTTGATTACCACATACCATGTGGCTTATTTTAACTGTTTTAAGATAACTCTTCTGAATGTTGGAGAGTGTGAATTGTAGGAATACAATCGTATGGTGGTAGCAATGAATGGTAGAATATTTTTCTACCGTTTCTGAAATAAGTTGATGTAGATGTGAACGGTTATGGTTGTTTTTTTTTCTTTTTTATCTGATAGTACCTCATGGTCTAGAGATGTATGGTAAAAGATGCAAAACCATGTCATCCGTTTTGTTCGTGTAATTAACGTACCTATCTTCTTTTATTGATAAAATTATTTTAGATCACAGCACCAGAGGAGTTGACTGTAGTCATGTCGGCGTCCCGAACCGACAGGCGAGAAGTGATGGGGCAAACCATGACCTACTGCGAGCAAAAAGTACCCATTCCATCATACCTAATTGCCATCGCCATCGGTCCACTAGTAAGCGTCGATCTTGGTCCTCGAACTCGTGTCTGGGCGGAAGAGGAAATAATAGAAAAGGCTGCGTATGAATTTGCGCTGACCGAAAATCAACTACAAGCGGCGGAGGAAGTATGCGGGCCTTACGTTTGGGGGATGTGCGCCCTCTTGGTGCTGCCGCCCAGTTTCCCCTATGGAGGCATGGAGAACCCCTGCCTCATATTTGTCACACCTACACTCCTTGTAAGTGCTTCCCTGTTTGCTACAGTTTTAATGTGATGTTTTAAGGCAGGTGACAGATCGCTGGCCGGTGTTACTGCGCATGAAATTGCCCACAGTTGGACGGGCAATTTGATTACCAATTGCAACTTCGAACACTTTTGGCTTAATGAGGGCTTCACAGTATTTGTTGAGCGCAAAATTATAGGCAGACTGACTAGTCCGCAAGAACAAGACCTTCAGGCGTACTTGGGAATAATGGAACTGAAAGAAGCCGTAAGTGGAAGTTTGAAATAGGTAGTTCGACTGTTATAGTTAGTTTAATTAATTACCAACCTATATTAGGTCGACCATTTTGGCCCTGATAACCAACTGACAGCTCTGGTGTTGAACTTGGAAGACGTTCACCCTGACGACTCCTTTTCAAAGGTGCCCTATGAAAAGGGATCTATATTCCTGCGATATTTGGAAATAATGGTTGGCGGCCCAAGTAAGTGCCTGACTTTTATTAAAACATAAGAGTATATACAGACAGTAATTATTTTAAAGCCATATTTGAACCCTTTCTGAGGAACTACTTTGACACGTTCAAGTACAAGTCGATCGATACAAACGACTTCAAATCGTTCTTCGAAAACTACTTCGCCTACAACCCTTGCATTAAGAAGGTGGACTGGGACACCTGGCTGCACAAGACTGGAATGCCTCCGATAATTCCCGAGTACGACGACACGCTGATGGAAGTATGCATAACGTATAAAGGACGCTGGATAAACTGGGACCTGATTAAAGACGACCCTCCGTTTCAAAAGGACGACTTAAAAGTCCTGACCGTTACGCAGATCATAAAGCTGCTGCAAGACATCCTGGACGAGGATCCGCAAGACATAAAGAAACTAAAGGCGATTAATAAGATATTCAAGTTCGACAACATGTACAATTCGGAAATCAAATACAGATGGCTGCGGATCGGGTTGAAGGCGCATTGGGAGGAAAAAATTGAGCCTACCCTGCAGTGGATTAATTCGGTTGGCCGAATGAAGTTCGTGAGACCCCTCTATCGAGTTTTGTACGACTGGGAGGAGGCTAGGGCTAAAACAATTCAGAATTTCCACGAAAACAAACACTCGATGATGTATGTATGTGCTTATACAGTTGCTAAGGATTTGCATGTTGACGAGGAGGGCGCGGATGAAGATTGAAATTAGGTTGGTGTCTTTGCTATGTATGCTACAAATAAAGTATTATATCTTGATGCAGCCTGTTATTGTTTATGAATTTTACCTTTATTTTTCGCTATACAATCCTTATTAACATTGAATATATTTATTGAAAAAAGGAAGAAGAAGCAGAAAAACAACTGGAGAAGAACAACAAGGAAGTAAGTGCTTAGCAATAGAACAATATTCATATGTACTGTGACCACCAGGCTACTTCCAACACAGCATGGAGTAAAATTTAACAAGCGAAAATTAAGAAAAAGAAGATGATGAAGATGAAGAAGGGAGTAAATTTTTAAATATGGCAGTATTAAGGTGTATTGTCGTCACCAAGTTTACCTGTATCAAGACATAAAACAATCTTTAGGTAAAAAGGTAATCCATCAAAATTGAACAAGAGTTACTTCAAAAATAATTTCTACTCCACATCCGGAGAAGAAGAAGTCGATGAAGACAGCAGATTCTTAGACAGAACACTATATGTGTTGTAATCACCAAGTCTATCTCTCCTTATCCAAATACAAAACAATATAGAGATAACACTTCAATAAGTCCGGTCACTACACTGAGAGATGCAAAATTAGACAAACTGACCTTTCTTCAACGAAAGAAGAAAGGGGGCGGGCTTTAGACACATCAATATTCAAATGCACTCTAATTATCCAATATTCTTATATTAAAAATATTTAAAACAATCAGGCGAGAATAAAATTAACCAACAAAAGGATTACTAAAAACAAAAGAAAATTAGAGAGACATGAAGGTAGAGATTTAGATGCCGTAATACTGAGGTGTGCTGTGGTAACCAATTCTATCTTAATCAAAATACAATAACCTTTACACAAAGTTAGGAAAGATTCTCGCTACTGGATTCCATGGGGAAGTAACCCATTACAATTAGACAAATGCAGGTTTCCTAAAAGGAAGAAGAAGGGAAGGGGGCAGATTTTTACAAAGAGCAACGTTCATATGCATTGAGATTATCCAGTCTCCTTACATCACAATACAATCTTTAGACGACTGGAAACGTGTACTTAGTACAATTAAACAAACGAAATCTTAAGAATATGGTAGAATAAGGTAGAAGTTTAGATGGAGTAACACTGTGGCCACCAAGTAAACACTGCTGCTATCATTATCTCTCATGAGGTATCATTGATTACATGAAATCCTTTGTTGTACAAGTTTTACTTCTTTATCGATCTTCTATTTACTTTAGGATTTTTTGAGCGGGGAGCATGCTATTACTTTTATTTGATGTAACTACCGTTTTTTCTTGGCCTATTACTTTTTCCAACTAGTTTCATTCCTTCGAATACGATCAATACCGGCCAAAAAACAAGGCCTCAGCTCTCCGTCCTGATGTCAGCACATGAAGACCGAATGGGCCAATGATTGAATTTACTCCACCTCGAACCTTAAGATAAGAGACTCTTATAGGTCAATTCGGCTTTCTTGTGCTGACGTCAGGCCGCAGAGCTAAGGACTGGTTTTTAGCCGATATGCTTCTTTATACCGTGGATAATCTCTGCTGATCAATCTTTTGTAGGGCAGTATTGACGCAGTCGTTCTCCTATAATTGTCCGTGTTGTACGAAATTGACGCATTCGTTCTCCTAGCTCTTCATGGTGTAACAAATATGGGCCTCTAGTAACATAATTCGAACTGGCTTGCATTGTCCATTCTTCTAAGTACTATAGCATGATTCGGCATACCATGGATAATCTACTCATATCATCTACGTCGATCGATCTCTTACTGCACTGACGCACTCGATCTCCTAGTTATTCATGGTATAGTAAATTGACGCATTCGTTCTCCTACATATAATCATAGTGTACGAAATATGCGTCTCTAGCACCACAATTCGAACAGGCTTTAATTGGCCATTCTTCCAAGTACTAACTGTAGTGTGCTTTCGCATACCGAAGATAATCTACTTGTATCTATATTGATCAATTTATTGTAGTCATAACGCATTCGTTCTCTTAGCTATTCATGGTGTACGAAGTATGCACCTCCAGCACCATAATTCGAATTGGCCTTCATTGTCGATTCTTCCAAGTATGTACCTACTGTAGTATGCTTCGGCATACTGTGGATAATCTACTCGTATCATGTATGATAATCGATCTTCTGCAATATTGAGGTATTCTAACTGTTCATGGTGTACGAAGTATGCGTCTCCAGCCCCATAATTCCAACTAGCTTTCATTGTTCATTCTTCCAAGTACTGTAGTATGATTGCACATGGCGTGGATAATCTACTCGAATCAGCTATGCTGATCGATCTCGTATAGATGCATTCGTTCGCCCAGCTGTTCATGGTGTATGGAGTATGCGTCTCCAGCAGCACCATAATTTGAACTGGCGTGCAATGCAAATGCTGTATATCATACATAAATATTGGGTTTATCGGGGCCACTTTCGATGTGCATATTATTTATCTGTCTGCCCTTATATACTTTACATCGATCATTGCTAGCAATTGTTAATCCTATTTGTTTCTCGCATCCTTCTGAACTATCTATTAGCGATCCTAGATAAATCAAGCGTGTTTTTCTTCTCAATCCTTATTACGTGGCTGTCAATTTGCAGTCTAGTCGCTTGATAGTCCACACTGTCGACAGCTTTCATTCGGCATTCTTCCAAGTAATGTAGAATGCTTCAGCATACCGTGGATAATCTACTCGTATTATCTATGTTGATCGATCTCTTGCAGTGTTGACACATGCGTTCGCCCAGCCGTTTATGGTGTATACAGTATGCATCTGCAGCACCGTAATTCGAACTGGCTGTAATTTTTCATTCTTCCAAGTACTGTAGTATGCTTCGGCATGTAGTGGGTAATCTACTTGTATCATATATGCTGATCGATCTCTTGTAGCATTGACACATTCGTTCTCCTAGCTGTCGGTGGTGTACGAAATTGACGCATTCGTTCTTCTATCTGTTCATGGTATACAGTATATTTATGCTTCTCCAGCACCATAATTCGAACTGGTTTTCATTGTTTATTCTTCCAAGAACTGTAGTATGCTTCGGCATACCGTGGATAATCTACTCATATTTATCTATGCTGATCGTTCTCTTGTAGTATTGATGCATTCCTTCTTCTAGCTGTTCATGGTGTACGGAGTATGCGTCTCCAGCATTGTTCATTCTTCTAAATACTGTAGTGTGATTTGGCATACCGTGGATAAACAACTCATATTAGTTCTGCTGATCGATCTCTTGTAGTATTGACGTATTCGTTCTCCTAGCTGTTCATGGTGTGCGGAGTATGTATCTCCAGCACTATAATTCGTACTGGCTTTCAATATCGATTCTTCTAAGTACTGCAGTATGCTTCGGAATACCGTAGATAATCGATTCGTATCATCTAGGCTGACCGATGTCTTGTAGTACTGACGTATTCGTTCTCCTAGCTGTTCATTGTGTACAAAATATGCGGCTCCAGCACCATAATTCGAACTGGCCTTCATTGTCCATTCTTCCAAGGGTTGTAGTATTCTTCGGCATCCCGTAGATAATCGACTCGTATCACCTATGCTGATCCATCTCTTGTAGTATTGACGCATTCGTTCTCCTCGTTGTTCATGGTGTACGAAGTATGCGTTTCCAGCACCATAATTCGAAGCGACTTTCCTTATCAACTCTTTCTAGTACCGCAGTATGCTTCTTCATACTGTCGATATTCTATCATCTATGCTGATTGATCTCTTGTAGAGTAGTATTGAAGCATCATTTCTCCTATAGATGTCCGTGGTGTAGGAAATTGACGCATTCGTTCTCCTAATTGTTACCAAATATGGGTCTCCAACATCATAATTCGAACTGCTTTCATTGTTGATTCTTCGAAGTAGTATGCTTCGGCATACTGTGGATAATCTACTCATATACTGTGGATAATCTACTCATATCATCTATGCTGATCGGTCTCCTGTTGTATTGACGCACTCGTTCTCCTGACTGTTTAAGGTGTACGAAGTTATGCGTCTCCAACACCATAATTCGAACAGACCTTTATTATCCAGTTTTTTTAAGTACTGGAATGTGCTTCGGCATACCATGGATAATCTGTTCGTATTATCTATGCTGCTCGTACTCTTAGCTGTTGATGGTGTATGGAGTATGCATCTCCAGCACTACAGTTCGAACTGGTTTTCATTTTCGATTCATCTAAGTATTGCATTATACCGCTCCATACTATGGATAATCTACTCGTATCATCTATGCTGATTGATCTCTTGTAGTATTGACGCATTTGTTCTTCTAGCTGTTCATTGTGTACGAAGTATGTATCATTCGAACAGGCTTATTGCCCATTCTTTCTAGTACTGTAGTGTGCTTCGGCATACCATGGATAATCTACTCGTATCATCTATGCTGATCGATCCCTCGTAGTATTGGCGTTGTTCTAGTTGTTCATGGTGTACACAGTATACGTCTTCAGCACCATAAATGAACTGACCTTCATTGTCCATTCTTCTAAGTACTGTAGTATTCTTCACCATACTATAGATAATCTACTCGTATCATCTATGCCGATCGGTCTCTTGCAGTACTGGCTCATTCGTTCTCTTAGCTGTTCATGGTGTAGTATGCATCTCCAGCACTACAATTCGAATTGGTTTTCATTTTCGATTCTTCCAAGTACTGCAGTATACTGCGGCATACCGTGGATAATCTGCTTGTATCATCTATGCTGATTGATCCCTCGTAGTATTGGCGCATTCGTTGTTCTAGTTGTTCATGGTGTACGGAGTATGCGTCTTCAGCGCCATTGTTTATTCTTCCAAGAACTGTAATGCTTCAGCATGCATATCGTGGATAATCTACTCGTATTTTCTATGCTGGATTGTTCTCTTGTGGTATTGACGCACTCAATCTCCTTGCTGTTCATTGTGTACCATGGTGTACGGAGTATACGTCTCCAGCACCATATTTCGAACCGGCTTGCATTCATTGTCCGTTTTTCCACATAATACATAAATATTGAGTTTATGGGGGCCATTTTCGTTTTGTATGTTATTTATCTGTCTCTCATTATGTATGCCTGCCCTTATCTTCTTTACGTCTATCATTGCATTTCTAGCAATTGTATTTGTGGCATCCTTCTGAATTATCTATTAGCGACCCTAGATAGACAGACGAAGGCGTTTATGTTCTCTATCCCCATTGCGTGGCTGTCAATTTGCAGTCTAGTCGTTTGATAGTCCACGCTGTCGACCCTCTCAACAAGTTCAAAAGCGGAATTGCCGAAAGGGTTGCTAAGTATGGGGCCCCGCGACGAGGGTAGAGACCGCTTGTTAATTTTGTTCCGCCGAACATGTCACGCTGACATTTACGCCCGTTCCGCGTTTTGGGCGACCAAAATACTTTTCTGGGAAGCGGCATGAAATCGGAGACTACATAAAGAAGCCTCTCCACCGCGACGAACACGTGTGTCGCCGCTTTGGTGTCTGGTCCACGTGTCTGGCCTCATTCACACCGCGGTGCACCGTGGAGTGCACCGAACTGCATGCTTTTCCCTGCACCGCTTGACCTTAGCTTTCTTTTGGATACGATCGAGTTCTTCCTTTATGACTCGCTTGGATGCTATTTAACGTTTTTTAATTCCGAATTACACGCCGGAGCTCTTTAATCGGGAGCGACGATCTAATTTTGTACTCTCTCTCATTTTTTATTGTTCCGTAGAGAACCGTCCTTGAATCATCTTATCTAATAACACTCATTATTTTTTAAAAATTGTTTACTCTGTACGCTCACTGTATTAATATATTTTTTCAGTTAAATTATCTGACTAGCTCTTGCATTTCTTCTAAGTTTTTCAAACAATTAAAGCGAGTCGTGAGAAAATGTTTAAATATCTACCACCAGGAGCATTATGTGCAAATTATATGATCATGAATATCCCTTATAATTGATTCACAAACATATGAGCAACGTATTTACAATTGTTGTCTCAATTCGTGATTTATTGATGAAATCATTTTGAAATCGGAGAATGCTGAGGTTTTGATCATCTCCATCCCGGCTTGTTGGGCTTCGCCAACTGTCTCTGCTATCTGGAGGCGATTACGATACTGCATCTAGTAATAAATATTATAGCGTTTCATCAGGCATTAGAGGTTGTATCAATATAGTCAGATTTGGGTCAAATAACAACATTTGGGGGTTTATGTACAAAGACGATCCCTTCTAAACAGAAATTTAAATATAATAAAGGTTGATACCGAATAGTCAGGTATGCAAAAACAATTTTCTGAGCAAGTCGTCAATATATTTTGAAAAATCTCGTCTAAATTCCAAATGTATAGGGAATTAAAGACTTCCGTGACCATATTTGTAGTTATTGAGCCTGCAAAAATCTCTGGCAACTGTAGTTGCTGAAATGCTGGTACTGTAGGAAACAGTAAATGCCTTTAGACTTGCTACAAACTAGGGTATCCCACGTCTCCAGACCATTATTCTAAAATACTTTGAATATCAGAACGCCCACCGCAGCAGCATTCACTCAAGGCTTAAAATTGCATCACCATTAAAAATAAATGACAGAAGAACTGAAACAATGAACAAATATCTGTTACGTTTCTTATAACTTATAACTACAGTAAAAGGCAATGTTTTCCCACATCCATCGTCGATTATAGATTGTTGAACTCCGAAATCCGTTTAGAGATACCAGAAATTCCGTAGGGCTGGACAGCTAACGAACCTCAATTTATTAAAAAGAATTATGATTATGTATCTCACATTAACGAAAAAAGGGGCGTTTTCATTCGAAAGCTAAAAAAATAAAAACTAGAAATTATCTCCCTAATTTTGCAGTTCTTACAACTTTCATCACTATCATATGCATATTAGCGACATAGGAGGCCTTACTCTAATTAAAATAGTTTTTGCATTTTCCAAACTGAATTGTAACTAAAAAGCTACAGTGTAGACGGAACCCCACGGAGCGCGCCTCTATCCCCCGGCCCCACACGACCGTCGTTCGAAATTAAATTTGCGCCGTTAAACGCCCGAACGGGCGCGAACACGCGCCCTACTCTAACGCACCAAAAGACGAACGGTGGCGATATAACCCCAATAGAAGGCAAAGTGCTAATAACTATGTACAAAATAGATAAGACTATCTTAATGTTTCCAAAAAAGACTGAAACGTTCAAACGAAACATTTAATACTGTGAATTATGTATGTTAATTCGCAAAGAAAAAAAAAATATTGCACTCGGTAAGATTAAAATTTGAAAGCTACGCTCCCAGAGGGAATCTGAGTTCTAGTCAGACGCCTTAATCGCGCAACCTGGATACTACGTAACATGCATGCTTATCGTTGTATTATAAAGGGAGGGAGGCGACCTTGCGAAGTAAGCCGGAACGGTGAAAATGAAAGGGACACCCGCAGGCGCAACATACGTTTATACATAACAGGATACAACCATGCCTCGCCTCTGTAGGTGAGTCCCTCCCCACATAATTAAATAGGAATCTGCGTAATTTATAAAGCTACAAAAATACACTTTACATATTATGGGATACAACGTTTCGGTGGCAGTGCGATGAAGATAACAAATCGAATATTTATTTGAAGCAACAGTCGATTTTTTCAAATTTGGATTCCACGTCACAGGAAAAATAGCGTTAATGATGCGGATACATCGCGTGTTAAGAAAAACAAAAGAACACAGTTAAGTAGCCTTATAATGGAACCCATAAGGCAGTAGAAAATAAGGAAACAAATATGATGATTTATCAAATGCAGAATATGGCAACTGATCCAGCAAAATGTTAGAAATTCTTACAGTAATACTAGTACCGTTCGTGATCGACTAACCTACAATTTTTCTTATGTTCCATAGGGCATCTAAAATAAATATTTTCAGGAATCTTGTTTCGCACTATTTGGACGTTTTCTATATTGGTACATATCTATCGGTGGCGGTTTGTGGAGAATTTTGATAGTAGAGTCAACACAGGCAAAAACAAAGACCGATTCCAACATTCCAAGTTCTAAATATTTCGCATAGCTAGCATCAGTGAAAAAAATACCAAACTGTACAGACTTATAAAAGATGATAACTGAATCGAATATCTCTCTTTCATTTTTCATTTAAATGTATCATTCGGGCAAAACAGATTACATCTCCACTGTTTGAGAATTAAGTTTATCTTCACATGAAATCGGTAAATAATAAGTATAATATAATAAAGACCGTCGGATTTGGAACGACATCTGCACTGTTCACGGCAAGTCACGCAGCTTGCACTGGACGTTTGTATAAGATCAGCAGCCACTCTTATCACCACTTGCAGAATATCTCTTTATGGTATGCGTTAACATTAGAGAACGTAAGTTGAAAATTGACAGAAACTATGTATTTCGTTTTTCTTACTCTCTACCGCTGGTAAAAAGAGGATGGCATTCGTAATGCCGTAACTTGATTGCTCCAAAATGCTTTCTACACCTGACGGTCTTTAATAGGAATTTATTGCGAATATGACGAAAAATGCTTATTTATAAGATTGTTAGTGGAATTCATGCTGGATGCCGGATGCTTTATACGCGTAACGCACTTCAACAACTGCGTGATAAATCAAAGGTATAACTAAGCCAAGTAATAATTAATACAATAATATAATGAGTACTATTAAGTAATGCACACAGATGTGATTAAAATTATATGGTCGAGCTTGAACGTCTTGCATACGAATGAAATTCCAGGATGTTGCATTTCTTCATCTGTATCTGTACTCGATGAAGTCACCTACGTGCCGAAGTTGCAAGCATCAGTAATCAGTAACTCGAGACGCGCGCAATCACAGCCGCAGTAAGCCTGTTTAAACCAAACGTGAATTGGTTCCGATTCAATGCTAAACAGCATATCCTTCCTTGCATCTACCTCTTTCGCTGCAGCCCATAAACTGCCGAAAATCTGGGCCACTTCGATCTGGCCCCAATGCATCCGCGAAGCAAGCAAGCGCTTATCGCAGTTTATATTCATACAATAATAAAAATTACTCGTGCTTCACTTAAGCTTTAAAATGGGAAGAATAATGAAAAATAGTTATAATTTTTTTTAATAAAAAATATAGAGTGGCGGGTTTGTTATGGTAGGGCCATGGATCCTTCTGATCAATTTTTATGTGTTATTGGTTCTTAGTTTAGAGTTTCTCTTATTTTCGTTTATATTCATTCTGAACTTTCTGGAGCGGAATTTTATTTCATCACTTGTTCTTTGAAATGTTTGCAGTCGTTTCTTCAATAGTATTACCCGCCGCCAATATATCAGTGTCACCAGCTAAGATGGCTATGTTTCGCTGTTTAATTTCCATGCCTGGTATCTTTCTTTAGTACGCTTTTTGGGGCGTGTCTAGTGCATTTGTAGTTTAGAATTGCTTTGCACTCACGTTGGATTTGTTTAAAAACGAAGTTACTGGAAGTCTATTTTCCACGTCTTTATGACGGATTAGATCAGCGACGTGATCTGGAAGTCGGAATTGTCCTTTAGCCCTGACTTCATTCGAGGATTAAATTCGAATTATCGATCAGACTCGTTCTTTCGTTGGGCGGGGACTTTACTTGATTTGCTAAAATAACCTCATTTGTTGTGGAAGCACGTGGTCTTTTGAGTTCACCTACGAGTACTATTGAAGCTCTGTTCGTATTACCCGGTGTCCCTGTGCACCTGTGATTACGAGTGCCGGGGTCTGGTTCATTTGCAGATGTTGCCACCAGTTACCTGGGGTAAATTCTAGCAGTTTGTTGTCGTTGAGCCAAGTTCGATGGCTGCTAGTTGTAAACACGAGCAACCTGTGCCGTAGGCCCATAGTATGAGGCCTTGCTGGATGCTGTGGACTTACCTACTATATACAGGTACTCTAGACTTACCTAACGCTTACGAATCAGGTTACCAAGCAGTAACGTTCTAGATCGAGTTTTGATTAGGTTTTTTTAAACGTCAGTTACCATTCTTTGTCACATTTGTCTAGTATATTGCATTATTTGGTTGGGTTACGTAGAGTTAGCATGTTGTATCGAGTATACTCTATTTTTGTTATTATTGTCAACTTTTAAGCAGTATGTATTAAGTAATTTTAGTAACGAATCAATGTTAAAATATTAGTGCGCTGCTGTGTTGTCCTAAGGACCTAGTTGGGCTATTACTTCTCTACCATCTTTGCTGTTTGATTATAACCTGTACCATTTACTACTGGTGATTATTATATACATATTGTTATGATACATGAGGCAGTGAAATTAATTTAAATGAAGAAATATTTCAAGCAAATAAGCTTGGAAGAATGATATAATTAAATCTTGATTGGGGTTAAAATTTTAAAACATTATTAATAAATTTAATTGAGACAATGAGAGAAGAGATTTTGGTATTGATTGAATATGTTAATTTAATAGTTACATAAAATTTTAATATAATACAAGCCAAGGTAACGATTGACAAATGTGTTATAATGATAATGTGAATTGTTAAATTGTAAATAATGGATAATTTAAAATATGTAAGGTTGCAGTAAGAATAGTATCCAACCAGAACAAGTTTTTGTTTAAAAGTTAGTTACATAAAACAACTCATAAAAACATGTACGTATTTTAGATATGATAATTTTGGAAGAATAAAAAATCGAATCTCTGCCTTAATTTGTGTAATTTTTGTACTTGCAAATAAAATATTAAACATTGGAAAGAATATTGTGATAGTGTGTAATAAGAAGAGCTACAGATACAAGTAATTGGAAATGGAATCAAGGACTTAATACTAGTTAATGGAATTTGGATTTATTCATACGTACAAGACATAAGAAGAGGTATTTTACAATTTATAATTTGATTTGGATATTTGGTGTATGTTGCTGGAGACATTAGATTATCTGCATATAAATAGAACAAAGTTAGAATTGGAATTTATCAAAAGAAAGCAACTTACCAGGATTTAAATCGTGTGGTGGAGACATCTAAAAGGGGCGACAGCTGTGACTTGGACATCTAGAAGGAGCAGTAACATTTGGGAGGAACAGTGCTTTCCAGTAGGAGCCAGGGCAGAATTTTGATGCCAGGGTAGTTAACGCGACTTAACAGAACCAGAGGGAGGTTGCAGGAACTAGGATCGTACGGCGGTGACATCCAGGAGGTGACAGGACTGGAATTGGAGATTTAAGCAGTTGGTTTGACAGAAGTGAAGGAAATTGAAAGGATTCATGTACCATCAAAGGGGTTGTTGTTAGTGAATGGTACATTGAGTGCTGCAGGCTATTGAAGATAGGATCCATTAAGGTTTGTTAAGATAAGCTGACAAAGCATTTTAAATAACTGTCAATTTTAAAAGTGACAACATAAAGTTGAATAAGTACTTACATAGGTAATTTTGAATGGTAGTAAATGTGAATGTAAGATACAGTTGTCAGTTTACCTGGTTTGTTGAGATTTGGAAATCAGTTTGACAGTAAACGTCATTAACTGTAATATTGACATTCAATTAATAGATAGAGATCTTGATTTGGCGAACCACCTGAGATAAGAGAATTTGATTTATTATTATTAAGAATTATTATTGAATTTAAAAAGGGCAAGATTTTAATAAAAAGTATAACTTTATATAGCCACATTCATAATAATATATACAGTGACCACCAAAAAATCGGCATCATGTGGGAAACGTTTTTATTTTCGATTTTTCAAAAACACTTTTTACGACAATAATGGTGCTTGTCTAAAAACCTATTTAGCCCCTATCATACATACCGTGTGATTTTTATTTATTTAGACAATGGCGTTTTTGGAAATTGTCAAAATCCAATGCTATTTTTAGTAAATTAAGTAAGATCTCAATGATTTTTTAAGTTTGTTAGGTTTAGCTCACTGAATAATCTCAAGGCCAGAAAACACCTATTTTTCTTTAACATTAGCTAAAATTTAATTTTTAATTTTTTTAATATTTTTCAAAATTTCACATACCAAGACTTAATTTTAAAATTAAAATTTTTTAGGTGGAGATTTATAATAAAAAAAAATAATATAAAATGTTAATTACTTCTTTAGATTTTTATTATTTACCGCAAAGTAATGTTTGCATAATTTTTAAGTTTTTGATGCAAGGCGCTTTTTAGGAGAAATATTTTTCAATGATAATTAATTTCTATTTAAATGGCTTCCAAAAACTCTAGTCTAGCCGTTAATGAATAACTGTTAAAAAATCCTGTAAAAGTTCTTTTACAGATGTCTAAATGAGATTTTTTTATCCAGTTTACATGTTCTAAGAAAATCATCATTTAGACAACTGGAAAAGAACATTTGTAAGATTTTTGTAACAGTAATTCATTAACAGAGTTAGATTAGAGTGTTTAGAAGCCATTTAAATAGATATTAATTATTATTGAAAAATATTTCCTTGCATCAAAAATATAAAAATGCGTACATATTACTTTTCGGTACATAATAAAAAATCTAAAGCAGTAATTAACATTTTATATATTATTATTATATAAATTAAATCTAGCTAAAGTTGTCGAAAAATAGGTGTTTTCTGGCCTTGAGATTGTTCAGTTGGCTAAAACTAACACACTCTAAGAAATTCTCATTAGTAATATCCCTAGTGCATGCCAAATTGTCGATAATAATGTATGTACAATACAAAATTACAATCAATTTGGTATGCAAGATACCGCTCCGCAAGAAGGGTATTTTGCAGACGATTTCCCGAACAAAAGTTAACAGTGTCTTGTTTTCCCGCTAATTTGGCAGTGGTTTTCGCTAGATAGTAGGTAGGAACAGTGGGAATCTTATTAATACATTCATGCACATCACTAATTCGATGACGAGGCAATTTGCATTAGTGCAAATTATCGATAATTTGGGTTATGTTGCATTCAATTTGTGGTTATGATTTTTGAAGACTGGCAATGTTCGTCATTTTGACATTAAAATTGCAACAATGCCAATAAAGCAGTTGTGAAAAATGCGATAGGTTTTACATGTCTCATTTTGATTTCTATCACAATTCATGCATGTAACCTAATAAAAACATAGAACAGCCTACTGGGAAGAGGAAACATTGTGAATGGATTATATACGTTTTAGTTACTGCTATTCATGACTTGTTCGTAAGTGAGTTCATTTCAGATTATTTCTATATCGACTATATTTTTGAGTTTATGAGTTCTCGTCTCTTGGAACATATTTGTTGTATTAAAAACTCATTGGCGCCTTTTGTAATCAAATTGGATAAACTTTTGTAAAAGAACCCACGCCGTCTCCATTGTAACTAGTCGGCCCCCGAATGTGCACATGTAGTTACAATAGTTTGACATTAGTTGGAAAATTCTAGTGTGCACTTTCAGGTTGCTCATTTAATTGATGTCTTGTTCTTATTGGCATGTTTAATTGTAATGTTAAGTAGTATTTTTCAATGAATATGTAGGTACTGAATCTGTCAATTTTGATAGGTGCGCAAGCCGATTCTTAGAAACCCCCAAAACGTGAACAAAACATTCATGCATGCACTTTCTGAAGTAACTGGCCAGCACCTTGCGAAACTGTACCAAATCCCCATGAATCACAAGAGTAGAACTTGTGAAACACGAGCATTTCCCCGAGTGCCCAACGGGGCGGCATTTTCAACATCTCCCAAACAATGCAGGCATCAATCATAAAGCAGATCGGGGCAAAAGACCTAATAACAACCTGCTAAGACGAAGCAGATCGCGGATAAAACAACAAAGACCTTGCGCTCTCACTTTCCAAGCTGCGAACTATGGCTGCTGTTGGTGCTGGAGAAGTGTGTCAAGGACAAGCCACACTTCAATCTCAGGTAATTGCTCAAGCTCATTAAGCGGCTCTGTTACGTCGTCTTGTTCCGAAAATCGAGAGTGGCGGATACCTGCGATTAGCAGAATTTATGCGTTTATTGGGGGTGTAAATAAGGGGCCGTTGTGAGCGAGCAAATATTTTGACTTCGTGACTTTGTATTTATAGGGCAACCTGGTGACCCGCTGCGACGCTGGCACACATTCTTTTTCGGCACATTTTCGCGTTATTTGTAGCAAACGCACGGAACGGAATACCTGCTGACGGATTTAGCGCAAGTGGGCTATTTTTATTTGGAGCCCGCCGTGTACCCCATTGTGGCATTTCGTAAATTACCTGCAGTAACTTCACGTTTTACCTGTCCTTTGGCTGATTTACGGCGCCTTAAAACGTTTTTATGGGCGCCGCTGCCCGTAGGAAACGGCAAGTGTACACAATTTGCGTTACGTACTACTTCCTACTGTTATTTCGCAACAATAGCAGTCCGAGGACTATTTAAACTGCAACAACTGTCAAAATATTTACATTTTTGGTACGGAATACTAATTTCCGATGCCTTGTATTTACAACCATAAGGGCATAGGACTGCATTGGAAAGTGTTCGAAAGACTAGAACTCGCTTCAGTCGTATAAGTAGGCCGTGGAAATTAAACAATCGACATTTACAGCGGCTGTTAATGTCAAACAAATTGTTTAGGCCAAACTTCTGAACAAATGATTGAATAAAATTCCATATAGAAAAATGTTTAGCACTTGCAACAAATTAAGGACATAAAGTAAACAAACGTCTGCTTGTCATTGTGTTCGTCTTTAATTAATTAGATTAGATATCAATTCCATATTGACATATCTCATTTGCCTTGGAACAAACGGACGTCAGTTTCACTGTTTTGAACAGCAACTGAATTTCCATGGCCTACTTTTGATAACATTCCTTAAAAATATTTTTCCGCAACTTATTACAAATTTTACATCGTGTTACAATTAATCTGATTAAATATTTTCGTGGATAAGAAACGAGTGCCAATAAAACAAATACGCCAAAATGTGTGCTTCGATTGGACTAAATTCCGTTGGCGGCACGTAAAACACATTATGTATGCTTTCACCCCTTCAGGAAATTTCGCCTTTTTAAGTGGGGTTATTGCAAATCTTGCACAATGATTTCTTTTTCGGCCAGTGGTTTCTCCGATGACTAGTATTCAACTCTTCCATACAAAAATATTGCAATATAAAATACCAACTTTACTATGACACCAAAAATTAACGTAGGTACTCTTGACTAATAATTTGTCGAATTCTTGTTACGTATTTTACATGCTGTGGACTTCACACCTTCACACCCCAAAAATGTTTTCCTCACGATTATCAGAAGGCCTTTCTGCGCGATTAGATATATATTTACAGTCGTGATCAAAACTAATGCCCTGGATGCTTCAATTTTTTTTTCACTATTATCCCAAAGTGACGAATTAGGTGTAGCAATAATTTATTTAAATCTAAAGTATGATCAAAAATTATTTTCATCTAGCATGGCTATGGAATAGTTCCTAGTTGATGAATGCAACTATGTTTATACTTAAATGTCAAACTTGACATTTGATTTTTAAGTGACACGACCGGTCTTATAAAGACCACTAATCTGAGGTTAACTTTAATTCGCTGTTAAAACAAACAAAAGTGAATCAAAACGTTAGTGCTTATGACAGTTTATTCATTAGTAAACAAATTTTTATGTTTATTTTAATATTGAATTAAAATTAACCTCTGATTAGTGGTTTTTATAAGACTGGCGGTTATAGTTCCATTCATAAATTAGGAACTATTCCATAGTCATACTAGATGAAAATAATTTTTTATCGTACTATACAAGCTTGTGATATGCTTAAAGATCCTTCATTTTTACAGTTAATCCTACTTTCCTACAAAATACTTTAAAAAACTTTAGTAATAATTCAATAAGCTAATACAAAAAACGTAATATCCTTGGTTTTTGTTAAAATAAACGTTTCCTTCGTCTCGGCTTTGCACTAATTAGTTCCCGTCTCTTTTGCAAACTCTCTTTAGCCAAAGCCAATTATGTATATACGAGTAACATACTATGATAACGGCTATACCACATTCCCAGCACTGACTGCGTGCCATGAACAAAATTGTAGCGAGGTTGTTTTGTTTTATCAAACCACAGAATAGATAATGCTAACTATACGGTCAAACTAATATTTAAATTTTTAAGCGAGAACTCGACTTACGCAAGAATTAATTTGATATATTAAGGACCAAAGCAGAATTTCGAAAATAAGCTAAGAGTTGTGAGTTAGATAAAGAGAATATTCAGTTCTATACAAAATTTTTAGAGCAGAAAACACTGAACAATAAACGTTTATTTTGAAAATTCAAGGATTCCTGATTACAAAATCTTGTCAAAGTTAATTCTGGCAATTCTGAACCTAAAATTCAAACTGGGGCACGGAAAATTATGCAAAAAAAGAGTAAGAGTTTCAGTTCACATTCTCACTTCAAAAATTCGCGATTAAAGCTTTTGCTTATAATAGATGTACCATTTTCAAACTAGAAATGTGATAGAAATAACTTGAAAAGATTTAAAACCTGAAATAAAAATGAAGTAAAGCTAAGAATTTTACGTACTAAAAATCAGAAGATCGTTTTAGTAATAAAAATTGTAGTTATAGAATTGAAATTCCAAGTTGAAACTGATAATTCTGCCACTTCAATTATCAGCTAGAAATTGTGATATGAGAATTTCGAACAAGAAATTCTGGAAGTGTATACAATTAGTTTTAGTGCAACCCGAATTTATGAGTTTAAGATTTCCAATTATTAAACTGAACATTCTGAAAATTTAAATCTTGCTAAATTCAGACTTAACAGCTGAGAATTATAAGCAAAAATATGACAGGGGAACGAGTATCCGGAGTTTCCAGAAATGTTGACAGAATGTCCAGAAAACTCATCACTTCGGTTTTGGAATAAAAAGAAACCTGAACTTCAAGTTAGTCCTAGCATTCGAAGTGTTAAAAAAAACTGCTATAAAAATTAAATCTCCCTCAATCTGCAAAACTTTTCACTGATTTAACTAGAATTCTGGTTATATAAATACAACTCTCAAGTCTTAAACTCATAACAACTTAACAAAATATAAACTTCCAGTTAGATCTCAAACGCATGAAAGGGGGGTGAGTAACAAGGGTTTCAAAAAATAGGGACATTTTAAAATTAAATAGTTAATAGAAATTCCGATTTACGAATTTGAAATTTAGGAGTTCAAAATTGTAATTGATTGTTCTGGCACTTATATTGCCAGGCTAGAAATTTTTACCCAAGAATTTCGCATTTATGGCTAACAATTATGAAATTTAGAGAACTAGGAACTAAGTTTTACTTCAACGTGAATTTCGAGTTTAAAAATAAACGTAGAATTGGAACTGTGAAAGTGAAAATTCTGGAAAATTTGTATCTCCCCGAATTCAGCTTACAGTAGATTTTCTCAGATAGAAAAAATCTGGTTAAGTGTATAGAACAAATCTTATAACAATACCATAACAAAAAATTAATTTTCCAGTGGGGGCTAAAACCTCAAACGTATAAAATGAGGACGAGTATCAAGAAAAAATGAAAAACACATTGTAGAATTGGACAAGCAAATTCTAATTTATGAAAAGCACAATTTGGTTTTGAGAATACGAAATTTTAAGATATAAAATATGAACGGAACTTTCAAGTCTTATACTCCTAACACAATCTGAATTTTCTAGTTGCGGCTAAGAAAAACGCATCTTAGAATTGGATACCAGACAATCTGATTTTCAAACTTGAAATTAACGGGCAACGCTAACAATTCTAACCAATAAAAAAATCGTAAGTCGGTTTTCGAAATATAAAATTTTGGGTATAGAATTAAAATTCAACAATTGAAATTGACAGTTCTGGCACTTACATAACCTGGGCAAAATTTTTTTTACCGGAATTTCGAATCTGAAACTCGAAATTCTGAAATTTAGAGAATTAAACATAGTTTCAGTTAAACTTAAATCTAGAGTTTAAAAATAAACTTAGAATTCTAACTGTTCACGTGAATTCAGAGTTAAACTGAGAATTCCGAGCGAAAATTGGGACTTTCTTACTTAGAATTCTGGTCATATAAATGGAACTTTATACTCATACCAATAATACAACAAAGTCTAAATATCCCAGTTAGGGCTAAGATCTCCACAACCTATGAAAGATGGAACGAGAATCGGTAGTTACGAAAAACGTAGTTTTAGAATAGCATAATAGAAATTCTGATTTTTTAACTTGAAAGAGAAAACTGAAAACTCAAGAGCTAGGAATTGTAATCAGTATAATTATAATTTGGTTTTGGGAATAGGAAATTCTAGGCATAGAATTGGAATACAAAATTCAAATTGACGGTTCTGATATTCACATTACGAGACTAAACATTTTGATACGAGGATTTCTAATTTGGGACTAGTAAACATAAAGCTCTAAGCTGAAATATTAAAATCTCACAACTGAAAAATCTGACCGAAAATTTAGACTTTTTCAATTAGATACAATTCTGGCTGGCTTACGTAAATAGAACTTTTAAGTTTTTCAATCACAATAACAAAGAAATCTAAATATCCCACTTAGGGCTAAGATCTCCAACCTATGACAGGTGGAACGAGCATCAGTGGTCACGAAAACGTAATTTTAGAATTGCATAATAGAAATTCTGATTTACTAATTTGAAATTAACAGGCCCAGCCCAGTAAAATTAAAATTTGGTTTGGGAACAAAAAATACAATTGGGAATCACCAATTGAAATTGCCGGTTCAGGAATTTACATTGCCAGGCTGAAAAATTGATACGAGAATTTCCAATTTGAAACTGGAAATTCTAAAATTTAAAGAACTATAAATAAAGTTTCAGTTAAACTGAAATTTTAGTTTAGATTTATGTAGCATAAACCTAGAATTCAAACTGTTTAAGGGAATTCGCATATAAACTGAGAATTCTGAGTGAAAATTTAGACTTTCTGAGTTAGATTGAATTCTGGTTATGTAAATTGAATTTTCAAGTCTGCTACTCATAACAATAACAAGTTGGGACTAAGTTCTTAAGCGTATGATGCGTGGAGCGAGTATTAGTACTAGCAAAATCCGCAGCTTTAGAATTGCATATAAGAAATTCTGATGTATTAACTTAAAATAGGAAATTTTAGGCATTGAAATGGAATTCCAGATTAAAAGGCGACGGTTCAGGTATTTGCATTCCCAAGCTAAAAAAGTTTACCAGGCTAAGAAATTTTATAAGAAAATTTCGAATTTTAAACTCGAAATTCTGAGATTTAGAAACCTAAACATAACGTTTAAATTTGAGTTCTAAGTTAAACCTAGAATTCAAACAGTTCAAGTGAATTCAGATTTAAATTCGGAATTTACACTTTCTCAGTTAGGAGGAATTTTGGTGAATTAAAGGCAACATTCAAGTCATACTCATAACAAATTTCCCAGTTGGCGTTAAGATCTCAAACCTATAACAGGTGAAACTAGTATCAGTAGTCTAGCAAAATGTAATTTTCGAATTGCGTAATAGAAATTCTGATTTACTAACTTGAAATTAACAGGCAGAATTAAGAATTGTAATCAGTAAAATTATAATTTGGTTCTGTGAATAGGAAATTCTAGGTATAGAATTGGAATTCAAAATTTAAATTGACGGTTCTGATATTTACATTACCAGGCGAAAAATTTTGATACGAGGATTTAGAATTTGGGACTAGAAATTCTAAAAGTTAGAGAAGTAAATATAAAGCTTTAATTAAACTTGAATTTTAGGTTTAAAGTAAACCTAGAATTATTAAAATCTCCATGAATTCACACTTACAACTAAAAAATCTCACAGAACATTTAGACTTTCCCAATTAGATAGAATTCTGGCTTACGTAAATAATAATTATCCCCCAGTTAGGGCTAAGATCTCCAACCCATGACAGGTGAAACGAGCATCAAAACGTAATTTTAGCATTGTATAATGGAAATTATGATTTACTATTTTACTGGCTGAGCTAAGAATTATAACCAGTAAAATTAAAATTTGGTTTGGGATCAAGAAATACAACTGGAATTCACAACTGAAATTGACGGTTCAGTTATTTACCAGGCTAAAAGTTGATAGGGAGAATTTCCAATTTGAAACTCGAAATTCTGAAATTTAGGGAACTATAAATAAAGTTTCAATTAAACGCAAATTTTAGTTTTAACATAAACATAGAATTCGAGCTGTTCAAGTGAATTCGCATTTAAACTGAGAATTCTGAGTGAAAATTTAGACTTTCTGAGTTAGATTGAATTCTGGTTATATAAATGGAACCTTTAAGTCTGATAGGCATAACAATAACAACACAATCTAAATTTCCGAGTTGGGAATAGGTTCTTTAATCTATGATGGGTGGAAAGAGAATCAGTAATCAGTACTCACGAAAAACGTAGTTTTAGAACTGCATAATAAAAATTTTGATTACTATTAACGTAAAATAGAAAATTTTAAATAGAAATGGAATTCCACATTAAAAGTGCCGGTTCTGCTATTTATATTACCAGCCTAAAATTTCGAATTTGAAACCAGAAATTCTAAAATTTAGAGATCTAAACATGACGTGTAAATTAAACCTAATTTTGAGTTCAGAAATAAACCTAGAATTCAATTTGTTCAAGTGAATTCAGATTTAACCTGGGAATTCTGAGTGAAAATTTAGATTTTTTGAGTTATATCGAATTCTGGTTGTGTAAATAAAACTTATAAGTCTGATATTCATAACAATAACATAACATAACATAAGCCAAATTTCCCAATTGGGACTAGGTTCTTACACCTATGATGGAAGGAACGAGAATCAGTACTCACGAAAAACGTAGTTTTAGAATTGTATAATAGAAATTTTGATATAATATTAACTTAAAATAGTAAATTTTAGATATAGAAATGGAATTCCAGATTAAGAGTAACGGTTCTGGTATTTATATTACCAGGCTAAAAATTTCGAATTTTAAACCCGAAATTCTGAAATTTAGAAACCTAAACATAACGTTTAAATTAAAACTAATGTTAAGTTGAAAAATAAACCTAGAATTCAAACTGTACAAGCAAATTTACAATTAAACTCAGAATTCTGAGTGAAAATTTTGAATTTCTCAATTGGGAAGAAGTGTGGTTAATTAAATAGAACTTTCAAGTCGTACTCATGACAATAATATAACAAATTTCCCAGTAGGGGCTAAGATATCAAATCTATGAAAGGAGAAACGAGTATCAGTAGTCACGAAAAACGCAATTTTAGAACTGCACAATAGAAATTCTGATTTACTAACTTGAAATTACACATCTCAATGAATTCAAACTTACAATTGAGAATTCTGAGCGAATAGATTAAATTCTGCTAGGCAAATAGAACTTTGAAGTCTTAATCTCATAATAATAATAATAATATTACCAAGTCTAAATTTTCCCGTATGGGCTAAGATTTCAGACCTAGGAAATAAGGGTGAGTATCAGGAGTGTCAAGAAAAACATATTTTCGAATTGGATAATAGAAATTCAGATTTACACGCATGAAATTAACAGGCAGAGTTAGACTTCCAACCAATAAAGTCATAATTCGGTTTTGGGAATAGGAAATTTAGGTACAATTGAAATTCAAAATTGAAATTGACTTTTATGGCATTTATATTACCAGGCCAAAAATTTCTATAGAAGAATTTCGAATTTGAAACCCGAAATTCTGAAATTTAGAGAACTAAACGTAGTTTCAATTTAACTTAAATTTTAATTTTTTTCCTACATGTGGAGTTCGCTACCGGAAAATCTGGTTTATAATTTTGTGAATTTTGTACTTTACTCTTGACATCGAGTGATCAGCAGAAGAGACAAAGAATACGAAGGTAATGAAATTGCAATTTCCATTTAGGAGCAATTCTGACATTGAATTTATGAATTGTAAAATTTTCAATTTGGGAATAAACTTTTGAAATTGAAGCTTCACCTACTAGGTGTTTGAAATTTGCAACTCTTCGATTACTTATATAGCAATTCATTCACTTCCATGGGTTGCAAATGCATAATCAAATTATTTTAAATTAAAAATTGTAGTCCTGAGCCAATTCATAGCTTTTTAAACGTACTTCCCACTGTTTAGAACAAAACTCGCAAAACTGAGAACACTAACAATTTTAGGCATGGAAATACGAACATTTAAAACTCTATTTAAACCTGCCTACACCGAAATTAATCGCCACGCTAATGGGCAGATTAGGGCAACCACAAAGCTAATTAAGGCCCCAAAGCAACATGCAGGGCAACCACATCGCTTCGTTAATTAAGATGAGCTGCAAATCCCAGAAAAGAGGATCAGCTGCCGTGGGCCGCGTGAACAATCGCGCGGCTTCCGGACGCCTCCGCCGAATTGGGTCAATAAAGACTTAAGGTGGAAGCGCGTCCTGCATGATAAATGTGGATGACGCCAGGGGCGCTGATGTCATAAGATAATGCAGGACACGCTCGGGTGCGCGCCTCGGCTACCTTCGGCATTGTTAACGGCTTAATTGTGCGAAAGTGACGATTCAGTCCGTTTGAAGACCATGGAAAACGGTGGTAAACTCCAGGAGTGGAAATCAGATCAACAGGTGCGGACGGCAATGAGTCGGCATCCCTTGTGGTAGCGCGGCCTACTTCACTGACACTTCAAACATCTGAAGTGCGGCATGCCGCCGCCAAAGCCATCTATCTGTCAGTTTTTTGAGTTTACATGCGTTACAGCACTTCTTGTTTTTAAGACTTGTCTTCTGTATTTTTATTATGTGATTTTAAAATTTTACAAGTTTTGAGGATGAACCCAACCACATTTCGAGTCTCAAATACAGATAAAATCAAGTGGTCTCATTGGGTATAAAATGAAGTCAAACTTCACTTTGTACCCACGTTGAATAATAGAGGAATTAAAGTAATTTAACGAAAAGTAACAAATACTCACAAATGAATAAAGCAAAAGGTTTGCAATTCCGACAAATTACTTCAGTTTAATGTTTACATTTTTAATGTCAAATCACAATTTCAAAGTTTGAATCATAGAACTTTTACTCAAAATGATTGAAAGTTTCAGCCTGCAAATTTTGCTGATGTATGAGTTGAATTTTGTGATTAAATTTTACAATTCAAATGCAGCTGTACAAAAATTTATAAACATAATCATTTCAGTTTTGGATTATAGAATTGGCAATTCCGACTTCTGGATTACTAAATTAATAATTAGCACTCGAAAGACCTACAAGCTGGGAATAAACATTTTAAGTTGTAATTTTGTATTTGATCTATTAATGTAAAGTGGGAATTAGAAATTTCGACTTAGCAATTTTTGAATTTGAAATTACAAATTCCTACTTTTAACAAGGATAGAAGTTTAATTTATAATTTAAAATAAAAATTATTACTTTCGAAATAGAAATTCCATTTAAACATAAACCTACACAATTTTTAATAATTTTGTTATATGTTTAAAATTTCGTTGTTCTAAATTACAATTCTAATTAAACATCTAGGATATTCACGCACCCGTGAAACTTAAAATGAAATAATAATTACCAATCATTCTGAATACGAACTTCTAGGTTTGTTATAACCTTAAAATGTCGTTAGTTATAACTCCAATAAACCAATTTCGATACTCAAGCACCATTGCAACGTAGAATGAAATAATAATTTATAACTTAATAACGGGCTTAAAATGCCGCTTTTTAAATTTAGAATTATAATTGAGCAACTACAGTACTCAGGCGGGGTTAAAAAATAAAATAAAACCATAATGTCAAATCATTTTGACTTAGAAACGGAATTCTGTAAAATTTTCAATCTTAAAATTTGGGTTTTTAAGTAAGGAGTCTAATCTAATACCTAAGATATTCAAACACCGTTAAAACTTAAAATGAAATAGTTATAATTTCTAATAATTCTGACTTAACCGAATTCTGACTTAAGAACGGATGTCTGATTAGGTTGTAAGCTTAAAATGTCGTTTTCCTAATTAAATAACTACGATACTCAAGTACCATTAAAACTTAAAATAAAACTATAACTTCCAATCATTCTGACTTAAGAACGGAATTATGTTTATTAGTTTAAACATTTTTTCAAATTATATGCTAATTAAGCAACAACAATACTCAAGCACCATTAAGTCGTAGGATAAAATCATAAATAATTTTCAATCATTCTAACTTAAGAAGGAAATTCCGATTTTGTCAGTTTAAAATTTCGTTTTTTTAAGTTAGAATCCTAACTACGCAACTACGATACTCAAGCAGCATTAAAACGTGGGATAAAAAGATAATTTTCAATCCTTCTCACTTAAGAAAGGAATTCCGGTTTAATGTCAGTTAAAATTTTTGTTTTCGACAGTTAGAATTCTAATTAAGCAATTACGATACCAAAATTCAAGGACCATCAAAAGCTAGAATAAAAGCATACTGACCTAAGATCAGAATTCTGCGGTTGTTTCAACTTTAAAATTTCGGTTTTTAAGTCAAAAGATATTCAAACGCCGTTAAAACGGAAAGGAAATCCATAATTTCCAATAATGCTGACTTAAGCACGAAATTCTAACTAGGTTATAACTACAAGCTTAAAATATCGTTTTTTCTAATTAAGAAACTACGATACACAAGACCATGAAAACGTAAAATAAAACGCAAACTTCCAATTATTCTGACTTAAGAACGGAATCCTGTTTGTGGCAGTTTAAAATTTTATATTTAAAGTTATAATGATAATTAAGGAAGTACGATACTTAATCACCATTAAAAAGTAGAAAAAAGCATAGATAATCTTCAATCATTCTGATTTTTTTAACGGAATTCCGGTTTTATCAGTTTCAAATTTCGTTTTTACAATTAGAATACTAATTAAGCAACTACAATACTCAAGCATCATTAAAAGCTAAAGTAAAACTATTTTGACGGAATTATGCGTTTGTTTCATGCTTACAATTTCGGTTTTTATGTAATAAGATATTCAAACAGCGTTAAAACGGAAGAGAAGCCACAATTTCCCTAAATGCTGGCTTAAGAACGGAATTCTGACTAGGTTGTAAGCTTAAAATGTTGTTTTCAAGTTTGCACTTTAATTAAGCAACTACGATACTCAAGCACCATTAAAAAGTAAGAACGGAATTCTATGTTTGTGTCAGTTTAAAACTGGAGTTTTTAAAGTTGTAATGTTACTACGATACTCCAGCACCATTAAATTGTAGAATAAAATAATTATTCTGACTTAAGAAGGGAATATCGGTTTTATCAGTTTAAAAATTCGTTTTTTTACAGTTAGCATTCTAATTAAGCGACTATGATACTTAAGCACCATTAAAACGTAAAAGAGAACTCTAACTTCCAATTATCCGACTTAAGAACGGAATTCTATGTTTGTGTCAGTTAATTTTTTTAGCACCATTAAATTGTAGAATAAAATAATTTTCAATTATTTTGACTTAAGAACGGAATTCCGGTTTTGTCAATTTAAAATTTCGTTTTTTACAGTTAGAATTCTAATTAAGCACCTACGATACTACAAACTTAAACACCATTAAAAGCTAGAATAAAACCATTATGACAGAATTCTGCGTTTGGTTCACGCCTAAATTTTCAGGTTTTAAGTAAGAAGATATTCAAACAACATTAAAACGAAAGGAAATCCATAATTTCCAATAATGCTGACTTAAGAACGAAATTGTGACTAGGTTGTAAGCTTAAAATGCCGTTTTTCAAGTTAGAATTCTATTTAAGCAACTACGATACGCAAGCACTATTAAAACATAAAATAAAACCATACTTTCCAATCATTCTAACTTAAGAACGGAATTGTATGTTTGTGTCAGTTTAAAATGTCATTCTTTAGAGTTAGAATGCTAATTAAGCAACTACGATACTCAAGCACCATTAAATCGTAGGATAAAACCACAGATAATTTTCAATTATTCTGGCGTAACAACTGAATTCCGGTTTTATATCAGTTTAAATTTTCGTTGTGTTTATCAGTTGTAATTAAGCAACTACGACACTCAAAATTCAAGCACCATTAAAAGCTAAAATAAAACCATTTTGACGGAATTCTGCGTTTGTTTCGCGCTTAAAATTTTGGTTTGTAAGTACGAAGATAATCAAACAGCGTTAAAACGAAAGGAAATCCATAATTTCCAATAATGGTTTAAGAACGGAATTCTGCCATTTTTCAAGTTAGAATTCTAATTAAGCAACTACGATACTCATTCTGAGTTAAGAACGGAATTCTGCAGTTGTTTCAAGCTTACAATTTCGGTTTAAATTAGAATTCTAATTAAGCAATTCGATAATCAAGCGACATTAAAACGTAGAGTAAAGCCATAATTTTCAACCATTTTAACTTATGAGCGGAATTCTGGGTTTCCGTAAGTTTAAACTTTCGTGTTTTAAAGTTTTTATTTAAGCAAGCATCATTTAAATTTAAAATAAAACCGCAGTCTCTAATAAGTCTAACTTACAATTGGAATTCGGGGATTGTCGTAAGCTTAAAACTCTGTTTTTTAACGTTACAAATCAAGTTAAGCAACTAAGATATTCATACACCATTAAAACGTCAAATATAACAATAGTTTCAAATCATTCCGACTTAAAAACGGAAAACCGATTAATTAAGCAACTACTACAACACTATAATTTTTAATAACTCTGACTTAAGAACGGAATGCTCCGTTCCTTGCAACCTTAAAATTTGGGTGTTTCCGTTAGAATTCTCATTAAGCAATCACGATACTCAAGCACTATTAAAACGTAGAATAAAATCATAATTTTTAATAATTTTGACTTAAAACGAAATTCTGTGCTTTTTGCAAGCTTAAAATTTCGGTGTTTAAGTTAGAACCCTAAACGTAGAATAAAAGCATAACTTTCAATAATTTTGACTTAAGAACGGAGTTCTGAGTTTGTCAGTTTGAAAATTCGTTTTTTTTTCAAATTTAGTAATTTAATTAAGCAACTACAACACTCAAGCACCATTAAACGTAAAATCACATCATTATAACCATTCTCACTTAAACACGGAATTCTGGTTGTGTTGTAAGGTTAAAATTTAGTTTTTGAAGCTACAATTTTAATTAAGCATATAAGATATGAAAGCATCATAAAATAAAACCTAAAAAATTTATTTGGTAAGTCAGAATTCGCGTTAAACAACGATGATGTTCAATCTAGAAACTGCAACTTGTATTGTCGGTAACCTAACTTATAAAAGTATAAAGTTCAAAATTTCCATTTTGGTAGGTATTTACCATCAGCAAACCTCGTGAAAACCGAAATTGTTAGTAGCTTGATCAAGGAACAAAGTCATAGATTAAAATTCCATTTTCTATGCTTTTTAGAGTTCGGAAAACGTGAATAAAACTATGGAATATAATGACGTAGTACTCATTTTCCACATCGTTGGTCTTTGTATTACAATAGAAGATTTATATTTTGTTATGTCGTTACTATCATTAAGTATACAAGTTTGTAATATTTTACTTTTTTAGTATAATTGTTAGAATAAGCAGCAAAATAATGAGAAACAGATTTAACTAATAACACTGCATTATAGAATTACAAGCCAAACTATTATACTATTGCTCACTACTTCAAAATTTACTACGGAAATTACAGTGAAACAACGTCTACACCCAGGATGAGAGTTGAAGTTCGCAAACTACACATGTTATCTTAGCCAAAAAGATATTGGAATTCCACAATTTCCCATAGTTCACAATTCAACTGGAAGCGAACCGCTCCTAGTTCACGGTGGAGCCATCTACCGGAGAGAAGGGCAGTAGTGTCCGTCCGAATGATGGATGTTGAAACGGCAACACGACATGATCTTGCTCAACCTAACATTTAATAGCTGCGCTCAGTGCGTGAATAAACATGGAAATTTAGAACAGCGCTCATTTGAACCGAACAATGATTGCGACCAGCTACATGGGACACCTTTGGTGCAGCTGATGAAAATCTGCAAAGGGAGGAGTTGGCTTTTGGTTCAGTTGCGAGTGTCGTAAGATTTGCAACTTGTAGTTACAGAATAGGTTGTAGGGCTTAACGCCAACACGAACTTTTAAATACGACACTAAAGCGTTTTTATAAGACTGGACTTAAATCGTACAAGAATTTACACAACAAATTTACCTTTCGCAATTTTTATATGCCAAATCAATGGTGGTTCTAAAATGAATCAGAACAACAAATGTTGCCTGAGGTTTATGTAATTTTTCAAATTACATACCTGATGACTATGTGAAAACTGAATTTTTGATGTAGGTATAAAGTTGTAAAACATTGAATTTAAAGAGAGGAATTGAGCAACAATTTCGAAATTCCTGGTTTTCCTATGTTGAAATTGGAGAAGAAATAAGAGTATAAAATATTTTACTTAAAATGAAATTGTACAACTACCATTCGAACTTAATGGACGTTTTGCTTTTTTCCAGAATTTTGGTTTAAACAATTTAAACGCGGTTTATTAAAACGAACATTTTGATTTTGTCAGAAGAAATCTGGATGTGTTAGTCAGAAATATGTTGCGAGTCATAGTTCTAATAATTTAAGTCAGAATTCTAGTAATGAGAGTGTGATATTCGATTATGGAAGTCGAAAATTTGGATATTAAGTCTTAAATGATAGAAATCTAATAATGTAAATCATAACGCTGGTTATGTAAGTCAGAAATCTGATAATGTAGACCAGAAATCTGATAATGTAAGCTAGAAACCTAGTAATGTACGTTAGAAATTTGGATATCTACGGCAGAAAGTCGGTTATGTACGACGGAAATCTGGACACGTAAGTCAGAACGCTGGTAACGTCAATGAAATACCTGTCATACAAGTCTGATAATGTAAGTTAACAAGCTTTATAACGAACGTCAGAAATTTCTCTATGCAAGTCCGAAATTTGATGACACACGTCGAATATTTACATATGTGAGTCTTAAACTGGTTATGTAAGTAATAAATCTGATCGTCTAAATCAGATAGAAGGTTGTGTACATCAGAAAGCTGGTTATGTATGCTAAAAACTGGTTACGTAGTTGAGATGGCTGGTTATGTAAGTCATAAGTCGTATAGTGTAAGCTAACAATTTAGTTATCCAAGTCAGAAAGATGTTGATGTAATAGTATATTACAGCCCGAGATGGGAAGTGTTTCATTACTGTCGAGAGATTAGTTAGCTGATTGAGACGCGAAGCGTCGAAATCAGCTATTATCTCGAGACTAAGGAAACTTCCTGTCGAGGTTTGTATACTATTTTATTCGCAACCACTTTATTCTAAACAATAATTGGAAAAATTATTATATAATGATACGACAGGTTTTGACGCGCATGAATGGATCAACGAGATTCCCAGTGTCCCTACCTACTCAGCGGTCGAGAATGTACTTCCCGCACTCACTTCCCGCACTTCAGTGGGAAGTGAGTGCGGGAAGTAGCGGGCTGAAATGTACGACTTCCCCCACTCAAATGAGGTCAGGAATGTTAACATTACATATATGGTTGCGAATAAATACCATAGCTGGTTGGATAAGTCTGAAGGCTGGTTACGTGGATAAAATAGCTTGTCATGTAGGTCAGAAATTTGATAATGCAAGTCAGAAAGCTGATCATGCAAGTCAAATCGCATTAATGGTAGGCAAACATTTAATAATAGAGTCCGAAATGTGGATTTGTGAGTCTTAAATCAACTAGTCTAAGAGATCTGTTTATGTAAGTCATCAATCTAGATGTGTAAATCACGAAGCGGGTTGTGTAAGTCAGAAAGCTGGTTATTCAACCCATAAAGTTGGTTATGTAAGTAAGAAATCTGGTTCTCTAACTCAGTCAGCTTGTTGTTAGTTAGATAGCTGTTGCGTAAGTCAGAAAGCTGGTTATGTAATTCAGAAAACTGGTTACGTATTTCAGAAAACTGGTTATGCAACTCACCAAGCTGGTTTTATGTCAGATGTCTGGTTGTCTAAGCCAGAATAACGGTTGTGTAGGTCAAAAAGGTGGTTGCGTTTGCCAGAAAGCTGATTATGTACGTCATAAAGTTGGTTACGTAAATAAAAATGCTAATGCGAGTCAAAAATATCTATAATTAAGACCAGCAATCTCATTATGTAAGTCAGAAATGTGATTACGCAAGAAAATTTGGATATGTCTACGTCAGAAAGCTAGTTTCACAAGTTAGAAAGCTGTTTGTATTAGAACGCTGATTACGTGCATCAGAAAGTTGCTGACGTAAATTAGCATGCAAGTCAATGATCTGTATAATCAAGGTGTAAGTTAGAAATATGGTTACGCAAGTTACAAACTTGGTTATGCAAGTCAGAAATCTGACCATACAAGTCATAAATCAGTGTAACGAATGTCAAAAATCGCATTGTTTAAGTAAGAAATTTGATTATACAAGTCGAAAATTTGGATTGTACGTCTTAACTCGATTAGTCTAAGGGCCGATTTCACTAAAGTGACATTAGAATGTGCACAGTAACATGTGCTACATATGTCATCATGCACAATTTAACATTACTTTAGTTAAAATTGGATTTAAAATTGATTATGAAATCGGCCCTAAGACAAATATATCATAATATAAGCTAGATAACTGGTTATCTACCTCAAAAAGCTAGTATTGTAAGTAAAAAATCTGACTATAAATCAGACCGATGGTTGAGCAACTCATAAAGTTGTATATGTAATAAATAATCCGGTTGTCTAACTCAGATAGCTGATTGTGCTACTGTTAAAATTAGTGTGTAAGTCAGAAAGCTGGTTATGAACGTCAGAAAACTGATTACGTAGGTCAGAAAGCTGGTTATGCAACTCAGAAAGATGGTTATGCAAGCCAGATATCTAGATGGCTAAGTCAGAAAGCCAGCTGTGTAAGTCAGAACAGTGGTTGCGTTTGTCAGAGAGCTGGTTATGTACGTAGGTAATTCAAAATAAAGTCTGATAATGCGAGTCAAAAATTCTATAATTAAGGCCAGCAATATCATTATGTAAGTCAGAAATATGATTATGCAAGAACATTTAGATATGTACTCCTACATCGAATAGTGTAACACAGCAACCTGATTATATTCTGACTTTTATCTGACCTACAATTACAGAAAGCTGGCTATGTAAGTCGGAAATCTCATGATGTAATCTAGAAATCTGGTTGTCTATGTTAGAAAGCTAGTTTTACAAGTTAAAAAGCTGGTTGTGTTAGAACGCTCTTGCGTGCATCAGAAAGTGGTTATGTAGGTGAGAAAGTTGGTTACCTAAATTAGAAATTTGATAATGCAAGTCAAAGATCTGTATAATCAAGGAGTAAGTTAGACATGTGGTTACGGAAGTCAGACACTTGATTATACGTGTCAGAAATCTGATAATGCAAGTCAGAAATCCAGGGGCGTGCTGGGCCGCCGGGACACCGGGCGAATGCCCGGTGGCCTGCGCCCTTAAATTTTTTATTCTATTAAACAGTTTAGCAGTTTTCTTTAAAGAATCCCATAAGAGAATGGATATGTGGCGTGATCGGGAAACAAATCAAACAAACAAGAGATTGCAATTGGGGAAACGAGATAGTGGTCAAAAAACAAAGCTTTAATCTGGGTTTTCGAAAAATATAAGGTTCAAACCTCAGCGTTGTACGTAGAAATAATAATAACACTAATCAAAATTGAAGAAACTCAAGATATAACTCCCGATGTTAGAGCGAGAGCCAGAAATTTAAAGAAACAATTATTAAAATATGAAACAATGTTGATTGCACAGATTTATCTCAGAATATTCACTATTACTGAACCCGCGTCTAAATATTTACAAACTAGCGGATTAGATCTCTTAAAAAGTCAACAATTTATTGGTTTCCGCCGGTCTTGTTCAACTTAGATCCATTCAAAGGGATATGACAAGCATTAAGTTAGAAGCAGATAACTTTATTGTCTGGGTCGAAAACGAATTTGATTCTAGAGGTGCAGATGTGCTATTGGCACATAATTTTCCTGCGAAACGCTCCAGGAGAGTAAAAACAACGCCTGGTGAATTTTCTCGTGATAATCCGATTGAAAATGATTTTTCAAAATTCACTGTTGAAGTCCACAATTTTATTTTGGATCGTGTCATTGAAAGCATGGATTCCAGATTCCAGAAAAACAGAGAACTCTACTTAGATCTTTTATATTCTGTCGCCCTCTAATTTTAAAGAATTAAAAGATACCCCTATTCCATCAAACGCCTTTAGTAAGTTGACTGAAACATTGTCTCATTTCGATAACAGTGTAATTAAAGAAAACCTACAGTCTGAACTCATTAACTTTATTCTTCTTAACATAGAATTTCGGCTTAGACCGCGTAGTATTTGTATATAAACACCCAGAATTTTCTGGCTTAATGTACCTTGCACCTTGTGAAGTCGAGCAAAAACCCGCGCGATGGCCATGATCTTTGGTGGCTCGTGTTGTTTGAGTATCTTGAGAACGGGGATACTTAGGCACATTTGGGCGTTTTGCTGTTTGTGCATCCATATTCACTAACGTTTCGCAAGACCTTGCAGCTTGCATCATCAGAGTGAAAATCGCACTAAGGACCGAAGGTAAAAAGGTAAAGGTTTAGGGTTATTTCAATTCCCCCAACTGTGGGCGGGCTGCTATAGGGACCTTCCGTCCCTCTTCAGCCAAGAACAGGAATTATAGGATGGGTGAGAGAAAGGAGGGGTGGAGAATGAAAGAGAGGCCAGGAAAGGTGGAGAAGTATTGCCCCGGCATTCGCCTCAGAGAAGGTACTCTGTTGACTCAGGAAAACCACCTAAAAACCTGAATCAGAGCAGACGGCCAGGGGAATTGAACCCGCGACCTCAAGAATGCTAAGCAGATGTGATAACCACTACACTCTACAGAGCTCGGTAGAGAGAACCGAAGGTCGGTGTGGAGCTATTTATAATCCTCCGTGTCAGGCGCGCGGAGTGGCGTAACGCTGGTTGGTCGTCCGAGTGCAACGTAATCCGTGGGGCGTGGCCGTATAACGCACAGTGGTTGTAATGCTTTAGATCGTGTATCACAGGGGTCCACATTTTATTAAGCTTGAAGTCATCTTCCCTGTTGATATTATTTGGATGTTTTACTATTTCTATGGCTTCACGTATCACTCGCGCAACGTAGTGAGGTATTCTGGCAAGTACTCTGGCATGCTCAAATTCTAAAGTGTGCCCATTTGTAAAAGTATGCTCAGCTACGGCTGATTTTGTGATGCGTTTGTGTTTACAATCGCCTTTATCTTCTTGAAGTCTTAGATCAACTGAACGACCAGTCTCTCCAATGTAACTCCAGCCGCAATAACAAGGAATGCGATATACGCCAGCGGTTTTTAAACTTGCAATCTTGTCTTTTACCGATCTGAAGCCGTTACCCAAAGTTCCCTTGCTCGTGAACACAGTTTTGATGTTGCATCGTTGCAGAACACGTCCTATCTTATCAGTCGAGCCTTTAACGTAAGGTAGAAATGCTAAGCCTTCCAGAGGTGGGGATTCTTCTTTAGCCTTCTGTGTCAGCAAACAGCAAAACCGCCAAATCTGCCTAAGTATTCTCGTTCTCAAGATACTCAAACAACACGAACCACCAAAGAGCATAACCATCGCGCGGGTTTTTGTTCGACTTCACAAGGTGCAAGGCACATTAAGCCAGAAAATGATGGGTGTTCATATACAAATACTACGCGGTCTAAGCTGAAATTCTCGTTTCTGTCTGAATTTTCGCAAAATATATTTTTTGCTGAAAAGGTATCGACTAAAAACATAAAGAAAATGACCTTTATTTTCTTCAGGTAACCAAAAAAATTTAGGTATAAACAGGATGCTCTATTTGAAAAAATGAAGTTAGGTGCCACCCAGAATTAAATGGGACACCTTATGTGATTAGAAATAAGTGACGAAGAAATTGCTTAGGTGAAGCTTTTATAATTACAAGAATTTTTTCATATATTTTCAATAAAAACCGCTACAGAGCTCGGACTTAGGTGGGACGTACGCAATAATTGGTTTGGGCATGGCCTGCTCTGCTGTTTAGGCCCGGCCTGCATTTGTTCTGCCAGCACGCCCCTGCAGAAATCCGACCACGCAAGTTAAAAATTTGTATAATGAAGGTAAACAATCGTATCGTGCAAGTCAGAAATTTGATGATACAAGTCCAAAATGTAGATATGTAAGTCTTAACTAGACTAGTCTAAGACAGATATATCATAGTCAGAAATCTGGTTGAGTAAATCAGGAAGTTGGTTACGCGACTCAGGAAGTTGTATATGTTAGTAAGAAATCTGGTTGTCTAACTCAGATAACTGGTTGTGTAAGTAAAAAAGCTAATGTGTAAGTCAGAAAGCTGGTTATGTACGCCAGAAAACTGGTTACGTAGGGCAGAAAGCCGGTTATGCAACTTACAAAGCTGGTTATGCAAGCCAGATATCTAGTTTTCTAGCCCAAGACGGTTGTATAAGTCAGAAAGGTGGTTGAGTTTATCAGAGAGCTGATTATGTACGTCAAAAATATGTATAATTAAGGTCAGCAATTTCATAATGTAAGACAGAAATGTGTTTATTCAAGAAAACTTGGATATGTCCAATCGAAATTTGGTTTTCTATATCAGAAAGCTAGTTCTACAAGTTAGAAAGCTGGTTGTGTTAGAACGCTGATTACGTGCATCAGAAGGTGGTTACGTAGGTGAGAAAGCTAGTTACCTAAATTAGAAATCTGATAATGCAAGTCAAAGACCTGTATAACGAAGGTGTAAGTTAGAAATTTGAATATACAAGTCAGAAATCTGATAATGTAAGTCAGACAATGAATCATGAAAGTAAAAAATTTGTATAATGAAGGTAAAAAATTGTATTAAGTCAAAAATTTGATGATACATGTCGAAAATTTGGATATGTAAGTCTTAACTAGACTAGTCTAAGATATATCATAATGTACGCTAGATATCTGGTTGTCTACGTCAAAAAGCTAGTTTTTAAAGTCAGAAATCTGGTTGTGTAAATCAGGAAGACAGATGCGTAAGTCAGAAAGTTGGTTACGTAACTCAGAAAGTTGTATATGTAAGTAAGAAATCTGGTTGTCTAACAGAAAGCTGGTGATGTACGCCATAAAATTGGTGAAGTAGGTCAGAAAGCTGGTTATGCAATTCACAAAGGTGGATATGTAAGCCAGATATCTAATTGTCTAAGCCACAGAAACGGTTGTGTAAGAGAGAAAGGTGGTTGCGTTTGTCAGAGAGCTGATTATGTACGTCAGAAAACTGGTTACGTAGGTCAGAAAGTTGGTTACGTAGGTAAATCAAAATGAAGTCTGATAATGCAAGAAAATTTGGATATGTATACTCCTGCATCGAATAGTGTAACACAGAAACCTGATTATGTTCTGACATCCATCTGACTTACAATTACCGAAAGCTGGTTATAGAAGTTAGAAATCTCATGATGTAAGCTAGAAATCTGGTTATCTACGTTTGAAAGCCAGTTTTACAAGTTAGAAAGCTGGTTGTGTTAGAACGCTGATTACGTGCATCAGAAAGTGGTTACGTACATGAGATAGTTGGTTAAGTAAATTAGAAATCTGATAATGCTAGTCAAAGATCTGTATAATCAAGGTGTAAGTTAGAAATTTGGTTACGCAAGTTAGAAACTTGATTATGCAAGTCAGACATCTGACCATGCAAGCCAAAAATCTGTATAATGAAGGTAAAAAAACGCATAGTTTGGGTAAGAAATTTGATGACACAGTCGAAAATTTGGAAATATAAGTCTTAACTCGACTAGTCTAGGATAGACATATCATAATTTACCCAAAGTCTACGTCGTCAAAGAGCTAGTTTTGTAAGTCAGAAATCTGGTTGTGTATATCAGGAAGATGATTGTGACACTTGATTATGCAACTCGGAAAGTTATATCGAGAGATACAAAAAAACTGATCCTCAGCGGGCTGTGGAAATTCAAACGTATGAAAAATATATTGGTGACACTGCAACTACAAGTCTATGTTAAATTCGGCGTTATCAGGTTAGGTTTTGCGTCAGTTTTGAGGCAGACTGACGCAAAACCTAACCTGATAACCCCGAATTTAACATAGACTTGCAGTTGCAGTACCACCAACATATTTTTCATACGTTTCAATTTCCACAGCGCGTTAAGGATCGGTTTTTTATCTCTCGATATATCTCAGTAAGAAATTTGGTCGTCTAACTGAGATAGGTAGTTGTGTTGATACGAAATCTGGTGAGTAAGTCAGAAATCTGGTTATGCAACTCACAAAGCTGGTTATGTAAGCCAGATATCTAGTTGTCTAAGCCAGAAAGGCAGTTATGTAAGTCAGAAAAGTAGTGCGTTTGTCAGAGAGCTGATTATGTGCGTCAGAAAACCGGTTACGTAGGTCAGAAAGCTGGTTATGCAATTCAGAAAAATGGTTATGCAAGTTAGATATCTGGGTGTCTAAGCCAGAAAGCCGGTTGTGTAAGTCACAAAGGTGGTTGCGTTTGTCAGAGAGCTGATTATGTATACCCCGATCACTCCATTTGTGATTCTAATCTGACTTTGCAAGTGCATTCTTGTAACAGTGGAAGGCACAGTTGGTAACAAAAAAAATACCAAAGTCAAAGTAACATTTGACAGTTCTTCATTCTTCAACCATCAAGAAAATTAAATTTGCTGAAAAGTGAAAATAACATAACTGATCTCTCTAATTTAACAAGATGCCACGAATGAGTTTACTATGCCTGAAGTACTACGTATAAGACGTCGGGGTCACCAAATATAAGATTTAGTAGCCTTTTGGACGTTATATCTTATATAAATATGATTATTTATAGAGGTTGGAATAAAACGCTTGTTGTTTCATGAAACTCGTATAATAAACTGTTTATAAATATGTTTTGATCGTCACCTTAACAACATAAACAGGTGACAATCGTTACAGTACCCACTTTCCAGAAGTTACAAATTGTCAATGTCTTATTTTGTCATTAGTGAACTGATGCATTAATTTACACTTGTGATCTCATTACTGACAAAAAGAAACTTTTTGAACATCTTTGAATTTAACAAATTCTTAATCTTACGTTTTATAGTGAACATGCAATTTTTAAAGCAGCTGTTTATTGAGCAGGGTATGGGCTGCAACAGTTTACAAGGCCAACTCGACCTTGTAATAAACACATGCAAAAACACATTTAGGCAATTATAATGCAGTCATTAAATAGCTAACCAGCAGTTGTGTTCGGAACGGGTCATCACAGAATTAAAAATAAAAGCATTTCCTTGACGATGACACTTAATAAATGGATTTTTGCAAAGCTATAATAACCACTTCCTGCACAACCTACGTATCTTCAAATATTGCAAGACACTTCTTGGCGTTGTAATGTTGATTCGCCGCGCAGGTGGTGAATGCCATCATGAACTAAATTAGACGTACCGAATATCAGTTTACCAGAATACTTCTTCAATAGACAAGAAGCAATGGCTGGCGTCCACTGTGGGTTCGGTGTAAAGACAGGGGATGAAACCTTGGGAATGTTGCGCTACGCAATTTTCTAAGTAGCTTTCGAATCAACAAGTTTGTTTTTCAGACACCTACCGAATTTTGTGGGAAGTAATATTTTGTATATTCATAGTTGCCGCTGCAATTATTTCTGGGTGAGTGAACGAAACGGCGATGACATAAACGGCTAAAAATGTGTGTGTAAATGAACCCACGTCCTTAGATCGGTGAATAGCGTGGCCATTAGCATGTATACATTTTCATCAAATTGATTGACGTTTAGCGAGCACGGCGATTATTAATTATTGTTCGGCTTAGCAACTTAACGTACCTCTTTACCTGGTCGATGGATGCAGCTGATTTACGAGACAGATAATAAAACTGCTCGATAAATGGTTATTAAACGTTGCTTTGATAAAACAGACGTTTATGGATGACTACAGAAAGAGACAATATTGAAAATCTACCTTTAAATGCAAATTTTCTGTCATAAATATTAGATAGCATTAAATGTAAACAATACAAAGTTCAGTAATTTCTTTACAACGCTTTCTTTACACAGCACGAATTTGAAGTAATACAAAATGCATGTGCTAATTTTAGAAATAAATTAGCGGACGAACACAGGTATCGTAATAATTAACTGCAACTGAAATTACAGTAAACGCGTACAGGCCTTTAAACCTGAAAAATAAAGACAAAATTTCAAAAAATCTAATCAAAATTTCAAAAAAGCTAAATAAAATTTAAAAATGGCTAAACAAAACGGAATACAAGCAATTGCATCTTTACTTTTTAGTAGAAAAATCCACTCACATCAACCAAAATTGAGTTTCGCTAAAACTATTAAATCGACTTTTTAGTCAAAAGTATTTGTTTCTATAATTGATAAATCTCAATCTTTACTTTCAACTGGACGACTAAAGTTGACTTCTGACTTAAATCGCTTGAAGTCAACTATTAAAATATTAAAATCGGCTTCTTATAGTCACAAATCGATTTTTACTCTATAAATTTTAATCTCAGCTCAAGTCAGCTTTAGATGTGCAAATGAGCCCACTAGAGATAACTGTCAACTAAAGCCCACTGAACGACCAAAACCAACTTTCTAATCGATAATTTTAATGTTTTGAAATCGACGAATTTCAATTTTGACTTTCAGCTGGACAAGCAAAGTTGACTTCTGACTAAAATCAAGTCAGGTTTTAACTTTCAAACGGCCGACTAAATTTTACTTTCGACAAAACTAAAATCGAGTTTAGATTTACAATTAACTTACTAGTCAAAAGATTTGTTTTCGATAATGATAAATCCTAATCCTGAGTTCCAATTACACAACTAAAGTCGATTCTCAACAAATTTCTAAGTTTCAGAAGTTCTAATATTAACTAAAGTCAGCCAACTAAAGTCAAATTCCTTTTTCAAAAATAATAACAATTGTAATTTTGTATGTCGACAAATTCTAATCTTGGCTAAAGTCAAATTGTGACTGTCGACTTAAGCTGATATCCGACTAAAGACTATTGAAGTAAACTAAATGTTAGTTCCTATTAAAAGGCTAAAATCCACTTGTTATGATCGAAAGATGTTTAGTTTTTAAAGTCGATAAATCCTCATCTCAACTAAAGTCAAATTTTGACATTCGACTAGTCCACTTAAGTTGACTTCCATTCCAAGTAAAGTCGACTGAAATAACTTAAGTTTGAGTTTCAATTAAACGACTACAATAAAGTTTCACAAATACCAGTCTTGACTAAAACCAGTCTTTGACATTTGACGTTTTTGACTGAAAGTTGACTTTCGACTAAAGTTAACTGAAGTAACTAAACCTGAGTTTGAGTAAGTGAATAAAATCTAATTTTATAGTCACCTTTTTAGTTTTTGAAGCTCTAATATTTACTAGTCAGTTTAACTTTTCCGGTGGACAAAAAATTTGACTTTCCATTGATCGAGTGAAGCTCACTTTGTAGTAAAGTCGACTGAAATAAACTAAATTTCAACAACAAAGTTTATTTTTATATTAATCAACGGATTTTTAGTTTTTGAAGTTCTAATGACTAAAGTTAACCAACAAAGTCGAATTTCGATGGAGTGACTATAATTAACTTTTAATAGAGCAAACATTTTTATCAACTTTTGCCTTTCGACTGGTCCACGTTGAAGTTGATTTTCTACTGGTCGATTGAAATCGACTAAATTCAAGTTTAAATTAAACGACCGCAAGCATTTTTTTAGTAGCCAATAGATGCTTAGTTTTTACAGTCGATCAATCCTCATCTTGACTACAGTCAGACTTCGACATTCGACTGATTCGTTGATTTCCGATTACAACCAACTCAAACCAAAATCCAGTTTCGATTAAATAACTACAACAAATTCTTTATACTCCACAACATTTTTGTTTATGTAGTCGATAAATCGTCATCTTGGCTAAAATCAACAGCAACGACTACAATATGAGTTTTAGTTAGACTTATCTTGACTAAAGTTACATTTTGATTTTTGAGTTCGTAACTAAAGTTATATTCCGACTAAATTCGACAAAAGTTAGCTAGAGTCGACTGATGACAACATAAACCTTGACAGCAGAAAGATTTGAAGTTTTAGAAGCCTATAGACTAACTCAGCCTTTGACATTTGACTGGTCTACTGAATATTTGACTTCCAACTAAAGTCAACTGAAGTAACTCAAATCGAGTTTTGATTAATAAGCGAATATAATTTTTTTAGTCAAGAAATTTTTAATTTTTGAAATTCCAATCTTACCTAGTGTCAGCCTTCGACATTCGAGTGGTCAACCAAGGTGATCCGATTAAAGTCAACTAAAGTCGAGTTTCGGTTAAACGATTACACCAACCTTTACAATAAAGATTTTTAGTTTTATAAGTCTAAAAATCTTAATTGTGACTAAAGTCGGCCTTTGAAATTTGACTGGTTTACTGAATAGTTGACTAAACTCGACTGAAATAACTATAGGCGAATAAAATAGATGTTTTGTATTGTATATATTTTTAATTTTTGACTAAAGTCACTATCGATGAAACTATTATAATCAACTTTTAATAGTTTTTTAACTTTTCAGGTCGCTAAATCATAATTTTGACCAATCCTTTTCTTACTTTTGACCTTCAACTAGTCGACTGAAGTTGACACTAAAATCAACTGAAATAAACTACAGTAATATTTTGATTAAACGACTGCAAACAATTTTTGTATAACCAAAATATTGAAGTTGATAAATTCTCATCTTGACTAAAGTCGGCCTGTTTGACATTTGACTGGTCGAGAAATGATGGCATGCGATTAAAATCTGTTCAAATTACAATTGAGTTCCCATAATTACAATTGAGTTCCCATCAAACGACTACAACCAATTTTTTATACCCCAAATACTTTCAGTTTTTTTTAAGTCGATAAAACGCCATCTTGGCTAAAGTGAACTGCAGCGACTAAACGTTGAGTTTTGATTAAGCAAATACATTTAGTTTTCAGAGTCAACATTCAATTCCTTATCTTGACTAAAGTTACATTTTGATTTTCGACTTCGTGACTTCCGACTGAAGTTCGACTGATGGTAACATGAACGATAGCATAAACCTTGACAACAAAAAGATTTTTAGTTTTAGAAGTTAATCTTTGACATTTGACTGATCTACTGAATAGTCGACTTTCAACTAAAATCGACTAAAGTAACTTAAATCGAGTTTTGATTAATAAGCGAATATAATTGTTTTTTAGGCAACAAACTTTTAATTTTTAAATTGTAATCTTGCCTAGTATCAGTTAGCCTTCGACATTCGACTGGTCGACTAAAGGTGATCCGATTAAAGTCGACTGAAGTCAACTAACGTCGAGTGAATTAAACGATTATACTAACCTTTACAACAAAAATATTTTTAGTTTTGGAAGTCTATAAATCTTAATTGTGATTGAAGTTGGCCTTTGAAATTTGACTGGTTTACTGAATAGTTGACTTCCGACAGACGTCGACTGAAATAACTATATAGGCGAATCTTGATTGATAAGCGAATAAAATTGATGTTTTATAGTCGATATATTTTTTATTTTTGACTACAGTGAGTATCGAATAAACTAAAGATGGGCTTATTCGAATGAAAAATAACCGGTTATCCGGTTATTGAAATAACCTATGTAACTCGGTTTTCGTTCCAAGTATTCGAATGAAAAATAACCTCATCCTGATACGTACTACGTGCCGTATCTCAGCGACCTGCGAGTGATCGAAATTCTGTAAATAATACGTCATTCATAACTTATAAGCATAAGCAAGGCAGATTGTATTGAAAACACCATTTGGGCGTCTCGCTCTACAGTTTCTCCCTTGCTTCCTTGCCGGCTGAGGCTCGCGGTCGATCCGTCGGCATATGATATGAACATAAATAAATTTTTGCCGCCTTTAACCCGGCCGATCGACAAACATAAACGTTTGACCACCGTGTTTTATTGCGCTTAGCAAGCAGTCCCGCATATTTCTTTCTTTCTACACTTCTTAATAAATACCTCTTAATTTCCAATACATAACACATAATGTACATATTATGTTTTGGTTATAGATCGGAAGAATGTAGGAGTAATCGAACTAATAGCGAGTCGTAAAACCCATACAAATACAACAATATATTATTAATTATTATTATATTATTATAAATCGCCAGCAATCGAAAACAATAAAGGTGTATCCAGATATATTTCATTCATATCCACAATTACTTATTGCACAAACTCCTTAGAAATTAAATAAAAATCATTTATACAATTATTATAATTAACGATTAACTGAGTTCCTCTGCTATCTGCAAGCTACGATGTCGATGCAGATGACGCTGAACCGCGTAACCGCCAAACCGGCGAAATCGAAACGAATCGAGAGCCAAAATGTATTCGAATGATTATTCAAATAATCATTCGGTTATTAATATCATTCGAATGCAAATAATTCGGTTATGAAAATTGTCCGGTTATGCCCATCACTAGAATAAACTATTATAACAAACTTTTAATAGTCGATAATTTTTTAACTTTTCAGGTCGGTAAATCATAATTTTGGCCAACGTCAACTTTTGACTTTAGACTGGTCGACTGAAGTTGACATTAGGCTAAAATGGACTGAAATAAACTAAATTGATGTTTTAATTAAACGACTGAAAACAATTTTTTGAAGTCGATAAATCCTCATCTTGACCAAAATCGGCCTTTGACATTCGACTGGTAGATAAAAGATGGCAGGCGATTAAACTCGCGTTTCGATTAAACCGTCATATTGGCTAAAGTGAATTGCAGCAACTAAAAGTTGAATATTGATTAAGCGAATGCATTTTGTTTTATATAGTCAACAGACTTTTAGTCTTTGAAGTCGATGATTTTCCTTACTTATTGACTAAAGTTGTTTTCCGACTAAATTCAGTTAAAGTTAATTAGAGGCAACAAAAATATCTTTAGTTTTGTAAATCTATAAATCTTAATCTCCATTAAAGTCAGCCTTTGACATTTGACTGATTTACTGAATATATGACTTCCGACTAAAATCTACTAAAGTAACTAAAGTCAAGTTTTGACTAATAACATTGATTTTTTATAGTCAATATTATTTTAATTTTTGAAATCCTAATCTCGACTAATGTTAGCCTTTGGCATTCAACTGGATGGTTAAGTGTGATTAAAGTCGACTGAAGTCAACTAAAATTGAGTTTCGATTAATCGATTACAGCAAAAACATTGTTAATTTTGGGAGTCTATAAATCTTAATGGCCACTAAAGCCAGCATTTTACATTTGACTTGTCTACTAAATAGCTGACTTGACGTTTTATAGTCGATAGATTTTAAATTTCGGACCAAAGTCAGTCGCTGAATCTATTATAAAATTATAATCAATTTTTAATAGTCAATAATTTTTAACTTTTCAGGTCGATAAATCACAATTTTGCAAGAGTCGAACTTTGACTTTTCATTGGCCGACTGAAGTTGACTTCCGACTAAAATCGACTGAAATCAATTCGACAATTGCTCATCTTGGCTAAAGTCAAATTTTGACTTTCGATTTGTCGACTAGGTCGACAGGAGTCGACTTAAGTCGACTTTCAAATAATGACTACAAAACAAATAATAGGATATTTAGTTTTGGAAGTCGATAAAGTCAATCTTAGACCGGTCGATCTACGTAAGTCGATTTCCGATTAAAGTCAAATTGAGTCATCTAAAATCGAGTTTCGATTAAACAAACTACTATAATGAACTTTCATAGCGAAAATATTTTAAGTTTTTGACGTCGCGATCTTGCAAAGGTGAGCAATTCCTAACAGAAAAATGATTTGCTCTTGTTTAATTTCGATAACTCGAACAGTTTTCGAGATACTGGACATCAAGGCTGAGAAAGTGAGCTGCAGGGTATCGAAATGAAACAAAAGCACATTATTTTTCTGTTACAAATTGTTCATTTCTGCTAGTACAATTTTGAAACGTTTTAATCGAGCCTGCATTGTAGGCGCTGTAAAGGGGAGCCATCAAGTTGACAGTGATTGAACAGTTTTCGAGACAACCAACATCTAAGTCGATTAAGTGACCTTCTGACTTCGTTCCGAGATCAAGCAGTGCTCCTGTTTTTATCGCCGCTCCATTTCGAAATTCCCTATCGAACAAAGGCAGTGGTTACCCTGGGGGCCCTGCGCCCTAATTTCTACAGCGGCGGCCTGAATCGGTAGCGATTTGCATGAAGCAGTCCGGGCGCGGAGTTGCACTTGTGCAAGTAAGTCCTTTAAAGGCCCGGTCGTGCTAACTGTACCCCCGTCCAATCATGCCAAATAAGCGCCGCAAAGTAGGTGTCCGATATTAGAGATGCAAAATCCAAGGGCGCCGCGGCCGAAATGAGTTTGCGACCGAATTCTGCAGAAGGCGGCGGAGGCCGCCTCGTCCCGCTTACCCACTGCACTAGACCCAGTTCGACGCCAGGGACGCCTGCCACGCGACCGGTATTTATAAATGTGTGCTAAAATGCGCCGCGCGCCGCTGCTCGTTCGATCCTCGAAGGAGCTTGGGGAGCACAAGATGCATTTCAGGTTTTGGGAGTGTAAGCCGTATTTGATCTTGAGTAGCGTATTCTGTTAATCACAATTGTTTCAAATGGTTATATCTGGTTTAGACAATTCTCTATCACAGTTGTTAAATATGAATTGTAATTTGGCTCATCTTAAAAATGACAGTGCAGTATTTGTTATAACCATAGCAAATCCAGTGTTTACGTGTAAAAGTTATAAACGGCACCATTACAGTAGATTATCGTTTTCAAATAAATACTACATTTGAGTTGGCCATGGATTACAATAATACGTCGTATAATGTAATATGATGTCTTGACAGTAACAAAGCGATGACAGTTAATAAGTTCTACAATACGCAATGATAACATTTTAATAATAATATTTCCCGGGAGAATTCTGTAAAAACTAAATTAATTACAATGTGTATGGTAAATTATTGATCCTTATTGATACATTGGTGTAAATTATTTTTATTGGTAGATTTTCAAATTGCCCAGCCATCACATTGAAACATTATCGACATTTTAGAAATTAAAAAAATCGACATTTTCACACATCGAATTTATTGAATATAGCTTATATCGATATATTAATTGAGTGACATAGTGAATATGTATATCGAAATACATAACTTAATGTATCAACTGCATTGACATATCAACACCTCCACGGCTGGAAATTTTATATCGAATGAACGGTATATGATGTTAAAAACATTGATATACCGATACATTACTACATCGATATATTTGACACATTCATAAGTTGCTGTCTCAGGATACTGGATATACTACATATTCGATAGTGTCATCTATCGAGCTCTCAATGTAGTCGATACATACGATACTTCGATATACCAATATAACCGATATATTCAATGCATTTCGATGTATGTATTCTCATTTCACTAACCCATATAACGATGCATCTATGACAAATGAGTGCTTCAATCGAGTCGATATAATGAACACTTCCGACATATTCGATATTTGTTGTATTGGCCCGCCGTTAATCAACACGAATAAATCGAGATACTTAATAGGGGAATATATCGCCTACTTCCGATATATCAACACCACGACCGAATTCTATATCGAATAAACGGTATAGAATTCTAAAAATATTAATATACTAATACATTATTACATCGATATATTCAACATATTCGATAGTGTCATACATATATCGAGGTGTCGATACTTTGATATACAGATATAGCTGACATATTCAAGGTATTTCGATATATTCCTATTTTATTACATTCCTATAACGATGTACCGAAATAATCAGTCTCGAATAAATAAATGCTTCAATAGCCTCGATATAATGAATATTTCTACATATTCAATATATCGGTAATATCGTTATTTTTTTTCGATTCTCCCACCCTTAATCTACACATCGATATATCAAATAGATCGAGATAGTAAAATAGGGAATACATCGAAATATACCAGCTATATAATTTAACACCAAGGTTGCTACGTTTATATCAATATATCCAATGAACGGTATAGAAATCTAAAAATATCGATATACCGATATATTATTACATCGATATATTCAATACATTCGATAGTGTCATACATATATCGAGGTGTCAATGTAGTCGATATAGTCGATATAAAGATATAGCTGATATATTTAAGGTAATTCGATATATTTCTATTTTATTATATCCATACTAGCTTTTACCCGCGACTTCGTTCGCGCGAGGTTCGTTATTTGTGTATTAAATAATGACTAATTATTTTCTGTCATCCCATCCCATCCCATCCCATCCTATCCCCGTCCCCGTCCCTTTCTCCGTCCCCGTCTCCGTACCGTCCCATTCCGTCCCGTCCCGTCCCGTTCCGTCCCGTCTCGTCCCGTCCCGCCTCTCCCCTTCCATCCCATTCCTTCCCTCCCCTTCCCTTTCCGTCCCGTCCCGTCCCGTTCCTTTTCGTCCCGTCCCTTCCTTTTCCGTCCAGTACCTTCCTGTTCAGTCCCTTCCCGTCCAGTCCCGTACCTTCCCGTCCCGTCCCGTCCCGTCCCGTCCCTTCCATCCCATTCCTTCCCTTTCCTTTCCGTATCATCCCGTTCCGCCCCGCCCCGCCCCGTCTCGACCCTTCCCGTCCCGTCCCGTCCCGTCCCGCCCCTTTCCCTCCCGTCCCTTCCCGTCCCGTCCCGCCCCTCCCCTTCCATCCCATCCCCCCCCCTTCCATCCCATCCTTTTCCTTCCCTTTCCGTCCCGTCCGTCCCGCCCCGCCCCGACCCGTCCCGCCCCGCCCCGTCCCGCTTTGCCCCGTCCCGTCCCGTTCCGTCCCTTCCCTTCCCGTCCAGTCCCGTCCCGCATGTTCACCGTCTTGGACTTAAAAATAAATGTAATTTTCGCAATCAACGTCCCAAAAAACCTCAATAACGACACCCATATCGATTTTTAGGCTTACTTACCCCATTTCACCCCCCTAAGGGGTTGATTTTCGGAATATCACGAAATACGTGTTTGATTATTTGTTTTTAGGAGTACTCCTACGAAGTTTCAAGTCGAAATGTCTATTTAATGTTATTTCTCCATACAAAATTGGAACCCCCATTTTACCCCTTTAGGGGTTGAATTTCGAAATATCCTTCCTTATTCCTTGTATACATCATAAAGGGAACCTCTGTGCAAAATTTCAGCTTTCTAGGTCCAAGGGTTTGGGCTGGGCGTTGATGAGTGAGTGAGTCAGTGAGTCAGTCAGGACTTTTAGAAATATATATAAGATAACAATGTACCAAAATAATAGACGTATTCGACACTTTGATAAATAAATGCTTCAATAGAGTCGATATAATGAATAGTTCGTCATATTCAATATATCGGTAATACCGATATTTTGTTAGTTTCGCCCACCCCTAATCAACACATCGATGTGCCATATATACATCGAGATAGTAAAATAGGGAATATGTTCATCGAAATATATCAGCTACCTAACCTAACACCAAGGCTGCAACTTTTATATCGATATATCGAATAAACGGTATAGAATTCTAAAAATATCGATATACCGATACCTTATTACATCTATATATTCAATAGATTCATAAGCTGATATCTCAATGTAATGAATATACATATTCGATAGTGTCATATATTGAGGTGTTACCGAAATCGATATATTCGATACTTACACGTATACACAGATATAGCTGATACACTCGATGCATTTCAATATAGAGTATTCCCGTTTCACTATACCCATATAACTCGAGACTGATCAATAGATACTTAAATAAAGTCGATATAATGAATACTTTTGACATATTCGATATAATCTATTCATCGATGAATTCGAATAGATCAAGATATAAAATGGGGAATATCGAAAGTCATCTAACATATCAGATACATACATATATCAACACAACGATTACCAATTTTATATCGATATATGGAATGAACGATATAAAATTCTAAAAATATAGATATACTGATACATCGATAAATTCGACAGTGTCATAGATCGAGGTATGACTGTGTTGTATAATCGATACTTCGATATACAGATATAGCTGATATATTCAATGTATTTTGATATGCAGTTCTATTTCATCATACAGATAAATCGAAATAATCGATATATTCGACACGCGCATAGAGAAATGCTTCAATAGAGTCGACATAATAAACACATATATTCCACATATCAGTGATCTCGATATTTCGCCCGCCTTTAAATAGACATATCGACGTATCGAAGATATCAATATAATGGCATAGTGAACATATCAGAATATATCTAACATATCGGCTACATCGACATAAAATATTGGTAAATCGATAACATTATTACATCGACATATTAGACACATCCATAAACTGATGTCACAGTGTACTGGATATACATATTCGATAGTGTCATATATCGAGGTATGAATGTAGTCCTATATTCGATACTTCGACATAGCTGATATATTCAATGTATTTCAATATATTCCCATTTCATTATCGAAATAATCGATGTGTTAGAGATGCGGGAATAAAGAAATGTTGCAATGGAGTCGACGTTATGAATACTTCGACATATTTGACATATCAGTGATCTCGATATTTTGTTCACTATTGCCAGTCCTTAAATCGACACACCGATGTAGCAAATATATATATATAGTGACATAGGGAATATATCGAAATATTATCAAATATATCGGATTGACATATCACCACCACAACGGCTGAGAATTTTATATTGAATGAGCATACATACTCGATACTGTCATAAGCGAGGTATCAATGTAGTCGATATGTTCAATACTTCGCTATACTGATATATTCTATGCATTTCGATATAATCCCATTTATTACACCGATATAACGATGTATCGAAATATTTGATGTATTCGAGTACACCTGAATAAAGAAATGTTATAGTTCGACATATTCGACATATCAGTGATCTTGATATTTGGTTCTATATCGTCCGCTCTTAAATTGACACACCGATGTATCGAATATATAAATATACTAGTAACAGGGAGTATATCGAAATATATCGGCTACATCGGGATATCACCACCACAACGGCTGAGAATTTTGTATTGAATGAACATACATACTCGATACTGCCATAAGTGAGGTATCAATATAGTCGATATATTCAATACTTCGATATACTGATATATTCTATGCATTTCGATATATTCCCATTTCATCACACCGATATAACGATATATCGAAATAATCGATGTATTCGAGACACATGAATAAAGAAATGCTACAATGGAGTCGACGTGATGAATACTTCGACATATTCGACATATCGTGATCTTGATATTTGGTTCTACGAGTATATCGTCCGCCCTTAAATTGACACACCGGTGTATCGAATATATAAATATAGTGACATAGGGAATATATCGAAATATATCGACTACATCGGCATATCACCACCACAACGGCTGAGAATTTTATATTGAATGAACATACATCATCGATACTGTCATAAGCGAGATGAGATATCAATGTAGTCGATATATTCAATACTTCGATATACTGATATATTCTACGCATTTCAAAGTAGATACATATTCAATACTTCGATATACTGATATATTCTACGCATTTCGAAGTACATATTCCCATTTCATTATACCGATCTATCGATGCAGAGAAATAATCGTTATATTCGAGACTGATAACTAAATGCATCAACAGATTTCATATAATGAATATTGATACATACTGATATTCATGCCGATATATTGGGAAAAAATTACAATCTTAGTCATCGACTATTGTGTAATTTAATTTAAACCATTAACAATTCACTCATAATAAATATGCATTTTCAACTGTTTCACAAAGAAACTACTACCCGCACCAAAGCCTTTACCGAGTCAAGTAATACATACAAAAGTACTTTTCAGAGCAAAATTATAATTGAATAGAAATGCAAATTAAGACATTCATTTGTTTTCTGATTAAACCAGCACTATTCACTATAAAAAATCTCTTTTGCACATAATTGGGTTATTTATTAAATATGTGTAGCAAACTTTTATCTATTATCAGAGAAAAGAGGGAAATTATTTTTACTTAATTTTTTCTGTCCGTTATTATTTGATAAATAAAAATTAGTTCAGATATAAGTAATATTATCTAATTGAAGCCATTCCTATCAATCTTCCTAATATTACCAAAAGTAGTGAGCGTTCTAAATCGTTCAAAACGCATTGCGGCCGTTTCGTATTGCACAAAAATTATTTGATTTCGGTATTTGGTCGTTTAGCACCGTCCACAACGCGTAGTAGATGTGTTTTTCACTCACTGAGCGTTTTCTGTTTTCAGCAATCGTTAAATTATTTCACCCAAGATTTGTTATTTAAATTTACAGGACGCTTAACATTCATATAAAGTAAATTGACAGTTTATACACTGTTTGCGCTCTATGACGCTCTTTACTAAGACAACAATGGAATTTCAATTCATTTAAATTATAAGAATTATAAAATATTAACCATAAAATTATTCAATGTTGAAAAGTCACAACTATATACTGTTTGAGGCTTTCGCGGTTACTCGAATTACACACGGTCCCGGTTGGTGTAGGTTGAACAAGCGTCCACGTTCGATCCGTAGAGTTAAGCAACGCTCTTTCTGGTCAGAACTTGGATGGGAGTTCCACGGCTGCCTCTCTCGGTGCCTAATGGTACGGCTGCCACGGAAATAGTTGGTCCCGGATGTCATAATAGCATCATGACAGTCGTTAGTTGGGTTGGAAGTCCCCATAAATGTACAGCAACGCCTATAATTGGCTGTTAGCTGAGTACGAAATAAATTCTTCTTAACATAGACTTTCGGCTGCTTAGACCGCGTAGTATTTGAAGATGAATGTCCAACATTCTCTGGCTTAATGTGCCTTGTACTCTGTGAACTCGAGCAAAAACCCACACGATGGCCATGCTTTTTAGTGGCTCGTGTTGTTTGAGTATCTTAAGAACGAACATACTTAGGCCTTACTTAGATACTTGGAATACCTCACTACTTCCCGCGATTGATACGTGAAGCCATAGATATAAAAAACATCCAAATAATATAAACAGGGAAGATGGCTTTAAGCTTAGGAAAACGTGGACACGTGATACACGATCTAAAGCATTACAACCACTGTGCGGCATACGGCCACGCCCCACGGATTACGTGGCACTCGAACGACCAATCAGCGTTACGCCATTCCGCGCGCGTGGCACAGAGGACTATAAATAGCTCCACGCCGAGCTTCAGTTCTTAGTGCGACTTTAAATCTGATGATGCAAGCTGCAAGGTCTTGCGAAACGTTAGTGAATATGGATGCACAAACAGCAACAAGGCCAAATCTGCCTCAGTATCCTCGTTCTCAAGATACTCAAACAACATTAGCCACCAAAGAGCATGGCCATCGTGTGGGTTTTTGCTCGAGTTCACAAGGTGCAAAGCACATTAAGCCAGAGAATGCTGGGTGTTCATCTACAAATACTACGCGGTCTAATCCGAAATTCTAAGTTACAACTAGTCAAAATTGTGCAATTTAGTAACAAATGTAACCTTTAGTGTTGATTTACTCAGTCGCATTACTCCATGGCTTAACTTATACATTATACGCATATTATATTTCAAACTGTATGCTTTGCGCACGTCCATTATTAGACAAACCCCAAGACCTAAGTTTGGTTGGGAGCAGCTTCACCCTTCACATAGCCAACTATTGAAGTTTGTCCTACTAATGTACATGATCTGTTTCAATCAATTATCACTACGCTAAATTTTCAGATAAAAACTTTTTTTTTATATTTGACAGTACTTTTATGTCGATCCTTGTCGCTAAACGGTAAGAAAATATCGATGCCTCATGCTCGTGTTACATCTTAACTATGAACGCATTGATTGTCGGCATGCAAACGGGGTTACCGTGGAGACGGCGTTGCGGGATACAAAATAAGTCGGCAAGTTCTATTTTGGGTTTTGTTTGGCAGCATCGCTTCCAACAAAACCACTCAAGTTAAAAGAAATTTATTATGAGTAATATAGGCGATCGTTAATGTCTCACACGCGCCAAATGGCAAAGCAATCAAAGCACAAAAAATTCAATTCTAATGCACAAAAATAATAAAACTTGCAGCATCTGATATAAAAATGTGTGCTGGAAATGTTGGTCAAATAGCAGAGGAAGCGCCGTGCCGAGTTGACAAATAGAATAATTCATGGCCCGCAACAGGTGCGGGCGACCCTCCACAAAAAATGGCCAAAATAATTAGATGCAAAGCAGCGCGGCCTCATCCAGGTCGTGGCGTAGTTAATGATCGTAAGTGCATAATCGCAATGCCCTACATACGGCTGCATAAATACACATGAATGTTATTATCACGATCTCGAACGATACCAGCCCATTTATCTTCATACAATAATTGTATGGTTGCTTGTCTGCACAAACGTGATACCTTTTATACTGCAGAATGTCACCGTAGTTGCGAGCACGATTCTGTTGCACGCTTGGTTTTTCTGCTGAATCGATCAAGAGAATCTAAAAAAATATTTAAAAAAAAAAGCTTCGAATCACTATGGATTCCACCTGAAACGACGATATCGTCTAGGTACGCGTTCTAAGGCGGTGACCTGCTAAACAATTTAACGTAGTCGCGCAAAACGCAGCAGACATAATTGCCCACATTAAGACGCGCGATTACAGAAACGGCAATTAAAACAATTACCGTTTCGCAAGTCACGTAAAGCACCAAGCAAACGCAGGTGGATATCCATGATACCATTCTTGCGCAACCGCTCGTAATCTCGAAAGCAAAAGTGGTCAGTGTCAGTGGGTCAGTGTGTCGGTCTTCGCGATGCAGCCCAAATCGGCCAACCACGCACTGCACTCTCGATTTTATTTGGAATGCCCCAGATTATCCAAATGGCAGCGATGCTTTGGGCAAAAGCCATTTACGGGGCCGAATGAATGAGTGTGCGGTGACGTAACCTCACTTTCTTTCCAGCGTGGTTATGTCGACCGGATTTCATTGTTCTGAGAGTTGTATGTTTTAGCTTAAAACTGTGCCCATTTTGAGAGCACCCAATTTCTCGAGAAGGATGATATTTAGAAATTCTGGAGCAAAAAAAATGGAAACCTTGAGATCTCTGAAAACCATAGTTTTTCTGAGAGACTTCAAATTTCTTGTGAAGGACGTTATGAAAAATTTTCGTAAGAATTGTAACATACCAAGGTCGCATTTGACAACCATGGTTGTTCTGATAGACTCTTAAACTTCTTGAGAAGGGTCATATCTGAACTTCTCTGGAGAGCAACAAGGACAATCTCCCACGTTTGGGTTTGAGAGACTCAAAATTTCTTGTTCAGACGAGGTCGAACTTTTCGTGAGAGTTCTCACATAAAAAAGTCGTATTTGACAACCACAGTTGTTCTGACAAACTCTAAACTTCTTGAAAATGGTCATAGCTGAGTTCCTCTGGAGAGCAACAGGGACAATCTCCCACATTTGGGTTTGAGAGACCCAACATTTCTTGTAAGGGCGTGGTGGAACTTATCGTGAGAGTTCTAACATAAAAAAAGTCGTTGTTCTGAGAGACTCTAAACTTCTTGAGAAGGGTCATATCTGAACGCCTCAGAACAGTAACAAGGAAAATTGCCCACGTTTGGGGTTTTGAAAACCGTGGCTTTTCCGAAGGACTCCAAATTTGTTGTGAAGTGCATAATGGAATTTTTCGTTAGACTTATAACATGTAGGGATCGTATTTAACAACCATGATTGTTCTGAGAGAATCTAAATTTCTTGAGAAGGGTTATATTTGAACTCCCCGAGAGAACAACCACGAAAATCCCCACGATAATTGTGAAGGACGCGATGGAATTGTTGGTGAGGTTTCTAACATAAAAAGGTCTTTTTTTGACGAGAAACTTTAAATTTGTTTAGAAGGGTTACATCTGAACTTCTCGGGCGAGCAACACGAAAAATCGCGTATGTTTGGGTTTGAACTCCACATTTCTTGTAAAAAGCGAGATCGAACTTGTAGTGAGAGTACTGACATAAAAAGATCGTAATTGACAACTACGGTTGTTCTGAGAGGCTCTCAATATCTTGAGAAGCGTCATATCTGAACTCGGGGAATAACAAAGAAAGTCGCCAGCGTTTGGATTTTACAAACGCCAAATCTCTTGTGAAGGGCGTGATGGAGTTCTAACATTAAAAGGTCGTATTTGACAACCATGGTTACTCTGAGATACTCTAATATTCTTGAGAAGGGTCATATTTGAACTGCTCAGGAAAGCAACAAGACAAATTACCTACGTTTGAGTTTGACAGACTTCAAATTTCTTGTAATGGGCGTGATGGACCTTCTCGTGAGGATTCTAACGTAAAAAGGTAGTATTTGACAAGCATGGTTGTTCTGAGAAATTCTAAACTTCTTGAGAATGGTCATTCCTGAACTTCTCAGAAAAGTAACAAGATATATCCCCCACGTTTCAGTTCGAGTCCAAATTGTTTAAGAAGGGCGTGATGGAATCTTTCGTGGGAGTTCTAACGTACGAAGCTCGTTTGTCAACCATGCGTGCTGTAAGAGGCTTTAAATTTTTTGAAAAGAGTCATATTTGAACTACTCGAGAGAGCAACAAGGAAAATCGATCATGTTTGGATATAACTTACTTCAAATTTCTTGTGAAGGGCTCGATGGAACAGTTTGTGAGAGCTCTAACATAAGAAGGTCGTATTTGACAACCATGGCTGTTTTGAGACTCTAAATTTTTAGAGAAGTCTAATACTTGTATTCTACAGAAGAGCAACAAGAAAAATCGCCTACGTTTAGGCGTGATGGAATTGTTGGTGAGAGTTCTAACATAAGAAGATCGTATTTGACAACCATGGTTGTTTTTGGAGACTCCAGATTTCTTGAGAAGGATCATATTTGTACCCCTCGAAAGAGCAACAAAGAAAATCGCCTACGTTTAGGCGTGATGGAACTGTTGGTGAGCGTTCTAACATAAGAAGGTCCTATTTGACAACCATGGCTGTTTTGAGACTCTAAATTTTTAGAGAAGTCTAATACTTGTATTCTACAGAAGAGCAACAAGAAAAATCGCCTACGTTTAGGCGTGATGGAATTGTTGGTGAGAGTTCTAACATAAGAAGATCGTATTTGACAACCATGGTTGTTTTTAGAGACTCAAAATTTCTTGAGAAGGATCATATTTGTACCCCTCGAAAGAGCAACAAAGAAAATCGCCTACGTTTAGGCGTGATGGAACTGTTGGTGAGAGTTCTAACATAAGAAGGTCGTATTTGACAACCATGGCTGTTCTGAGGCTCTAAATTTTTAGAGAAGTCTAATACTTCTATTCTACAGAAGAGCAACAAGAAAAATCGCCTACGTTTAGGCGTGATGGAATTGTTGGTGAGAGTTCTAACATAAGAAGGTCGTATTTGACAACCATGGTTGTTTTAAGAGACTCTAGATTTCTTGAGAAGGATCATATTTGTACCCCTCGGAAGAGCAATAAGGAAAATCGCCTAGGTTTTGGCGTGATGGAACTGTTGGTGAGAGTTCTAACATAAGAAGGTGGTATTTGAGAACCATGGTTGTTTTGAGACTCTAAATTTTTTGAGAAGGCTAATACTTGTATCGCACGGAAGAGCAACAAGAAAAATCGCATACGTTTAGGCGCGATGGAATTGTTGGTGAGAGTTCTAACATAAGAAGATCGTATTTGACAACCATGATTGTTTTGAGAGACTCTAAATTTCTTAAGAAGGCTAATAGTTGTATTCCTCGTAAAAGCAACCAGGAAAATCGCATACGTTTAGGCATGATGGAATTGTTGGTGAGAGTTCTAACATAATAAGGTCGTATTTGACAACCATGGTTGTTTTCAGAGACTCGAAATTTCTTGAGAAGGATCATATTTGTACCCCTCGGAAGAGCAACAAGGAAAATCGCCTACGTTTAGGCGTGATGTAATTGTTGGCGAGAGTTCTAACATAAGAAGGTCGCATTTGACAACCATGATTATTTTGAGAGACTCTAAATTTCTTGAGAAGTCTAATATTTGTATTCCTCGGAAGAGCAACATGGAAAATCGCATACGTTTAGACGTGATGGAACTGTTGGCGAGAGTTCTAACATAAGATGGTCGTATTTGACAACCATGGTTGTTTTGAGAGACTCTAAATTTCTTGAGAAGGATCATATTTGTACCCCTCGGAAGAGCAACAAGGAAAATCGCCTACGTTTAGGCGTGATGTAATTGTTGGCGAGAGTTCTAACATAATAAGGTCGTATTTGACAACCATGGTTGTTTTCAGAGACTCGAAATTTCTTGAGAATGATCATATTTGTACCCCTCGGAAGAGCAACAAGGAAAATCGCCTACGTTTAGGCGTGATGTAATTGTTGGCGAGAGTTCTAACATAAGAAGGTCGCATTTGACAACCATGATTATTTTGAGAGACTCTAAATTTCTTGAGAAGTCTAATATTTGTATTCCTCGGAAGAGCAACAAGGAAAATCGCCTACGTTTAGGCGTGATAGAACTGTTGGTGAGAGTTCTAACATAAGAAGGTTGTATTTGACAACCATGGTTGTTTTGAGAGACTCCACATTTCTTGAGAAAGCTAATATTTGTATTCCTCGGAAGAGCAACCAGGAAAATCGCATACGTTTAGATGTGATACAACTATTGGTGAGAGTTCTAACTCAAGAAGGTCGTATTTGACAACCATGGTTGTTTTGAGAGACTCTAAATTTCTTGAGATGGATCACATTTGCATTCTTCGGAAGAGCAACAAGGAAAATCATCTACGTTTAGGCGTGATGGAACTGTTGGTGAGAGTTCTGACATAAGAAGTCGCCGATGTTTGGGTTTGAGAGACTCGAAATTTCTTGTGAAAGGCGTAATGAACTGTTCGTGAGATTTCTAATGTAATAAGGTCGTATTTGACAACCACAGTTGTTCTGAGAGACTCTAAATTTCTTGGGAAGGGTCATATTTGTACTCCTCGGGACAGCAACAAGGAAAATCGCCTACGTTTGGATTTGAGAGACTCGACATTTCTTGTAAAGGGCGTGGTGGAACTGGTCCGTGAGAGTTCTAACATAAGAAGCTCGTATTTGACAACCATGGTTGTTTTGAGAGACTCTAAATTTCTTGAGAAGGATCATATTTGTACCCTTCGGAAGAGCAACAAGGAAAATCGCCTACGTTTAGGCGTGATGGAACTGTTGGTGAGAGTTCTAACATAAGAAGGTCGTATTTGACAACCATGGTTATTTTCAGAGACTCGAAATTTCTTGAGAAGGATCATATTTGTACCCCTCGGAAGAGCAACAAGAAAAATCGCCTACGTTTAGGCGTGATGTAATTGTTGGTGAGAGTTCTAACATAAGAAGGTCGTATTTGACAACCATGGTTGTTTTGAGAGACTCTAAATTTCTTGAGAAGGATCATATTTGTACCCTTCGGAAGAGCAACAAGGAAAATCGCCTACGTTTAGGCGTGATGGAACTGTTGGTGAGAGTTCTAACATAAGAAGGTCGTATTTGACAACCATGGTTGTTTTGAGAGACTCGAAATTTCTTGAGAAGGATCATATTTGTACCCCTCGGAAGAGCAACAAGGAAAATCGCCTACGTTTAGGCGTGATGTAATTGTTGGCGAAAGTTCTAACATAAGAAGGTCGCATTTGACAACCATGATTATTTTGAGAGACTCTAAATTTCTTGAGAAGTCTAATATTTGTATTCCTCGGAAGAGCAACATGGAAAATCGCATACGTTTAGACGTGATGGAACTGTTGGCGAGAGTTCTAACATAAGATGGTCGTATTTGACAACCATGGTTGTTTTGAGAGACTCTAAATTTCTTGAGAAGGATCATATTTGTACCCCTCGAAAGAGCAACAAGGAAAATCGCCTACGTTTAGGCGTGATAGAACTGTTGGTGAGAGTTCTAACATAAGAAGGTCGTATTTGACAACCATGGTTGTTTTGAGAGACTCTAAATTTCTTGAGAAGGCTAATATTTGTATTCCTCGTAAGAGCAACAAGGAAAATCGCATACGTTTAGACGTGATACAACTATTGGTGAGAGTTCTAACATAAGAAGGTCGTATTTGACAACCATGGTTGTTTTGAGAGACTCTAAATTTCTTGAGATGGATCACATTTGTATTCTTCGGAAGAGCAACAAGGAAAATCATCTACGTTTAGGCGTGATGGAACTGTTGGTGAGAGTTCTGACATAAGAAGTCGCCGATGTTTGGATTTGAGAGACTCGAAATTTCTTGTGAAAGGCGTAATGAACTGTTCGTGAGATTTCTAATGTAATAACGTCGTATTTGACAACCACAGTTGTTCTGAGAGACTGAAAATCTTGGGAAGGGTCATATTTGTACTCCTCTGGAAAGCAACAAGGAAAATCGCCTACGTTTGGATTTGAGAGACTCGACATTTCTTGTGGTGAGCGGATGGCGCAGCGAGCAAATGCTCGCCTCTCAGGCGGCCGGCCCGGGTTCGATTCCCGGTAGATACTATAGATGGATTTTAAAAATCGTACGCTCCCCGGCTACCACGCTAACATCTGTGGTAGTCGTTAACCCCTAATAAGGGAACTCTTCCTCAATTTCGACGGGCAAGGCTAGCCACCTACCCGGCCTAAGGGCAAAGAGGGCTCATAGAACCACTTTGTGGTTATAACAGGCCACTGGCCTACAATAAGAGAAAGAAGAAGAAGAAGACATTTCTTGTAAAGGGCGTGGTGGAACTGGTCCGTGAGAGTTCTAACTTAAAAAGAACGCATTTGACAACCATGGTTGTTCTGAGAGACTCTGAACTTCTTGAGAGGAGTCATATCTGAACTTTTCAGAAGAGCAACAAGAAAATTATCCACGTTGGGGATTTTGGAAACCATGTTTAATTTGAAGGACAGCAAATTTCTTGGGCAAGTCATATCTCAATGTATCAAAAAAGTACAAGAAAAAAGCGACAATTTTTGAGAACCAAGACATGTACTTGAAATTTCTTGATAACAGCTATATCCGCTCCGCACTTCCCATGAGGATAGCAAAGAAAATGAGCGAAATTTGAGTTTGTAATATGGTACGTTTAACAAAAGCTCAATTAGGGGAGGCCTTGGATAGAAATGAATATATCACCATTGATTCAACTCGACTGCGATTAAGATAAACTTCGGTCTGGTCATAGTTTGCTCAAAGTGAAATATTTTTAAAACATCCTAAATAAGTTTCCCTTTTTTAAACGTACGATGTGACTATTCTGAGAGCTTCAAAATTTTCTCAGAAGAATAATTTCTAATCCTCTCAGTAAATAAAAAGCGTGGTTATTTTGAAATACTTCACATTTTTGAAACGTCATATCTAAATTTCTCAGGTGGATAACAATGAAAAAGAACTACATGTGACTTTTTCAATACCATGAAAGGACACAAATTTCTTGAGAATAGTCATAGCTGAACTGCTCAAGAGGACAGTAAAAAACGCCACTTAGGTTTTTAAACGCCATGGTTATCGTGGAGACTTCCAAACCTCTAGCGAAGGGCAATATCCAAAATTACCGGATGGTTGCAAAAAAATGGTGTTCAAAACAACGACTAATTTGAGCTTTGAGCTTTCTTGAGCAGAGCTATACTAAACTTGAGGCCAATTATACGAAAATAAAACTCAAGATTAAGGATTGTCAGAATTGTAAATTTGACTAGGTTAGATGCACACGTGCGTAAAAACCGAACCCAAACTTTGCCTTATAATTATTGGAAATATGAGGATTACTCCACTTCCTTCACTGCCATTGAAGTGAAGCTGGATTGTTTGCAGCATTTGACAATTCCTTAGTCAGAATTAGCTGTAAATACTAGTGTTAAAAATACAAAAAGTATGTAACTTTTCATTTTGGGGTCCTTAAAAATAAACAGTCAGTTAAGATTAGAGTAGTATAGAGTTTGTTACAAAGCTTTACTCTCAACGACCTCTACAATTATGAAATTCGCAACTACTATAAACAATGGGCACAGACAAGGTCGAACTATTTTCTGTTGTAATGTGCATCTGCACTTTATTTAGTTACTCCCACCGTAGTCTTAGACTTTCAAAATCTGCTATTGCGTAGGTTAAGTAACATTTTTTAAAAATTGCCTATTATAATAAACTAGCTGTAGCCCGCGGCGTATGCCGCATTTAAAATGTAGAACTGCTGCACAGTAGACCATGATCACAGAAATAATAAGGGAGTGTTTAAACGGAGCGTGTGGGCGACCGTGGTTCAATTCAGTAAGGCAGTAATGAACCTTCCTTATTCTTTACTGAAATGTACTTGTGTTCGTAGTTTTAAAAACACAACTAATAGGCATAACAAATCATTGTTTTCTGTGATAATATCGCTATTAAAAATAATGAGAAGTTTGTTTACAAACATTCGAAAATAGTAAACCGTTGAATGAAGCCTTGGTACTTTTGCCGGTGTCGCACGACATAGGATACACCTTCTGTATGACAGAAGAAACGTGTTGAAATAAACTAATCTGGTATCTATAGAACTGACAAAGCTCAAAGACACACATATATCCAAATTTCTTTCAGTATCGAATAGGAGAAAATGGAATAATTGTAAAACTGCTGCAATATAAGAATGAGAAAAAGGGAAGTCCCCGGCTACCTTTATTACGTTTCGAGGGCATTTCTGCGCCCAGGTGGCCAGTGATTGGATAGATCGATTGGTTTACCTGCAAAAATAAAACTGATTAGTTTTTCCAGCTCAATTAACCAGTCATAGTACTAAAATGTATTTGTTCCGATTGCAATCGTTTGGCCTATATATGCATTCTGGCAGTTTTCGACAATGATATGAACTGATCAATGATTAAAAGTCTAGTTATGCTTCAAGGCTTTTAATTATGTCACTTCAACACTTTCAAGGAATTAGGGAAACTGGCTACAAAATATGTTTGTTTGTTTTCCAGAATTATCGAAAAATTTGCAACATAACAGCACTCGAAACCAATGCCAGCCTTATCGAGCTATCTTAAACAAGCACATGAGACACAAATGTTACTAACTGCACAACTATCTCTGTCATTGACTGGATTTCAGTTACCCAAGGTTCCAGTAGTATTACTACAGTAAAACCGCGAGCCGTAAATTTCCCACAAAGCCCGATTGCAAGTTTGGATTTTCTAACGACTTCTAACGCCGCCTCCGTAATCTATTAAAAATTAATATGCGCATAAAATAATAAACATGTTTTCTATAAATAGCGAACGCCCCGGCGAATAATAAACTCGAAACGCTGCAAGCACTCAGCCCGTACATCATGTTCGCAGTAGGTCAGTGTGTCACCACAACAAGCGTGACATAATTACAATCGCGAATAATAAAGTGGTGTCAATGTCGGTACTTTGCGGAGAACACACCTCGCTAATGAATGGCCAAATGCAGCGGCGTTCCAATTGAAAGTGAAAACGAATCGCATAAATCGAACACTTCGCTTTTACTGCCAAAATATGCATGCAGTTTTAAGGTTCGCCTCTTTGGTCGTCTCGATCGCCGGCTCTTTTGTTTTCAATTCCTTTTGCTCCCTCGGCAGCTGCTGCTCTTTTAGTACGACTTAATTAGACTAATAATCGCAATTGTTTTATACCACAGTGAAATTGTGGTGGATTGTTTGGAAGCCTTCTTTAATTATAACTTGATTGTTCGTTCGTTTATTTGTGTGTTTGTTTATATTGCATTGTTTGTTTCAATTTTATTGTTATTTTGTTGTTTGAATATTAGCTTATGTTCCTTATATTGTTCCTGTTAATTGAATTGTTCCAAATAAAATTTAATGTCATTAATCGAAATCGAGTTATAGCCCAGTTTTTGTTTGTTTTTACTGTACGCCTGAATGAATTCTGTGCATAATTCATTCTTTAATTGAACCAAGCCAATTTTTGCTATATATAACCAGTTTTAATTGTATGTAATTGTGAATGGGAATGCAGTGCAGTTCCTAAAACAAATGGACTAAAACTGAGAAAAATTATTTTAAATTAAAAAATACCTTGAATGCGCTAAGTAAGGTCTACACATTACCCTTTTTCTGTGACGTAACAATTTTCTCTCTTATTTTTCTATAAGGAACTGGATGAAACAAAAAATCTGCAGTTTTTGGCCAGGTCCGCTCTAAGTATGGGTTGTTTGATGATACTGTCAATGTGACATTTGTCCAAATAACAAGCAAACCTAAAATCTTATTTTAAGCGTTAGGGACTTCTTCAAAGAGGAGAAACGTCGAATTGCATAGGTCAATAATGTTTTGGTTTGAATAATGTGCTATTTAGAGCATCCCTTACATTAAGGGTTAGGTATATGTAAATTTTTTCTAAAGTCTACTACATGCGAACTAAATGATTTTGAATTTCAATGCAATATTGTTATTTCTGACGTCACAGAAAAAGGGTAAGTGTGTAGACTTTACCCAGTAGTTTAATTTAATCGCTTTGTTAAATTCTTCGACCCAGTAATACACCATACGTTACGAGAATCACAGTAATTCCTTCATCCAAACAAAAACTACTGGGTTGCTTTAATAACAGTTTTCTTGTCTGGTCGATTTTCTTTAAATTCGCAACACACAATATTATTCTCTGCTCAATTTCTTTTAAAACTTTTCTTCAAAATATTTAAACTTATTAAGGTATCTGTAAATTCGTCACTTATAACCTTTAATATTTTCACATGCCATTTTTTAAAACATTATTATTATGCAATAGTACTATACTTGTACATAAACGTCTTTAAAAAAAAAACGTGGTACACAATTTAAAAATATGTTATTCTAATGACACATGGTATTTGTTATCTACTTAATTTGTCTACAATTGGTCCGCCACCGATCAGTCTTATACCATAATTTCTTTATTCCTCGCTGACAATACAAAGTACCCCCTGCAGTGTTGTTGCTCTAAAAATACAGGGTATTTTTTCTCTCGCCTTTTTTTAAATTTTGTCCTACGATTGATTAAAAATATTTTTAGTAACTCAATTATTTTAATCGAGCCTTTCAATAGCAAGTATAATATTTTATATACATTTTAATAGCTTTAAAATAGCTCTCTACTAGCAAAAATACTGTTATCTCCACAATCTTAAAAAAATCCTCCGTTAATAACACAAAATATTTATCTGCTCAAGTTTAAGAAATCATTGTTCTACTAAGTAACAACACATGTTATTTTTTATCTATGTGTACATCTGTACAAGTTGTCAGACTTTTACTTTTAGTTATTTTAATTCAGAACTCCGACAACACAAAACATTTTCCGCGCCGCAATTGTTAAAAAATTGGTCCCTGTGAGAATACCAATTCTTCCTTTACATTTTGTCATTCCATTAACACATTTTTTTCATTTAGCCAATTATTTTAATCTAAATTTCAATAATTGAGACTATTTTTATTCGATTTCTTTAGAATTCGAACCTCCAATAACAAAACATCTTTGATCTACATAATTTAAAAAAATTCTAATGATACAGAGTATTTTTATCTGTCTACAATTCGTCAGCCAGAAGCCAGTGTTATTTTTTTTAATTCGTTAATAACGTAATACAAAATATCCTCTCCAATGTCGTTGCTCTAACAATATAAGGTATTTTCCCCTCATTTTGTAAAATTGTATCACTCCATTAACAACATATTTTTATTAACTCAATTATTTTAAATTAAGTGCTTCACTACTACAGACTGTTTTAGCAATGTGGCTCTGCACTAGCAAAGAAGGTGTTATCTTCACAATTTTTAAGAAAATTCGTACCGTCAATAACACAAAATATTTATATTTGCTCAACTTAAAAAAGTGGTTACTAAAACAGCGAGGTATTTTTTATGCTCAATTTACTACACGTCATGCAATGCAACATGCAAGTGCATGCAGTATTTATTTTCATTTTTAAATCTAGGACGTTTAAGAGGATATTATAAGAACAATCAACAATGGTGTTAGTTTAGATAGAAACAGGTTACTAAGAGTGAATAATATTTACTTGCAAAAACTTCCAAATTTTGAAATCATACTGAAGGTTGAATTCTTCGCAGTTGTGAATAAATAATCTCAGTACTATACACAGTTGTAAAAATGGTGCTAATTTGATATAATATTATCAAATTAATATAATTCAAAATAAAAGTCAATTTTCAAAGTTCACTTGAGTTACATTGATCTCTAGCATATGCAATAGTTTATCATTCATAAAACGTAGAATCAGTGGGTGAGTGATTGTTCTTATGCTAATGAAGTTGAATAGGAATATTTTAGTGAAGTTCTTCAACAGGCTTCAGGAGCAGGGGCAACCAGTAAGACAACCAGTGGGATGTTCCACAACGGAGAGCAGATTTAAATCAAGTACCTCTGAAAATACGGCAAAGGTTAATGAACATTTTATTGAGATTTCAATGCCTGGTTTTTATGAAGTTTGATTTGATATAAATTTGGAAAACCTGTCTATTTAGGTTTAATAGCTGTTTAGAAAGTAAATAAAAACTCAATTTAGATTTTAAATTGAAAGTTACTCAATATCTTGACAGTTTTAGGCTTTTATAATTAGAAATTAACACTTTGAATATAATAATTAAATTTAACAAATAATGTATTAAATTTGAAATATTTTTATCCAAGCCATTAAATTTGAATTTTGAAGCTTAGTTGATTTTTAATTGTGTCAAGTCAAACGAAATTAACTCGTCATAATTTGAAACGTTAATAATAAATGTGTTTGAGGGTACTAAATTAAATACATATTTTCAATCAATAATATTATACTTTTTATAATTACTATGTACAAATAGAAAAGGTCATATAAGGAAGAAATGTAATGCAACCATACCCGTTTTTTCACTGCTTTGAGCTGCGACTAGTCGTAGTTTGAATTAATTTTAATATTGACATAAGGTAAATGCCAAAGTATAAATTGTAATAAATGTCAACGTGATTGGGTTATACGTGTTTTACGAAGCAATAACTAAAGGAAGTAAGTTTATTTTATAACAAAGGTAAGTCAATTTACTATATTGATATAACATTAATATAATTTGCATGTAGTATACAAATATAAAATACAAAAAAAAACAACTTTTATCCGCTAATTATTTAAATTCCTCGCAACCACAACCCCAAATACATATGTTCTTCGCCTCAATTGCTAAAAATTCGCCCCTCTAAGAATACAAAGTATTTTTTAAATTTGGGATTCCTAAGTCAATTATTTTGCAGGACAGTGTAAAATAAATTAATCGACTGGAAAATCAACCAAATGTAATGGCAATAAACCTACTTGATAACGGTGAGCAGAAAAAGACGCTCAAGTGTAAAACTCTACTATACTTGGTGCATGATAGATACATAAAAATCAGCTAGTTACATATTTGAAACAACTGTCATATATCGACTTTTGTTCAGTGGATCATAACTCTATCCATGTCACTGTTGTCAGATCGCGCAAATGCTTATTGTAATAAAATGTACCAAACTGCATTGTAAACCTTGAACAAAACAAAGTATTTTAATCCAGATTTCAATAACAAGAAGTATTAAGTAACAAACGACTTCCGGGATTGGACCGTGTCTCAGAAGTTTTACCTTTGGCGTGGTTTACACGTTGAGTTACCGTGCTCTTTTGATTTTCCTCCTGATGAAGCCGCTTACGAAAGTGAGCGAAACGTTGACTTCGTCAACCTCAATAATGACACGGTCCAATCCCAGAAGTCGTTTGTTACTTAATGACAATGTCCGTGGAAGCTTCCGAAATCATCTCAACAGGAAGTATTTTTAACTACCCAATTTCTTTAGAATTCGGCTCTTCAATAGCAACAAATGGTCTGATCTACACGACTAAAAATGGTTATTATTCTAATAGCTTGGGATATTTTTTACCTGCTCCATTTGTCTGCAAGTTGTCAGGTATAAACGACTTTTATCCGTTATTTTTTATTAATTCCTCCCCACACAAAATATTTTCCCCACCCAATTTTTAGAAATTCGCCCCTCTAAGAACGCCAAGTGATTTTTTAACTTTTGTGATTCCATTAACACAAAATATTTTTATTTACTCAATTCGGCTCTCCAATAGCAACAAATGCTCTGATCATTTGTCTACAAGTTTTCACTCATAAACGAGTTTTATCCGTTATTTTTTATTAATTCCTCCCCGGAACACAAAATATTTACTCACCCAATTTTTAGAAATTCGGCCCTCAAAGAATGTAAAGTGATTTTTTTTAAATTTTGTGATTCTATTAGCACAAACTATTTTTATATACTCAATGGCTTTAGAATTCGGCTCTCCAATAGCAACAAATGCTCTGGTCTACACGATTCTAAAAATCATTATGCTGATAATTCAAACTATTTTGTGTCTGCTCAATTTGACTACTCAAACTTGTGAGGCACAAATATGTTGCCCACCCCAACTGTTACAAATTAGTCAATCTAAGAATACATAGCAATTTTTTACATTTTGTGATTTCGTTAACACAGAATATTTTTATTTAGTCAATTTCTTTAGAATTCGGCTCTCCAATAGCAATTGCTCTGATCTACATAATTCAACAAATCGTTATTCTACCGACTCAGGGTATTTTTTTATCTGTTCAATTTGTCTATAGTACAAGTTGTGAGACGCAAACGACTTTTATCCGTTATTTTTGTTAATTCCTCGCTCCCATAACACAAAATATTTTCTCCAAGCCAATTGTTAAAAATTTGTCCCTTTAAGATACAAGGTTGTATTCTAAATTTTGTGTTCCACAAATATTTTTATTTACTCAATTTCTTTAGAATTCGGCTCTTCAATTGCAACCAATGCTTTGATTTACACAAATCGTTATTCTAATCACACAGGCATTTTTATCAGCTCAACTTGTCAGCCACCAACGACTTTTATAAAGAGTAATTTTTTTAATTCGTTGCGTCCATAACACAAAATATCCCATTCAATGCCGTTATACTAATAATACAAGGTACGAGTATTCTTCTCTTCCGAATTGTTTCAGAATTTTATTACTCCATTAACACAAAGTATTTTCATTAATCCAGTATTTGAACACCGAATATTTGTATTTATTCAATTTCTTTAGAATTCGACTCTAATACAAAAACATGCTCATATCTACAAAACGCAAAACAATTCCTAGCATCATTTATACAAAATATTTCTATCTGTGCGATTTAAAAAAAATTGTAACCACGCAAAATATTTTGCATCCACAAAATTTGTCAGCCACACACGACTTTTTTCTGATAATACCTTTAATTCGCATCCGCAATAACACAAAATATTTTCTCTCCCTAATTTACCAGTAACACACAATCATTTTATTTACTCAATTAATTAAACCAGTACTTCAATTAATACATTTATTTCCGCAATTTATTTGGAATTCCGTAATAAATGCTCTCATCAAATTTTAAAAAATATGTATCTGCTCACTTTATCTACAATTCGTCAGCCAGAGTCTAATCTGCTATTTTTAAATTCGCCGCTACAATTACACAAAATATATCTCCTTCCTCAAGTTTTAAAAACGCATCGACTCTAATAAAGGAAGTTATTTTTTTCCTGTTCAATTGAGCACGCTTCATTAACACATGATACATTTATTTGCTGAATTACTCCAATCGAGTACTTAAATAACATAATAGTATATTATACACCAAGGTTGACAAGACTATCCTTATAGCCCAAGCGTCAAGATTGTACTCCGATGGCAACGAGGGGTACAAGGTGCGCGGGCTATAATAGTATTCTCCATTGATGTGTATACTTGTACTCCTAGCACCTGAAATACCATCATTCATAGCTCAAGGTAAATACCAACGAAAATTAAGTAGAACTCTGAGCAAACAATGGCGTTAGCCAGTTGACTTCATTATTGGCCCTTCCTTAACGACGGTCTATAATGAATTATTATTAACCACTGGTGAATAATATTCAAGTTTTCGATACAAACATCGGTCAATAATGGTATGGTATGTTTATACGTAGTAGCGCAAAACATATTTTTATTTACTCAATATCCGTAAGATTTGGCTATTAGCAAAATTATGTTTTTAACTATACAAAATATTTTCAACTCTTGTTATCGTCGTTTCAATAGAACAAAGCTTTCCCCTTTTTTTAAATTTAGAGTTGTATAACACCAAATATTTTTTCCCGTTGATTTGTTCAATATTCGAGGTATATCTTCGTCTCTTCGATTTTTTTACACTTTATCGTCCCAATAACACGAACTATTTTTATGAGTTCATATGTTTTCTAATTAGTCCCTTCAACAATACAAATCTGTAATTTTTTTAATTGGTTACACTAGTAACACACTACTACTACTAATAATACAAAATATACTTTCGTGAATATTTCTTACAATTTGTTACCTAATATCAAAAAGCATTAACTCGTTGCTTACCACATGATTTTTCTGCTCCATTAAAAAAATTTAAATAATAATAACACAGAGAATTATTTTGTCTGCTTCATTTTTGACAATGTACCACCACAATACAAAAGACTTTTAATTTTTTTTTTAATTGGTAGCTACAATAACACAATATGTTTACTTCCCTCGTCTAAAAGACGAAGGAAGTATTGTAATTGTAATTTCTCCAGATCGTCACGTTTCAGATAACAAAAAACAAGTTTTTAAATTCCGTCTGTCTGTCTGTTGGCGGTATAACTCAAAAACTATTTGTCAGAGGAAGACGATATTTTGCATACACATTATACATCTATCTGACATGAAACCGAGAAAATTTCAGACAAATATATACAGGGTGAGCACCTTAAAAAATAACATTTTGTTTATTTTTGATTTAACTTAGCAATAAATACAAGTAGTAATTTGTACATAGCGCAGGCTTTATTGTTACCAAAAATGGGCCTCAATAGATACAGAACAAATGTTGTACGATACGAAAAGGAGCAACAAATTAGTGCGTTACTTAATACAGCTGCAACGCAAGAATTCGAAGGGTCGGTGCTCCGTAGCTCAGGTAAAACTACACCGTTCCCTTGCAATATCCCACAAAACGTTGGGACTGCATACGCGGATCCGCTTGCCCTTCGAATTCTGCCCTTCGAATTCGACCACCGGTACGTTTTTTTATTTGAAAATGTATTTAATTTATTAGAAACGTGAAGATATTTTTACTCCTAATTTGATTTTTAAAATTATTTAGTGTCACAATGTCGACGAGGGGAAGTTCTGGGTAAAGCCTTTTACAGATTTTTTCCTGTGAAATTCCTTTAAAATTCGTCGTTACAAAAACCTAATATTAAACATATTCTTGTTCTAATAACACAAGGTGTTTATTATTCGTTATTTTCTTTAATTCGCTCTTTCATAACAAAGTATATGTACACATGTACAGTTGTTTTAAATTTTCTTGCTCGAATAACATGCTAAATTTCACTTTAAATGCGTGTCTAGTAACACAATGATATTTTTGTGCCTTCATTTTTACTATGTAGGGCCTCAGCAGTAACACTTTTTGTCTATTTGCTTTTTTTAATAGGTAATAACACAATAGTATATTAAAATACAAGTTGCAGAAGACATCTACGCAGGCACGAATTTGAAATTCCGAAACGAGCCGCATAGCGGCGAGTTGTGGAACAAATGAGTGCTTGAAGGACCTTCTGCAACGAGTGTTTTATACTATTTTTTCTATTTTGCCGCTTTATACCATTTTATAAATTTTTTTTTTCTTTTTTACTTCCTTTTACGATAAAGGAAGTATTGGATTCACCCCAAAAATTCGAAATTGAGTTTTCAACAGATCTTCACGTCCCCTGATTCCAAAAAAAAACATATTTTTTTTTTTCATTGGTCTGTCTGTCTGTCTGTCTGTGTGTCTGTGAACAGATTATCTCAAAAACGAAAAGAGGTATGGCATTAAAACTTCATATATAAGTTTTATGTACTATGTACTATAACGATTTTTTTCAAACTTTATATTTTTATTACGTTTTTAATGTGTATTGATGTGAGATAGGTGATTTTCCAGTTTAATATTTCTAAAATGGGTTTCTTTTGTTTTTTTTCTATTTTTTTTATTAACTCCTATTTTAATTACAACACCCGGTATATTATTACATTTTGTTAATTCAGCTTAAAATTCTAGGAAAAAAAATTGTCTCTTCAACTAACTCTCTATTTTGTACCGTTTTTGTAGAATTTGCAATTTTTGAAAATTTTTCACAAATGCTTACAAAATAAAAATGAAATTTTTTGGCTAATTATAAGATCACTGTAACGGGAAGTTGTGTGAGTGTATCACACCCTAGATTTTTTCAATTTAGCTTAAAAATTTTCGAGAAAATTTGTCTCTTCAACTAGCGCTCTACTTTGTACCGTTTTTGTAGAATTTGTAATTTTTGAACAGTTTTGACAAATGATTAAAAATTAAAACTGAAATTTTTGGCTAATTATAAGATCACTGTAAAAGGAAGTGTGTGAGTGTATCACACCAGCTTTTTTGACTCACACCAGATTTTTTGCGTTTAGAATAACTCCATTCTAGCACCCAAAATGACGTCATTTCATAGCGACTTATTCTAACACTCAAATGACGTCATTATTAACGTTCTCTGAATACATTTTTTTGTTGGTGGTCTATTATGATATGTTTTTCGGACTTTTTCCACTGTCTAGGGTGTATATATCACGACGTTTCGGGAGTTTTGATCTACTACCTTCTCAGGACTAACTAGGAACACCTGAAGACGGGAGTAGATTAAAACTCCCGAAACGTCGTGTGATATACACACTAGACGGTGAAAAAAGTTCGATAAAACATATCGTCATTATTAATGTCTATTTTTCACTAGTCAAAAAAGTTACCTTTTTAACGTTGTCATAGCTGACGTGAAAAAGGGAACTTTTCTCACTTGCAACCCTATATCTCTATGTAAATATAACCTAGTATATCTAAAGTTTGATGTTTATTACAGAACTGTACAAAATTGTATATGCAATACCTTATAAAAATTAGTGTTCTTTCACTCGTCATAATTGTACAACTCGATTTGCTCGTCGGACAACATCTACGTCTCGTGAAAAAAACACCTACATTTTGCGATTTGTTTTAGTAACTGTTCTCCCCATTTTTTATGTATTGCTTTAATAACACACGATATTTTTAGCTTAAAAAAATCGGTGCCCTAATAACGTAAGTGACCTATATACTTTAACAGCAATTTTTAAAAAATTGTTGCTTCATTCAGCATTTGAATCGCGCAGGCACGCCAACTCTGCAAGCAATTAAGAAACGCTCGAAACAATTTAATCGGAACCGAAGCAGCAAAAACGACAAGGCTGCCATTTCCTTTTCGGGCTGCTCTCTCTACCGTATCGAGAACCGATTTATCCGATCGAAGAAAAAGCGCAAGTGCGTTTTCCTTGAATCGCAGACATTACGCCTGAAACAATCCACATATCATAACACCCAAGCGGCGCGATATTTTTATAAAATAGGTCAAACGCGCGATAAGATAATATTTAAATAAGTTAATCGCCACTAGACCTTGCCAATACTTCTGAAGGCATGACGATGATTCCCTCTCCGTGTGTGACACACTAACCCAGTGGCATTGACACACTCACTCTCGCTTTTACCTGTGCATTTTAATTTGATGCCGGTGACGTGGCGTGTGATGCCGAATTATGTAAAACGCGACTGCTTCGAGTGCCCATTTTGGCCTCGATTAACTGTGACATCAAATCGGGCCTGGTTTAAGGGGCTCGTAATTAGTGGACGGGTAGTTTGCTTGGTACAAATTCCCTCGAAACGAAGCTTCACGTTGCTCACTAAATAACCCAGCATTTGTATTGCACCATTTGCTGGAAATTTTCTCCATTTTTCAACATTTTCAAATTTAAAGTAGGCCATGGCCAAATGATGGCTAGCCAAACAGTTGAATCTTACATGTCACACATGGCAATCGTGATTGCAACAATATTGTATTCGTTCCTTTAAAACAGCGTTTCTTAACCCAAGTTATTAATTACAGTGGTCGCTTATTTTTTTCAAAATTGCGACTAAACCAAGATGCTGCTTGCAGTTCTTGATAAAAAAATTTGTTAATAACAATACGATTTGGATAATATTCATTGACACTTAATACGACTATAAGCAATACCACCTGAAAACAAGGCCTAAGCGCTGCGGGCTGACGTCAGCACAGCTAGGTCGAATTTTTACGCCAAAAAATAGCATCGTTACTGAAACGCCACAAAGAAGTTTTAGAGATTATCTCAATGGTTGAACTTACTTCGCCTCGAGATAAAAGGCTTGATAATTCAATCATTTGCCAATTCGACCTACCTCTATTGACGTCATGTCGGAGAGCTGAGGCCTCGTTGTTCAGTTGGTATTGATGTAAGTCATCTCTCGAAATTGTTTAAAAACATATTTTAAGACACTTAAACCACAGCAATTGCTGCTCGCTCCGAAGAAACAGCTGACCTACATTACGTTAGAATTTAATTTGCCAAACACGAAGACACCCACGAAACAACGCCACCTCGCTCTAAAATTCCATCCCCAATTTCGGGCGGGAAGAGTGCGGATTTGAATTTGTTGCTCACGACAAATTGAACGTTTTATTGCGCGGGAACGACCCGCGGGGGCCTTCGAATTGTGTTTACACCGATAACAGCTTGCCCTATTTCCAGAAATCGTCGACGAGAGGGCTCTCGGGGATGATAAATGACAGGCGGGGAAATTTTATGCTCTCATTCGCCCTTCACAAAGCGTTCGCCGGGGTTGCTCGTCATAACTTTATAAATTTTGACGTACACTGTTCAAAGAAAGAGCTTTATCTTATTAACTGGGGTTGCAAATCCAATAACTGAAGCAATTAAGAATGTGAATTAATTTTTGTAACAGATTAATTGACTGCGATACCGATGAGCTAGGCGTCTCAATTCTCATAACGTTTTGGGTACTGTTAAGACTTAGAAATCAGAAAGTTGCGTGTTCATATCACGTCGGGGTCACCAATTGTAAGACTTAGGGCCTTTGGGGCGTTAAAAAAACACGTATTGTTTTAAGAACCAATATAATTAAACTTGTTAATAAATATGTTTTGATTGTCACCTTCACAACATAAACAGGTGACGATCGCTACAGTACCCAAACTCCTATAGCAATAGGGTAGTCACCCAGGAAGCTGAACTTCGACAGGTGTCGTCCACAGCCGAGTCTCAGGTCAGAATAGGTAAATATTTCCACAATTAAGCATTAAAAAAAGATTTTACTTAGTTTTTGTCTCTAAACTTCGGTTCTCATTCGTGTTCATCGTTTAAGCAAGTTCAACCTCCACATAATTAATCATTACGCTGAATTAAAAGGACCAATCGCAAGATTTACTTAATAAACTTAATTTGTTGTTATTTATGTGACCTAATTGCGTACCGCATTTAAAATTACAATTGGTTGCATTTAATTGGGAGTCGTTACGCCTGAAGTTTATTTAAATTAAATTGAGATTTTTTTATATTTGTAATTACTCAAGGAGGAAAGATTATTTCAGTGTTAGCAATTTTCTCTTGTAGCTGAACAGCCACTACAGAAGTTGAATTAATATAAATATTTATTAATACCCTCGTCATTATTACACCTAAAATCAGAAGTTATGTATTTTTTTAAAATCAATTACACGTGATAACATTAAGTTTAGTTGCATTAGATCATAAAATATACATATAAATGGACATAAAAATTTTCTTAATCACATTAATAACTTCAGTCATTAGTTATGGTAATTAGCAACATCAAAATTCATAATTACTACCTACCATAGTTAACTGAAGTTAAATTCAGAATACCTATAGCATAATCGTTCCGATTCGAAAGTCGTCAATTTTTAATAATCCTTGACCATTTTATACCAATTTTAATTTTTTTTTCGCAACTTCTCCATCAGTCATATGAAAGATCTGAAGAAACTACATTTGTGAAGACAGCAACCGTTTTGGCATTAAAAAGGTCAAAAAAATAAAGAGTCCCGTATGTCACGCCAGATGGATGTAAACGCGATAACTCCAGAACTGAAAACCTTTGGACAGGATTGTTCGCTTTTATGCGTGTGCTTGTCGATTTCTTTTTGGGCTACCGGCAAAAGATGTTACGCTGTTGCGTTATTACCCCGTCAGTTATATGAAATATTATTATTATTTAGATTCGTTGTTACGAGTCAAAAGCGTAATTAACATGAGACTGTATTTTGTGTATAATTCATGGTCGTGTAAATGATCCTTTATTGGAACACGGTCGTTGTGTAAACGCAGCTCTAGCGATTGGGTGTTATCTGTTTTACCGGCAGCCGTCTGCAGCTGTTTTAAAAACAATTCCTTTGGGCTCGTTTGTTTTTATCTGGTAAAATGTAGCGCCTTTTCGGCAGAATTCCGTGATTGCACTCCAAGTTTTAGCTCTTAGTTCAGGTAGTTTGAAATATTATTTGTGGAAGTTTCGCTGAGATACGATTTTTGGGCCTTGCGCACTATATGGGACATTTTAATCCGCGTCCTAGGAACGGGTTATTATCACAGGACTTCTCGACGTTTTGGCTAATCGCCTGTATTTACAAGGTGAGTGCAATTTCTTCAATTTTAATTGTGGTAACGTAATTGAAATGGGCTGACTTTTGTATGGTATTTTTTAGCATCACCTGCGGGGTGCTTGGCAATTTTCCTACAGACGTCACACGGAGGTTGTAGAAACTTTCTGCGATCTCTTCGATTTCAGAGCCCCCCCCCCCCCCTACCTCAAGGGAGCCTAGTTCAAGTTGGTCCTCATCATCTGACGTCGTGCTCCTGCAGCCGCAGCTTTGAGGCCGCTTGGGGGCTATTCGTTTCACCTCCTGCGGTAGCAGCTTTGGGCCTGATTGGGGGCTATTCATTTCACCTCCTGCAGTAGCGCGATGTTCTCAGATAAGTAGTGCAACCTAATGTTTTGTGTTGATGCTATTTGTAAGTAAACACGGTAAAAGAAACTGTATCCGTACTTAAGATGTAATTATACATTTTCCTGCTAAAAGTTTAGATTGTGTATTGAATTGCGCTAATCACTGATATGATAGCGTTAATTTTGGTGCACATTTCGAGTAAGTAACGCCTAATCAAAATTATAGAATTTCTGCACTGGTTGCCATATGCAGCGTTGTTTAATAAATCAAATGCACATGCTTATATCAGTCAGTGTCTGATTTCCTTACTATTACCTTCTGTATTTCAGATTTTGTATTGTTGCCTGCTGCGATTATACTAAGTTTACAAGTTCTTGACCTATATGAGTATATTTTTTGTCGTTGAGAAACCTGTTGGCGCTCATTATATTTGGTAATTACATCATTCAAAGAACTACACGCCGCCATCTCTACTGAATCTAGCTGGCGGACCCTCAAATATGCTGTCCTAGCGTTGCAATTTTTTAAAGTATTTAAGGAATATCTGGTTTACAAGAAGGGGCACTAACATAATTCATCCATTCACAATCATTCACCTGTCCAAAATTATGCAAGAAGCTTTTGAGGATTATAGGTACTTTAAAAACTTCTATGGCCTGTTTGAAACGTGCCAACAACGAAACCAAGAAATATAATGTAGCATTAATAGCAATTAAAACACCTTCAGGTGTGATTTTTTAAGTACAAACAGGATCTACATATACTGAGTGCCAGGTACCTTAGATATCTTGCCACTTTATTATTTTGATTCTAGCCAAGTGATTATGCTATCTTTACGTTTTTCTACTCCAAGTTTCTACATCATTTTGTTCTTTCCTAACGGTTTCATTTCTAACTATGCACTGCCCTTTACACAGTGTCTATAATCTATATTGTTTTTGCAATATAAGTCATACATCGGGATAGTCGGAATAAGTCTCACAATCCTATTGTATATTCTTACTTTTTAATCTTAGTGTAAATAATTATTATTCCACATTACGTCATTTAGCTCACCGCAGATTCTTGTGGCTTTGTACATTTGCCGCTCAGTTTAATTTTTTAATATTGTATAATTTGTGACATTTATTCTTAGGTATGCATGAACTCCATGGTTTACTCCAGTGGTTCTCAACCTTTTTCTTCTAGTGGCATCACAAAACCTTTCTCTTATTGTGTCCATTCCTTTCCACCAGCCGTATTTTCAGAAGCAATATTTAGGCCCTAGTTTTTGGGTACAGGACAATTCGCTGTTGCCGATTCGCCGTAGATACAATTTGTCGTCGGAAAAGTCGCTATCAGACATTCGTCATCGGTAGATTAAATTTTAAATGAATAAAAGTAATTATTACTCTCAATTCAGAGTAAATGAAATGCAAAAAAATCCCCATGCTACCACTAATGTGCTCGTTAGGATTGATACTTTTACTACAATGGTTCAACTCTAACTAATCACGTTATTTCAAAATACAAAAATAATATTACTTTAAAGTAGAATAACACAATAAGTTCTAGGAATTTGTCGAACAACAATTGCATGGCTTGGCAACAATTAGAAATAGTTTTAATAGGGTAAAATCTCAACATAAGATAAATTGTGATCATTAAAACTCATCATAGATTATTTATTTCGTATTTATTTTTTTTAAATACACCTTTTCGCGACGGCGAACCGGGCGGACGGTGAATTTGACCCTACGGCGAATCGGCGACGGCGAATTTGACCTACGTCCAATCGGCGACGATTAATTGTTTTATTCCAAGACTCGTCAAATTTAGAAATTTTTCAAAAATATTTGAAAAATTGTGTGAACTCTTAAAAGTTGCAAAATTCGAAAGCAAATGTTTCATGTTTTTTGTAGGTTTTTGAAAATTTCGATTTCTTCCATTCAAACATTCGAAATTATTCAACTATGAACGAATTGGTTTGAATTTATTATTAAAAATTGTCTGGTGGTCTGTTTTTATATTAACTGATTTGGTAACAATTTCAACTAACATTTTTGAGAAAATATTAATGAATCGACTCAAAATAACAATCCGTGAAAAACAATTTTCCAATTCTACAAAAAAAAAAATAATTGCTAAGTCAAAAATCTGATTTTTATACCACTTTTGGGAATTCTCATAAATAACGTATTTTTGGAGAAACTTTTGAAGAAATTTTCAGATTTGGCTATCGTATCGATAAAATACCTTCATATTTGAACAATTTCATGTTCTTTTACGAAAATTTGAAATAAAAACTTTTGAATTTGGCAGGCATGACAAAAATTTTATTTTGAGCAACTTCTAATCTAATTGCTGGGGAATATTTCGAAAAAATTTATCAAATTTGACAATTGCATCAATGCAAGTATTTTATATTCAAATAGTGTCAAACGCTTTAGTGAAAGAAAATTTGCAAAAAATCCTATTTCCGAATCAAAATTCGATTTTGAGTAACTTCTTCCAATACGGTTACTGAAAACTTTCAAAACCAAAACAATTTTTCAGGATTATTTCGGAAAAAAACCTATCAAATTTAAGTATCGTATCCTCGGAATGTTATCATCTTTAATACATAATCACAAGTGTTTTAAATGAAGATTTTACAAACCATCCTTTTTCTGAATCTAAATAAGTGTATTTTTAGAAAAAAGTGAAGAAAGAACATTACAATTTGGCGGGAAAGTCCAAAATTTGATTTGGAGCAACTTTCTTTAATGCAATTTCTGTGATTTTGAAAATGTTTGGGGATTGTTCCGAAAAAACTAAACTCGTACCGTATCGATAAAAATATGCCACTTTTAAATAATCTCAAGTATCCTAATGATAGAATTTTGCAAAAAAATCCATATCCCGAGTGGAAATACTATGTTTTTTCGAAAAATGTGAAAAAGAAGGTTTCGAATTTGACAGCAATGTTCAAAATTCGATCGTGAGCAACGTGCCACTTGCGCGAATTTTTAAAACTTATACAATTTTTGGGGATTTTTCGCAAAAAAACTATCAAATTTGGCTACCGTATCAATGAATTCGCATATTTAAAACATTCTCAAGTGTTTTTTTTAATGGACGAATTTTCTAAAAAAATACTTTTTCCGACACATTCCGTGTTTAAAAAATTGAAATAAAGCTTTCGAACTTGGCAAGCATGTACAAAATTTGATTTTGAGCAACTGTTTTTAACGCAATTTCTGTGAATTCTCAAAACGAATACAATTTTTGGGGATTTAAAAAAAAGACTCAAATCTGTCTACGATTTTTTTCATATTTCATTAATCTCCTGTTTACATAAAAGAATTTTGCAAAAAAAGCTTTCGAATTTGGTAGGGAAGTTCAAAATTTGATTTTGAGCAACTTTTTCTAATGGAATTTCTGCGAATTCTCACAACTAATACAATTTTTTGGGGAGTTTTTTTAGAAAAAGTCTAAAATCTGAATATCATATCGATGATTTTGTTCATATTTCATTAATCTCCTGTTTTCATAACAGAATTTTGCAGAAAAGGTTTTCGAATTTAGCAGAGAAGTTACCAATAACCAATATTTGGTTTTGAGCAACACTTTCTAATGCAATTTCTGCGAATTCTTAAAACTAATACAATTTTTGGGAATTCTTTTGAAAAGAACTATAAAATTTGACTATCGTATCCAGGATTTTTTTTTCATATTTAAATAATCTCAACTGTTTTAATGCAATATTCAAGTAAAAACACCATGTTTCTCAGAAAATGTAAAACAAAGCTTTTGAATTTAGCAGAAATGTCTAAAATTTGATTTTGAGCAACCTTTTGTAATACAGTTTCTGCGAATTTTTCCAACTAATACACTTTCTGGGGATTTCTTCGAATAAAAAACTATCAAATTTAACTATTGTATAAAAGATTATTTTGCATCTCAAGTATTTTAATGAAAGAATTTTGCAAAAAATCTTTTTCTGTAAGAACGCTATGTTTTTCAAAAAATGCCAAACGAAGCTTTCGAATTTGGAGGCTAATCCTAAATATGATTTTTATCAACTTTTTCTAAAGCAATATTTGCGAATTCTTAAATCTAATACAATGTTTGGGGATTTTTTTTTTAAAGTAACAAATTTGACTATCGTAAAGCTGATTGTTTACCATATTTAAATAATCTCACGTGTTTTAATGAAAGTATTTGCTAAAATTTTCAAAATATGTGAAAAAAAGGCTATCGAATAACTTAAGCAGCATAATTTTATTTCTTCACGTGGATCAGCAACAACTAAACATTGTCAGCGGTTGTGCGGGAAACAAAAGAATTCAGCAATTGGCCAAATGCTGCATATCGTCAAGTTCATTTTGTAGTTTTAAGTAGTTTATCAAACGTCTTTGTCGAAATTGTGGCCAAAAGACGAAATTAAATCAACTTTGCGTCAATTAGTTATGAGTTATCGTATTGCAATATCATTTTTTCGATTCAATATATCCTATTAGTTACATAATAAATGTGGCAAAGAATTTTTGAATTTTACGAAAAAATTTGGCAGACGACAAAAATTTGATTTTAAGCAACTTTTTCGAATGCAATTTCTGCAAATACAATTCTTGGTGATTTTTTCAAAGAAACTATCAAATTTTACTATTTTTTCTAATACTATTCCTCAGAATTCTCAAAAAATACACAATTTTTGGGCAGTTTTTAAAGAAATGTCGAATTTAGCGTTTCTAAAATTAAGTGGTTCCACATTTTTGGTTATTTTATAAGCGCAAAACAATGGCATATTTTTTTCTAAATCACAACAAAAGCCTTCCCATACGATGCGTACTTTTTCTGTAAGAACGCTATGTTTTTCAAAAAATGCCAAACGAAGCTTTCGAATTTGGAGGCTAATCCTAAATATGATTTTTATCAACTTTTTCTAAAGCAATATTTGCGAATTTCTTAAATCTAATACAATGTTTGGGGATTTTTTTTTTAAAGTAACAAATTTGACTATCGTAAAGCTGATTGTTTACCATATTTAAATAATCTCACGTGTTTTAATGAAAGTATTTGCTAAAATTTTCAAAATATGTGAAAAAAAGGCTATCGAATAACTTAAGCAGCATAATTTTATTTCTTCACGTGGATCAGCAACAACTAAACATTGTCAGCGGTTGTGTGGGAAACAAAAGAATTCAGCAATTGGCCAAATGCTGCATATCGTCAAGTTCATTTTGTAGTTTTTAAGTAGTTTATCAAACGTCTTTGTCGAAATTGTGGCCAAAAGACGAAATTAAATCAACTTTGCGTCAATTAGTTATGAGTTATCGTATTGCAATATCATTTTTTCGATTCAATATATCCTATTAGTTACATAATAAATGTGGCAAAGAATTTTTGAATTTTACGAAAAAAATTGGCAGACGACAAAAATTTGATTGTAAGCAACTTTTTCGAATGCAATTTCTGCAAATACAATTCTTGGTGATTTTTTCAAAGAAACTATCAAATTTTACTATTTTTTCTAATACTATTCCTCAGAATTCTCAAAAATACACAATTTTTGGGCAGTTTTTAAAGAAATGTCGAATTTAGCGTTTCTAAAATTAAGTGGTTCCACATTTTTGGTTATTTTATAAGCGCAAAACAATGGCATATTTTTTTCTAAATCACAACAAAAGCCTTCCCATACGATGCGTACTTTTTGGCATGCGCCATATAAAATGTGTGCAAAATGTTACACCCAAAATTGGGAAAAGCTACCGAGGAGCACTTAGAATGGGCAAATTCCCACAGCAGCAAAAAAGCGCATAATTTACTGCGATTGAATTAGTAATGGTTACATAAAAATTTAAATCATGATTGTTAATGTCATTCGAATTAATTCTATGGAAAATACAAGCGCCCATCTTCGAAAGTGTGTCAGGGCTGCGGATTGGCAGAGGAGATTGGGATTTACTATTGGTGGTTCTGATGTGACACTAGTTTTGGAGTTTTGAATTAAAAAATCAAGTCACGACCTTGCAGCCATTTACCCTTAAATACGAGTGGGTTATCGCCCGACGCAGCCATAAAAAGTCTAGTGCCAAAATAAACAAAGCGCCAATAACTGTATCAGTAACTCTAGATAAGTACAGCCATAACCCACATCTTGGGCCCAATTCAGCTCGGAAAACATAGGAATCAAGACGTAAACAAGCGCGATAGCGCTAATCGCGCGCTATCAGCTGCGGGATTATCATAATTGTGAAATAATGAAAATGGAAGTGATGCCAATGTCAGTGGGTAAGTGTGTCAGTAGGCCAGGCCTGCGCACGGGCCCCCGACAATCAGAAACGCAATCGCAGGAATAATTCGATTTTTGACCACGCGGGGCCGCGAGGAATCCGACGAAACAAGAATGAAAATAGCATTCGGTGGGGATTATTACGAGATAACTAAGTAGGTCATGGATATAGAGGTGTGCGCCGCGATCGCTTTGCGGTTGCACAGCCGCCTACTGATAAACGCGCTTTTCCGAAAAGCCCGCGCCGGAAAAATCGTCCCGAACTAAAAATACTCTTATCAGCCACGTGTTGTTTTAACTCATTGCTGTTTTGATGGCGCACAATAACGCACTCGCATTTTCGATAACCGCTAATTATGGAGGCAAACAATAATTGGAGAGCGGCGAATGTGAGCGAAGATGATGGGGCTCCGCGGGGGCTTGTTTGGCTACAAAATTTATTGATGTATATTTTGAATATATTTCTAAAGGTCGTCCTTGAGAATGGTAGCAACAAAAGTACATAATAACATGCAATTCGTTATAAAATTTAATAATTTTGACTTGCAGATTTCTGTGTACACTAACTATGTAGTACGTACATTTTTGAACTTCTACCTGAATAGCCATAGTAACAATATTTAACATAATTGTATTGTTCATTACGAATCTGCACCAACTGCGATCAAAGCTACATAGGCCAAACGGTTGGAAATATTAAAATCAAGGTAATTGATAAGTAAAATTTGAGAAGTTTGCATCGCCTGTATCTATAACTGAACTTAATAAGTTTAATTGATATATACCCGATTTATCACTCCAATGTGCAACAAGCATAGCCTAAAACCTGGTTATGCCCAGAAATTCACACAGTGATTTCTACGTAATTACGGAAAAATCAAGCCGTAATTCCTGGAAGCGTTTAAAAAAATGTTCATATGAATGTCAGCCTTTGATTCCCCAGAACTGTAGACTATCTTCAAGGATATGGTCTATGTCAGACTTGGCTAAACATAGAACCTCCCACAACCCATTTACGAAATAGACTCGTTCGAAGCAGAAATGGCAGAAGAACAAGCAACATATAAGCTGTTGACCGAAATCATCGAAGAACAAATTTCAAAACTTCCAGGTTTCAGTTAGGGATATAGCACAATAGAGACAATAGAGTACACACAAACTGTACGCATTCTAATAGAAAAATATAACGAAAAACGTCTTTGGTTGCGCAGAACGATGCACTATCTTCAATGTTATGGACCATGCTAGAATTGACTAGGGATACAAAAGCTTGCTACGGCACATTTACAAAAGGCTCGACTCTAAATAGAAATCGCACATGATCAAGAGCGTAAAAGATGTTTACCAAAATAATCACGAATACATTTGGCAAATATCAACCTCCGAAGTACGTAGGTCTCCACCAAAGGGGTATAACACACTAGACACAATACAGTACTCACAAACTGTATGCATTGTAATAGAAAAATGCAAGAACCTGCAATTGCACAGAACAATGTACTATCTTCAAAGCTATGGACCGTGCCAGAATTGGCTGAAGATACAAAAACCTTCTACAGCACATTAACGAAAATGTTTCACTCCATAGAAATCACACAGAACCAAGCAACGTATAAGCTGTTGACCAAAATCATCACAAACAGGCTAACGAACAATTTTGTCGAATACCAACATCCGGAACAGACAGAAGTACAAGCAACATATAAGCTGTTGACCGAAATTATCGAAGAACAAATTTGACGAATATCAATTTCCAAAACTTCCAGGTTTCAGTCAGGGATATGGCACAATAGAGACAATAGAATACACACAAACTGAATGCATTCTAATAGAAGAATATAACGAAATAAAAGCCATTGGTTCCGCAGATCGATGTACTATCTTCAAGGCTATGGACCATGCTAGAATTGGCTGAAGATACAAACACTTTCTACGGCCCATTTCCAAAAAGGCTCGATTCTAAATAGAAATCGAAGATGATCAACAGCTTAAAAGCTGTTTACCAAAATCATCACGAACAAATTTGGCGGATGCCAACCTCCGAAACACACAGGTCTCCACAGGGGTACAGCACAACAGAGTACACACACGCGGTATGCATTGTAATAGAAAAATGCAACGAATCTTCGATTCCGCAGAACAATGTACTATCTTCAAAGCTATGGACCATGCCAGAATTGGCTGAAGATACAAAAACCATCTACAACACATTAACGAAAAGGCTTCACTCCAAACAGAACCAAGCAATATATAAGCTGTTGATCAAAATTATCACAAACAGGCTAACGAACCTTTTTGTTGAATACCAAATCCGGAACAGGCGGGTCTTCACAGGGGTACAGCACAAGAGAGTACACACAAACTGTACGCATTCTAATAGAAAAATGCAAAAAAGCCTTTGAATATACCGTCTTCAAGGCTATGAACCATACTAGAATTGGCTGAAGATGCAAGTACCTTCTATAACACATTTATTTTGTTAACGTCTCTTGAGCCGATCATATGCAATAATTCGTTGTTGATCTTTTCCCTAGCTTGGGGCTGCTTGATAGTGATTTCTAAGGGAAAAATAGAGGAAACCCTCCCTTAATTCACTCGCGTTATCTCGGATCTTTATAGGTTAATTTCATGGGGATTATTGGATTGACTACCCATCTCACTTCATTGCGGATTCTTAACAGCGTGCGTATCGAGTTCTGGAGCCTTAAGGTATGTGTGCGCATATTCTCTTTTATTCATTCTTGTAATTAGGCACTCACATTACTAGTCTAGAGAGCCGATCCTGGAGTCGTTAAAGATTGTGCTACTAGTTGCCTAGCCGATTCGCAAAGCTACTGCTGATACCCCATTGTAAAGTGGGAGATTTTGTTGTTGTTTCCTATTTATTCTTCACAGTTTCGCAGCTATTTTCAGAAAGCCTTTGCCGAGGCACAGTCGTATATCCGGGACCTTCTCTTGGTAGCTAAACGTTGCCGATTAGTGCTGTTTGTTCCCCGGTACCATCTCGCATTATCTTGGAAGTATCGAAACACAAACCTGTATTGTTCACGGTATATCCGAATTTGTGTACATTGCTCTTTCCGTAAGCCTGGACTCACCGTCTAAACCTGCATCACCCCCGAAGCATTTTGTTAACTTCATGCTGTGTTTGGTTTATGGCGTCACCGTATACTTATAATTGCTTGCTGATTTAATCTGCCCACTTGACACCAAGAGACTTGTCAGCAGCTTAATGTATAATTCTGTTATGTGTTATGCTAATGAAATTGTTTGAGTAACTCTTGCTAGTTGTGATTTCTTGCAACCTATCACTGACCCTTGCAACAATAGAACTGGCTGTATTTGTAGCTTTAGCCTATAGCGTTGGTTTTATCTGTAACTTGGGCTTGTAATTATTTTGTTTTACCAAAATGACAGTGACGTAATGTATGTGACAAATCCTTCTAAGTCTATTTCAAGTCGTAGCGAATTTGGCTACGCAAATTTTAATTATTTTAAGTTACCGTAAGCTATTGGACTTATCGGTTACATTGAAAGACTCTTTGGCGCCCCCGGTAATTTTAACACCCTTTGTTAATTTTAGAAAAGAATCGCACGTCGTCTTCACTTCAGCTAGTCGTTCACGCAGCCTAAACGTTTCTTTAGTACGATTTGAAGCTGGTTATAATAATTGAGGCCGATTCGTCTGGGGTTTAAGTTTATAAATTATTTAACGCTAGTGGCACCATTCTGTCTTGGTTTTCCATATCTTCATCATTACTACTCAATTTTTAAGTAACTTACAACGATAATTTGTTAAATAACTTTAAACACTTAATAACGTTTACAACAAAAATACCAAGGGATGGTTATAGTTTTAAATAGAAATATTTTTTAAAAACGATATGTTAGACATATGATATTTTAGAATATGATTGTCATCATCATCGCTATTATTATTAACTTTAATAATTTCATAGCAACATCAAGATAATTTCATACTGTAATAATTTCAATACTATCACACAAAAATTTCATTCGTGGTTATTATGTTGGCGTGTAGATGAAATGGATCCAGCAACACACATATTGCCTGATGTTTTCCATTGTTCATATGTGGATATTCTAAAAGCCCAATACTTCTGTTACGACATCCAAGCCCGGCCATAAAATAAGACAAATTTTATTATTAAAATGATGCACCTCCGTCTTTCCCTCATTTTGGCGGCTTGCAAATTCATCGTCCGCCGGTTAGCAAGCGTAAATCCGCCCATTCCGACGCTTCTGCAGTAGTAAAACTAAAAATAATCCGCTCTCCATCATGTAAAATATTTGGCTTGCAGCGCAGCAAAATTTACGAGATGAGTTTGAAACTTTTCGCCGTTCGCCGCGGTTACCCAAGGTCTCCTTTTGTGTTTTCTTCTCGCGAGAATATTGGGTAGTTAATTCTCGAAGAGCCCCATCTGACCCTGACGTCTTAATAAGTGGGAAATTAAAACGTCACTCCTGCCTGTCGAGGCGAAGGGATGATTTCTTTGAGGGGCCATTTCTACAGGACTGATTAATTTGCGTCCGAGCGGAAAATTGTCTTTTCATGGCAACACAGAAAAAACCTTTTGAATCAACCAGCTCCTGTGCCACCGCCTTTTGCAATTTCCAGCAGTTTTGCGCAAGGTTGTTTCTTCAGAAACGGGAGAGCGCTAAATTCTGATCAGAGCTAATCCCCAAGACGCCTGAGCTGGATTTCATTCGGTGCACGAGTGCATATTTCTTGCTGGATTAGGCCTGTTGACACACTGACCCAAAAACATTGTTCCTGGTCAGGGCGATTTCCTCCGGGAACCGACACTTCCCGGATTTATTGATCTGGGCACGTCTCTCATTAATCTCGAGTCGGACTCCGGGGATGCGCATGTAGTGGATGGAAACTCAATTATCGGCATACCCTGAAGGGCTTCCGCGGCTAATTTTCTGCTTGGTCTTTGATAATGTCCGGCCGCATGTAGGGTCGACGCAAGTTTTGCGACAAACCACGAACAGTTGGTCTGGGCGACGTAGTTTTGACCACAGATTCAGATTATACAGGTTTCGACAAGGCCATAGCGTTAAATTCTGACATTGAAAAAGTACCAAATTGATAGAGGATCAATAAATAGCAGAAGCTAATTATCGTGATTTTTTTTAAATAATGGCAAAAAACGATCAACAATGGCCGCTATTGTTTGGATAAGAGCTAACAACTGTCATCAAGTCAAAACCGATCAACTATAATTCTTTTAAAAATACATATATAGTACCTACATTACATAATGACAGCGATTTTATTACAGCGCCTACTAACAGAATCCTCGATTTAAATATTACTATTAAAGATACCAGCGGACAATAACGTTGCCCACTATACAGTTCCTTCCTCAAAAATTCCTACATTGAAGATATTGACACTTTCTTTACTTACTGTTGGACGTGTTTTTGTGTGTTATATTAAAATTCAAATTCCAATACTTTTGAAATGTGTCAACGTGGTGGATGTAACTCACCCATGACCACAAGGCGGCGACGGGGTGCAAACGGTGCAAACACGAACCTTCCTTGGCCCAGTGGCGGAGGCAGGCATATAAATCTCATCGATAATAATAATTGTGCTCATAGGGGGTGCCCCCCCCCCCCCCGGGCCTATAGCAGAACCACGTGTTCCGGGGGCTTACATTATCACTGCGGAATTTATCATGCTTCCGCGGATCACTGTGCGAAACTTCGTGCTTTCGCGGGATCCATCGCTTGCGCCAATAACTAACTACGTAAAACAGCCCATTTTCAGGAAACACTTCTAGCCCCTATCACAGTACCGAACGTTCTTCTTATTTTTGAATTCCATTTCTAACTGAGCCCCCTCGATACGGTGCACTGGTTGTACGTGTCATCGGAGTCCCCAAAACAAGGGACTGCGAGCCAATGCGTAATACATTCGTCAAGATTATATTACATTCCAGGGTTCAAAACATTCCAGAAATGACAAACGTATTGCTCTTGAATTATCTATAAATTTCCTTTCAACGTTATTATGACTCTTCATGATACTTACTAAAAATATTTACCTACTATCGAATTGACACGAGTCTTGGTATTATTTTGTCATTACCCATCTTTTGAAAATGCTATAAAATTATCTTGAATCTTTGTACTATATACTTTGAAATATTTTGATACTACGAAATCATCACTTATAATACCATGAGTAGTCAAAGTTATGTCGACTATTTTTGTGGTGGTGTCACGAATGTCCATTGCGCTTTGGTACGATTAGGACGAGTGCGATAGCACGAGTCCTAATCCAAAGCGCAATGGACATGAGTAGTGATACCACCGCAAAAATAATCTACTTAACTTTGACTAAGAATGGTATTCGAGGGATTATTTAATGAACCAAACTACTTTTTCAAATTAGTTTTCAGTAAATTTAGCAACAAACTACGCAATTTCTATAGGAACAGAACACTAATATTGACTTTTTCTAATAAAAATCGCATTTGTTAAAAATAGTCACTTGAATACCTTCTAGGAAGATATATCCGCTGATATTTTTTGATTGGTCCAGAAACGTCAGAATTCTGGATTTTCATTGTTACTTTTTGACAGATGACAAGTGAATTGAATAGTCATGAATATTCACACTATTACTTGGAAGGTATTTTTCTATTATTACGCGATTATCTTAATGTTACTCTGAAATTGTTTTAAATCTTGATATTATTCTAATACTAGTTTCAAAGTATTTTAATACTACTATGAAATTAACTTAAATTGTGATATTACATTCTCCTGATACAGTAGTGAAGTTATCTTGGTTATACGTATGTACAATGAAAGTATCTCCATGCTATTGTACAATTACCTTAAATTTCGATAGCACTTTGCAATTTTCATGATATTACTCTAAAAATGCATATTACTTTGAAATTCTCTGGAAATTAGTATCAAATCTCATTATCTTGATATAACTTTGAAGTATTTTGCTATTCTTAAGTAATTATCTTAATATTACTATGAAATTATCTTGATATTGGTATTATTTAGATATTAGCTTCAAAGTATATAATATTACAAGACATTTATATTAAACCTTGACAGTACCTAGTAACTATTTTAATTACATTGAAATTCTTCCGATATTAGTCCGAAATTAATATTACCCTGATGTGATCTAGCATTTTTTCAAAATCTCTTGGTAGTACAGTGACGTTCTCTTGGATTATTATGAAGTTGTCTGAATATTACTATGAAATTATGTATTTTGAATTTTGATATTACTTTGAAATTCTTTTGTTATTATGCTGAAAATATTTTAATATTACTACCAAATTAATTTGAATCTTGGTATTACATACTTTGAAGTAATTTTGTTATTACTTTGAAATTATCTCGATATTACTATGCAATTATGATAAATATTCATATTACTTTGAAATTCTCTAGATATTGCAGTGAAGTTACCTTGGTTATGAAATTATGTCGATACTACTATTCAATTATTTTATATTATTACCTTCAAGTCTCATGATATTACTCTGAAAATACATATCTTAACATTAATATCAAATTAATTTGATTTCTGATGCTATTATTAAATTATTTATTACATAGAATTCTTTTGAAACTAATATCAAATTATCTTAAATCTTGATATTACTATGGAATCATCATTAGGTAATCTTGATGCTGCTTTGAAATTATCTTGATATTACTCTATAATATACACACATTACCTTCATACTACTTTGAAAATATTTTGCAATTACTTAGCAATTACCTTAACTATGAAATTATCTTGAATATTGGTATTAATTAGATATTTAAGTATGTTAATGTTAACAATGAAAAATATTAAATCTTGGACAATACTTGAAATTATGTTAATATTATCCTAATGTTAAATTGGTACTTCTATGGAATTCCTTTGATAGTGGAGTAAAGTTACCTTGGTTAGACTATGAAGTTCTCTGAATATTACTATGAAATTATGTATCTTGAATTTTAATATTACTGTGAAATTCTTTTATTATTTTGCTGAAAATAAGTTAATTTGACTATCAAATTAATTTGAATTTTGGTATTATTTCCAAACATTACATTGAAATCCTCTTGAAATTAGTATCAATTACCAGAATCTTGTTACTTTGAAATTATCTCGATGTTGCTATGGTATTTTATAAATATTTATGCTACTTTGATAATATTCTGATACTAGAACGCGTTGGCCAGCCTACGTCTGGCCCTGCCAGCGTAAAGAAACGGTTAACAATAAAAATGCTTGCTTAAGCTGATAGCCAGCCTACGTCCGGCCCTAGCAGCGTTAACAATACAAATGCTTGCTGTTGACGGTCTCGCCACTTGTGCTTACGATCGGTATGTGCGCGCCAGTGCTTACGATCGGTATGTGCGCGCCAGTGCTTACGGTCGGAAGGTCTGGACGGCCGGCGGCCGGCATCAGCTCTTATAATATAAGATTACTCTGTAGTTATACTATTATTACCTTGATATTACTTTGAAGGTATTTTTCTTTGAAACTCTCCTGATATTACTTTGAAATTTGCTGTGAAATTATCTTGATTATGCTATGAAATCGTCTTGAACCTTGATTACTTTGAAATTATCAAGATATTACTGTGAAATTTCTTGGTTATGCTATGAAACTTTCTCTATATTATTACAAAATTATTTTGAATCATAATATTGTGTTGAAATTTTCGTGATATTATTCTGTTAATATCTTATTATTATCGTTTTAATATCATGAGATATGAGATTATCTTTCACCTTGATATTTCACTGAAATTATCCTGCTATTATGTTAAAAGTACGAATCTTGATATTACTCTGACATTGTCTTGATGGTACTTTGACAATATTTTGATATTACTATGAACCTTGATATTACGTTGGAATTATTGTGATATTACGTTAAAATTATCTTGATATTACTTTGAAATTCTCTTGATGTTACTCTGAGGTTATAAGGTTATCAGGGATAATACAATAAGGAGTACGCTGATAATCGAAGCTTTCTGCAAGGTTATGTTACTTCGAAATTCCCGTGACACTACTGTGAAGTTATCATTTTAATATCAAGAGATTATCTTTCACCTTGATATTACACTGAAATTATCCTGCTGATTATGTTAAAAGTATCTTGATATTACTCTGACATTGTCTTGATGTACTTGAAAATGTTTTGACATTACTATGAAATTCTAACGATACTACAGTGAACTTATCTTGGTTATACTATAAAATTAGTGGATATTACTACAAAATTATCTTAAATTTGATATTACTTTGAAATTCTCTTGACACCACTGTGAAGTTATCTTTTCCATGCCATACAAATTATCTTGATATTAGTCTGACATGTCTTGATGGTACTATGAAATATTTCGATATTTGTACTTTGAAATTCTCTTGATGCTCCCTCGAGGGTATGAGGTTATCAGGGGTAATATAATGAGTAGTACTCTTATTATCGAAGTTTTCCGGAATGTTTATATTACTTCGACATTCCCGTAATACTATTGTCAAGTTATCATTTTAATACCATGAAATTATCTTTTACCTTGATATTACATTGAAATTATCCTGCTATTACGTTAAAGGTATCTTGATGTTACTCTGATATTGTCTTGATGGTACATACTTTGAAAATAGATTGATATTACTATGAAATTCTGTTGATACTACTGTGAAGTTATCTTTTCCACACCATGAAATTATCTTGAACCTCGATATTACGTTAGAAGTATCTTGCTATTGCTTTGATATTGTCTTGGTAGTACATACTACAAAAATATTTCGATATTACTTTGAAATCCTCTTGATGCTACTGCGAGGTTATCAGGGGTAATATAATAAGTAGTACGCTTATTATCGAAGTTTTCCGCAAGTTCATATTACTTTGAAATTCCGGTGACACTACTGTAGAGATATCATTTTAATACCATGAAATTATCTTGAACCTTGATATTACATTGAAATTATCCTGCTATCACGTTAAGGATATCTTGATATAACTCTGACACTGTCTTGATGGTACTTTGAAAATGTTTATATTACTCTGAAGTTCTATTGATAAATACTACAGTGAAGTTATCTTGGTTAAGTGGATACTACTACGAAGTTATCATTTTAATGCCAGAAATTATCTTTTACCTTGATATTACATCAAAATTATCCTGCTTTACGTTAAAGATATCTTGATATTACTTTGATATAGTCTTGATGGTACTTTGAAAGTATCTTGATATTACTATAAAATTCTCTTGATAGTACTATGAAGTTATCTTGATGATACTACGAAATTAAGTGAATATTACTACGAAACTATCTTGAATCTTGATATTATTCGAAATTCCCTTGACACCACTGTGGAGTTATCTTTTCCATACGATGAAATTATCTGATATTACGTTGAAATTATTGTGATATTACGTTAAAGATATCTTGATATTAGTTTGGTATTGTCTTGATAGTAAAATATTTTGATACTACTATGAAATTCTCTTGACACCACTGTGAAGTTATCTTTTCCATACCATGAAATTATGTTGAACCTCGATATAACATTGGAAATGAGCCTGCTATTACGTTAAAAGTATCTTGATATTACTCTGATATGTCTTGATGGTACTTTGAAAATATTTTGATATTACTTTGAAATTCTCTTGATACTACTGTGAAGTTATCTAGGTTTATACTATGAAATTAAATGGATATTACTACGAAATTATTTTGAATTTTTTATATTGCTTTGGAATTCTCTTGACACCAATGTGAAGTTGGAAAATATCCATACCATGAAATTATCTTGAACCTTGATATTACGTTGAAATTATTGTGATATTACGTTAAAAGTATCGTAATATTACTTCGATATTGTCTTGGTGGTACTATGAAAATATTTTGACATTACTTTGAAATTTTCTTGATACTACTGTGAGGTTATCTGAGTCATACTATGAAATTAAGTGGATATTACTGCGAAATTATCTTGAATTTTGATATTACTTTGAAATTCTCCTGGTACTACTGCGAAGTTATCTGGGTTATACTATGAAATTAAGCAGATATTACTACGAAATTATCTTTTCCATACCATAAAATTATCTTGAACCTTGATATTTCGTTGAAATTATTGTGATACTACGTTAAAAGTATCTTGGTATTATTTTCATATTGTCTTGATGGTACTATGAAAATATTTCGTTGCGATGCATGCTATCGCTATGATATTTTACTATTATAAATAAACACTTTCATGACAGCAGACCATGGGACGACAAAACCCAAGAAATGTGATGCTCCCAGAACAGCATGCTGGAATGCATCGATAAGCGAAAGATGCAACCTTTATTGCCAATAAAACCAAATTGCCCGCCATTGAACGAGCACTAAAATGCCTATTCGAATACATATATTATTTTAAGACCGCAACTTAGCTCGTCCAAAGCAAAGCAACAATTTTAATTGTTGCGGAGATAAAAAGCGTGGGACGCCCATAATGGCTTCTTTTTGGGTTTTGATACCTCGCAGCAAGTTTTGTGAATATTTAACGTAAACGTAGGCTGGATTACGCCAATGTCTGCATTTTTCTAGATTTTCATCAGAGCCGGCTCAACCTAAAAAAATTAAACTCGGCCAAAGGGATGCGCGCAGGCGGCCTTGTCGATTAGAATGTTGTGCGAAGCAGTTATCAGCCAGTCTGCAGATAAAGGCAAGGACGCGCATATTTTTCCAAACAATGAGAAGCAACTGTCACGAACGATCATATGTGATGTTTTGAATTCGTCGATAGGCGCGACGCAAGGCCTTCTCGTCCACGTGACCGGTCACCCTGGCCCAGTTTCTAATAAAAATAGCCCGTTCCGCGGCAGGTGCAAATCACTTAATTGTTATATTTTTTCTTCCTTGCGTGTATTGTAGGTAAATATGGTCGGGGGACGTCTCTGACGTGCGAAATGGGTCGCTGTCCAAGGATGGACAGTATTTTGACTGATTGGAAGCGACTGGCGGCATCGCGTAGTAGATCAGTTCGTTACTTATTAATTTCAATTTATGAATTAAATTACTACCAATCACAATTTTTTGGCATTTCTATAAGTTCATAGGCGGATTCTCAATGCACGCCATACAGCGGCTACGAAAACGGCACAAAACAAGCAAATATTAGTAGGTCATGGAAACATATGAACGACTTACTGTTGTTATAAGGTGAGGGCTAAAGAAATTCAAACTCGTCGGCACTCTCTATTCTCCCAGGGTTTGTGCGATCTATCCTGTGTATATTTTGTAATATACATAATGAAAAAGCTTTATATAAAATGAAAAATATCTACGAATTATACCATTGTACAGAGAGAAGAAGAAATACCATAGAATAGGTACAGAGAGCAATAAAAAAGTAAGCAAACACGAGCTCGGATCATGTGCCTGCCATTTCTACAATGTAACAAGCAGTAAAATATCAAGGGAGATGAGAGTGCAATAAACTAGTTAATGTTATAAAAATTACTCATAGAAGGATTCATGAAATAGTGCGAATAAATGCCATTATTAGTAATGATCGAAAAATAAGCCTGGAAATCGCAGACAACGAAGGGGATAAAGATCTATTGAAACAACGAACTGTACGGGAAAACAAAAAAATGTATACATCTGTTTTATTTCAAGCTTTTCTTCGAGGAAATTCGCAGAAAAATTACTATTTAAAAGATTGTTAATTTTATTCATGGTGGTGGATGCCGGACGCGTAGCGCTCTCCAACAAGTGCGTGATAAATAGAAGGTATAATAATCATTGAAACAAGTAATAGTTAATACAATAATATGAGAACTATTAATTAATGCAAATTTATGTGATTAAATTAACACGCTTGTACTTGCGACCTTGCGTAAGAATAAAATCGTAGGACGCCCTACGTGGCAAAGTTGTAAGCATCGAAATTGGTAACTCGAGACGCTTGCTATCGTAACCGCGGTCAGACTGTTTGAGGCAAATGTGAAGCGGCCCCGATTCAAAGTATCTTTGAACCTACGTCCTTCGCCGCTGTCCGACCGCTGCAGCCTATGAACTGCTGAAAAGCTGGGTCGCTTTGATTTGGGCCCAATGCGTCCGTGAAGCAAGCAAGCGATTATCGTACAGTTTATATTCATAAAATAAAAATTACTCGTGCTTTGTTCAAGCTTTAAAATGGGAAGAATGATGAAAAATAAGTTAAACATTTTTTTTCAGAATAAAAAATTCTCGAGTCACCGGTTTGTTATAGCGAGCCGCCACTGCTTACTGTATGTGTGAGTGAGACATGACCAATGCGAATAAAACGAGGCCAAATCAACAGTTATTGAATTAAAATGTAGGAGAGAAATAATAGGAATCACAAGCATGAACATGTGGAAGAGAGAATAAATTGCCGAAGATGTGAATTATGAATCAATAAAGAACACGTTAGTAAGGAAAAATCTATCGGGCACAATTAAAATGTCAACAGAAACAAGAATCTGTAAACTGGCTTACACGGAACTTCCCTCGTTTAAATTATATAAATTTGCAAAACAAATGTAGTCGGGTGGGTTTCGCTCTCCGCGCTCCCACACGAATATTGCGAGTCCAACTGAGCCACGATCGTGCTCGAATTGTACGCGCTTCTGCTGCGTTATTAAGACACCTTACTATTCTATCCCATTTGTGATGTTTACCCTGTATCTGTTAGGTCTCATTTTTGAAGAAGAAGAAGAGTCTGAGATATGTGCAAATTATTATTATTATCTATTTCTCAGTTAAAGAAAAATTTTATTTTTTAAGGTAAAAATTGAATGAGAGACTGGCACTGACAGAAAACGAGAAATGGGATGAGTAAGGAGGCAGACTAAAGAAGAGCTGTATGTAAGAGTATGGTTAGAAAGAGAAGAGTGAAAGAAATGGATACACAAAACGAGCCTGTAACAAAAGATAGAACTCCTTAAACAAATGCTAAATCTAAATAGAAAACTTTATTTGTGTCTTATATGTGTCATATATGCATGAGCAATAACTTGTTTTATCTTGACTGATCAATAATTGCTAAATAACGGAACTATCTGAATTGTTTAACAAAGCTTCTGCTAAAAATGTTCAATATCACCTAATTTTCTTCAACAACTCACTTCATGTGTACAAATTCTGTAATAAAGCTTCAATGGTATTCCAAAGTCGGCTAAGGTAAAATCAAATACGAATTTTCAAAATTAAGGTAATTAAATTGCAATAATGTCTCCAATAGACAAAAAAAAATCAAAACTTTTTAATCAAGAAACGAAGGAGACCTTTTAAATATTTTTAAAATACAACTTAAAAAACGCTCGCAAATTGTAATTGTAATTAAAAAGCTTCTATAACATAATTTTCAGTTGAAACCTAAACCTAGGAATTTTATAAATAACAAATACATTTGTTAATTAATTTATTCTTTTTTTTCTAATTTTAGCACAATTTTCTAATAATAATAAAAATAATTTAAGGTGTCTGAACTGGTAGAGGCATAAACCCATTTCAAAACAAGAATTTAAAAACTGGGCGCTGCAATCTCCTGCACTTTCCCATACTAAAAATTGCAAATACAAATATTTGCCTTATAGGAACCTCCAAATCGCAAAGTTATTACTGTATTTACAGTTCGACGAATAACTTCAACAGTAGTCTACACAGGAACAATATAAATTACCCCTAACAGCGAGCTCAGGAGAACCAAAGGTCCGATTAGCTGCGAAATTGCCATTGGCGGTCTGTTAATTTATATGCTGAGGGTAGTAACCGGTTCCGAAAGTTCAGATTTCGTTTACATTAAAGAGAATTTTTAGTTTATAAGTATCAGAAATATCACCCAAAGCCCGATTACCATTGTATTATTATTGGCGTTATGTTAATTTCTATGCTAAGAGCAGTAATTCGCATCGAGTCAGAATTTTTGACATTAAAAGATATTATTAAAATTTTGAAATATTGGAGGGACCAGATGTCGAATCTGTTAAATTACCTTAATTACCGTTGGCGCATTGTGAATTTCCATGCTAAAAGCAGTAATTGGCAGCGAGAGTCACAATTTTTGACATTAAAAGATATTTTTAACATTTTGAGGTATTAAAGGGACCAGACGTCGAATCTCTGTTAAATTATCCTTCAATGTGAGCGAACTTAGAAGAACCTAAGGCCCCATTCCTAACCGTATTATCGGCGTTATGTTAGTTTCTATACTAAAAGTAGTAGTTCGCCCCAAGAGTCACAATTTTTGACATTTAAAGATATTTTTAGAATGTTGAAGTATTAGACGGACCAGACGTTGAATCTATTAAATTATCCTTAATTACCGTTGGCGCATTGTGAGTTTCTATGCTAAAAGCAGTAATTGGCCCCGAAAGTCACAATTTTTGACGTTAAAAGATATTTTTAAAATGTTGAGGTATTAGAGGACCCAGACGTCGAATCTCTGTTAAATTACCAATAAATTTGAGCGAAGTTAGGAGAACCTAATGTCCCATTCCTAGCGCATTATCGTTGGCGTTATGTTAACTTCTATGCTAACAGCAGTAATTGGCAGCGAGAGTCACAATTTTTGACATTAAAAGATATTTTTAACATTTTGAGGTATTAAAGGGACCAGACTTCGAATCTCTGTTAAATTATCCTTCAATGTGAGCGAACTTAGAAGAACCTAAGGCCCCATTCCTAACCGTATTATCGGCGTTATGTTAGTTTCTATACTAAGAGTCATAATTTTTGAGATTTAAAGATATTTTTAGAATGTTGAAGTATTCGACGGACCAGACGTTGAATCTGTTAAATTATCCTTAAATATGAGCGAGGTTAGAAGAACCTAATGTCCCATTCCTGCCGTATTATCGGCGCTATGTTAGTTTCTATGCTAAGAGCGGTAATTGACCGCAAGAGTCACAATTTTTGACATTAAAAGATATTTTTAACATTTTGAGGTATTAGAAGGACCAGACGTCGAATCACTGTTAAATTATCTTTAAATCTGAGCGAGGTTAGAAGAACCTAAGGTCCCATTCCTATCGTATTATCAGCGTTAGGTTAGTTTCTATGCTAAAAGCAGTAATTGGTTGCGAGAGTCACAATTTTTGACGTAAAAAAATCTTTTTTAAATGTTGAAGCATTAGAGGGACCAGATGTCGAATCTGTTAAATTGTCCTTAAATCTGAGCGAGGTTAGAAAAACCTAAGCTTCCATTCCTACCGTATTATCGGCGCTATGTTAGTTTCTATGCTAAGAGTAGTAATTGACCGCGAGAGTCACAATTTTTGACATTAAAAGATATTTTTAAAATTTTCAGGTATTAGAGGGACCAGACGTCGAATCTCTGCTAGTTTACCCTTAAATGTGAGAGAAGTAAGAAGAACCTAAGGACCCATTCCTATCGTATTATCGGCGTTATGGTAGTTTCTATGCTAAGAGTAGTAATTCGCTGCAAAAGTCACAATTCTTGACAGTAAAAGATATTTTTTTAATTTGAAGTATTAGAGGGGCTATGTCGAATCTCTATTAAAATTGCCTTCAATTGAGAGCGAGATCAAGACAATCCAAGGTCCAATTATCAGCGGTTTACCGTTGGCGTTATATGAATTTCTATGCTAAGAGCAGCAATTGGCGTCACAATTTTTGATATTAAAAGATATTTTTAAAATGTTGAAGTATTAGAGGGACCAGATGTCGAATCTGTTAAATTGCCCTTAAATCTGTGCGAGGTTAGAAACGCCTAAGGCTAGTTTCTATGCTGAGAGTGGTAATTCACCGCGAGGGTCACAATTTTTGACATTAAAAGATATTTTTAAAATGTTGAAGTATTAGAGGGACCACATGTCGAATCTTTGTTAAATTATCTTTAAATCTGAGCGAGGTTAGAAGAACCTCAGGTCCCATTCCTATCGTATTATCAGCGTTATGTTAGTTTCTATGCTAAGAAGAGTAATTGGCCGCAAGAGTCACAATTTTTGACGTTAAAAAATATCTTTTAAATGTTGAAGTATTAGAGGGACCAGATGTCCAACCTGTTAAATTGCCCTTAAATCTGAGCGAGGTTAGAAAAACCTAAGGTTCCATTCCTACCGTATTATCGGCGCTATGTTAGTTTCTATGCTAAGAGCAGTAATTGGCCGCGAGAGTCACAATTTTTCACGTTATAAGATAGTTTTTAAATGTTGAAGTATTAGAGGGACCAGGTGTCGAATCCTGTTAAATTGCCCTTAAATCTGAGCGAGGTTAAAAGAAATTATCCTTAAATCTGAGTGAGATCAGAAGAACCTAAGGTCCCATTCCTAGCGTATTAGAGTTGGCGTTAGGTTAATTTCTATGCTAAGAGTAGCAAATACTTTCAAAAGTACCAACATTTTGACGTTGAAAGATTTTTTTTTTAATTTCGAGGTATAGAAAGACCAGATGTTACATCTAAATTAGCCCTAATAGAAAGCGATCTCCGGTGAACCTGAGGTCCTATTCCCAGCGTATTGCAATTTGCATTATCTTAATTTCTATGCTAAGAGTAGTAAACAGTTTTAAAAGTGTAAAATTTTTGACGTTAATAGGATTTTTTTTAAATTTTAAGGCATATACAAGCCACATGTTATATCTGTTAAATTACCCTTAACAGAGAGCGTGTTCAGGAGAACCTAAGATCCAATTCCCAGCGTATTAACGTTAGCGTTACGTTAATTTCTAAGCTAAGCGTAGTAAATACTCTCAAAAACGCTACATTTTTGTAATTTAGAGGTATGGAGGGGATAGTGTTAACCCTTGTTAAATTACCTGTAACAGAGAGTGAAGTCAGGAGAACCCAAAGTCTGATTCGCAGGGCATTATTGTTGGCGTTATGTTAATTTCTATGCTAATAAGGGTAGCAAATAGTTATTAAATCTCTGTTAAATTACTCTCAATTGATAGCGCATTCGAGCGAAAACAAGGTCCGATTTCCCCAACCTATTACCGTTGGCGTTATGTTAGTTTCCAATGCTAAGGAGTAGTACCTGTCCCGAAAAGCCTAATTGTTGATGAAAGGATTTTTTTGTATTTTTAAGTATAGAACATCCAAAGTCAATACGTAATAATTAAAGTAATATGGGAGGCCCTTACTAATGCAATATTTGACTTATCTTACAAGAATTTTCAAAAATTATTTTTTTTTTCAAAGTAAAGGTTAGGGAAAATGGCTGTAACGTATAATTTTAAAATATACGTTCTCTCATAAATTTTTCTATTCTACGGACCTCTTACTTGAAAACAAAAAACAACAAAATAAATTCTAGCAAATAACAATCTAAAACAAAATTTCCATTATTTTTCATTAGTACTTCATATGCAGGTACACCGAACTTAAAAAAATACCAGAAAATAATCTAGACATCGTTCAGTTTACTCTGGTAAAATTCCCCAGCAATTACAACATGAAATCCAAGCAATTCTATTATTTTGTTATATTTGCTACGCATCATTTTTTTTCAACGCACACAACCGTCAACATGTTGACCAAGGAACCGGTCTGATTAAAATCCGGGGAAGGCACGCTAGGCATGTGCAAAACGAAACTCTTTCCGAGCCACAGGCAGTTTTATTAATATTTTGTGGTTCGGTCGCAATATGAGTGCGTCGTTGAGCTTTCATTAGAGCTCGCGTCTCCATGAACAACAATTATTTTCATATTAAATCCGCGAGTCGTAGGTAGCCGACCTACATTTTCCGCTAGCCACGACTGCGTCATCCGTGGACAATCGCCGTTAATATCTTAATCGAATCGCCACCCTTTGGCCGGAATTGAAATTCAGCCTCATTTACCCCACTGCTTCGTTGCAATTAGGGGAATAAGACCTGAAAATGCCTGATTTACCGTGCAGGTAATCCCATCTCCAATAAGATTAAATGGAAATCTTCGTTATTACTAGAGCTAGAGGAAAACAGTTTCGCTTATGACGTCAACCTTTAGAGCTCATTGCGACAAAAAATAATAAATTGAATATCCCTTTTATTTTCCGAGTTATATACAGTCGCATAATAAAACTTGCAACAGTTTAATGCGAATTCAAGGACGATGTTTTTCGAAAAATGAAGTAGGGGTTGTCAACGGTGAAACAATATGGCACAATCTAAGGAAATAACCTTTTCTATCGTAAGTGCTTAAAGATTTAAACAAATCTGATTTCCTGCAATTTTTATTGATATCTATTACAGGAATTCGTGAAACAGTTGGTTGTGATAACTTCTTGAATAAATAATCTACATCAGATTCATCCAGAAGATACAACAAACGTCAAATGGCCATTAGTATGACGAAAATGGTTTTTTGAGGTCACCGATTGGACTTACTCGTCCACGATCGGGCTTACTTCCTTCGGCACCATATAACGAACATGGCACAAAATTTACTTTTACACGGCTATAAGATGCTATGCCACTTCAGCGCTATCTCATGGAAATGGCATACATTTTACTGCTACCGGCATGCCGACTAACATCTAATAGCTACGCTTAGCTATTTGATGTTAGTTGGCCATGCTACTGGATGCTGTTGGTAACTTCGTTTGGCCTTCATGTGTATAAGTGATATAATGTCACAAAAGCGTACAAAAGCGATTAGTGGTATAGAGAAACGACTGAAAATAACCCGAAAAGTAGATGCATCACCCAGCCCAGAAGGTTATTTCCTTATGTTCTGTTTTGACAATTGATGCTCCATCCAATTATGAATGCACAAATGTATGCCAGCTTTTGACGATCTTTTTGTGTAACCCTATTCGAATGTGTACTGTTTTACTAAATTTAAAGTACTAAAGTAATCACAACATTAATAGATGTTTTTAGATGTGCTTGCACGTTAAAAGACATCGGACATCGTAATCCCTCGAAGAATGTGTGGGAAACCAAGCAGGTAAAACCTTAACAAATTCCGAAGCAACGGATAATGAACAGCACTGTATAGGACGGGTTTGTAAAGTTGGACAACTCTCTCACTTCACCAACAGTCCTGTAAGCGCTTACTGTGGTTGTTTTTACAATTTTGTACTCGTATACGTTTGAGTATTAGGAGTAAATCTCTGTAGCTCTTTATTTATGTACGTGTGAATTCAGCAACAAGCTACAATAGTAATGGAAAAATTATCAACAACCAGATGAAAATCATTCTAATAAACTACTCTCAGTTCCCTGGTTCCGTGCATGAATCGCTCGATTTTGTAATTTTAGCGATCGATATAAAGAGGGAAAATTAACGTCAGTCCAGGCGTGCCGAGCCCTAGGGCACACACCCATAAGCGACTAGCCGAGAAAATCGTCTACAGGAAGCTAACTAGAGCGGCGAAACCACTCAATAAATAGTATTGACTGCCTAAGTGTGTAGCAAGCCAGTGTTTGAATTTCAAGTAAGTGCCAATTAATCGTGTACTGAGCAAGTACGCATTTGCGACACCGCCAAAGGTATTCTGTGGCATCCTGATTGTTTCGTGATGTCATCCGCTAGAGAGCCGATAGAGCTTGCAGTTGAACTCTTCCCCGCCATATCCATGGGAAATTTCTATACCACGAGCCATTCAAGGTTGATGGCGTGTGCCAGTCCTTGTGACGTGTGTCAGCGCACTGCACAGCAGTTCTCGCGCCGTGGTCTTAAAGTAGTCCGACATACGGATGTTTGCAGTCTGGGCGATAAGCATTCATTTCAAGCAGCGTGAAGATATTCTTACCATAAAGGAATGCGATTGATAGGCAATTAAATACGTAGGCCAAATAGTTTCTACGGGGATTTCAAATCGTTTCATTAAATGGATGCTACAGTTAACTTGTTTTGTCTTTTACTGGAAATACATCTTTGTCTATGTGTGCGAAAAAGGTTTTTCTTGTGCGTATTGATATCAGCACCCGAGTTGAAGGTCAGCTGCCTGTTATGACAAACAGTGACAGTTCTTAACTACGACTGGGAAAAAGGTAAAGAGTTTCACGTGTACTGCGCTAGCTAAATGAACAAGGGCAAATAATTTACAAAAATACTAATGTGTACGAGATGTCTCTTTATAATTCAACGTCCCAACGAAGGGGATCTGAAAAGCTTCATGTCTATAGTTACACTTCAGAAGTACTTAACTTTTTCTTCCTGATTTTAAATTGCTTATTTCGCATGGGACCAATAGTAAATGCATTCTAAACTCAATTACTTCACCATCTAGATCTTAGTTTATCTTTACATCGAAGTACTGTGTAAGCAGTTTACATTATATAAATCCGATTTATGGATTTCTTCTTCATTCGCAGAGGTTATGACATTGCTCTGAGAGCTAGGAGGTCTCTTAGCTCATGTATTCTTCCTTATCCCTTCTCATCACGTCTTTCCTGCTTTTCTTTCCTTTTTTCAGATGGGCAACCCATTTCCATTTTGGGCAGTATGTTTGTATCCATTTTGGTTATGGTCCATTATCTATAGGTAATTATCGTTTCATGAATATGAATGTTTGCTTCCAAAATGTGAACGCCATCTATGTTTTGAATAATGTTTGGGATATGTAATCTTCTCCTCAGCCCTTATTCCTCGTCAGGGGTGTGGTGACTGTTTCTACGATAGCCGCTTTCTATCGCTCACATCATATGCCACGTCTACTGCTTTGTGAATTGAAAACCTAGTCATCTCTCGTATTTGACCTGTCTATCGACATGGAGAACAGGATATTTGTTCTTTAACTTTATTTCCACAGTAAACAATTCGATGTCATCACTACGCCTACTTATCTGTCTGAAATACCTTAGGATACGTTCGTGAATGATCTCATGGATCTGTAGTTATTATTTAATTTTTCTACGATGGAGAACCTCAAACACCTTTGGCGTAACCCCTTAGCACATTTCAAATCCGCGTTAGATATTTCTTCCTGTACTCATCTTGGTAATTTTTTGGCAATGCCTCCATGAGTGCGCATAAGATGCTTGCTTCCTGCTCCAAGATTTCTTCAAAGTTTTTTAAGCAGAAGATGTTATCAATAGAAGATCTACCGGTAGAAATACCCACTTTGTTTCCCTGATTCTTTGTGGCCGTACTCGTTTTCCACAAGCTCTGGTAACATTTTCCCATATACCTTGCGAAATTGTAGTTGCTACAGTTATTCCTTACAGTTTTGAATTTACACCGGTTGCCCTTTAATATGCCTAATAAATATATCCATCTGGTATTTCATTCTTGTGGAAAGGTGTCTCCATTTAAACAGTTTTTAAACATCTGTGAGATCATCCCAAATATCTTTTCGGGCCCATTTTGTATTCACTTTGCTTTCATTCGTCTCGGACCAGATGCTTTTGTATTTTTCAGATAGTTTTTTGTTGCAATTTTTCCTTTCATTTCTATTTCTCATTCCACAGCTAGGTATGTTGGTTTCTTTAGTTTCTACTTTAAGCAGGTGTCCTTTTTCCGCCAACAGTCTTCATAGTAATCTTTTCATACATTTATTAATATCATTTCTAACGACGCTTTAGTTTCAGATTTTATCTTCTCCTTCCTTTGCTATATAACTTAAGATTTGTTATTTTCAACTTCTTTGTTCCTGTGATATGAGTTCCAGCTGTCTCTCTCTTTTAAAACGTCTTCCTCTAGATCTCTTTCCGTCTGGTCTACCGCCTTTTTCAATTCGCGCTGGTTTATGGTTTTCCATTTGCTTGATTCATTCTCTCCCCCGCTTTCTTAAAAGATTTCTGAAATCGTTATGTTGTAAGCTTCTGCTTCCGTTTGGCATGCGCATAGAAGTTTTTGGGGGTTATTTTCGTACTTAACTTTCAAATAAGACGCCTTTTGTATTTTAATTTCTTTTTATATGTCCTCAGCCTATCAACGGTTCCAATTTTTATCTTATCTATTTCTACTTCACCTAGAGCTTCCTTAGTTGCTTGACACAATTGTAAACAACTTATATGGCTAAAAACCATTGAAGCGCCTTCTATAGGATTTTATACATTAGGTACCATTTGGTACAGGAATCGTCCCAGTTCGTGCGGATCTATCGGCGTCTTTCCCTTAAAGGCAACGTGCCCCCCTCATAAATTTTTAATATGTCCTGCCTTGCTGCTAAACTCGGAACCACACCAACACGCGTAGAACAAACCTCATACCAGGAAGACTACATATTGGATCCCAACGTGGGGCCCGAACCTTTAATAAGTTAAATTAGCTTAGTTACTAGTGCCAGTGTGAGCAAAAGGGCGTGAACTGTGAGAATGCTGTTCGTTAACAATTTAAAATCGTCCTGCTGTTAAACTCGGAACTACATTACCAGGAGTAGAACAAACCTCACTAGGAAGACTACATATTGGCGCCCAACGTGGGGCCCGAATCTTTAGTAAATTAAGTAAGATTAGCTAGTGATGTAAGTCTGGTTAAGTGTGTGGACTGCGAACGCCCCCGTTAACGATTTAAAATCGTCTTGGTGCTAAACTCGAAATCACATCAACGACCCAATAAAATCCATTCCAGATTTAAAAACAAACGTCATGTTTTAAATTGAAATTAATAAATGTCAATTTATTGTCAATTAATGCTCGACGGAGCGGTTGTTAGAAACTTTAGCGTTGGAAGACGTCAATTTCAAGTTCTATGAGAATAGTTTGGATAATTGTCGGTCGCGTTGAATATCCGAAATAAAATGTTATAATAGTAAGCAACCTCAGAAGGAGAAGTCGATATCAAGAAGCAGAATTGGTATCGCTTACAGTTACTGGACCCATTTATTAACAACATTTATTATTTAATAAATAAAATTATGTTTGCAATCAGCAACAAAAGCTAAATCAAGACTTTTCGACTATACCTAAGATAATAAAACAAATTCGGCATCGGAGTCAACATATCGGATATCTTGGTAGTTTATAGTATTTTACAGTAGAAGTCCGTTAGGATAGCCTTTACGGCCGAGTCACAGAGTTTGTGAGACCAGATCGAAGAGCGAGTCGAATAATACTAGCGAGGCAGTAAAGGTCCTAACGGACGTGTATTGTACAATAGTTTTTGTAATACCTACATACAATTTGGCCAAACCGATCTTTTTTAATTCATTTTCATTAAAACGCTATAGTTGTGTAATAACGTTGTAGAATGATTAAGAGTGCGTAGGACGTTGCAACTGTTGTTTATAAATGTCATTTATTTCCAATTTTGTGTATGGCTGTAAGCAGGTGACAAACGTCACTTTTACGTTTGGCACACAATTTAGCAGGCCGTGGTCTTTACGGACACTTTTTACAGCCGTGCCGTAAAGAGATTGCTTACGTAGTAGTAGTTAACAGTCCTTAGAGAAATATTTGACATGTAGGTATTACAAAAAGTAGCTTATCGGTAGCAAGCAATATACGGTAGGTGTACTCGAATTGGTTTCTACCTATCTGCAGCTCCTTTATTAATGAAATATAATTTTTAAGTTATCGAATATACACATATGGAGTCAAAGTTTGGGATATCTCAGTAGCTTAGCGGTAGCAATAAACTGGAAGTGTCCTGGATTTGGGGTATAACCCCTCTAGAGCTCGTTGTATAATTTTCTTTTAATTTATGGAATATACATAGGTACATACATAGAGTAAAGACGTGGACTATCTTGGTAGTTGGGTACTTTAGCGGTAGCAATATATGGTGTCCTGGGATTTGGTTCTAACCCCTTTAAAATTCCTTTTTTATAAAACATAATTTTTTATTTGTCGAATATACACACATATACACATAATCAAGCAACCCAACATATGGGATATCTTGGTAGTTTAGTAGCTTAGCGGTAGCAATAAACGGTAGGTGTCTCGGAATTAGGTTCTAAACCATCTAGAGCACCCCTGTTTTTAGTGAAACATACTTTTTTATTTATCGCATATACACATATGGAGTCAACATATGGGATATCCTGGTAGTTTAGTAGCTTAGCGATAGCAATATACGATAGATGTCCTAGAATTGGGTTTTAACCCCTCTAGAGCTCCCCTTTTTTAGTGAAACATAATTTTTATTTATCGAATATTTACATATGGAGACAACGTATGGGATATCTTGGTAGTTTAGTAGCTGAGCGGTAGCAATATACGGTAGGTGTCTTAGAATTGGGTTCTAACCCCTCTGGAGTTCCCCCTTTTTGGGGAAACATAATTTGTTATTTATAGAATATACACATATGGAGTCAATATATGGAATATCCTGGTAGTTTAGTAGCTTAGCGGTAGCAATATACGGTAGATGTTCTGGAATTGGGTTCTAACCCCTCTAGAGCTCCCCTTTTTTAAGGAAACATAATTTTTATTTATCAAATATTCTAATATGAAAACTACGTATGGGATATCTTGGTAGTTTAGTAGCTTAGCGGTAGCAATATACGGTAGGTGTCTCAGAATTAGGTTCTAACCCCTCTGGAGCTCCCCTTTTTTGGTGAAACATAATTTGTTATTTATAGAATATACACATATGGAGTCAACATATGGGATATCCTGGTAGATTAGTAGCTTAGCGGTAGCAATATACGGTAGATGTCCTGGAATTGGGTTCTAACCCCTCTAGATCTACCCTTTTTTAGTGAAACATAATTTTTATTTATCGAATATTCACATATGAAGACAACGTATGGGATATCTTGGTAGTTTAGTAGCTTAGCGGTAGCAACATACGGTAGGTGTCCTATAATTAGGTTCTAAACCCTCTAGAGCTCCCCTTTTTTGGTGAAACATAATTTGTTATTTATAGAATATACACATATGGAGTCAACATATGGGATATCCTGGTAGATTAGTAGCTTAGCGGTAGCAATATACGGTAGGTGTCTTATAATTAGGTTCTAACCCCTCTGGAGCTCCCATTTGTTAGTGAAACATAATTTGTTATTTATAGAATATACACATATGGAGTCAACATATGGGATATCTTGGTAGTTTAGTAGTTTAGCGGTAGCAATATACAGCAGGTGTCCTGGAATTCGGTTCTAACACCTCTAAAGCTCCTTTTTTTAGTGAAATATATTTTTTTATTCATCGAATATACACATAAGGAGTCAACATAAGGGACGTCTTGGTAGTTTAATAGCATAGTGGTAGCAATATACAGTAGGTGTTCCAGAATTGGGTTCTAACCCCTCTAAAGCTCCCTTTTTAGTGAAATATAAATTTTTATTTATCGAATTTACACATAAGGAGTCAACATAAGGGATGTCTTGGTAGTTTAGTAGCTTAGCGGTAGCAATATATGGTAAGTGTCTTAGAATTAGGTTCTAACCCCTCTGGAGCTCCCATTTTTTAGTGAAACATAATTTGTTATTTATAGAATATACATATATGGAGTCAACATATGGGATATCTTAGTAGTTTAGTAGTTTAGCGATAGCAATATACAGCAGGTGTCCTGGAATTCGATTCTAACCCCTCTAAAGCTCCCTTTTTAGTAAAATATATTTTTTTATTTATCGAATATACACATAAAGAGTCCACATAAGGGACGTCTTGGTAGTTTAGTAGCATAGTGGTAGCAATATACGGTAGGTCTTCTGGAATTGGGTTCTAACCCCTCTAGAGCTCCCTTTTTAGTGAACTATAATTTTTTATTTATCGAATATACACATAACGAGTCAATATAAGGGATGTCTTGGTAGCTTAGCGGTAGCAATATACGGTAAGTGTCTTAGAATTAGGTTCTAACTCCTCTGGAGCTCCCATTTTTTAGTGAAACATAATTTGTTATTTATAGAATATACACATATGGAGTCAATATATGGGATATCTTGGTAGTTTAATAGTTTAGCGGTAGCAATATACAGCAGATGTCCTGGAATTCGGTTCTAACCCCTCTAAAGCTCCCTTTTTGGTGAAATATATTTTTTTATTTATCGAATATACACATGAGTCAACATAAGGGACGTCTTGGTAGTTTAGTAGCATAGTGGTAGCAATATACGGTAGGTGTTCTGGAATTGGGTTCTAACCCCTCTAGAGCTCGCTTTTTAGTGAACTATAATTTTTTATTTATCGAATATACACATAAGGAGTCAACATAAGGGATGTCTTGGTAGTTTAGTAGCTTAGCGGTAGCAACATACGGTAAGTGTCTTAGAATTGGGTTCTAACCCCTCTGGAGCTCCCCGTTTTTAGTGAAACATAATTTGTTATTTATAGAATATACATATATGGAGTCAACATATGGGATATCTTGGTAGTTTAGTAGTTTAGCGGTACCAATATACAGCAGATGTCCTGGAATTCGGTTCTAACACCTCTAAAGCTTCTCTTTTTAGTGAAATATATTTTTTTATTTATCGAATATACACATATGGAGTCAACATAAGGGACGTCTTGGTAGTTTAGTAGCATAGTGGTAGCAATATACGGTAGGTGTTCTAGAATTGGGTTCTAACCCCTCTAAAGCTTCCTTTTTAGTGAAATATAATTTGTTATTTATAGAATATACACATATGGAGTCAACATATGGGATATCTTGGTAGTTTAGTAGCTTAGCGGTAACAATATACGGTAGGTGTCCTAGAATTGAGTTTTAACCCATCTAGAGCTCCCCTTTTTTAGTGAAACAATTTTTTATTTATCGAACGCTACACATATGGAGTCAACATATAGGAAGACCTTAAAACTGAGAAAATAGACATCAGGAAAGGGGTACGACAGGGGGATGTTATCTCCCCAAAACTTTTCACATTGGCTCTAGAGGATGTCTTCAAGAAACTTCAATGGCAATCGAAAGGTTTAAAAATTGATGGTACCTTTCTCAGTCACTTACGCTTTGCTGATGATGTGGTGATTATGTCTGAAGACCCTGATGAACTAAATATTATGATGCAAGAACTCAAACAGGCAGCAGAAAAATCAGGCTTGAAGATGAATCTTACTAAAACAAAAATTATGAGTCAACAGAACATACAAATTACACTAGACAATCACACGTTAGAGAATGTCACGCAATACATATACCTAGGACACGTCATCAGACTAGGAAAAGAAAACCAAGGTACTGAAGTTACAAGAAGAATATCACTGGCATGGGCCGCATTTGGCAAATTGTCGTATATCCTAAGAAATCCAGATGTTCCGATCAATCTTAAACGTAAAGTTTACGATATTTGCATACTACCAGTGGCTACATATGGTATGGAAACAGTGGCTCTTACAGTACGGAACGCAGATAGATTAAGAGTTACACAGAGAGCCATGGAGCGTGCTATGCTTGGGATATCATTAAGAGATAAGATCCGCAATGAAGAGATTCGACATAGGACAAAAATAACGGACATCATAGAACGTATAGCAACCCTCAAATGGAAGTGGGCCGGACACATTGCCAGACAAGTCGATGAAAGATGGACAACGAAGACACTATTATGGCGCCCACGTGAAACTAAGCGAAACAGAGGTCGACCTCAGAAACGATGGGTAGATGACATTCGGAAGATGGCGGGTAAGAACTGGACACAAAAAGCCAGTAACCGACATAGATGGAGGGAAATGGGTGAGGCCTACATCCAGGAGTGGATGGCGGAAGGCTGAAGAAGAAGAAGAAGATATGGGATATCTTAGTAGTTCAGCAGCTTAGCGGTAGAAATACACGGTAGTGGTCCTGGAATTGGGTTCTAACCCCTCTACAGCTTCCCTTTTCTAGTGAAACATATTTTTTTATTTATCGAATATACACATATGGAGTCAACATATGGAATATTTTGCTGGTTTTGTAGTTTAGCAGTAGCAAAATACGGTACGTGTCCTGGAATTAGGTTCTAGCCCCTCTAAACTTTTCTTTCTTAATAAGCATAGTGTGTTATTTATCGAATATGGGGTCAACATATGGGATATCTTGGTAGTTTAGTAGCTTAGCGGTAGTAATATACGGTAGGTGTCCTAGAATTGGGTTTTAACTCCTCTAGAGCTCCCATTTTTTAGTGAAACATAATTTTTTATTTATCGAACAATACATATATGGAGTCAACATATGGCATATCTTGGTAGTTTAGTAGCTTAGCGGTAGCAATATACGGTAGGTGTCCTGGATTTAGGTTCTAACACCTTTAGAGCCCCCCCCCCCCACTCATTTTTAATGAAACATTTTTTTATTTATCGAACGATACATATATGGAGTCAACATATGGTATATCTTGGTAGTTTAGTAGCTTAGCGGTAGCAATATACGGTAGGTGTCCTGGAACTGGGTTCTAACCCCTCTATAGCCCCTCCCCCCACTCATTTTTAATGAAACATAATTTTTTTATTTATCGAATATACACATATGGAGACAAAATATGGGATATCTTGGTAGTTTAGTAGCTTAGTGGTAGCAATATACGGTAGGTGTCCTGGAATTGGGTTCTAACAATTCTAAAGCTCTGTTTTGTAACGAAACATACGTTTTTATTTATCGAATATACAGATATAGACATATTATTCCTCATATTAAAAAATACTTAAAACTACGTAATTTTGGGGTGAGCAGTGTTAATTAAGAATGAGTACAGTAACAGTACCTGTTATGAGTAAAACTCCTGAGGGGGTTTAGAACAGGCCGAATTTCGACTGAATACGCTATACCTTTACCATGAAACACCTCCATAAACCAACGGGTCAGTTTCGCAGCCACTGATGGTCAAAATTTACAATATACTAAACGAATTCCCCAACGAGGGCTTTTAATTTGCTCCATCTCGGAAACGCCCCGTTGGGCAGCCGCGAGCACAGCAAGATAAATAAGTAATTAGTCCTGTTCCCGAACAAAGTAGGGTAGCGCAGGGCGTGGTCGCGGCCCGGATTTTAAAGGGCCATTGTCCCTGGAGCCGCCGCGGTGCAAGTGCAGCGCCAGGGAGATGGGAACGCGGAAGTGGATGTAGGATAGGTCCCGAATATGACCCAAATCAGGTGTGCCCGGGCGGGTCGATAGGAGGGTGCGTGACCCAATGACCCACTTCGGGCATCAGCCGCCCCTGGTGCACGTCTGACGTCGACTGACCTGACCTAAACCCTGCTGCTCGATATGATCGCGGCGCCGATTGAGTGAAGCATGGCGGTAGAAATTCTTCCTCGTTGGGGCGTTGCTGCACGACGGTTTTTAATGGAGTTTATCCCTTGGAGAAATATAAAACGTAGAATTGCGACGCTGTGAGAATGAAATTCTGAAAACCACACCTACAAAAAGGCAAATTAATACAGTTCAGGACAAGCTTTGTCAATTAGTTTACTTTGAAACTAAATAAAAGGTTGTGAAGTTCTTTTTTAATATTAATCAAATAGATAGATACTGCACGATAATGTGCAACCACATTACAAACAAAATTTGTTAGAGAAAACTAACGAAAGCTACTGTCTGTAGTTATGATGCAAACCGAGCAACGGTATAACCCCTCTTTGGGTTTACCAAAGGTACATATTTCATTTTTAAATGTAAACAAAAAAACATTATACAAGGTGTATTTTAATATCTCCGACACAAACGCGTACAAATGCTTTTCCAAAAATGCGGTCTGAACAAGATGCAGTCTGTTTAGAAAATATTTTTGCTTCTTTTTTGATTTGTTAAAAACTAGATTTCATTCATCAAAGACTCTCAAGGTTTCCATTTTTTACCACACCCCCTCCCTTTTAGGTACATATTCACTTTTGATTTGACAGCTATTAACGTCTGGGCATGGCTTATGACGTACTATCGCCAGTAGCAGATGCATTTTAGAAGTTTGCCTCATGAGATGTACCTTACTTTAATTTAAACTTTTGCCGCTCCATTGTCATTAAGATTAGATTTTTGGACTTTCATATAATTTTGTATACGCCACATTACCAATATTTGTACAAAGCAAAATTATGGCATCCCATAGTTTGCATACCACTGGAATATCAAGCGTTAATATTTTTTTAATCTCATCCAGTAAACAAATTCGTCTTAGTAAATCTGCGTAGACACAAGGCCACCAACCATTTTTTAACGGGCGGATAATTAAAAATGTCAAATTTAATTTTGCTTCAAAGTGAACTGGTTTGGCAGGTTCATAAGAAATTGCTGATGGTTGGTTCGACGGATAATCACAATAATTTAAACAACTCCCATGGGATTGTATCAGAATTGATTAAAAAAATACAACCATGCCAACAAATACGTAGAGAAGTTTTGTTAGTCTTTCAAATAACCAACACTTTTGTTCGATTCTAAAATGCTCATTTTGAACCACAAACAATAAATGAGATTGTCGACATTTTCTATTTTGAATTTGACTGTAGCTTAGGTTTAGAAGTTGTTACCAAATTCAACAACTATCAGAATTTCCAAAACTGCGATAGCGATTATATGAGAAATTTTTATGCTGAATACCATTCGGTACAACAATGGAATTGTTTCAATTGTTACAAATACAAACACTCGAGTTTGTTACTCTTTTTCAAGCACCTTTCAAAATTACACAATATTTCATATAACATCGTTTATCATGTCACATCACGGGGTGGTAAATACTGCACATAAACAATTATCTAACTCTAAATTACACGGTTAAGACCCTTCGCGTGCACTAGGTTGAATAAAGATTCGAAAACAGAGAGATATTAGAAGAGGTCCAAAGTTTCTTATGAAAAGAAAAAATACCCAACACATCTTTTATTAATGACGGCATTCTAGGCGACAGTTTTCAAATCTGTAGATGGCATGTACTTAAAAAGCATCTGTCTTATTTAGCTACGTGGGAGGGGTTTTATGTATTTAAGGAAAAAAACAAAAAGTTAATAAAAACTCATTTTTCCGGGTAGTGGAATTGGATTTTAGAAAACCTGAATTTTATTTTGAATATACTTACATGTATTCATTCGAAAAGCCATCAGTGGGCGGGGGCTAATAGGACGAAGGTTTATTTGGTTATTATAAGAAAAAATACATACATAGGGCGCCAGACGCAATATTAACTGAAGTAATAAGTCTTAGAGTCATCGGAGGTAAGTAAATTACGACTAGAATCAGACTGTATAAGAAACCACGTAAAATAACACAGAAATAAATACTAGCAAATATACCAGAAGTCACAAGTAAATGTATTTCATATAAGTTGCAAAATATTGTATGTACAATAATTGAATTAAAATATATTGCTAACAAAAGCAAAGTCATCCAAATTTCAAAACTATAGAAGTAGCTAACGCGGAAGTTGACAAGAAAAGTATACAAAAACTGCAGTTACTGCATGGTAGGTATCGATCATAACAAAAATTACAATCTTAATTCGTATTATAAATCATCGAATGAAAAGAATTCACTCGCAATTACAAATGCACATACAAATTTTCTAATTTAGGCAGACGCACAAATGTAAAACAACAAGTACAAAACACAAAGGTACGCAACCAATCGAATTTCAAACGATTCAAATTACAGACAAATGTTAGTCAGCAAGGAATCCACAAGTCCAAAGTTGTTAAGAGGATCGACGAGCACAAGACACACAGCGACAACGAGACAAGTTATGAACTTTATTGGTATGGGATAATCTAGAGCCAGAAAAAAAATATATCATCAAAGGAGTTCCTTGTTGCATGGTAAATGCCACAGGGGAAGATGAGATCAAATCGTATAAGTAGACTTTTAGACAGCGACCATGTGTTTGCGCATATATGTCCTGAGGCTGTAGAACCAACGGTCGAGACGATTATTACGCAGCGACAGAATTGAGGTAATTCAAAAAATCCTAATGTTCTGGGTTAGAGAAACGAATTTATATGCACAAGCGTAGTTTATAGCTTCGATATAAAAAAATTAGATGTATTTGGCTGATTTTAGAGTTGAAAGGCTCTCTCCAAATTCACGCTTTATCCATATTAATATAATCTGAAACTAAACACGTCACTATACGTCTCTATAAGTGGACTAGAAAAGTGAACATATTCTAATATCCTGTGAGTGTGAAATAGTTGTCTATATAGGAACTACAGTTTTCATCAGCATTTTTTTTATTTTTAAAAAGTTTACCGAAACCGGGGATCGAACTAGTAACCCTTGGATCGGTGGTCACGAGCTTCACCGCCGAACCACCGAAGCCAACGTTAACCATTTGATATCAAAATTTCCGTTTTTGCTAAAATAATACTTATTTCAAGGACTACTAGGTCAAGCTAAGTTTTCAGTGACAACTATGTAATTTGCGAATGTATGTCTCATTTGACCTAAAGGGACCTGGACACTTCACCCCATGCCGTAAAGTGTCCAAGGACACTACGCCGAAAGATATACACTATGTCGATAAATATAATGCTGTATTGTTCTAACTTTTTAGGTTAGTTGCAGCCTTTAATCGTTCGTTTCACTTCAGACGGTTGGCGTTGTGTCCCCATTTTTTGGCAATGTGGGCATCTTTCGGCGTGGTATTCCTCCGCATCTTTCTACGATGTGGGCACATTGACTTTAGGCGTTGTGGGCATTCGGCGAACTGTCCTAGACCCCTACAACGCCGAAATCTAAATATGAGGAGAGACACTACGACGAACGATGCCCAACATGCTGTCTTGTCTTAGCCTGTTTCGGTTGGTTGTAGCCTTTCATCGTTTGTTTCACTCCCTCCTCATCTTTCGGCGATGTGAGCATCTTTTCGCCGTAGTGTTCCTCCGCATATTTCTACGATGTGGCCATGGGGCATTCGGCGACCTATCCTAGACCCCCCACAACGCGGAAAGCCAAATATGAAGAGACACTACGCGGAACGATGCCCATGATCCTGCGTCATGTTCTAGCTTTATTAGGTTAGTTGCAGCCTTTGATCATTTGCTTCATTTCAGGCGGTCGGCGTTGTGTCCTCATCTTTCGCGATGTGTGCATTATTCGGCAAATTGGCCTACACCCCCCATAACGCCGAAAGCCAAATATGAAGAGAGACACGATGATGCACAAGATGTGTGTCTTGTTTTGGTTAGTTGCAGCCTTTGATCGTTTGTTTCACTCCCTCAGATCTTTCGGCGATAAGGGCATATTTGGCTTTCTGTGCTGTGGGCATTCGGAGCAATTGTCCTAGACCCCTACAACGCCTAAAGCCAAATATGAGGACGTACCCTACGTCGAACAATGCCCAACACGCTGTACCTCGTTTAAGCTTGTTTAGGTTAGTTGCAGCCTTTGATCGTTTGTTTCACTCTTTCCTCATCTTTCAGCAATGTGAGCATATTTGGATTTCGGCGTTGTGGGCATTCGGCGAACCGTCCTAAACCTCCCACAATGCCGAAAGCCAATTATGAAGAGGAAAATTACGCGAAACCATGCCCAAGATGCAGTGTTTTGTTCTAGCTTGTTTAGGTTAGTTACAGCCTTTGATCGATTATTTCACTCTCTCCTCTTTCAGAAATGTGGGCAAATTTGGCTTTCGGTGTAGTGGGCGAACTGTCCTAGACCTCCCACAATTCCGAAAGCCAATTAATATGAAGGGGAACATCACGCCGAACGATGTCCGAGATGTTGTGTCTTGTCAGCGGCGCAGGAACTACTGTAATTATGGGGGGGGGGGGGGGGCAATTTTTTTTAATGGTTTAGCATAACTAAGTTTTATGTTCGACTGTTCCAAAAACACTTTAATATAGTACTATTTAGCGTCCATAAAGTGCCACTTTAGTCAACCGCCTGTCAATGTTCAATAGTTATTATGAAAATAAATGTAATTTTTTTTATCAGAAAAAAAGATTGTATTAAGTTACTGAAATTTGATAAATAATAAAAAGAAATTCATCTTTAATAACTTACGGTAAATACGAGTCGACTGTTGTTCTTGATATTAATAACGCAATTAACCTAGCAAAAGCGAAACTATCAAATGTTTCAATAGCAGCTTGAATTTTTTAATGTGTGTAATATAAATGATATTGTAGATAAAAGGAAATCTTCTGCAGTGGGGTCGCACGTAAAGCTTTGCATGAAGCTCGAACATAATCAGACCTTATTTGATTCTATCTCTTTACCACTACGCTACGCTCGCTCTGCATTAAATAGACTCCAATACAGTCCTACATTATGTACTTGACACAAATAACTATAATAGTTACAATTAAGCTAAAATGCTTTTGTTCTCAATTCCGTCTATCTCTCTGTCTGCCTGTTGGCCGTATAGCCAGTGTTGAATCCAGGGGGGTGACCGGGGGTGAAATTCCCCCCCGGGCATAACAAAATTCCCCCCCGGAAACATTACCACTTCATATTCATGTTTCTTTAAATCTATAAAATAATGGGCGGATTGCGGTGGAGTAGGTAAAAATACCCCCCAGACGTTTCATTCCCCCCCCCCCTCCCCCCCGGAGTAATCAGTCTGAATTCAACACTGCGTATAGCTCAACAACTATTTGTTGGAGGAAGGCAATATTTTGCATGCATATTATATATGTACCTGGCATAAACCGACAAAAAAATCAGAGAAATATATACAAGGTGAGCACCTTAAAATAATAAAATGTTGTTATTTTAATTTAACTGAGAATTAGAAAGTAATCATTTGTACATAGCTCAGGCTTTATTATTGTCGAAAATGAGACCGAGCAGATACAGGGTAAACATCACAAGTGAGACAGAATAATATGGTGTCTTTATAACGCAGCAGAAACTCGTACAATTAGAGCTTGTGCAAGCGGGGACCCAAACGGCAGACTAGAAACTCGGCTCGAAATATTCGCCTGGGAGCGTAAATTGATGCAATTCGTGCGAGGGAAGTTCAGTGTAAACCCTTTTACAGATTTTTACTTCCCTCGTCTGAAAGACGAAGGCAGTATTGCAATCACGAAAAAATCATCTTCCGAGATTTTTTCAGATCTTCACGTTTCAAGGTCCCGAGATAACGAAAAAGAGGTTTTCTCAATTCCGTCAGTCTGTCTGTTGGCAGTATAACTCAAAAACTATTTGTCGGAGGAAGACGATATTTTACATACATATTATACAGTGTGTCCAAGATAAGGAGGGCCAGTATGGGGATCTCGGTAATGGTAAGAGATACAAATTTGGTTAAATGGGAAGAAAGTTGCGCAATTAAAGGACTAAAAAAATGACGTCCAGAAATCCTTGATATGATTTTTCGTTTTTGAATTATCTCAAAAAAACCGAATTTTTGGATTTTCTTTTTTATTTTTTTCTGGCGTTAATATTAAAGTTAGAGCGAAACTGATTAAACTTCTTTATAGCAACTTTTAGTGAACTTAATGATTACGTTATCAATTTTTTATCCGACGTTTCGTCTTCGAGAAACCATCATCAACTTCATTTTTTTAAATACGGTCCTGGTTTTTTGATGCCAAATTTGCAAAGCCCTTGTTACTCTGAATTCAACAATGTACCACATATTATGATTTAATTACGTTTCGAGCTTTTTTCTGATCATCATCAGAAAATTTTTTAGATACGGACCTGCATTTCTCATAATTTTGTAAAAATAAGTTCATACAGTAAGATAAGCGTTTTTAGATGCCGTTAAAATATTAAAATGCACATCATAATGTCATAATTCTGATACATTAATTTAATAAGCAACCAATAACTATTAACAATAAACAAAAAAGAAATGAACAAAAGATAGACAGAAAGAATAACAAAATGAACATCGAAACCATTTAATAGGTATTAAATTTACAGAAGGTATTCAAAAAGGTTGCCATCATTCTCTATGCATAAATAACATCTTCTAACTGTAGAATAAAAAACATTATTCAGCAATACTGGTGTTATACTTTGAAAGGCTTCAAGAACCAATCTTCTAAGTTCTTCTTCTATTTCAAAACGTTAAATACCTATTACATTGTTTCAAGTCTTTCAAGCCTCGTTTTCTCATTCTTTCTGCCTATCTTTTGTTCATTTATTTGTTGTTTATTGTTAATAGTTATTGGTTGCTTATTAAATTAATGTATCAGAATTATGATATTATGATGTGCATTTTAATATTTTAACGGCATCTAAAAACGCCTATCTTTCTGTATGAACTTATTTTTACAAAATTATGAGAAATGCAGGTCCGTATCTAAAAAATTTTCTGATGATGATCAGAAAAAAGCTCGAAACGTAATTAAATCATAATATGTGGCACATTGTTGAATTCAGAGTAACAAGAGCTTTGCAAATTTGGCATCAAAAAACCAGGACCGTATTTAAAAAAATGAAGTTGATGATGGTTTCTCGAAGACGAAACGTCGGATAAAAAAATTGATAACGTAATCATTAAGTCCACTAAAAGTTGTTATAAAGAAGTTTAATCAGTTTCGCTCTAACTTTAATATTAACGCCAGAAAAAAATAAAAAAGAAAATCCAAAAATTCGGTTTTTTTTAGATAATTCAAAAACGAAAAATCATATCAAGGATTTCTGGACGTCATTTTTTTAGTCCTTTAATTGCGCAACTTTCTTCCCATTTAACCAAATTTGTATCTCTTACCATTACCGAGATCCCCATACTGGCCCTCCTTATCTTGGACACACTGTATATCTACCTCGCATGAAACCGGTACAATTTCATACAAATATATATAGGGTGAGCACCTTAAAAAATAAAATTTTGTTTATTTTTGGGTTCATTTTGAAATAAAAGGAAGTAGTAACTTTCACACACGTCAGGTTTTACATTTGCCGAAAATAAGACTCAACCGATAAAGGATAGTCACAAAAAAGTAAAAATTTAAACCATAACACCGTGCTCTTCAAGACAGACGCGCGCCGGATTTATCTGGAAGAGACTCGGTAGCGCAGATGGAATTTCGCTGTAGTTATATCCGCTGCGGAGATTCGGTTAGGACCGAGCATTCTACAGAACTGCAGATGCGGTGGGTTCAAACCCCAGCGGGGTTTATTTGAAATGTATTTAATTTATTACAAACGTGAAGATATTTGTACTCCTAACTTAATTTGATTTTTAAAATTATTTAGTGTCACAATGTTGACGAGGGAAGTTCTGGGTAAAGCCTTTTACAGATTTTTTCATATGGAAATGCAATCTAGGGAAACCATTGACAACAAGAATTGTCACTATATTGCATTGTGTTGGTACATAAACTTCTGGTTATTATTTTTGCAATGAGGATAGGTTTTATCAGGACCGTAACTAAGCAAACTTTTATTGTAGGCAAGCCAACATTTTTGCGCCCCTCAATAAAAAACGATGTATGTGACAAAAAATACTAATGATACTATGAATTCTACATTTATCTCCGAATATTGGATGTCATGTAATCAAACAAACAGGTAGTATATCAAAAATAAATCCCAACCTTTTGTATTCAAAATTTTAAAAATAAACAACAATATTAAAATAACAAAATACAACACAAATAAAATGAGAACAGAAACAAGATTAGAAAACACAATTCTAATTAAAAAAAGTACAAGCATATTATTCTGTAGTCGGAAGAATATTTTACAAATCCCTATATATAAATATCTAGTGTACCTGCGTCTCTGCGTCACCATTTCATCAGCACGGAACACCACTGCGTCATTTATAGTGCAACTATAAGCATATTCATTTACCAGTGAACGCGAGTTCAAATCCCACTGGGTGCAATGTTTTTTTAAAGTTCCAAATTCATGTAATGCGCATTACTAAGGGTTTCTGTATTATTATCAGCATTAAGGTGTTTTTTACCTATTTTGTAGATAATTTTGAAGACTTCGGCCATAATTCGATCTAGCAAAAATTGTTTTTATGTATTAAAAACGTTGAAAACATTTTCTTTTGTAACTTTTTTATGTACAATTCAATTTTAAAAATACAAAATTTTTTTTAATTAGAATAAGACCACCTATGTGGGGCGCTCAAAAGCTAGTAAAGACATATCAATAAGTTAAAATAATACAATATAAACAAATAATTACGTATTATTATGCGTAGTAACATATGAACGGAGAATAAGGTTATGTACACGCTGTCACACTGTTTGTAGTAATTAATATATTTAAAACATGAAGCGTTTTCTGTTGGCACGTAGCTATGATCCGATATCAAACCGATATCGATAATTCTTTTTTTTAAATAAAAGCTGTCATCGTGTAGGGTCGCAGAAGTGTCTTAAACTGAACAGATTCGGGCGGGAAAATGATTGCAGTAAAAAATACCATAGTAGTAGAACAGGTCAGCTCTCAAAATCGATCTGTGGTGTTCTGATGATTGTTGGAATGGGCCACTTTACCAGCGATGAGCCCAAAGCAGTAAATGTATATGTGATATGTGCAATCAGTGAACCCGCTTCAACAGTTGTTTAAAATTTAAGTTAGTTTGTCGCACTGCTTGTTTACATTGTTTTAAAAATGGAAACTTTTTATAATTCGAATAAGGCCACCTATGCGGTGGGTTCACAAGCTAATAATTCTAATGTTTTGATTTGATATAGGTGAGAACTATAAAATAAACGCCGTTACAATCTAGTAGACATATAACATTTCCTTTGCAAATTGCACAAGACAATGTAACGTATAGACCAGATTGGGAGCAATTCGCATTATTATAATTAGCCTTATTTGTACTAAAATCGTGAATGTTAGAAATTAATTTATTGGTTAAATTGCGCACTTATTTATTTGTTTTTTATTAGTACGAAACAACATTTTCAATGCCATTTTGGCGCCCCTCGCCGCTTGCGCCTATAGGCGGGGGCCTACTCCGCCTATACCTAGTTACGGCCCTGGGTTTTATGTTGTCCTTATTGTCCTTAGTGCAATACTTACAAACTAGTTAAAATCAAATTGTAAAATCACATTTCAAGTTTATATGTAGTAATAGCCAAAGCTACAATTTAAAATAATGAAATGTGAGCCTGTCGACATGAAATCTAACTTCACTACAAAAATAATAAAAAGTTTATGTACCAACACAATTCAGCCTAGTGACAATGCTTATTGTCAATAATTTCCCTAGAATTTTGGCATTTGCATTTCCATATAAAATAAAAATAGACTATATCGAATTCTCCTCTGTCGATCTAAAAATAAAGACTTGTTTAACAAATTCTTCGTGTTTTATTTCTGCACCACCTACAATAGAACAACGAATTTTAGCATATTGTATAGATTAATGTGAAAACTACGTATTTTTAAAAATATATTCTATTAGGGAGCGATCGCCCCCTTTGCCCCACCCCCGTTCCTGCGCCCTTGTGTCGTGTTCTAGCTTTTTCAAGTTATTAGTTGCAGCCTTTGATCAGTCCCTCCTCCTCTTTAGACGATGTGGGCATATTTATTTGGCTTTCGGCGAACTGTCCTAGAGCCCCACAACGCCGAAAACCAAATATGAGGAGGGAGGGTCATTACGCCTAACGATGCCTAAGCTGCTGTGTCTTGTTCTAGATTCTTTAGATGTCCTACACACGGCCTAACGACAGCAGTGTTAACTTTGATAGACATTAAAAATAATCTGAATATTTTGGACCTTTAAAGACCCTAAAAATGGACAACCATAATGTCAGAGCCAATTTGTACTGCAGTATAATAGAATTACATCAAAAAAATAAAAACGAAGATTTTGGGATTTGTCAGTTTGGAACAAATACGAAATGAAAGGTTGATTACCTTAATGTGATGTTGCACACTGCAAAGTTATTCGATATTTAAATAAATAAATTATAATCGTTGTTCGTTATCAAAATTTCTTTTATCTACTCGGCTACTCATCAACCCGATATAATTAAATATTATTAATTAGATTTCAATAAATTAACTCAGTTAATCAGATCTCTTTTTCTCAGGTTGGGACGTGCAATTTACTTATCTACAATTCAATATTATTGTATATTATATTGTACTTCGACAGTTCTTCACAACGAACAACTCTTCCCATTTATTTCAGGTAATTATTTATCATTCCTTGAATGGTTTACGTTATGATACCCTTGTGATTACAACTCTCTTTATCCTGCAGGTCTCTGCGAAATTCTCCCGACGAACCTTTAGCTATCCATAGCACCGCTTCATATTCGGATCAATTCACGATGTTGAGCCACTGAAATTCAATATTATTTTTTTATACTTACTTCGACAATAAGTACATAATCATGACAATATGTATAGCTTGGTCTAATGACAGTGCTAACACTGAAGGACGTTTCAAAAAGTCAAAATATTTTCGATCTTAAAAGACCCCCAAATTGGAGCATCGATAATGTCAGAACAACTTTGTACTACAATACAATACATAACAGAATTTAATACAAAAAAAGTAGAATTTCGAATTAGCTAAGCTGAAGCAACCAGGAGCGAAATAAAAGCTTGATTTGAGTGTGAGTCATAGCATCGCTTATAGAATGTTGCATATTTTATTTACGTTAACTGAGTCTCTATGTAAGAGTTTATAGATGGGGTTGTTTATTCTAGACACTCTGTATAGTATCGTCATGGTAGAAGATAAAATTAATTTTTATTCTACATCCAGTCAAACTACCATCTATTTTTATTTAAATTGAATATTGAAATTAATTTAGCTGGCAAATCTCTACAAGCTCATTTTATTGAAGACGCCGAGGATTCCCCGCGCGGCCGTTGCCAAATTTCGGGCGTCACAGCCGATGAGCAAGACCTTTTCGAAGGTGGTCTCGAAGGCGAAAATGCCGCAAAACGGTACTTCAAGTGGATTCTCGGCGCGAGCACCGGCTTGCCTTGAGATATCATTTGCGGAAATTAATAACAATAGCGAGATAGAGGCAGTTGGCCGCTGCAAATCCGCGGAAAAAGTATCCGAACGGCCGCAACGCCGCCCACGGCCGCATTATGCACATATGCATTAAATTCCAGACTACAATTGGGCGTTGATTGCAACTGCAACTGCACAGTGCGCGGCTGCTCGGAAGCCCAACAGGAAGCCCCCGCGACCTCTGAGCCTGCAAATCGCGGGCGGAAGGACTGCTGTTTGGAAAAGCGCATTCTTCCTTGTTTTGGGTGCACTGCACCTGGCGATCTGCTGACGGCGTTTTCTTTGTTTGCATATTTACAACCGCGGCTATTTTCGTCTCAAGGCGACTTGGTGCAACGCTACTTAACTAAAACAACGAGCCTTTGCCGCGGTTTGTTTGCGGAACATTTCTGCCCGCTCGCAATTCGTTTAGCGGCAGTTTTTGAATACAAAACAAAAAATTCTTCGTCCGCCGACGTTGTTCCCATATGCCGGCTGCGCCTTGGGAATTTTAATGTGCCACGGTTGGCAGCGCCGTTTGAATTAGGCACTGCAATCAGTGGCGGAGCAAACTAATGTTCACACGGGGTCTCAATTGCATTAAAGTTAAATTTTCAATGGGCGTAAAAATTTTATATTTGGGGGTCAAATGTGATACGGCAAAATACAATACGACTAAAAAGATAATTTAGCCTTTTATTTACACCATTATTTCTACCACTTCAGTATTCTCAATGCTATACCAACTTGATGTTGTGTCTTTGAAAATGATATAAAACTAAGACCAATCTAAAACTTTCAAGGATTAACAAAAACAGTGCTGATTTAAAATAACAAAGTCAAAGCATCATATTATTAAGGTAATTTCCAAGCCATATCAATGATCTGCGTATATATGTAACAAAGTACATAGTTATTGGTAACTTGTAGTACTGCTTCAAGGTTCAACGTTATTACTAAAGCTGATAATTATATGCACTCAAATGTACGAATATATGCGCATATATATGCATAATTTTTTTTGGAGTATAAGCACCCAAAGTTGCAACATATGCACATAATATGCTCTAATATTTTTGAAAATAATTAGGAAATTTCTCAATAATGTAAACATTTTAATTATTTTGTATGCGTATATTTATTTCTCTAACTTTTATTCAAAGACGTCATTCATATTAACGTTTGAGTATATAAACATGGACTACCAACGCCAACTTCACGTTGTAAGCCAACATAAAAATGAGGTTTCAACCAACACTCAAAGTTCGCCTCTTGACATGGATTCTACATATTTTGGCTGATTCCTTATACATTACTTCTATTGGAAAAGTGGGGGTTGCTGGCAGTCTATGTGTATATAGACAAAGATTTCAACAGAGACTTCCCCTTCCCCAGTGACCCCCAAAAAGTCGACATAAAATGAGAAAAAAATGTATTTTTGATTTTTCAAAAAAAACTTTTTAGGTCAATAATTTGTGCTTGTCTAAAAACCTATTTAACTTCTATCATATATATCGAAAGATTTTTACTTATTTATAAAATGGATTTTTTCCAAATTGTCAAAATCCAAAAAGTGCTATTTTTCGGAAATTAAATAAGATTTTGTTGAGATTTTTTTAGAGTGGGTTAATTTTAGCTAACTGAACAGATTTTTTATTATTTACCGAAAAGTAACATGTTCGCATAATTTTTACGTTTTTGATGCAAGGTGCTTTTTAAGAGAAATATTTTTCAATGATAATTAATATCTACTTAAATGACTTCTAAAAAGTCTAATCTAGCCCTGTTAATGAATTACTGTTACAAAAACTCTGTAAATGTTCGTTTACAGTTGTCTAAATAAGGAGATTTTTAGAACATGTAAATTAGATAAGAAAAAAATCTTCATTTAGACAACTGTAAAAGAGCATTTACAGGATTTTTGAGAAGCCATTTAAATAGAAATTAATTAGAATTGAAAAATATTTCTCCTAAAAAGCGCCTTGCATAAAAAACGTAAAAATTATGCAAACATAATACTTTTCGGTAAATAATAAAAAATCTGAAAAAGTAATTAACATTTTATGTATGAAAAAATTTGAATTTTAATATTAAGTCTTGGTATGTGAAATTTTGAAAAATATTTTAAAAACTGAAATATAAATTTTTAGCTAAAGTTAAAAAAAATATGTGTTTTCGGGCCTTGAAATTGTTCAGTTAGGTAAAAGTAACACACTCTAAAAAATTCTCATTAAAATCTTACTTCATTTCCGAAAAATAACACTTTTTGGATATTGACAATTTCGAAAAACTCCATTTTCTAAATAAGTAAAAATCACTCACACATAATAATTTTATTAATAAATTTAATGAAATAGTAAATCTCAAAAGTGCATACATTACAAATTATTGTTAAATATAACGAAATATGCAAAATCCAGAATATATGCTCAAAAACGTATAAATATGCAAAATGAAACTTGGCTTAAACGATTTGTTTTCATATAATTAGTCTACATTTGCAAACAGTTTGGCCGGCATATCAATTATACAAAATATGCATTTGTCATATAATATCAGCTTTAGTTATTACTGTACCTTATCTTACAAAGAATTCGTCTGTTTAAAGTGGTAAAATTTGTCATCTACTGTTCTACGCAAATTCAGCAAATATTTATTGAAATATATGTACACTACACTAATTTACTTAAAACACTATTAACTACTAATTCATTTATACAAGTACAATAACATATAATTCATTCATTCATAATCTATAGCCTCTTTTACCTTTCGGTGTCGAGGACCATTCATACCTCGCGGGAAGTGCAACGGAGGTAATGCGCCGCACGCGACTTACACTACGCTCCCCCGCATGCAAACATACCACACACAAAACAACTTACATCTAACTTAACTAATGAGTTCAAATCCACTGCCGCTCCGAGAATATATGAAAAAAAAACAAATTAAAATGTTTACGTATAGAATATGACTATAAAAATATATAATAGTTCCTATTCTATTGACCTTCGCTACTACTACCTTTGTCGCCGCTTACAGAATACATTTGTTTAGTCATTTTCTGTAAGGATATTCCTATCAACAGCAAAATCGCAACACTTGTCCTGCCCTGTAGATTTTTTTGTATATAATTAAAAAAACAAAACAAAAAATCAATTAAAAAACAAACAAAAATCAATTAAAAAAATAACAAATTCCTAAAAGCTCTCCAACATAAAGAGTTGCTGATGCTTTTTTTTCCGGTTTAAATAGCCCTCAAGAAAAATTTTACGTATGATTATACGGTGTAGCAAAAATTCGGTAGAAACAAGGGTCGTTTCGGTAGATCGGTAGATTTTAAATCAAATCGGTAGATCACCGAAATATCGGTAGGGTTGGCAACATTGCACAGCACTGACGGGTTACATAAATGTTTGAATTAAAAGAGAAAAAGTCGAAAGTTATAAGTTGAAGAAATCAGAGACAGCCTTGCAGCAGCTTGCAGATCATTGTAATACTTCAAAAATGCCAACATCTAGGACCTAGGGCCTTGCAAACCGCTCGCGGTAATATTTCGAAGAATGCCGACATTCGGGACTGCCCATTGTCTGCAAAACCAGAGACTACTAAATTCGGAACAGAAATGCCTGCCTCTCCTAACATAGGGCTTCCATTCTATGGCAGTTCTTGCGAAGTCTGCTTCTGTGCTTCTATTACTGTCTATGATGCTGTCAGTCATGTGAAATATAGGACGAAATTCTTCCATTTGACTCTATTTCTGGGGAGTGGTTTAAGCTTATTTAAGGATCTTCGTATTTTTTTGTTTTCTTCAGCACTGTTCTCTTTCAGGTGGTTCCTGGCCTACCCCCTTTCCTCTGTCACCGTAAGGCGAGAGCATTAAGTTCATTTGTGTTTATTCCAGGTGGTTCTTGGCCTGACTCTTTCTGCTACGGCAGTTCTTGCGATGTCTCCTGTTGTGCCTCCGCTACTATTTATGATACTGCCAAGATCATGTGGAACATAGAACCTCAACGGGATTCTTCCACCCGACTCTCTTTCTGGCGAGTGGTTTAAGCTCACTCCAGGATTTTCGTTATTTCTTCCAGATGGTTCTTGGCCTTCCTGTTCCCCCGCTGTCCTACGGATGTCATTCTAAGGCAGTTCTGGCGATGTGCTTCTATGCCTCTACTGCTACATATGATGCTGCCAAGATCATGTAGAACATAGGGCCTCTACGAGACTCTTCTATGTAACACTTTCTCTGGCGAGAAGTTTCAGCTCACTCTAGAACCTTTCTACTTCTTCCAGGTGAATCTTAGTCTGCTCCTCCCTGCTACCACGGGACTTCCATTCTTTGACAGTTCTTGCGAAGTCTGCTTCTGTGCATCCATTACTGTCTATATTGTTGCCACGGTCGTGTGGACCATACGACGGAATTCTTCCATTTGACCCATTTCTGGCGAGTAGTTTAAGCTCATTTAAGGATCTTCGTATTTTTTTGTCTTCTTCAGTACTGTTCTCTTTCAGGTGGTTCTTGGCCTTCCCGTTTGCCCCTGTTACCTTAAGGCGAGAGGTTTAAGTTCATTTTCGTGTTTCTCCCAAGTGGTTATTGGCCTGTCCCTTCCTGCTACCTCGCGGCTTCCATTCTACGACAGTTCTTGCGATGTCTCCTGTTGTGCCGCCGCTACTATTTATGATACTGCCAAGATCATGTGGGACATATAAACTCAACGGGATTCTTCCACCCGGCTCTCTTTCTGGCGAGTGGTTTACGCTCACTCCAGGATTTTCGTATTTCTTCCAGATGTTCTTGGCCTTCCTGTTCCCCCGCTGTCCTACGGATGTCATTCTAAGGCAGTTCTGGCGATGTGCTTCTATGCCTCCACTACTGCCTATGATGCTGCCAAGATCATGTGGAACATAGGGCCTCTACGAGACTCTTCCATTTAACACTTTCTCTGGCGAGAAGTTTAAGCTCACTCTAGAATCTTTCTACTTCTTCCAGGTGAATCTTAGCCTGCTCCTCCCTGCTACCATGGGGCTTCCATTCTATGACAGTTCTTGCGAAGTCTGCTTCTGTGCATCCATTACTGTCTATAATGTTGCCACGGTAGTGTGGAACATAGGACGGAATTCTTCCATTTGACCCATTTCTGGCGAGTGGTTTAAGCTCATTTAAGGATCTTTTTATTTTTTTTTGTCTTCTTCAGCACTGTTCTCTTTCAGGTAGTTCTTGGCCTTCCCGTTTGCCCCTGTTACCTTAAGGAGAGAGGTTTAAGTTCATTTTCGTGTTTCTCCCAAGTGGTTATTGGCCTGTCCCTTCCTGCTACTGCGCGGCTTCCATTCTACGGCAGCTTTGTGCCTCCGCTACTATTTATGATACTGCCAAGATAATGTAGAACATACAACCTCAACGAGATTCTTCCATCTGAAGAGAGGTTTAAGCTCATTTAAGGATATTCGTATTCTTCGTGTCTCCTTCCGCAGTGCTCTCTTTCAGGTGGTTCTTGGCCTTCACCATTTCTCCTGTTACCTTACGGCGAGAGGTTTAACTTCATTTTTGTTTTTCTTCCAAGTGGTTCTTGGATTGCCCCTCCCTGCTCCCCTGGGGCTTTCATTCTATGGCAGTTCTTGTGATATCTGATTCTATATCTAGACTACTATTTATAATACTGCCAAGATCATGTGGAACATAGAAACTCAACGATATTCTCCCATCTGATGCGAGGTTTAAGCTCATTTAAGGATCTTAGTTTTTTTTGTGTCTCCTTCAGCACTGTTCTCTTTCTGGTCGTTCTTGGCATTTCCCCTCTCCCCTGTTACGTTACGGCGTGTGGTTTAACTTCATTTTTGTATTTCTGAAGGTGGTTCTTGGATTGCTCCTTCCTGTTACCCTGCGGCCTTTATTCTACGGCAGTTCTTATGTCTGCTTCTGTGCCTCCACTACTTTTTATGGTACTGCCAAGTTCAAGTGGAACATACAACCTCAACGAGATTCTTCCATCCGATGAAAGGTTTAAGGTCATTTAAGGATCTTCGTATTTTTTGTGCACCTTTCAGCACTGTTCTCTTTCAGGTGGTTCTTGGCCTTCTCCCTTTCCACTGTTATCTTAAGGCGAGAGATTGAAGTTCATTTTTGTATTTCTTCCAGGTGGTTCTTGGTTTGCCCCTTCCTGCTACCCTGCGGCTTCTATTCTACGGCAGTTCTTCTACCGTCGATGATGCTGACAAGGTCATGTTGAACATAGAACCTCAAAGGGGCTCTCCCATCTGACTCTATTCTGACGAGAGGTGTTAGCTCATTCCAGATTATTTGTACTTCTTCTAGGTGATCCTTCACCTGTTCCTTCCTACTACCCTGGGGCTTCCATTCTAGGGCAGTTCTTACCATGTCTATTTCTGTGTCTCCACTACTGTCTATGCTGCCGTCAAGATGATGATGTATACATACAACCTCAACGGGATTCTTCCATCTGACTCTCTTTCTGACGAGAGGTTTTAGCTCATTCCAGATTTTTTTTTGTATTTCCTCCAGGTGATCCTTGATCTGCCCCTTCCTGCTACCCAGGGGCTTTGATTCTAAGAAGTTCTTGCGATGGCTGCTTCTGTGCCTCCACTACTGATTATGATGCTGCTAAGATCATGTGGAACATAGGATCTTAACGAAATTTTTCCATCTGACTAGTTCAGGAAAGACGTTTCAGCTCCTTCCAGGTGATCCTTGACCTGATCCTTCCTGCTACCCTGGAGTTTCCATTCTCTGACAGTTCTTGCGATGTCTGCTTCTATGTCTCCACTACTGTCTATGCTGCTGTCAAGATCATGATGTATACATAGAACCTCAACGGGATTCTTCCATCTGACTCTCTTTCTGACGAGAGGTTTTATCTTATTCCAGATTTATTTTTTTTTCTCCAGGTGATCCTTGATCTGCTCCTTCCTGCTACCCAGGGGCTTCCATTCTAAGAAGTTCTTGCGATGGCTGCTTCTGTGCCTCCACTACTGATTATGATGCTGCTAAGATCATGTGGAACTTGGGACCTCAACGAGATTTTTTCATCTGACTAGTTCAGGAGAGACGTTTAAGTTCCTTCCAGGTGATCCTTGACCTGATCCTTCCTGCTACCCTGGAGCTTCCATTCTTTGACTGTTCTTGCGATGTCTGCTTCTATGTCTCTACTACTGTCTATGCTGCTGTCAAGATCATGATGTACATAGAATCTCAACGGTATTCTTCCATCTGACTCTCTTTCTGACGAGAGGTTTTACCTCATTCCAGGGTTTTTTGTATTTCCTACAGGTGATCCTTGACCTGCCCCTTCCTGCTACCCAGGGGCTTCCATTCTAAGAAGTTCTTGCGATGGCTGCTTTTGTGCCTCCACTACTGATTATGAAGCTGCTAAGATCATGTGGAACTTGAGCCTTGATCTGATCCTTCCTGCTACCCTGGAGCTTCCATTCTCTGACAGTTCTTGCGATGTCTGCTTCTATGTCTCTGCTACTGTCTATGGTGCTGTCAAGATAATGATGTACATAGAATCTCAACGGGATTCTTCCATCTGACTCTCTTTCTGACGAGAGGTTTTAGCTCATTCCAGGTTTTTTTTTGTATTCCCTATAGATGATCCTTGACCTGCCCCTTCCTGCTACCCAGGGGCTTCCATTCTAAGAAGTTCTTGCGATGACTGCTTCTGTGGCTCCACTACTGATTATGAAGCTGCTAAGATCATGTGGAACAAGGGATCTCAACGAAATTTTTCCATCTGACTAGTTCAGGAGACGTTCAAGCTCCTTTCAGGTGATCCTTGACCTGACCTTCCTTCTACCTTGAAGCTTCAATTCTAGGGCAGTTCTTGCGATGTCTGCTTCTGTGCCTCCACTACTGATGATGATGTTGCTAAGATCATGTGGAACATGGGACCTCAGGAGATTTTTCCATCTGACTCTAGTTCTGGAGAGACGTGTAGGCTCCTTTTAGGATTTCCGTATTTCTTGTGCCTCTTGCAGCGCTCGTTCATTCCAGGACTTTTGTATGTCCTCTAGGTGGTTCTTGACCTGCCCCTTTCTGCTACCCCCTGGAGCTTCCATTCTAGGACAGTTCTTGTGATGCCTGCTTTTGGCCTACTGTTTATGACGCTGCCAAAATCATATCAAACATACGTCCTCTACGATTGTGATTTTATTCTGGTGAGAGGTTTAAGCATTTTTAAGAATTTTCGCATATCTTGTGCTTCCCTTCAGCACTGTTATCTCCCCAAGTACGATGTTGAAAGATATCGGAGACAGAACACATCTCTGCTTGACTCCATTTGCTATAGGTATCGCTTCGCTGATCTTAACCTTATTCAGGTCGGATTTCTTAACTTTGTGAAAAATATTGAGTCTTCTTACACGAGGCATTTTGATTTTGCTCTTGATATAAACAAGACTATAAAATTGTATCAGCGCTATATTCCTACGTCGACAGCGTGTTGAATTTTCAATGTTTTCAATCTTTTTCCACAAGATCAGTTTTTTTAATACTCCTAGCAACGCATAGAAAAGTTTCACATAAAATTAGCCTCTAATCTGCGGTTTGTTCCTATTTTGATTTTGATTTAGCCGAATTGCTAATTTCTTTCCGCCTCATAGATAGAGCATTAAGTATTTACACTCGCGACTCAATGTTTTTATTTTAACTTCTCGTTTACAATAAGTTGTGATTGTTATTGTCACTGAATCTACTACTTGTTTTAGTAAAATTATTGCAAATATTTGTGTGTTCAAAGGAATTGCTGTAATGCAATATGCAAAACGTAAATATTTTTATTTGATTAATAAAAACGTAACAAATAGTTATTTGAAAAAATCAAATATAAAACAAACAATCCGATATATTTCGCCTACATATTATTTACAATTAAGATGGCTTACCAAACACGTTTATTGCAAAACAGCATTTTAATGAAAGCAAAAGTTGTCGTATTACTCTCACCACATTACAGTTCACGGGTGTTTCGCATAGAAAGCAGTAGTACGTAGTGAGCGGCTTGGCCCATTCAAAGGCAGCCATATCAATGATTGAACCACCGTGTATCTTTCATTTTCAATTTGGTGCATTTAAAAACTAATAATTATAGTCACACACAACTATACAGCTTTATAATCTTGTACAAAATGAGATATAAATTAAATCCATGGCTTTCCCATCTCCCCTCTATACCACCCATTCCAGAAAAAAATTTCAGAATAAATAGTCGTTCTACAAATGTACGATTTCGTGACAGTAAGTCACCTATTTAAACATATGCAGATTAGAAGAAGTTGCAGACAATATCCTCAAGTAGTAAAGTGTGTGCCCTTGCCATTAGATGGCGTTGAAAAAAGTAAGCTCGATCGTGGACAAAGCAAGTCCGACCGGTGACGATACAGCGAGACGGAGGCAACTTGACTGGCTTTTGTATATCTAATACGTCGAAATAAAATTGTTAAATATAATATACAACTACAGCACAGTTTCAAACTTGCCAAGCCATAAAATATGAAATTTATTTTTTCGAGCTGTTCATAGATGGCGCTGACAGCCATGTAGAAACCTAAGGTTCTATTTATATTTGCAAACCACGAGTAAATCTACGTAGATTTTTGTATTAATCAGTAGATGGCTCGCGTTTGCTATAATAAGTAAATAAGCAACTGTAGCTTTACAATTGCCTTATTATTACTTATGTGCATATACGACCATCGTCATTTACAATGTAACAGATGTTGAAAATGAAAGATAGATCGCAACCTAGTTAGCTTCGGGAAATGAAAATATTTACACGGCGTTCAAACATACAAAGTCTTCTATACCGTCCATAAAATGAAAATTGTGCAGTTACTTTCGCATAAATTATTGCAATAATATCTGATTTATGATGGCAATAATTCTGGTCATTTTTCAGCAGCTACGCCAATTTTCGATGCTTTATGACCGAAAAACACAGCCGACTCAATGGTGCAAGGAAAACCCTTCACTAGATGTTTCAAAGATTGATGTAATCTATTCAGGATGTTCATATACAGGGTGTCCCTAAAACGTGTGGACATGACTTAACCGCGCATTTCAGGGTGAACTAGTAGTGGATGAAACATGGGTGCCACGACACGAATGGGACTGAATATTTTTGATGACAACACTGGTAACTTTTTGTTAGAAACGATAGTTATCATTAGTGTTTGATATTTGTTATGAAGAAAACAAAATATGTGTGGAAACTGGTGTAAGCTAGTTGTCCTGTTTGTCGACAAAATGCCAAAATGTGAACTTCAAAAGCGCCCCCGCGATGATCACACCGATTGGCTGGGCATAATTTAAAGCGGAATGTCCGAATTCGCTTAGCAAAATCATAAATACTCGTCCAGTTTTTAGGTCAAGCAGCGACATTGGCTTACATTCCGCCTTACTGTTATTATTGTACCAAGGCTGCGCGCGATGTATGCAGAAGTATTGAATTTATAGGGCAATAATTGAATATCTTTGTATGCGGCCACAAAAATGAATGGGCTGCGTTAATTGAGTATCGCATTACGCGTGTCCTGCACGCACGAAACCAACTTCCGGCCGCTGATGCTATCAACAATGGTGGTATTTTTTATGATAAAACGCTCCGAAGTCCACCCGAAACTTCGTCGATCACTTAAACACAGCGTCGTTGTGTTTTTAGGTCATGGCACACTTAGGTTTTATGGGTCTACCTGTTGGCACTCGGTCAAGATTTTATGAAAATTCTGAAAAGTGCTTTTGATGTGCGAACCAAGCAGTTCTGCAACCACCTTAGAAATGGAAACAAAGCAAGGATGAGTCAACTTTACTACCAGGATGCGCTTGTAGATCACGATCGTTCGTTTCGTTGTATTTTTACAACGTCCCTGATTTTTGAGGTCAATAGAAGATGGATTAGATCACGGTTTAACTTTATGCAAGAGCTTTATGAAGTGGTTTAAAATACACATTTCTGCATAGGCCAATCAACTTATTTCCAAATATGATCCGAATGCGTTTTACAGATTCTTGCGTTACGTAAAATTTGTAATGGACTAGTTTGAATTTTAAACAGATAATGGCAAAACTTATTACAAGAAAATATGTAAATTAAAACACGATATCAATACTCGCACAGCTACAGTTCGTTCTATAATGCAATAGATGACGCTTCTACTAAAGAATAGTTTACAAAATTCACAAATGTACCGTCAAATTTAAAGAGGCTGTCATACAGGGTGTGCTTAAAAACTTTTTAGCCAATTTAGTTTTTTAAAACCAATAGTTCTTGTGTACAAAATAAAATAAACTATGATATTTCATCTTTTCTGGCGTTAATATTAAAGTTAGAACAAAACTGATTAAACTTCTTTATAGGAACTTCTAGTGGACTTAATGATTGCGTTATCAAATGTTTTATCTGACGTTTCGTCTTCGAGAAACCATTATCAACTTAATTTTTTTAAATACGATCCTGATGCCAAATTTGTGAAGTCTTTTTTATTCTGAATTCAACAATGTACCACACATTATCGTTTAATTATTACGTGTCGAATCTTTTTTGACCACCATCAAGAAGTCTTTGGATACGGACCTGTGTCCTAGAGCATTTCATATGTTGTTTCAGGGTTTGTAATTTAAAGAAATAATGTAATGAGCCTCACTGAATGCTTTTTATTTCTCATTTTAATTATTGTTTATAAATAAGATAAATAATAAATTAATTACTGACTATTGAAAATTATTTGTATTCCAAGAGCAAACGTGATTATTACGGATTAAAAACATCCAGTGTGGCTCATTAATTTTTTTTAAATTACAAAAGCTAAAACGATGTATGAAATGCTCTAGGGCACAGATCCGTATCCAAAAATTTCTTGATGGTGATCTCCAAAAACTCGAAACGTAATTACATTATTAAATCGAGTGAAACTGAGTGGGCTCTGCCAAAGTTTACAGTTTACAGAATTCGATTGTTGATTCTGATCATGGGCGCCGTTAGAAAACTTTCCAGGGAGGGGCAATATTTTATCGATATTGAGATAAGACAATTAAATTCACAGAGGGTCTAAAAAAGAAACACTTGATGCGCGCCTAAAAAATGCTATTACAAAGTGCTACACGGTTTGGAAAAAATACCTGTATCACCAATACGTTTTGTGTATCTAAATCAAAAATAGTGGACATTTTATTGTAAAAATTGCACGCGCAAGGTACATTCCAATATCAGAAATAATAAAAGCATTATGTTCTTTACTACATCTTTACCTTACGGTTTGAGCATCGAAGCAGACAAAATATTGAAGCGTTAGTAATAGCAATACACAACAATGCTGACATATAATGAATTAACAAATAAAATAATACATAGATGCTAAAAAATATACATATCGTATAGATCGGATCGAAGTCACAAATAAAAACAATGTAAACCAGGATACACAATAATCTAATCGTAACTCAACCAGGGAGTGAATAGGACTAATTTGAGATAAGTAATGCATTTATTTTAAATATTTGCAAACATTCCGTGCAGGTGCACTAGGATTTGGTGAGCCATTGAATTTATTACTTGAACGTGCCTAGACACAAGAAAACCCAACATCGGTCCGCCTGTAAGAGCGTCAAGAAACGGAAATCTAAATATTGTTTTGTATCGCGCTGAGTGACCAATTCATAAACCCCTCTTATCTCGATATTTAGATCATCGGCTTATTCAAACCATCGGTTCTGTAAAGTGACCGGGCCCTTAGGGCGGCCAAAAGAATAAATTGTTGTTGTTATTAAGCACACATCTAATATTATTACACCTTATGAAAATAATTTCTGTGCGGTGAGTTCTGATAGTTCGGCGGTCAGCGTACTAGGCAATCAAAGTAATGGTGGATTTTTTTGGAAAAGTCTAGGGAGGGGCAAGCGCCCCTCCTTGCCCCTATGTAACGGCGCCCATGATTCTGAGAATTAAAGAAGGTTAGTGCAACAGATGACACTGCTACTAAAGAAAAGTTTACAAAGCCTAATAATCGTGAATTCATATTTAAAGAAGGCGTTCTAGTGCAAGAGATGGCGCTTCTACAAACAAGAGTCTACAAAGCTTAAACGTAGTCACGTCATATTAAAAGGTCGTGTGTCATAATGCAGCGCTCTATAGTGCACAGGATGGTGCTTCTACAACGAAGAGGTTACAAAGCTTAATTGTCGTGACGTCACATTTAAAGAACGCGTTTCATAGTGCAACGGACTGGGCTCTACCAAAAGACAGTCTACAAAGTTCAATTGTTGAGTCCCGAGATTTAAAGAACGTGTTCTATAGTGCAACAGATGACACTGCTACTAAAGAAGCGTTTACAAAGCCCAATAGTCGTGACGTCATGTTTAAAAAGGAGTTCTAGTGGAACAGATGGCAATTCTACAAACAAGAGTTTACAATGCTTAAACGTTGTGACGTGTTTCATAGCGCAGAAAGCGCTATATAGTGCAAAGGATGGTGCTTCTACAAAGAAGAGTTTACAAAGCTTGATTGTCGTGGTGACGTCATATTTAATGAGTTTCATAGTGAAACGGGGTGGGCTCTGCCAAAGTTTACAGTTTACAATATCCGTATTGTTGAGTTCTGAGAATTAAAGAAGGTTAGTGCAACAGATGACACTGCTACTAAAGAAAAGTTTACAAAGCCTAATAGCAGTAACATCATTTTTAACAAGGTGTTCTAGTGGAGCCGATGGCCATTCTACAAACAAGAGTTTACAATGCTTAAACGTTGTGACGTCATATTAAAAGGGCGTGTTTCAGTCAGAGTGTAGAAAGCGCTCTATAGTGCAAAGGATGGTGCTTCTACAAAGAAGAGCTTACAAAGCTTGATTGTCGTGACGTCATATTTAAAGAGAGCGTTTCATAGTGCAACAGACTAGGCTCTACCAAAAGACAGTTCATAAAGTTCTATAGTGTAACACATGGCACTACTGAAGAATACATTACTAAGCCTACTAGTCGTGACTTCATATTTAAAGAAGGCGTTCTATAATGCAACAGATGGCGCTGCCACCAAAGACGAGTTTACAAAGCTTGATTGTCGTGATGTCATATTTAAAGAGCATGTTTCACAGTGCAACGGAATGGGCTTCGACCAAAATACAGATGGCGCTTCTGCCAAAGAAGAGTTTATAACACTCGATTGTCGTGATATCATATTTAAAAAGCGCGTTTCATAGTGAAACGGACTGGGCTTTACCAACAGACACAGTTTACAAAGTTGGATTTTTGAGTCCTCAGATTTAAAGAAGGTCCCTATAGTGCAACAGATGGCACTGCTACTAAAGAATAGTTTACAAAACCTAATAGTCGTGACGTCATATTTAAAGAAGGCGTTCTAGTGCAACAGATGGCGCTTCTACAAACAAGAGTTTACAAAGCTTAAACGTTGTGACATCATATCAAAAGGGCGTGTTTCAGAGTGCAGAGCGCTCTATAGTGCGAAGGATGGTGCTTCTACAAAGAAGAGCTTACAAAGCTTGACTGTCGTGACGTCATATTTAAAGAGAGTGTTTCATAGTGCAACAGATTAGGCTCTACCAAAAGACAGTTCATAAAGTTCTACAGTGTAACGCATGGCACTGCTACTAAAGAAGACTTTACAAAGCATAATAGTCGTGACTTCATTTTTAAAGAAAGCGTTCTATAATGCAACAGATGGCGCTACCACCAAAGACGAGTTTACAAAGTTTGATTGTCGTGATGTAATATTTAAATGTTTCACAGTAGTGATGGGCATAACCGGACAATTTTCATAACCGAATTATTTGCATTCGAATTATATTAATAACCGAATGATTATTTGAATAATCATTCGAATAAATTTTGGCTCTCGATTCGTTTCGATTTCGCCGGTTTGCCGGTTGGCGGTTCACCGTCATCTGCATCGGCACCGTAACTTGCAGATAGCAGAGGAACTCAGTTAATCGTTAATTATAATAATTGTATAAATTATTTTTATTTGATTTCTAAGGAGTTGAAACCATCGAGAATAGCTATATCAATACTAATCATAAAGAAATTATAAATATGCGAATACAAAGTATCTATTGAATCTATTTTTAGTTCCTAAAATTCTCTAGTAGCCACCCTTCCCTTTTCGCTTGCACATCATACCGGTATATTTTAGAATCCATAATTTATCTACGTTCAGCCTTCCGCGGTTCTACGGACGCACACTTATAATTTTAAACATCGAAATCCACTTCTTGTCCCACGTTCATATCATATGACGACGGATGGGCTCCGTTATTAAAAATTAAATATAAATCTGTTACGATATTGGAAAATCTTATTTCGCTTATCCCTTATTAGTAGAGTCCGTCAAATGCCATTTTGCCATGTTTCTTACTGTAGGCCCTTTTAAGGCCAGATTTCGTATTTAGGCGTTTCACGTAGTAAGGGGTGCAATGAACTACATTTTTTGGTGCCATAAATGATATAAAATGCCCTTTTTTGTGATAAATGCTATATTTTGAATAAATGCCATATTTTAATGCTATATTTCAATCAAAATCAATATTATGTGGCTAATTCACAACAAAAGGGCTTAAAAATTTCAAAATAGACATGCAGAAGTTTTGGTAAGTAATAGGTACTAAGGTCGATGACCCGTGGCGGGGGTGACCGCTCGTCGCGCGCCTCAACGCTCAGGTAAGTATCACGTTACGTCCACTCGTCAACAACAACCCCGCGCTTTCCCCCTTCCCTTCAATGTACCTCGGATACCTAGGTTCCACTTATTTGCCTTGTGCCCGTCGTTTTTATCAGATTACTTTGTCGTTTGTATTTGTGTTGTGGGATTTTTAATATTACTGGTAACATTTTTTCTAAAATTTCAACTTTTTGAAAGAAATACTTACCATTTTTTATGCTTAATTTTGAATTGAGTGCCATTTTATATGCCATATTTTGAAAAAATAAATGCCATTTTGCTATGCTCTATTTTGAAAAAATACGGGAATATTTTGACGGACTCTACTTATTAGGCATAATCAACCGCGTTTCGAAGCAAAAATTTAGGTCGTTATAAATTAATACCAACACAGCTTCGGCAAATCTCATACTCAGCAGAGCGTTATCTTTAATAGGAACTGCCCCATAAATTTAACTGGTCGACTGGGAGTCTCAAATGTGTTAATAACATCAACAAGCAGCCGCGAGCCTCACTTGGGTCAATCAGTACAATCTGCCTTTTTTGTGGTTATGAATGACGTATTATTTACAGAATTTCGATCACTCGCAGGTCGCTGAGATACGGCACGTAGTACGTATCACAGGATGAGGTTTATTTTCCATTCGAATACTTGGAACGAAAACCGAGTTACAGAGGTTATTTCAATAACCGGATAACCGGTTATTTTTCATCCGAATAAGCCCATCACTATTTCGCAGTGCAACGGAATGGGCGTCGACCAAAATACAGATGGCACTTCTGCCAAAGAAGAGTTTACAACACTTGATTGTCGTGATATCATATTTAAAGAGCCCGTTTCATAGTGGAACGTACTGGGTTTTACCAACGGATACAGTTTACAAAGTTGAATTTTTCAGTCCTCACTGCTACTAAAGGCGAGTTTACAAAGACTAATGTTCGTGACGTCATATTTAAAGAAGGCTTTCTAGAAAGAAGAGTATACAAAGCTTAAACGTCGTGATGTCATATTAAAAGAGCATGTTTCATCGTGCAGAAATCTCTCTATAGTGCAAAGGATGGTGCTTCTACAAAGAAGAGTTTACCAAGATTGATTGTCTTGACGTCATATATAATAACCGTGTCTCGTAGTGCAACGGATTGGGCTTCTACCAAAGAACAGTTTACAAAGCTCAATTGTTGAACCTTCACATTTAAAGAAGGCGCACCACAGTGCAATAGATCGTGCTCTAACACAGAAGAGCTTACAAAGCTTGACTGTGGGGAAGTCATATTTAAAGGGCGTGTCTCACAGTGTAACGAACTGGGCTTCTACCAAAGGACAGTTTAAAAAGATCTATTGTTGAACCATCAGATTTACAGAAGTGCAACAGATGTCGCCTCTAACAAAGAAGAGCTTACAAATCTTGATTGTCGTGAAGTCGCAATTAAAGAGCGTGTTACATAGTGCAACAAGTTGGGCTTCTACCATAAGTGAATTTACAAAGCTCAGTTGTTGAGCCATCAGATTTAAAGAAGGCGCTCTATAGTGCAATAGATGGCGCTTCCAACAACTTGATTGTCATATTTAAAGAGCGTGTCTTATATTGCAACTGGTTTAGAAAGCTCAATTGCAAGCCATCAGATTTAAATAAGGTGCACTACAGTCGAAGAGATTGCGCTTCTAACAAAGAAGAGCTTATAAAGCTTGATTGTCGCGAAGTTATATTTAAAGAACGTGTTTCATACTGCAACGGATTGGGCTTCTACCAAAGGACAGTTTATAAAGCACAATTGTGGAACCATCAGATTTAAAGATGGCGCTTCTATCAAAGTACAGTTTACAAAGCTTGATTGTCATAACGTGATATTTGAAGACAGCACTGTATAGTGCAACAGATGGCGCTTCCAGCCAAGAAGAGTTTTCAAAACTCAACTGTCGTGGAGTCAGTTGTAAAGAGAGCGGTTTATAGTGCGCTTCTATCAAAAAGCAATTTACAAAGTTCAACTGTTATACCGACATATTTAAAAATCGTGTTTTATAGTGCAATAGAGTTCTATGAAGGAACACTTATTCTGGTGGCAGATTTAAAGAGAGTGTTCTTATAATGCAATAGATGGCGCTTCCATCAAGAGCAGTTTACAAAGCTTAATTCATATGGGGACAATTTTAAACAGGGTAATCAAAATTATCATACGTTACCAACTTAAAATGGCTAACAGATGTTACTACTCATGACTGCATATGGCAATGATAAGTCAAAATCAGCGCTTTAATTGTGTTCCTGCACGAACTAAACAACAGGCGGTTTCCCTCTCGTGCTTCTTGATGTTTTACTTTCGTTTGCACTGAACTTACAGCGATGTTCTAGTAGCAGAATTGAGTTCAATTGTGCGAATCAACACGGATTAACAGAAACTGTTATTTTCATTACTAGTGTTTGCTTTTTTAAATAAATATATTTTTTACTAAAATAAAGTTTAAAAATTGCAATTGAGACACCACAAGCTGAAATATAGTTTGCATAAGTATGTACATAATTTTGCAGTTTTCTTTAAATTTTTATTTATGAACGATTCATGTTTTACTAATAACTAAATTCAATATTTTCGTAATATGCGACTTTCTTTTAATTTTTGTATTTACCTTTTCTTTGTTAGAATTATAACTTTCATATTTTCCAATAATTTAGAATTGTCACACATGTATACAGGCTTTTTTGTTTTTTTAACTGTATCTTTTATTGCCAAATTTACTATTTTTCTCGATATGTATATGTATGTAATTAGGTGATAAACCTGTTGAGAACATGAAATAAATAAATAAACTACGCCCCTCATGCCATTATAGAAGGAATAATCTAGACCTGTATGGAATGTGGCACCATCATCGGAGAATCACGTAATTTAATGATTTGCGACTGCAAGTATATACTGATCTTACAGTGCTAAGTGTCAGTGTCACAGTCATGAGCGAAATGGGACATGGAAGTGGAACAAACTAAAATTTTGACGACGTATGCACAACAACATGAATGTTGATCGACAAAATAATCCTTATTTATTTCAATCGTGCGATTATATTCTACATTGTAATAGTTAGCACTAAACATTTTGCCTCCAGTCACGAGGTTGTTAAGACGTATCGAACTACGGCAATTTTATTATTGTTATTTGTGTATGCTCTGCAGTATCCTGAACTTATATGAAGTGTGGTGCCTTTACTGGAAAATCGCGTAATTTAGAAATTTGTCACTTGCAAATTTATTATGGTGTCACAGTGTTAAGTGCCAGTGTCACAATCATAAGCGAATTGTGACGTGGCTCTTGTGTAAGTTAATAATAAAGTCGTTTTCATATTGCAATATATAATCGTAGAAGAGCTCAGGCTACAGTTTTCATTTTATTAAAAGCTATTAAAATGAGAAAAATACACAAATTTTTATATTTCATATAGTAGGACTTAAGTCACATTCGATATATAATCTGGGCGATATCAAGCTGACATGACCTACATAGGCAAACCAATAGAAGCAGATGTTTTTTCCCTGCTTTATTGCATACGAGAAAATATTTTTATTACGATATTCCTCCAGTACAGTCAAAAATCCGACGAACTTATTATGTACAACAGAAAAACATTTCACGTTCAATTAACTTAAATAAAAGCTGCCATGTTTTGTACATATATAAAATCAATACCTCAACATACGTATTTCAATAACTCCAAATGCTTATTTGGAAAGACGATTTATTGCCTTTTATAAATTTCGCGCCTGGCGGTAGTGTTTAGATGCTCGTCTTCAACAGCAGCGCACGTCTGTTACTACGTCATCAATGTTTCGTTCTTTGCCTACGAACGAATATATTTGTCTCCTGCTATCTTATCGCATTTTTATACCTAGATTGGAGAAAACATTTGCCATTTTGAATTAATGTAAAGTGGATTGATTGTGAATCGTAATAAATATCAACGTCGCATTACAAAAATTAAGGGTAGACTGAATTAAAAAGAGATCTACAGCCAATAGCGATCATGGGGTGATTATAGCCTACAACTTTGGTTGTACAGGTGGCGACACTACTGCAGCAATATTAATACGTCTCCTTTAAATTGCCAGGTGACAGACTCCAAGACGGTTTTACATTCTAAAACTACATTGTTGTTATTATCTTCAGTCTGCAACTGGACTAGGACTACTTTAATTTAGTATCATATAACCTCACTTATTCTGTAATTGTCCATATCGTTCACAATACTTAGCAAGAAGTATAATTATAATTTTTAATTGTGCAACAAACTGCAATTAATTATCCCAACTATACGTTAGTTGTGACGCTGTAAGATTTAGCAACTGTAAGTTAGTATGTATATATTGCTGCGCCACATACGAGCAATTATAGAAACGATTGTCGGAGTGGGCTCAGTGTGAATTAAAGGCACGACTGAATGTTGATCATATTTTAACGAAATAAAAAGTTGTGAACGGCAAAGTTGTTTAAAAAAAGATACGGCAACAATAGCAATATTAATAGTCCTATTTTTAACGAGATAAAATATTGTGTACAATAACGTTGTTTAAACTAAATACGACAAGCTAAAGTAGTTTGAACAAAATTAACAGTCATTAAGTAAAATAATAATTGGTACAGCCAAATATGAATCGTTCAAATACGATTGAAACTAATTTTAACGAGATGTAGTGAAGTTGTACCCAGGTAAAGTCGTTTTAAAGAGAGGAGTCGTTCTGATAGGATATGATTTATAGTAATTTAAACAAGACGAAATGCCTTTTTAACGATATTATAAAGTTCGGTAAACAAGAATTAATCATTCAAACTCCATTAACAGTCGTTTTGACGAAGTTAATGCCTGTTTAGACGAAGTTCAGTCGTTTAAACGAGATTGAAAGCAATTTGCAACGAGATCAATTTTCATCTTAACGAGATTAAGTCTCGTTTTAATGAGAGCAACACTCGTTTTGACGAATTCTTACTTTTTTGTCGAAGTTGAGAGACTTTTAAACAAGATTGAAAGTAAGTTCAGCGAGATTAAGTAATATTTAAAATAGTACCTTGTAACAAGGTAAAAGTCGTTTTAAGAAGACGAGTCGTTCTGAAATGGTGGTTGAAACTAGACAAAATGTAATTTTAACAATGTAGTAAAGTTCGTTAAAGATGATTGAAATGTTAAAATTTTGTTTGCAGGTGGTTTTGACGTTTTTATACCTACTGTGGTGACGGCCTTTTTAAATTAGATTAAAAACTGTTTAAGCTACAAATAAGTTATTTAAACTAAAGTAACAGTCGCTTTACGAAAAAAAGTTATTCCGAGAGTATGTAAATTCACTTTAACGAGATACATCGTTTTAATGACGTTTCGAGTTATGACGTCGTTTCGACAAAGTTTATAGTTTACTTAAACGAAATCGAAAGTAGTCACCGATATTAAATCCCTTTTAATGGGATCTGCTATTTTTTAATGAGGTTAAAGTGGTTTAAACAACATTTAAAGTTGTACGCAGGTAAAAGTCGTTTTAAAGAGACGACAGTTAAATTATCATGTTTACGAGATGGTAAAGTTCGTTAAACAAGATTCAATCGTGTAAAACAAGCTCAATGTTACTTTGGTGAAATTCAGAGTAGTTTAAACGAAATTGCAAGTAATTTCAATAAGATTAAGATTTTTTAAACGAGATTAAGCCGTTTTTCTCATAAGATTAAAAGTGATTTAAACAAGCAACGTTACAAAGTGCACCTAAACAAAGGCGTTTTAAAAGTTGATAGGATTTAAAGTTATTTAAATTTTTAAACCAACTTAAATGCAATTTAAAAAATTTCAAGTTCGGGGCAAAGGTTGTATACTGTCAAGTTGCTTAAACAAGATTGAATCGTTTAAACTCTATTAAACATGGCTTTGAGGAAGTTGTTTATAGACATTTATAGTCGTTAAAACGAGACCGAAACTCACTTAATCGAGATTAAGATTTTCTTTTAACAAAACTGAGTACCTATTGTTAAATAAGGTTAAAAGCAAGACACATTTATTGTACACGTAAAAAAAGTCTTATCAAAAGTCGCTTAAACGTTTACACCATTCCATTTTAACGATACTAAAAGTTATTTGAGGTAAAATATAGCAAAATTCCTTAAACCAGATAGAACCGTTTAAACTCTATTAAAAGTGACTTTGACGAAATTTATAGTTGTTTATCGACATTTATAATCGTTTAAACGGGACCGAAACTGATTTCAACGAGATTGAGTTTTTAGAGAGGTTAAAAGTGATTTAAAAATATTTGTTGTAACCAGATGACAGTCCATTCAAAGAGAAGGGACGGTCTAATACGATTTAATATCATTTAAGCGCTGAAGACTACATGTCATTTTAATAAGATTAAAAATTACTTTGAGATAAAAGTTCAAACTCTATTTAAAGCCGTTTCGACAAAGTTATTTATAGAAATTTAGTCGTTTAAACGAGAATGAATGTAAAGATACAAGTAGTTGTGATATGATTTAACGTCTTTCAAAGCTAACTCAACGTCATTATAACGGCAAACTTCATTAAATGAGATTTAAACTTGATTAGAAGTTGTTTCAATGAGGATTATTGTTGTTTTCACGATGTTCGGAGTCGTTCAAACGAGATTGAAAGTAATTTCAACGAGATTAAGTTTTTGCTTTGGCAATATTAAGTCTTTCTGGACGAGGTTGTATTTTACATGTTGTAAAAGTGATTTAAGCAACATCTAAAGTTGTATCTAGATAAAAGACGTTTCAAAAAGACAAATTGTTCTGATAGGATTTAGAGTCGTCTAAACAAGGCCAAATGGCTTTTTCTCAACATCGTAAGGTTACATAACTATAAACGGGGTTCTGGCGTTTTGTACCAGTCTTCGTGAAGTCTTTTTTTAATGAGATTCAAAACTGTTTTAAACTACAGATAAAAGTTATTTAAATTAAGATACCAGTCGCTTTAAGCAGAAAAGTTATTCCGACAGCATTAAAATTTTAAACTTTAATGAAGTGTGGCGAAATGGTTTAAGTAATATTTAAAGTTGTACCCACGTAAAAGCCGCTTTAAAAAGGCGAGCCGTACTGAAAGGATTCAAAGTCATTCAAACTAAACAAAACGTCATTTTACCAATGTAGTAAAGTTCTTTAAACAAGATTTAATCGTTTAAATTAGGATAAAAGTGGTTTTGACGTTTTACCTGTTTTTGCGAAGTTCTGGATTGTTTAAACGGCATTTCACCAAATTAAGTCTTTTTGAACGAGATTCAGTCTTCCTTTCATGAAGTTAAAAGCGGTCTAAGCAATATTTAAAGTTGTGCCCAGATCAAACTCATGTTAAAGATACGAGTCGTTCGGATAGGATTTACGGTCGTTTAAGTACATGTCTTTTTAAAGAGATTGCAACGTTCGTTAAATAAAATTTAATCGTTCAAATTTGATTAAAAGTTGTTTTATCAAAGGTAATATCTGTTCTGACATAGTTCAGAGTCGATTAAACGAGATCAAAAGCAATTTTAAAGAGATACATTTTCGTTTTAACGAGATTAAGTCTCGTTTTAATGAGATTAAGTTTCACATTAACAAGTTCAGGGTTGTTTAAATAGGATTGAAAGTAATTTAAACAAGATTGGTTAAACAATATTTAATCGTTAAAATTTCATTCAAAGTGATTTTGACGTTCTTATACCTGCATTGGTAAAGTTCTGGGACTTTTAAATGAGATGAAGTAATTTGAATGACATTAAGCCTTTGTTTCAACGAGATAACGTCTTTTTCAACGACGGAGTCTCTTTTAATAAGGTTAAATGGTTTCAGCAACTTTTAAAATTGTCCCCAGGTACAAAAGTCGTTTTAAAGAAATGAGTCATTCTGAATAGAATAGAAGCAGTTCAAACCAGGATTTAAAGTTGTTTAAAATTTTAAACGCGACTAAACGTCATTTTAACGGCATTAAAATTTCTTTGAGGTCAATTTTCTGTACAGCCAAGTTTCTTGAACAAAATTGAATCGTTTAAACTCTATTTAAAGTCGCTTTGACAAAATGATTTCTTTTTTAACGAGATTAAGTCTATTTTAAAGAAGAATATATCTTTTAATGATGTTAAGTGATTTTGGCAACATTTTCTTGACACGAGCCGTTCTGACAGTATTTATAGACTAAATTGCCATTTTAACAAGATGGCAAACTTCGTTAAGCAAGATTTAATGGTTTAAACATTATTAAAAGTGGCTTTTAAGAAGTTTATAGTTGTTTATATAAATTTATGGTCGTCCAAATCAGACTGAAACTAATTTCACCGAGATTGAATTTTTGTTTTAACGAGATTCAGTCCCATTTAACAAGACTGGGCATTTTTAATAAGAATAAAAGTGGTGCAGGAAACATTTTTTGTACCCAGATCAACGTCGTTTCAAGAGAAGTCGTTCTGAATGGATTTAACTTTGTTTAAACATTTAAGCCAGACTAAATGCCATTTTAACGAGATTAAAGAGTTCTTTGAGATAAAAGCTGTATACAGCCAAGTTCGTTAAACAAGATGGAATCGTTTAAACTCTATTTAAAGTGGCTTTGACAATGTTGTTTATAAAAATGTAATTGATAAAACTTGAAAAAAGGGTGTTTTAACGAAGTGTATTGTTGTTTTGGCAAAGTTCAGAGTCGTTTAAACGAAAATGAACGTAATATTTAACGAGATTATGCCAATGTATAAAAGGTAAAAGATTTCCTGATAGAATTTAAAGTTGCTTAAAGTTTTAGATCAAACTAAATGTCATTTTAATGAAATTAAACGTTTTTTGAGGTAAAAATTGTACATAGCGAAGTTCAAGATTGAATCGTTCAAACTCTATTAAGAGTGGTTTTGACGAAGCTGCTAGTTCTTTAGAGACATTTACAGTCGTTTAAACGAGACTGAAACACATATCATTCAGATTAAGTTTTTGTTTTAACGAGATTAAGTAATTTTTAACGGAATTCAGATCTTTTTTAACGAGATTAAAAGTGGTGTAAGAAACATTTTTGTACCCAGATAAAAGTCGTTCTGATTGGATTTAAAGTTGTTTAAACCAGACTGTCATTTAACCAGATTAAAAGTTTTTTTAGATAGAGGTTCTATACAGCCAAGTTCGTTAAAGAAGATTTAATTTGATAAAAAGTGGTTTTGACGTTTTTATACCTGTTTTGGTGAAATCCTTTTTAATGAGATTAAAAACTGTTGTAAGCTACATATAAAAGTTGCTTAAACTAAAGTAAGTTTCTTTAGAAAAATTATTCCCTGAGTATGTATATACATTCGCTTTCGCCAGATAATGGTTTTAATGATGTTGAGAGTTGTTTTGAACAGTAGAGTATAAATGACAGCTTTAAAATAATTTTAACGAAATCGTTTTAATGAAGTCTATAGTTGTTTTGTAGAAGCTAAGAGTTACCTAAACGAAATTGAAAGTAGTTGTTTAAACTATGTTGCATATAGCCAAGTTCCTTAAACAAGGTTTAATCGTTTGAACTCTATTAATAGTCGCTTTGACCACGTCTATTGTGACGTTCGAGTCGCTTAAACGACACTGAAAGCAATTTCTGCGAAACTAAGTCATTATAAAAAATTAAAAACTGATAGAAGTTTAAACTACAATAATAGTCGCTTTAAAAAGAAAAGTCACTCATATACCTAGTACTAAAATTCGCTTTAAAGCGACACATCGTTTTGATGAAGTTTAGAATTGTTTTTTCAAACTTTAAAGTAGTTTAAATGAAACTGGCAGTAGTTTTAACGAGATTAAGTCTCACTTAAACTATTTTAAAACTCATTTTAACGAGATCGAGTTTTTTGTGACACCAAATCTGGAGAATTATAGATCTATCAGTTTTCTTATATTGTACAAGTAATAAAGTACATTTTTTTTCTATAATAATTTTCAAGGTCAACTTTCTAGGGGATAAGTTGCATTCCTGCTGGGTCCCTAGTTTTAATAATGTTGGTACATAGATTTTTAGTTCTTTTCTTCCACTAAAAAAATTATTATAATTTTGACAGATATGTCAAAATTTAATATCGCTTCCTTCATTTTTGCATTTAAAATATTTCTTGGTTTTCTTTTTTTATCAGATTTTATTGATGATGATGATGATTCCATGTTAAAAAAAGAAATTTGTCAAGAGTTAAAATTAAGAAACTTTGACATCAAAATTGACACATAACCATAATTTTGAAAAAGTTCTACCAACACGAGGTATAAAAATTTCCTAGCGTTTTAATCACATATTTACCAACATTGTAACACTTTGACAGTTATTATAGAAAAAAACGTACTTTACTTAAGCTGTTAATTAATAAGATATGTGGATGACATTTGTCAAAGACATGAATTAACTAACATTTTTGATGGAACAAGTATACGAATAGTAACAAAAGACGAATTAGAAATGGATATTCAGAAAACCCATATTTAACATTGTTCTAAAGTCGAAATTGAAATATATTGAAGGAAAAAAGATACAAAAAAGTTACACAAAGGAAGATGAAAAGAATAAATGCATGAATTAAAGGATAAAATAAAGAACAAAGACGTCTGAGGCTGAAGGGGATTAGAGGACGATGTAGTGGAACGCGCAGCTAAGTTAAATTGGACCTGGACAGGGCACGTTCTGAGATCAGCAAATAAAATATACTCAGAATATTAAACATGCATCTTAGAATTAAGCAAACGAAGGAGTAAGTAAATCTAGATATGTATGAATATCTGAAAAAATAAAATAGAACTGCACAATGTTCATATGACACAGTTGCTGGTTGTAGGATGTGAGTGTATGAAGTTGGGTACGAATCCCTGTGTAGGAGTACTTTTTTTTATTAAAAGCTTCTAATAGTTCACTTTTTTATAGTAGAAATATTATAAACCCGATTGGAACCTTTTGAAGCGGTTAGTTTTGCAATCAATATTTATTTTAACTTTTTAAGTACGAAGGCTTTCAAACGCTTTGGGCCGCTTTAAAGAGGGGGCCGGTGCAGCGGCGAGACCTGACAACGCTGGCTCCTCGCTTGGCCCCAACGCGCCCGCCGCCCCTGCGAAACATCCGAAGAGCGCGACAACATAACCTCTCCTCAGCTGAGCTGTCAAACCGAAAGCTGCGACCCATGTCTTGCGCCTCAGGGGCAATAGGCCGATAAGTCCCGGCATAAATATTTATTAATAGGAAACGGTTAGGAGGGCCGCAGTCCAGGTCACGGTATGTGACAGCGCACGCGCACGCCCGTTCGATACGTAACAACTTGCACCTGCACTTGAACCTGACCTATAATAGATCGCCGTCTAGGAGTAGCCTAGATAAACCACTATTAATAGAGGACCAGGAAGCGGCGCCCTTTCGGGCGCCCGGAGGGCGCTACCTCAAGGCGCGCCGCGTTGGGGTCCGCGGGCGTAACCTACGTCAAGGCGCCCCACTAACATCGTTGCGGCGTTGAGACTCGCTTTCAGATAAAAGTGAATTCGGAACAGGTTTCGCGTTTCGGTTTGTCGCAGCCTGGCTAACCTGCAAATCATGACGGCTATGGCGAGGGGCTTTCGTTACCTGTGGCGTTCGTCGAGAAAGGCACTTGCAGGTCGACATTGTCGTTGTCTGGGGTTACCTCCAGGTCCACATCCGCGGCTACGACTGCAATCGTCGCCGTCGTCGTCGTGCCGTTCTGGTTCTGGGTAGAAGCGGCAACAGAGCCAGGAACGCTCATACTCGTCGCCTCTTCGTGCATTGTTTATTTGATTACACACCGTCCCGGCGATGATAACTCAACCCGACACGACGCAGAGCTTCGCGGAGCCCTGACCTCCAAATTGGCGCCAAGGTTTCGCAAATAGCCACTTCTTTGCGCGGTGGAAAAATCGAACGTTGGATAAATGTAGGTCTGTAGGCCACTTCGCTTACACTTTACATTCAGACATGACCGTCGGGTCAACTGAGCGGCTGCTTTCATGAACTCGCCAGACCGGGTTCCTGAAACCCAATTAGGGCCGGGCGCCCCCTGCGCCCGGAGGACGGCCCCAAAATATCCCCGGGTATTTTTCGGGGCCCAATTCGCCCGCCGCCGCCGGTTTGTTGCAATCTCCACGCCGGGGCGACTTTCACGGAGTAAGTAGGTCAGCGCCGATAAATCACTCTGCGGCTCTCGTAACTGTTATATAACGGCCGCGCGCGTTCCGTGGGCGTTAGAATAGGCCCTTGCCGAATTCCGACGCCGCCAATTACGCGGATTTTCGAAATTCGGTGACTGCAGTAGATCACTTGACCAGCTTTCTAGCGCATGCGCCCTCGCCGCGCAGCAGCTTTTGAAAAGCGGCGCGATTTACAAAACGCCACGCGTTTGTTTTGTGTGCACAAGATGTGATTAATGAGTTTTCCGGTAATGATATCTCAGAACAAAAGCAATCGGCGCACTAATTGTGCGTTTTAAATTAATTACCAGTAGTTGCAATCAACTAGACACAAAACCATAATTTCACTTTCATCTGAGCCTACTTTTTCATTGCACGATTCTCCATTCAAAAATATACCTTTCACACTCCACCAGTACAGAAAGCAGAACTTTCATTTTTCAAAGAAACATTTTAATGTTATTTACAACCGTTAAGTATGCTGAAAGTGAAGATTCAGCGCGGATTATGGCACAGTCTTAGATTCTAAACTGTCTCACTCTTTTTCAGATTTATCAACATTTCGAAATGGCAGGAGTAGGTACTTGTGAACTGATCAAGTACCTATCAAGGGAATTAGGAATCAGCACAGCACTGTCCAATATTAAAAAATTGAATAATCACAAAACAAAAATGAAGTGTCAATAGAACTAGCAGCAACCCTTATGCTACTTACCAGGGCGGTCTATATTGTTTCAGGTCATGACACTGGCTCTGTTGCCAAATTGTGTGCAAGACACACTTTTGTTTGTTTGAAATATATTTGACATTCAAACTACTTTGACAAGGCAGTTCATATAAGTTACAAAAATGTCTTTGAAGTGTTGTGTACCAAGCTGCAAATCAACGTACGCTTCATATGTTAGCGAGTTCAGGTTTCCATCTAATGAAACGGTGGCAAAAAAATGGAAAGACGTTTTGCATTTAGAGAAGTGGTGGATTGGAAAGGCCAGTGTTGTGTGTGAAAAGCACTTTAAAAGAGCAAATATAAAGGGTAATAAGATGTAAAGACTGCAATATCACTAACTTCCAGGCAAGTTATTTTCAAGAAGTTAGGTACCATTTCAGATAAAGTCAAAATTAGTAGCAATGGAGAATTAGGTACAATCGTGTGCAAATAAATCTGGGACAGTGTTTTTTTCACATGCAGATTCAGTTAAGAATTTGAAGAATATTTCCATGGATTTTCTCTTATCAGAGAGAGTTACGGGTTTCAGTACCTGTTAAAGTTTAATGTAACTCTTTCTGATAGCAGAAAATCCATGGAGATATTCTTCAATTCTTAACTGAATCTGCATGTGAAAAAAGCACTGTCCCAGATTTATTTGCACACGACTGTACCTACCCATTAGGAATTGTTTTTAAATCAACGCACTACGGTGTAAACAGCTGTGATTTTATAAATTTTTTGGCATGCATCAGAATGACATTGTTCGATTAGTGACCAAAATTAGTAATTTTTTGTTAATGGTTGGCTAAGCCATGTTGCCAGATTGTGGTAGACCATTCCAAAGGTCACTTTATAGGCCTAGTGCCATGGCCTGGAACAATATAGACCGCCTTGTACTTATACAATACACACTGACACTAAAGTGTCAACACTAGTGTCTAGACTAAACTGTGCTTAGACGGTTAAGGAAATGTTTTGATTTAGAGCAATGTCAAAAGGTGCCTAGAATAATTCTATAAATTAAAGTTACTAGACTTCTCTACGAGCTGTTCACACATGCGTGACTAGTAGAGTCATATCAGAGACCCAGAGGCACAAAATTTGAGGTAAAAAAAACATCTTCCCTTTTATCAGACTTCATTTTTTTTTCTTTCGTCCAATAACCAGACTAGGACATTTTCATGCAAAATACACTAGTTCAACTAAACGATTCTTTGCATTACTCAAGCATGTAAAACATAACAGCCGGTCTTATAAAGGCCACTAATCTGACATTAACTTTAGTTCGCTGTTAAAAGAAACAAAAGCGCATCAAAACGTTAGTGCTTATGACACTTTATTCATTAATAAACGAATTTTGATGCGCTTTTGTTTATTTTAACAACGAATTAAAAAATCTTTATAAGACTGGCTGTAAAACTCTCAACACAGGTCTCGACACGATTTCTTTCAATGTTTATACTCCGTTCATAGAGTAGTGTTGCTAGATTAAATGTCTGGTCCAGCGATACCGCTCTTGCCGGTGGTCTAGAGGTCTATAGACCTCTAGGCACAAAAGTATCTACATGTATATGTAGCATTAGGTTGTACTATTATACGCAACCTATCATATGACTTTTAAACGTAGTTTTATTATAAAAATGTAAGTAGTTGTATTGCGAGCACACTTCTCATACCTAGAAAATTTAGAAAATAGAATCAAACGTATAAAAATTATATTGTCAGTTGTTTTCATAATTTTTGAGATATTGGTAAGTACTACCTGTTTTATTTTAAATGCACATTAAGAATGGTTGTAACAACATTGAAGATATCCTGCTTTTATCTTTTCACTGATATAAGGTTTTCGCAAATAACCAAGATAAATATGTAGAAAAAACATTGACGATTATTTAATTCGAAAACAAATGTAAACTTTTCAGTTTTCGTTAAAAATTGTTTTTGACTCAATAACAGTTTTGGCATTGTAGGCTGTAATTTACAAAATTATACATTTTTACCAAATAAATCAGAATATATTAAATATTACAATATGCATGGTTCATAAATACTGGGTTTTTAATAAATACAATGATGCTCATCACTCCATGGTAGTTCCAATAATGCACATCAATTTAATACCAACAAAATAATAAAAATTCTTAACTCATATACCTACATTTAGTGCTTACCAGGTATCTCAGTTTGCGATAGGTCAGGGATTGATTACAAGGAAATAGTTTAAATTACAATAAATGAAAAATCAAATATGATAAGGTAATTACATCCACTTCAATTATAATCAACATAAATAAGTGTTCGTTGTTTGCTTATGGTTGAAAGTAATTTCAGGTCCTGAAGATCCTGAAAATGGTTCAAAATGGAAATAGTGTTCAGCTGGAAAGCAAATTTCAAAGAAAAACAATGTTTTAAGTTAAATGAACTACTTTTTATTTAAATATTGGTAGTATCGTTTATAACTGGTATGTACAGTCGTGGCCAAAAAAAACGGGGCACTTCTTTTTGACCTAATTGTCAACATGCAAAAAAAGTGCTGATACTGATAATTCTAATTAATAAATGTCATCCAAAGTCATTATTCAATTCAGAAAAATGTCGGCACATATTGGAAATACGGATAAAACGACAATAATTGCTCATTGCGACCCATTTTTAGAATTAGGTCAAAAGTGTCCCGGGTTTTTTGGCCGCGACTGTATATAAATATATAAACATATTGGTAGTATAGTATATATATAACTATTTTGACATAAAATAGGATCTTACAGCTACAAGGGCATTTAATTTTCATCCTGACACTGAAAATGTTCTCTTGGATTCCACACTGCAGATATACAGAGTGGCTAGGAAAACCCCGGCCACTTTTTCAACTATTAATACCAGCTGTCGCTGTTTTTTACAATGTTTAGGTAGTTAAATTAAAATTAGCTATGCTGCTTTCCACTGTCAATTTCAAAATTAAATTCTGCTGTTCAACTGACTGCTATTGTAAAATGGTTTATCAAGCAGATGGGTCATTCTACCAGAAGGGTGGTACAAATAGTGCAACATCGTTGGCGTCAAAGTTATGCGAATCGACCACCACTAGCTTGTAGTAATTACAATTGCTGCTACACATGAACTAATTTCAATAGTTCACTTGGATTCTGCGTTGTTGCCAGTATATTTTAATTTTTTTTTACTGAAGCGCCATCTCTTAACCGCTGCAAGAAGAGTTGCCGGGGTTTTCCTAGCCACTCTGTACAATACAATAGCTCTCTTGTCTAGGCAAAACGCAAATAATGCAGAATGTGCTCGAGGCATGAGTAATACGCCGGACGTCATGAATAACCTTCCTAATTCTCTGGTATCGTATATTCGTATACATGTTGACATGGTCCCGGGACTTCGCCTGTGATCTCGGGTATTTTTTATAGAATCCCGGGAAAGTCCCGGTTCCGGATCCCGGCACTGGAAACCCTAGTCAAAAGCCCATTTAACAGAGTAAATGGTTTCAGTATTAAATAAGGCTGTTAACTTTACACAGTAATCAGTAAACATAATTTGAATATAAGCAAAATCAAGAAAACTATAAATAATAATATTAATAAGCAACTTAAAAATGAGAGAAAATAGTTCAAAAACAAAATTTTGTGGAAAAGGTTGCTCGTTCGAACTCGTATTACTGGAAGTACACATACAACACAATAATACGTTTCGTAACTTTTCGTTTAATCAAATACTTACAGTGATTATAAAATGAAACAATTATCATTCCAAATTAAATTGGTATAGACAATTCACAGTCGCGTAAGCAACCGAAACATGGGAAGCCACAATGGTTGCACCGAAATTGATTACAATTTTGACGGATAGAACTCTGCCATTCTGGAAGATATTTAAAAATAAAATCATAGTGATAAAATGGTCTATAGACCTGCTCTAGACACGAAAACGTCGACGTGTATCTCTACCGTAAAGAATGTGATGGTGTTTATATTAAAGCAAAGTTGCTCGTTCTAGCGATATTACTCTACGAACTGAATACGCCCTGGTATAAATATTTAAAGCAATTCGTGTCGAGCTGATCTAGGTATACAGGCAAATTTGAAATTTCTTCCTAAAGCAACAAGTACTGTTGAGAATTTTAGTGTAACTTTGATTTTATTTAAAAATGGCGACGTCATAACCACATTTAACGAGTACTTATTACCAATATCACGAGAATTAGAAAAACAATCAACGTAAAACCAGATTTTAATTTTTTTTAAAGTGTTAAACGTAAAAAGAAATTTACACTTTTTGGGCTCGACTCCAAAATTACATATCTGTTCAACATTATGAATATGTACTTAGTATTCAGCATTAAAATGAGCAACTTTGCTTTAATATAACCGCTTTCAAAGTCTTTGCGGTACAGATACATGTTGACACTTTCGTGTCTAGAGGTCTATAGACCATACGTCACTGTCTGTACAGCAACGAGGGCAGACATTTGATCTAGCGATATTGCTCTACGAACTGAATACGCCATGGTATACTCGAAAATTACACATCTGTTCAACTTAGTTAGTATTCAGCATTAAAACGAGCAACTTTGCTTTAATATAACCGCCTTCAAATTTTTTACGGTTCAGATACACGTCGACACTTTCGTGTCTAGAGGTCTATAGACCATATGTCACTGTCTGTACAGCGAGGGCAGATATTTGATCTAGCGATATTGCTCTACGAACTGAATACGCTGTGGTATAAACATTGAAAGCAATTCGTGTCGAGCTGATGTAAGTATACAAGCTAGTTTGAAATTTCTTTCTAAAGGAACAAGTACTGTTGACGAGTCTGCTGATTGGATGATACGAAAAACAATGGAATAAACAGAAATGTTATAGAAGCAAGTTCCAAACTGTGGGAGACGAGACTACCTAAAAAACACCAATAACGAGATGAGTAAAATTAAAAACGAAAGCATGATAAGGGGGGGGGCGATATTTTTTCCACGTCAAATTGAGAGTTTTTTGATTGTGGATGTGTAATACGACTCTACCAATCACATGTGTGTGAACAATTTGTGGAGAAGTGAAAAAGTACTATCGGAAAGCTACATCTGTCTTATTTAGTAGACCTGTTGCATTTGGAACTGCAACTTACAGGGTGCTAGTTTTATTAACATCTTATAAAATATAATTCTTTAACCAAGATATTAGTTATGTTTACGATGTGCGCCCGATGCGGATCTGCTTATTGTGAATTACTTGAGTCATGCGAATCCGCATCGGGCGCATATCGTAAACATTCGCAATAACACGGATCCGCGTCATGAGCAGTCAACGTGTTAAGCAGAAAAAAAATATAATACATATATTAGCCATGTCAAGAAAAAAGCAGCTTCTTAAATAAAATAACTTTTTAATCCAACAAAAATATACAGACGACAAAACGTAGAAAAACACAAACATATATAAAACAAAAATTTAAAAACATAATCGATTGAGAGATTTCTAAAACTACAGGGGTGTCGAAAACAAATAAAAACATCTCTACTACTAATCAAATATACCTGGTATTGAGAAGAAATTCTTATGTAATTAATTGTACTAAAATGTTTTTAAACTGAAATTGGCACATAATTATGATAAGTTCAATCAAGTAACTAAAACTTTTGGGCTCCGAAAAGCAAACAATTTCAATTATATAGAAGGCTTTGATGGCTTTTAATCACTTAATGTGGTGAAATACGAGGTGTGTCTAAAAAGTTCGAAGAATGCTCCAATAACACAACGGAAATGGGCCAGACGTGCGCGTGCATTGTTATGCATATTTAGAAGTGACCAGTAGCGGGGAGGGCAGCTGGCAGCCAACGTTAACCAGATGCTGGCAGTCTAACATCATCAGTGTGAATCGTACTCTCCCAGTGCAAGGAGACGCACGTGACTGGACAGTGGAAGTTGCTGCACGACAACGCGCCTGCACATTGTGCAATTCGAGTGTGGCAATTCGTTTAGCTCAGCATGGCGTAATCGTTCTCGAACATCCACTGTACTGCCCTGATCTGGCGCCTGCGTACTACTTTCTGTTTCCCTGTCTCAAGACGATCATGAAAGGTGCGTGTTTTGAAGACGTGTGACAGCGATCCTGCGATTTATTCCTGTAGATGGAGTTGCTGCCAGTTGCAAGATACTTAATGAACGTTGTCAAAAGTGTGTTGTGTTGCAAGGTGATTATTTTGAAGGCCAATAAAGGCAATTTCTTTATATCTTTTGTTTTCTTTGTTATTTGATGCCATTCACCGCATTTTTTACACACCTCGTATGTTTCCAGTTCATAACAATAACGTCTGTTATGTTTATCTCGTATATTTGCTTCTCGGCTTGCTGAGATAGAAGTACAGTGTAGCTCACTTATTTTTTTTTATACATTGAGGTAATATTTACAAAAACCTGTTCTCATACGTAAGTACAATACAGTCGTTCCGTGCGTGGCCTTCCCATTCACCGGATTTCGACTCGCCAGAATTCGTTTCGCCGTATAATTATTTCAGCGGAAAGCTGTTCGCCGGATTCTGTTTCGCCGGATTGTAGGGTGCGTGACATATAACGAAATTCGGTAAAGTACTGTGTCTCGTTCTGGCCTGTTTAGGTTAGTTGCAGTCTTTGATAATGTTTTTTCATTACCACAGCCGGTATTGTCCCCACGATTTAGCATAGTGTCCTCGATTTTGATATCCGGCGTATCGAATTCGAATTCTGGCATGACGGATTCCGGCGAAAGGAAACGGAGCCGTTCCGTGCTGTCGGTGCATTTTGTGTTTTGAACTTCACTGTACTTTTTGGTGAGTCCACAATAACTGAGTTATATTATAAGTGTAACCCATATATCTAATACTTACTATATTGCTAGCGGCTATGAGTGGGAAACTTGCCAAGGAAGTGAGACAGACAACCAACTCTTCAATGTATAATGGTGAGCTGTGTGCAAGCGCGGCGGCGTCGTCCGGCCAATGGGGAAGTGGTCAAGTTTAAAATTCGTTTCTAAAGGCGGAGTTCGAACTCTCACGCATGCGCACGAGACGCGTTATACTCTAAGTGAGACTATGTCGGCGCCGTAATGCTTTCTGACGTTTCCAGGCCCTACTAGCAATATATGTGTATTATATATATGGTGTAACCTATTATATTACGTATATCATTCATAAAACAACTTAATACTAAGTTATATTACATTAAAAATCGGTCAGCTTCACTATGGGGGTGAGAAATATAAAAGTTTTAAAATATTAATTTGTAAACTGTAAAATTACAGCATTTGTACATTCCTAATAAACCTCTTACGAATCTAACTGCTTTGCTTAGCCATATCAATAACGTAGCGCGAGATAATCATCCTCTGAATCTGTGCGGTGCCTTCATAAATCTGATAGATCTTCGCGTCGCGCATGAGCTTCTCCACCGGATACTCACTGTTGAAGCCGGCGCCGCCGAAGATCTGCACAGCGTCCGTCGCGCACTTGTTGGCCACGTCGGAGGCCAGGCACTTGGCGATGGAGGCCATGTAGGTGTTGCGCCGGCCGTTGTCGACCTCCCAGGCGGACTTCATCCAGGCCAGGCGCGACGTCTCGATGCCCACGGCCATGTCGGCCAGGATGAACGCCACCGCCTGGTGGTTCGCAATGGGTGTGCCGAAGGTTTTGCGCTCGAGGGCGTACTTGGTGGCCTCGTCCAGGCATCGCTGGGCCAGGCCGACAGCGCCTGCTGCTACCTATGTATGAAAATAGTGATTAAGTGGTTTCGGGGGGGTTGGCTTGCCTTACAGGTGGCCGAGTCTTATCGAACGTGCCCATGGCTATCTTGAAGCCGGCCCCTTCCACAGCCAACACGTTCTCCTTGGGCACCCGCACGTCCTCGAAGGTGATTCCACGGGTGTCGGACGCCCTTTGGCCCATGTTTAGCTCCTGGCGAAATAAATTAATGTTAGTCGTAGACTGGGGTACGTTTGATGGATTTTTTCCGTCCAAAATAACGTTTTAAATTATAGACCAATCTTCCACTATTGATAACAACTTGAGATGTTAAATACTCACTATATTTTGAAATCATTACATAAAGTGTGTCAAGTTGACAGTATACAGGTCACTGCTTCGTGTGCATATAGTACGTGTAAAAATAAGACAAAAAGTCTTTATGTCCTTAACTAAATGGTAAACTGAGATACAGGGTGTTGAATTTTCATTTGTTAAGTCGATATATATTCATACACACATAACATACATATTATTATTTACCTACTCAAATTATACCTTTATTGAAAACATTTTAGTCACCACTATTGTTGGCATACATGAATTTGGCAGTCACTGGCACTTACGTGGATTCTATGAAAAACAAATCAACATCAAACCCTAATGACAAAAAGCTTTCCCATTTTATCATCTAGTTTGTAACATGTGAACCTCAAAACAGTCAACGATGATGTGATCGATATTGGTTTACAGGACTGGGTTCACTCTAACTCATTTTGTGGGAACAATTGCTTATCGAATGAATGCAGAGCAATGACAGATCATATTTCTTGATAGTTTGGCAGACAAGGACTGTTCTTCGGCACCTTTTCTGCTAGTTCCAAGTTGTTACATTTCAGTTATATTGTTTTTATGAAAAACAAATCAACATCGCATCCTAATAACAAAACACTTGCCCTTTTATACTGTAACTTGTAAAAAAGTGAACCACAAAACAATAAATAAAACTGAAGCGTTTGTTAAATAAGTCTTGTTTTTCAAATTTTCTTTTGTTTCACCAGAAACGTAGGCGATTTTGGCCTAGTAAGGTGACTTTGTGTCATATCAGGAATAATCTTTGGGTCAAACGTTTAATTTAACATATTAAATTTGGGGTTTAATCATGGCCTTCACTTGATTAAATGTATTCGAATACATTTACGTGTACTCGTGTACAGATCCGTGTACTTGAATACATTTCAAGTACATTTTGCATTATGCAATAAGTATATTTTTATGTAAGTTTAGACCGGTGTTTAACAACTGGTCGCAATAGAACGAAAACGTCGCCAGGCCCTCAGATGACAATTTTGAAAGCCAATAAAATATAGTCCAGTCATTAGATAACTTTTAGAAACATTAAATGCTGCCGTTTTAATTTTTGGATGTATTTTAAAACTTGGTGCCCTAATGAAAATTCCAAATTTTCCCATTTGGGGAGGAGGGGGCGTCGCTCACAATGACATCTTAAAAAAATTGCAGTCAAAACCGATTCTTCGGGAATATCTACGTTCCTGTTAGCCATATGACCAAAATACTTATCACAATTCTTATCAACTACGAAGGACAGCATTCCCTCACTTTAGCAATAAGCAAGTTCCTAAAGAAATATTATTTGTTTTTAATATAGGTTCGAAAGCACTGCTGACAAACAGACAGACAGGTAGACAGATAAACAGCTAGACAGGTAGACAAGCAGGCAGGTAGGTAGGCAGACAGGCAGACAGCCAGGCAGGCAGACAGACAGGCAGGTAGACAGACAGGGGTTGAGAAATTGCACGGTGAGGGGGATTGACTATCTCATACGGATGAACTCGAATTAAGATACCGGGTGAGTCATTTTAATCTTTGGACGCGTTTATCCAGTGAGAGAAGCAAGATGGTGAAAAATACCCCGGGACAAAATTGTTCGGGGTGAAGGGGGACAACTTTTGGCACCAAAATCCACTCCCCCCTCGTACTCCCCCCCGCGGAAAGGGGTCAACTTTCAAATTTCAAATGGAACCCCCCAGTTTTTTCCATGGATTCGGGTTCCTGATAAAAAAAATATGAAATTTTTGTCCGAAGAATTTTTCATGAAAATGCTTTCTTCGGTCAGTTTTAGCGCATCTCACAATACCACCCTTGGCGTTGCCCAGGAACAACGACGTGGACGTGGTGTGATTTTGTTCCCATCGGGGTGCTTTTTTCGCGCGAGTCCCCTTGCCTCTCATGTACGGGGTGTTCTCATTAAATTTGCCGGGAGTCAGTGGCTCTCCCCCGCGCTCTGGTCATGACCGTACATCACGAGCGTAGGTCCAATCTAACGTTCTGCAACCTCAATCCTGGAAATTTTTTGTCATTTTGGTGAAACACTTTTGGCCCTGATGACAGCTACCTGACAGCTGTGATGACATCGTGTGGGGACAATTTTATGGTTGTAGACCTGGTAACTCCATATCGAGCGCTAACACTCTTATGTGCTGTTTCGGGAAAGTGTCCATTCACTGTAGTTCTTAAATAGGGCGGGGGTCATAATTCTGACCGAAGAAAGCATTTTCATGAAAAATTGTTCGGACAAAAATTTCATATTTTTTTATCTGGAACCCGAATCCATGGAAAAAAATGGGGGGTTCCATTTGGAATTTGACCCCCCCCCCCGCGGGGAATGGATTTTGGTTGTTCCCCTTTACCCCGAAAAATTTTGTCCCGGGGTATTTTTCACCATCTTGCTTCGCTCACTGGAAAAACGCGTCCAAAGATTAAAATGGCTCACCCGGTATAACCACTTTTCTTCAGTGACGTCACCCTTCTCTCTTATTTTTAGTTTTTAGGGACTTCTAAATACAATAAGGAAACGTTTTTTTCGAATGAGGTGTATCGCAAACCAATGAATGTTTAGCATTCCATAGCCATACTAGATGAAAATAATTTTTGATCATACTTTAGAACCTATAGTTAGGTATAATATAAAGTGGTATGGGTCTAATGTTAACGGTTTTGGAGATAATAAAGATTTTATTTATTTAGTTTCAGGCGGTCAACCAGAAAAGAGTTGAAAAAAAAACGTGGCCAAAAAATTATGTTTTTTGTGAATTCCCGCCCTTACGAGTGAGAAATAGTCTCTCTGAGCATTGACGCTATACAGAGTGCTCAAAATTTGCAAATTTAGTCATTTCGATTTTTTTTTTATAGAGCATCCTGTATATCTATTTTTGAAAGCCCCTTCTAATAAGCTTTCTTCTGATACCTTACTTCTTATCTCTAAATTCTACCATTTATTCTATTATATGTGAGTTAAAACATAATAGTTATTTACGATACAAGTGCGTAAAGCTAGTCTTTAGTCACGAGTGGGACAGAGTTAAAATACAAGTGTAGCGAGCGTTTTAAGCGAGCATGTGTATCGTACAATATTTTATCTACGATATAATCTAGAAAACACTAAATATAAAAAAGTATTTTAAATGTAAATTAGAATTATTGCAGTAAATAATAGGCTTGCCACTAACAGCAACTTCACCCTAGTAACCGGTGTAATGTAGCATGCTGTGTGGATGCTTAATTAATTCAATATCCAGATATCTAAAGAGTATCATGTGATAACAGTTGGTAGTAGTAGCAATAGGCAACCAAGGGGTTGTTTACTGCAAGTGAAAAAACTTCTTTAATTTTGAATAATCTACGTTTAATAAGTCACGTTAAAGGGCTAACTTTCCTTTAATTGTGACAGTAATATTGTATATTTGGTACGTGATAGCAAGATAGCCTTCTTCACGATCAAATTTGACCAAAGGTCACAATTATTATTCATATTATAATTTCAAAATTGTTTGAAACCATGTGAAGTGGTAATTGGTACTTAAACCATCAGTAAGTGAAAGTGAGAGTGGCATGCTGTACTAACGTTTATCAAGGTATTAAGAGGTACGAGAGCTACAACGAGCTATTTTGGGTCTTCAACAACTCAAGGGAGGTGTTTGACGACTGCCAATCAGTTAAGAGCTGATAGAAAATACACTCAAGGTACAAGTGAGTCTTCGTGAAGGTTAGTGTATTTTTATTAACAAGTTTGGTATGACAAAATTAGTGGAAAGCATTGTAATTTAGGTTTAGAGCGCAATTTAGAATATTAAGTTTTCTAAATTTGCTTTGATTCGGGTACGTTTTCGGCCATTATAAGTAGGCATTATATCATTTTGGTCTAGGTGTCTGTAATTAATTTTAACCTCAATTTGGAAAAAGTAATTTGATTAAATAATTTGACAACATTTTGTTTTGATTGATTGTAATGTCAAACCAAGCATAATAATACAATCTAACTTAAAAGAAGGTTCTATTAAAAGTACTAAGGAGTGTGATTGACAAAGAAGTCAATACAATAATAATTTTGTAATTCAGTATTCAATTATAAAGAGATTCATTATTATAACCTTTACTCATTCAGCTGAGGAAGATAATTCTTATTTGCTCAATAAACTGACTAGCCGAGGTAATTTTAAATAATAGTCAAGTGACATAATTTCAATCATATATTTTCATAAGTAAGATATGTCGCGCGCCAAAATTGCGAGAATTATATAAAACGTATTTAATTTCTATTGCAATAACTGACTTACGGTTAAGTTAATTTTAGATATTATAACAAAATTAGTGTAACCCGATAAAGCAACACTCATCGTTCTGTCCTTTCTAACAACCTATGTGAAACGGGGTTCTTTGACTATGTAGCTACTAATAAAAAATACAGATACTGTTTCATTGGCTTGTAGCGCAGCTGCATTAAGGGCCTGAAAACGTTTGTCGTGCAGAGAAGGCCATAAACCAGAATGTAAAAATGTGATTGTATAATGCGTTATTAAATGAGTTAGTCAAAATGTTCGCGATGTGACAGTTCTACAAAAAGTGTCAATTGTACGAGTGTAGTCAGAAAGATCTGTAATGTCAAGTTTTATTTGTGTCGTCAAGTAGAAGAATGCAAAATAACTTTTTCCGAATACTGATAAAAAATGGTGATATTTACAAGACCTAAATCGGTTGTCAAAGTGACTGTTTTTTGTTCACTGGATGTAAGTCTTTTATGACCTAAATCGTTTGTCAAAATGACTGTTTTTTGTTCACTGGATGTAAGTCTTTTTTGACCTAAATCGGTTGTCAAAGTGATTGTTGTTTGTTCAGTGAATATAAAAGTCTTTTATGACCTAAATCGGTTGTCAAAGTGTCTGTTTTTTGTTCACTGGATATAAGTCTTTTATGACCTAAATCGGTTGTCAAAGTGACTGTTTTTTGTTCACTGGATGTAAAAGTCTTTTATGACCTAAATCGGTTGTCAAAGTGACCGTTGTTTGTTCACTGGATGTAAAAGTTTTTTATGACCTAAATCGGTTGTCAAAGTGACCGTTGTTTGTTCACTGGATGTAAGTGTTTTTTGACCTAAATCGGTTGTCAAAGTGTCTGTTTTTTGTTCACTGGATATAAGTCTTTTATGACATAAATCGGTTGTGAAAGTGACTGTTTTTTGTTCACTGGATGTAAAAGTCTTTTATGACCTAAATCGGTTGTCAAAGTGATTGTTGTTTGTTCACTGGCTGTAAAAGTCTTTTATGACCTAAATCAGTTGTCAAAGTGTCTGTTTTTTGTTCACTGGATATAAGTCTTTTATGACCTAAATCGGTTGCCAAAGTGACTGTTTTTTGTTCACTGGATGTAAAAGTCTTTTATGACCTAAATCGGTTGTCAAAGTGACCGTTGATTGTTCACTGGATGTAAGTCTTTTATGACCTAAATCGGTTGTCAAAGTGACCATTGTTTGTTCACTGGATGTAAAAGTCTTATATGACCTAAATCGGTTGTCAAAGTGACCGTTGTTTGTTCATTGGATATAAGTCTTTTATGACCTAAATCGGTTGTCAAAGTGACTGTTTTTTGTTCACTGGATGTAAAAGTCTTTTATGACCTAAATCGGTTGTCAAAGTGACCGTTGTTTGTTCACTGGATGTAAAAGTCTTTTATGACCTAGATCGGTTGTCAAAGTGACCGTTGATTGTTCACTGGATGTAAGTCTTTTATGACCTAAATCGGTTGTCAAAGTGTCTGTTTTTTGTTCACTGGATATAAGTCTTTTATGACCTAAATTGGTTGTCAGTGACTGTTTTTTGTTCACTGGATGTAAAAGTCTTTTATGACCTAAATCGGTTGTCAAAGTGACTGTTTTTTGTTCACTGGATGTAAGTCTTTTACAATCTAGAACAAAAAAGACTTTTACGTTCACAATGTCACAATGTAGTCAACATTTTCTTTGAGTTTCTGTTAATGTGGAGCTGTGCAGTTTTCAAAAAATCGTTTGAATGTTTTTTTTTGCTCGCGATGCCCGCAAAAAAACTCATTCTCGAATGCAAAGGTAGCATTTTGCAATCTAGAATCAAAAATAACTATTCTAAACATCAAGATGCAATTTTTAGCACATCAGGATCCATGTCGCCAAACGCAGGAATATCGGCCAACAAAAGAGAAGAGTTGCGTAAATACCCTTTTGCCCCGACTAACAATAAACTAGGCGAAAAGAAAAGTCAACCCTGGTGGACGATACAGTCGTAAACAACTCAACTATCAGTGAAGTAGGCAAAAGTGACAGTCCTGTTTTTGGCGGAAGTTATTTAAACCACTTGTACGACAATAGAGAAAGGGAGCCTAGCTGGACAATTCTATTGTGTTCAAAAGAATAGGGAATATCCCTCCCATTCACACGCAACCTATATAAGCACAAGGGGCACTTCATATCACTTCTTCTGCATATTCCGCCTTGTCTCATTTTTAGCAATTTGAGGACCAAGGTCAGATTCCAAGGTCTGTTATAAATAAATAATTCCGTCTCAAAAACCAGGCTACTCACTGTTCGTATTTGTATTTGTATTTAAATCAATATTGACGAATTTCTATGTTTGTAATTTTTTGTGTTTTAAAGTAAATAAAAGGAATGTTTGTTTTCCACAACCGGTTGTATCTTATTGAATTTAATTCCACAGCTGTGAACAACGTTTAATAAATCATAGCAGTTCCAGTGGTGCAAACCACCAAAGGCTAAAACTGTGAAAATTCTAAATTTTCAGAAGCTTCCCTTCCTGGTATGAAAGATAATCGAAATAGAAGAAATTATCGTAATAGCCAAATCCTGTAGGTTGTCTCCTTGTACCTCAAAACCAAGAAAAAGCTGAAATTAGTTCTTGCGACTTAGGAAAACATTGGCAAAGGATGTCCTACGTCTGCTGAAGTGCCAAGGAGCATGACCTGTCTTCTTTCTGTATCGACTCGTATTTGACAGGCAACTGCCTCGACCCTTTGATCAATATCCGACTGTCATTGCACTTAAAGCATCTTTCTATCGAGTGATGTCTATTACGCACCTTAGTTTCTAATTAGTAATAGAAAAAACCATTCACGTTTAACCCACTGAAAGCTACTCGAGTATAAGGCCCTGAACACACGGGATTCCGTTTCCCAGATTCGGTATGCGGGATACAGAATCTTAGTCTGTTCAGACACGGCGACTGAATCTCAGACGCGGGCCTTCAGTCACTTGCAGTGCCGTGCTGTTATGGACCTAGCATTGCTGTTCTTTGTTTCTGTCGAATTAGTCTAGAAGTGCTGTATTTAAAGTCAGGGATTGGGCTCTACAAAGCTAATAAACTTTTCATTGTCAAATAATGTACGCTCTATGATCGTTGTATAGTAAGAAACGCCTTGCTTATTCGATTTAAATAGAAGTTGCAGAAAATCTGCTACGCCTATGATATGATATCATATGTTGTGGCTGGCAAAAGTAGGCGAGTCCAGGCCGTGGTACACGTGGACTCATATCCTCTATATGCTCCAATGGTAAATCGGTATCCGAGATACAGAATTTGTTGCCGGCGGCCGAAATGGAGAGATAAGGAAAATCGGCCGCCGGCGACACATTCTGTATCTCGGATACCGATTTACCATTGGAGCATATAGAGGATATGAGTCCACGTGTACCACGGCCTGGACTCGCCTACTTTTGCCAGCCAGAACATATGGTATCATGTCATAGGCGTAGCAGATTTTCTTCAACTTCTATTTAAATCGAATAAGCAAGGCGTTCCTTACTATACAACGATCATAGAATGTACATTATTTGGCAATGAAAAATATATTAGCTTAGTAGAGCCCAATCCCTGACTTTAAATACAGCACTTCTAGACTAATTCGACAGAAACAAAGAACAGCAATGCTAGGTCCATAACAGCACGGCACTGCAAGTGACTGAAGGACCGCGTCTGAGATTCAGTCGCCGTGTCTGAACAGACTCGGATTCTGTATCCCGCATTCCGAATCTGGGAAACGGAATCCCGTGTGTTCAGGGCCTAATGTAAATTTTTCTTGTAATGAACAATCCTGGTCTATATATAAAAAAGTGTAAGGTGCAATTTACAAAAAAATGTTTAATGTCCTTGTAATTATTAAAAAAGACAAGAAAAACTTTCGATATGAAAATATTTCGAGTTCCATTAATAAATAAACAAAAATATAAAAGTGATGTCTCATCGGTTTAGTATTTAAAACGTTATCTTCTATCATTTTGAACTTTGAACAGTTGCAAGTTGAAATTTATCTTTAACTAAAAACATTTAAATCATTTGCAACGGTACATCCAAATCCAAACAAAAAAATTCTCACACAAACGTCTGTAAAATTATCATCATGAAATGAAAATTATTTATTAACGTCCACCACTTGGAAAATTTACAAATTGCTTGTTATTTTGATTGCACTGACGATTTTAACAAGGCGTCTGGCTAACATTTTTATGATGGGCATTTACAGCATCTTTGGTAATAAAACCGTATGGTGCACTGAGCTATTTTACAGTCATTAAGTGTACTGTATAACTGCATTTTTTGTTGAACATCCTTTATGAGCAAAGAGGCATCTACACTCCATACGATGACCATTATTAAAATTTGTCATTTTTACGTTTTATAACAAACGTCAACAGTCCTGCGTTTTCTACAATTCTTATGCTTCATAATAATTTATATTGCAGAACATACCTTACGTCCTGGGGTCACTCCAGGCCAATCGCGCTCGACAATAAATCCAGTAAACGCTTTGCTTGCTGGAGCCTTGGGGTCTGGGTTGGTTCGGGCCAGAACAAAGTACCTAGATACGATGCTATTAGCACTGCTCTCTACCGTTCAAATCTCTTATTACCAGTTCGCGACACCTCCATTTGTAATCCACATTTTCTGACCATTAAGAATCCAATCGTCTCCCTTCTTTTCCGCTTTCGTTCTTACTCCATTCACATCTGAGCCTGCCCCAGGTTCTGTTACAGCGTATGCCTGCAAAAGTAATGAATAGATCCTTACCACCACTGGAGCTAATTTGTTTTACTTACAGCAACTAAAGGTTCTTCGATTAGCCGTCCTAAATATTTCTTCTGTTGCTCCTTATTGCCAGCTATAAGAACAGGCGTTTGCTGTTACAGAAAACAATGTATACAGTAAAAAATGTGTTGTATACAGAAAAATACAGCATTTAAATGATAAAAAACTTGGCTGTCACCTTGTCCGATAATCTTCACGACAAATACCATAATTATAATTTTTAACGCAGATTTATTAACTTGAAATTATTACTAACCCCTAAGCCACTAGCTTCCAGCGCAGTCATAATTCCCGTGCAGCCATAGGCCAATTCCTCTGCAATAACACAGCCGTCAAACACACCAAGGCCCATTCCACCTGTAAAAAACCATTCAGTAATCAATTCCTACAACCTACATTTTCATTCCTACCGCAATCTTGTGGGATATGTCCGTTCGTCAAGCCAAGAGACCAGGCTTTTTTAATGATATCCCAGGGATACTTCCCACTGCGATCGTACTCGCCTGCCACTGGAATAACCTCCTCTCGAACAAATTTGCGGGCCAGCTCCTGGAATTCCTTCTGCGTGTCTGTTAGCTCTGTGGAGTAGGAGAGCTGATTTATGTGAATCTAATGTTATTTGTACATACCAAAGTTGAATCCAGTTGAAGGTGCGCCTTCGGTGGCATGATTTAAAGATGTGGCGTACAGCCGGGCACTCGGCCGCAGGGAAGCCCTAATAATCTGCAATAAGCTCGTTAATAAGTTTAATTGGTGGACATATCGCTATAATCTTACCTGGCTGAAGCTGAGCATGGTGATGTGGATGTGGAGTTGACCTCAATGAGTTGCAACTAATAAGTGACTGAAATGTAGGTAGGAAGCAGCCGGTGAGTGATGCTGATTTACGTGACCTGAGCTGAAAACTGGACTTTGTTATCTGATCTTTGCAATTTGTACTTTATATTATCTATAAATATTTTTGGTTATACCCATCTCTGTTTAGATGCAGTTCAATGTCCGATAAAAAAAGGACGGCAATCCAACACGACATAACCTTGCTTTCCAGTATGTAAAGTTAGTTTCAAACCTACATATCCCGGGGTGTATTGCCAGTTTTCAATATGTCGTTCGGTGCAGACATTGGATTTTTCCCAGACGTAAATATGTACGAAATAAATAGTATATTAAGCAACAAGTTTAGAAACGTCAAGTTTTACTCAACAAGTATGGCTGCCTTGAGTACGAGCGTTAGCCAGTACTTAAATAGCTATATGAGTTCAATAAAACCACTTTTCTAACGCGTTTTGTATACTATTTTAACGCATTTCATGTAGAAATGTGAAATATTAGATGCTTACTAGCAACCAGTGAGACAAATGTCTCATTTAATAACTTTTTTCTCTATCTCTTACGGTTTGGCTGCTGAAACAGCGTCCCGGACAGACAAGTCTATTAGATAAAGGATATAAAAGTGACATTAAATGTCAAAGCATAACCAATCTGAGCATAACAAAAGCACAATAAGCAGCTGCAACTGATGTTATGCATTTGGCAGTACTGAAGTGTATTGTTGGTGGCGTTGTAAGTCTATGTCAAATTTCAGGTTAGCCGTTTACGTTTTGCGTCGATCTGTGTCAAAACTGACCAAAAATCAAACCTGCTAATCTTGAATTTGACATAGACTTACAGCGCCACCAACAATACGTTTCAGTATTGCCAAACGTAAGACGAATCGTCGTTGCTATGCTGTAATGGTTGCTATGGTGTAAAGTACTACATTACTAAACGATTTTGCTTGTAGAAATGTAGTACATTACCAAATGAAATACTATAAACTCATTTACAACTCTAGGATTTTTGTGAACGTTTTATGGAAAACATTTCGGCAAATTAAGCTTTCAAGTGAAAACAAAATTAGTGACGATAGATGTTAGGTTTAGAACAATAATAGTATTTCTACGTATCTGTAAATGTAGAGGGTTGTCCAGTGATTTATACCTCTCTATTACTTTGTACAAGATTATTTGGCTAACGCAAATATAAACATTGTTATGCTTTCAATGGCCTCTTACGAGTTTAATAAACTAAAAGAACTGCTCTAATTAATATCCACTATTGTAATATTTGATTAAATTTCTTAATTCTAATTAAATGACTCTCTCTACAGTGTTAGGTCGCTACATCCAAATTAATTACCACGAATTTGCTATTGTTAATTAGTTAAAGCCCTATTAAACATTTAATTATAAGCACTCTGTATGCTGCGATTTAACTAATGGGATTTTACAAGCGTGGTATTTTTTACTGAGGGAACCTACAATAATTCAATATGGTTTCCTGTTGTCGAAAGTACATAAATAGCTCCGAATTTTAATTAAATCGTTGATGTCCACGCAATAAACGCGGTTGCTATGCAATATTAATCGAACGTAAGTACTCCGCGCATAAACCAAACACATCTACTGACGCCACGAACCACCGGAAGTAACGCGCAAAGCGAGGCCAATCGAGGACAATCACAAAAACTAACACTTTAGATAGCAGATCTAACCGTTTGATGGCTTCTGCAATGAATCTTGGGCTACCTGCCCCGAGCTGGACCTCCTACAATGCTATGGACAAGCCGTTGTTGCCGGCCTGCAGTTAGCTAGGCCCGAATCTGCGCTGGCACCCACCTGATGTTCGGCTGCTACTCTCGAAGACCTTCCGAATCACTTTCAATGAAGCTGGGGGGGTCTTAATGTAGGACTCCGTTGCACTACACGTATGTTGCTTGCTGATACACTTGTACAAAAACTTATAAAACTGGCTGCACCTCCGTAGAATAACATCCAAGTACCATGGCTTCCATTGGACCAAGTCGAAGCCACGTATTTACCTGTGCCCAATGCAAAGAAGAACTTCCACAAATCACCCAGGATACACTCTTTCAATGAAACACTGCTTGTTGATAATTTAGGTATTTAATTACACACAGAAATTACTTATTTTGGGGCAGATTGGCAAAAACACAACCAAACCTCTTCAAGAAGCCACATTTTATGTTTTTGTTGCATGAAATGCCAAGCCTACTCCGATTTTAATTTGTTTTTTAACAAAGATAAAACTATTCTAAAAACGCCATTCTATCAGTTATTTTTAAGGCCTACGCTATTTTATAACAAATCTGAAATTTAAATTATTACATTTACCTACTGGACATTCTTATAATAAATATATGTCTTTTTGGTTATGTTTTCATTACTAATAATTATTATTTGAATTATAAGGCTACTAAAATGTGTCCATAGCAACATATATTGTATGTACGTATAGTGTACATTTCCAAATAACTCTAAATTATTACGATTCAACAACGCACATATTAGATATCGCTACAGGCCTAAAAGAACCTGGGCTTGGTTGATTATTGTTTTCCATTTTTTTCTATCCATAGCCATATCCTTGCAGTTTTGGACTTCTAGATTATTTAGATCGGCCTTCACTGCACCCAGCAATCGACGCTTAGGTATTCCTTTCCTTTTCTTTCCTTCTGTCGTATCTTGAAGGACTTGTAGCTCTACGATCTTCAAATATTATCACATGTTTCAACAAGGGAATCCTTTGGGCTTACATTATTCCCACTATAAATCTTTTCTATAGTCAAAAAGTACCACGCTTGAATTGCATTTTAATTTTTCCATAATTTGCATGCTATATTGGCCAACCTCGTCTAACGCCTTGGTGGCTCACTTTTTGAGGTCACCGAACTCGTTTGGCCACCTTCAGCTTGTACGACGCGAATTATCGATACGTTTTTAGGACGTAACTAGATCATGTCGTCGATTGTTTGTAGGTGTTTTTCACAGGTGTGCGACGTGTTCTGTTAATTGCGCGCTTGGCTTCCTCTCTCTTTGTTAGCGTTACTTGAGCCGATCGCATGAAATATTTCGTTGTCGAGCTTCACCCTAGCTTGTAGCTGTTTGATAGTGATTTCTAAGGGCAAAATAGTGTCCCTTAGTTCGCTCAAGTTATCGCTGTTCTTTACGATTTAATTTAACTGAGATTACTGGGTTTTCTTTACCCATTGCACTTGATTGAGGATTCTTATATATTGTTTATTATTGTAATTAGGCACTCGCGGTACGCATTTATAGAGTTGACCTTGGAGTCGTTAAAGGTTGTGCTACTAGTTCGGCGGTCGATTTGCAAAGCCACTGCTGAGGTTCCATTGTTAAACCGAAGCTTTTGCTGCTGTTTTCGATTTACTGCTGGAGCTGTTGAACACGAGCTCCATAGTTTTGCAGGTCTTTTCCGAAAGTCATATATCCGAGAACTTTTCTTGGTAGGTGAACGTTGCAGATTATTGCTGTTAATTCCCCGGTGCAGTGTCGCATTATCTTTTCCCTACCATAGATTCACCGGTTAAACCTGCATCGCCCTTGAGTCTTTAGTCAAGTTTTACTTGTGCTTTAACCGAACATACGACATTTCTACTTATTGTGGTGGTATTTTGTTAACTTCCTGCTATGTTTGGTTTATAACGTTAGCGTAAACTTGCTAATTGCTTGCTAATTTAACGTGCCTATCTAATACCAAGAGACTTGTTAGCAGATTAAATGTTTAACGCTCTTATGTGTTATACAGGGTGATTCATAATTAGTGAATCAAACTGAAATGGTAGATGCCTCATGCCAAAAGACGACAAAAAGCCTATATGGACATATATACTTAACCAAACGGTTACCTAGACACAGGCTGTTGCTTGTTGGAAAAGCAACATAATTGTTTCCAATTATTAATAATAACAAGGCATATCAAGTGCAGCCAAAACAAAATGTGCGTTAAATCTGACAGATATTCATCACTGGTACGTGATTTGTGTTTTGTAAATATTCTAATAATTGATTTGTTTTTATTGTTAAACTGTACCTACGTTAATTACTTGATGGAGAGGTTTACTTCAGACGAGTATATGTTTAATTATGGATACTAGAACGCGTTGGCCATCCTATGTCTGGCCCTGCCAGCGTAAAAAAACGGTTAACAATAAAAATGCTTGCTTAATCTGGTAGCCAGCAGACGTCCGGCCCTGTCAGCGTTAACAATACAAATGCTTGCTGCGTCGCCACTTGTGTGCGGTCGGCATGTGCGCGCGCCAGAGCTTACGGTCGGACGATCGGCGACCGGCGGCATCAGCTCTTATAATATAAGATTGTAATTGTAACGCACGTGGAGCAGCTGGGGAATACCACCAAGGGTATCTAAACATCTATTGCTGCACTCGATATACCTTGTTATTATTAATAATTGGAAACAATTATTTCACTTTTGCAACAAGCAACAGCCTGTATCTAGGTAACCGTTTGTTTAAGTACATATGTTCATCTAGACTTTTCGTCTTCTTTTGGCATACGGAATCTATCATTTCAGTTTGATTCACTAATTACGAATCACTCTGTATACTAATGAAGTTGCATGGGTACCTCTTCTTCGTTACGAGTTGTTATAACCTGTCACTGAAGCTTTAAAACTTTTGTAATTTAGCTTATAACAATAGCAGTGGCTTTCGTAAGTAGCGTTGGTTTATCGGTAACTTACGCGAGTACTTGTAATTATTTTGTTGTGCTGGAATCAGTGTGCTCAATAAAAATATATTCATAGGTTTACACTAACTTTAGTTTGATGTATAGCCAATGCAAGTAATTTATGTGCCAAACCTTTTTGAGTAAATTTAAGGGTTATAGTAGGGTAATGGACTGGAGTTGTATTGAAAGGCTTCTTGGCGCCCCCTGACAATTTGAACAGTATTTGCTAATTTTGGAAAAGAATCGCACACCGTCTTCACTGTAGCTAGTCGGCCATCCTATTCGTCCATGTAGCCTGAACGTTTGTTTGATACTATTTGAAACTGTTCGTAGTAACTGAGTTTGATTAGTCTGGGACTTTAGTCCAACATTTATTTACAGATCGTACAAAGTTCTACTACAGTTACACTGATTAAATTCTCCGCTACAATCTTCTCTTTCAAACAACTCACAGGGATTTTCCATGATATTTCCAACAATGAGATTCCTTTGTAATTCTCACATAATGTTGCATCGTATTTTTGTATGTTGAACATAGTACTGATTTTGGCCACTCTTTAGGCAGTTATTCCCTAGTCTATATGTTTTTAATTAAGTCATGCAACCTACTCCCTAAAGATTATTTTCCAACTTCATTGTTCTTCAGCTGACTTATCAACCCCATGACTAAAAGTAATATGTTACACATAGCTGAAGTTTTTACCCTTCAGAAAAAATGTAATATTTTGGACCCAGCATATACAGGGCGAACACCTTAAAAAAATCCCTCGCATCCAAACACACCACACATTCAACACACTTTAATCTAACTTAAAGCTAATTTAACAGATGAGTTTACATTTATTGTTACTTCGAGAAACATCTCGGCTACGACACGATTGGTACCTATAGTCTATCTAAGTTACAAGACTTTTAAAGCGTCAGGTTCCAAGAAATCGCAACAAATAAGAGTTATCCAAGCAATTTCATTAGTGCAAAACTTAACAGTGTTAAATAGTTAAGCCGCTAACAAGTCTTTTGGCATTAGGTATTTAGGTTAAATTAGCAAGCAATTATAAGTTTACGGTGATGCCATAAACCAAACATAGTAGGAGGTGAACAAAATACCACCGCAATAAGTAAAAATGTAGTATGTTTAGTGAAAGCACAAGTAAAACTTGAACAAAGACTCCGGAGTAATTCGGGTTTAATTGTTGAATCCAGGCTTGCGGAAAGAGTAATGTACAGTCGTGTTCAAATAAATCTGGGACAATGTTTTTTTCATATGTAGGTTCAGTTAAGAATTGAAGAATAACTTCATGGATTTTCTGCTATCAGAAAGAGTTACATTAAACTTTAACAGGTAATGAAATCTATAACTCTTTCTGATAAGAGGAAATCCATGGAGATATTCTTCAATTCTTAACTCAACCTGCATGTGAAAAAAACACTGTCCCAGATTTATTTGCACACGACTGTACATCAGTTCGTGTTTACTTTGGACAACACAGGTTTGTGTTCAGAAACTCCCAGAATAATGCGAGATTGCACCGCGAAATTAACAGCAATAATCGGCAGCGTTCAGCTACCAACAGAAGTTCTCGGATATACGACCAGATCTCGGCAAAGGCTTTCGGAAAACAGCTACAAAACTATGGAGTTCGTTTTCGACGACTTCGGTAATAAATGGTCAACAGCAACGAAAGCTTCAACTTTACAACGAGACTTCATCAGTAGCTTTGCAAATCGCCCGCCAAACTATTAGCACAACTTTTAACGACTGCAGGGTCGGCTCTATAAATTCATAATGCGTGTGTCGCCTTAAAATAATAAACCAGAGGGAATAAGCGCACACCTAGGAATCCGTAATCAAGTGCGATGGGTAAACAAAACCCAATAATCTTCATGAAATTAATCCATAAAGACCCGCGATAATGCGAGTGAACTAAGGGACACTATTTTTCCCCCACAAATCACTATCAAACAGTCTCAAGCTAGGGCAAAGGTTAACAACGAAATATTGCGTGCGATCGGCTCAAGGAAAGTTAACAAAAAGAAAGGAAGCCAAGCGCGTAACTATTAATACAAGTCGCGCAGTGTATGCAGTATTTATTTTTATTTTTAAATCCAGTCAGTATTAAAGGATATTAAAAACACAATCCTATGAATGAATTGTGGCAGTTGAAAAAGCAACAAGTTACAATGCGTGAGAATATTTACTTGAAAAAGACGTACAAATTTTGAAATCACGCTGAACGTTGAATTCCTATTAGTTGTGAATGCATAATAATTTTAATGTTATACACAGTGGCAAAATATCTTTCCCTGTGATAATATTTATTATGATATTCAAAGGAGAAGTCAATTTTGAAAGTCAACCTGAGTTATATTGTTCTATTGTATATCATTCATTTAACGTAGCGAGTGAGTGATCGTTTTTGTGCCAATGAAATTGTTTCTGAAGCTCCTGGAGCAGAGCCAACCAGTAAAACAGCTAGTGTGGTGTTCCACAACGGAACAATTCAAAGTCAGATACATACAAAAATACGGCAAAGGTCAGTGAACGTTTTATTGAGATTTCAATGTGTGTTTTAAATTAAGTTTGATTTGAGATAATTCAGAATCACTGTCTATTTAGATTTAATAACTATTTAGACAGTAAGAAATGAATTTGTATTCTAAATTCAAAGTTAAATCAACATCTGAATAGTTTTAGGTGGAATTTGCGGACCTTGGAACGGATTCGAAAAGGGACTGGAAGATCGCGGTAAAAGCGTCGACTTTTCCCCCAGGCTTGACGAGGAGTTTCCCTAAACGTCTTTCAGAAATATGGACGGCTTTGGCCAGTCCGTGGAAGTTCTCCACACAAGAAAATGATACCTAGCGTTTCCCAGGGTGCCTTCGATCAACAAGGTGTTTGTGAAAACTGTAAATAAGGGACTGCACGGGATATTCCCTTGACCGTTATCCGCTCTGAGATCGATCTGAAACTCCGAATTGTAGACGAGACGATAACGGAATTTCATGATTCATGAGCCATAATTTCGATTAAATCGAGACTTGTCTAACCGACACGATAATACTTTTGACGGTCACATTTACGGAGCCGAATGCACCACGCATAATCAGTTACCTTGCGACCTCTGAGCAAACCGAGCCCCGAGCGGAGGGAAAAAAAATGTTACCTCTTCTTCCTTCCTTAATAAGCGTAATATGAACGGTAACTTGCATTTTTAAATGACCCTAAAAGTCTCTTTATTTACTGCAAATTGTATGGTCTGATTTTTAGATATGGTGTGATTATTCAGGTGGATTTTTTAGATGACATTGCTGTGTCCATGATTTTCAAGAATTACTCTAATCATTTTTGCTGCATACTTTCTCATCGTGCTTCCATTTGCATTTCTTATTCCAGAAAATTGGATTAAATCTTAAAACAATGCTTATACGTAATGCATACATGAAACATCGAAAATAATGTTGAAATAGCCGTCTTTAAAAACCCAAACGTCAAAAACGTCTTTAAAAGCTCAACATTCAAAAACGCTCAAAGTCTGTATCTACTTATTTGAGTCGGACCCTGTTCGTATTCCCGTGCATTAAGCACGCGTATTCTTTAAGAGCGATACACAGCTGTAGCGATTGGTTCTTGTTTTAAACTACACAATTTTACCTGAAAGTGGGCCCGAAGACTTGCCGTGTGGTGTATTAATTTGACCCTGGATTGAGTCATCCAAACCTTGGATGGTGTGATACGTACAAAATAACCACACTCAATGCGGGGAATCCCCGGTTTCTGGTAAGCCTTAAGGCGAACTTGCACAATACTTTCAGAAGTCGCAGAAACGTTCAGCCCCCACCTGAGGCTGGTTTACAACTAAGGCTCAAGTTGCAAATGCTTCGAAGTTGAAAATTCCCTCGTTCCGCGGACAGGAACTGGAGTCGCGTTTACCACTGCACCCGCGAAATTAAGTTTTACAATTCGCGCACTGTCGATTGCACTGGTTAAATCCAATTAACAGTAGAAACATATTAAACAAGTTGGTTATATCTTCAAGTAAGAAAATGAACACTACAGGCAAGGGATACCGAGGCTCGTTTCAACCTGTATGCTACTGTGTTATCGTCTTCAACTTCCCATTTAGATCACCAGCTATGTTTAGATTTTCTTCTTCCTTGACCATTTGCTTTTGCAAGTATTCTCAAAATGATTTCTTTTTTGTTGCCATTTCATTCTCATTTGTTTCATATCATATTAATAGTTATCGTATCTTCTTTTTATTACATTTTAGGTCCATATTCATTATTCTTTTGTTGGTGGTAGTGATATCAAAAAGTAGCTATTCAGTACATGAGTACTCGTTACTTGACAAGATTCGAAGTAATGGATGCCTATCTACTTGCAATAGTATTCGTTACATTTTTAAAGCAGTTACTGAAGTTTAACCTTGCTTTTTATTTTATTTCCGTCATACTGTTTGCATATAAGCCCCGAGCGCAATTCTCAATTCTGAGAAAAAAGTAAGCACGCAGTTTTGTTTGTTGCGTCAGCTATCACAACTCCGTGAATGTGGAGAATGCTCGCCACGTCGCTCCATGTAATACAAACGGATACCTAGCAAGCTGGTAGCTGAACTTTCAGGTACTCGATACGAACTGGCTGCATATGTTGGCGTGACGCACGTACAGTAAACGAGTTCGATAACTAATACAAAATAACGAATACTACAACAAAAAGTAACTAAAACTGACATCACTAGTTGGTATATGTTTCATTATGTATGTATTCATGTTGCTCTCTCTTAATATGGCTATGGCTATTCCTGTCATTGCTCTCTTCTTGTATCATCAGGAGCATAGAAAAGTGAACGACTCCTGTTGTGGTCCGACTATAAGCATTTAGGTAAAATCTAGTACAAAGTATACTAATAAATGATCGAAACATTTTAAATTAAAAAACGAAATACAAAATTTATTTTTGAAAATTATTAAAGTAGATCACTTTTCTACGTTCCAGACGGTACTACTCCTGGCCAAAGCAACACATTTGTTTCTATTTGTTTTATTTTTCTTTTGGTTTCAGATACCTTTAGATAGGCAATCGACATTGCATTTTTCCATTTCTATAACTAGTTTGTAACACGGCGTTTTATCTAACCTTATACTCTACTGTACTATTATTTTATATTGCCCTGGGTGGCTAGCTTATACAGTCGGAGAGGTATAAGACTCTATTAACATCGTCAGTGTGGCTAAGGGCAGCTAATAATGTTTTGGGTTGGCTTGTTGTCACCTGGAATGCTGGACGTACACATGCAAACACTACCAGCAATAAAAACCCAACAGTTGACATAAAAAACATAAAATCTGTAAGAAAATCACAAACACAAGAAAATACATACAGGGTCCGGCAACATAACTTCCTTTTTTGAAATGCGCGCCATTCAGGCTGTAGGAGTCGTAGTGGGCCGGGAGTAGTCTCATTTGACACGCGTGGTTCTAAAGTTTTGTTTCCTTTTATGTCAGTCGTCATCATGGGTTGGAACAGTAAGGAGCGTGCGTTTTCCGTCGAGGTCTACTTTTCGAACGGATGTTTTGTAGTCGCAACCCAGCGCGCCTTCCGAAATCGCTTCAATGTAGCCCCATTGGGCCCTGTCCCGGACCGGAAATCAATTATTACATGGGTCCCTACGTTCAGACAAGCCGGGAGTGTGACAAGACGAAGAACTGGAGTCCCTCGGCCCATCAGATCACTTGAGAACATTGAGGCAGTAAGAGCTTCAATCTTGCAATCCCCACGGAGTTCTACTAGCAAACATGAATCTGCGCTTGGACTTTCCGATCGTTTACTGAGGCGAATTCTTCACGATGACCTTCATTACCATCCGTACAAGTTGGCGATTGTGCAGGAACTCTCCGAAAGCGACTTCAATTTTCGGAGGAACGTATGTGAGGCGCTTCTCGAAAATGTTTCAGAGGACGCAATTGTCTTTTTCAGTGATGAAGCCCATTTTCACTTGAGTGGATGCGTCAACAAACAGAGCATACGCTACTGGGCTGACACCAATCCCCGAGAATTGCATCAAAGGTCTTTGCATTCACCTAAAGTCACAGTGTGGTGTGCAATTTCGTCAGCAGCGGTTTTTTGAAGAAAATGAGGCCACAGTGAATTCAGACCGGTATGTAAACATGTTTGAGGATTTTTTTCTACAACTTGATGACTTGGACTTAGGGGACATTTGGTTCCAACAGGACGGAGCAACGCCTCACCCTTCAAGGGCATCGATGGCTGTTTTGAGGGAACACTTCCCGGAGCGCCTCATCTCAATAAGAGTCGATTTGGAGTGGCCAGCCCGTTCCCCCCGATTTGTCCCCTTGCGATTTTTGTTTGTGGGGTTTTTTAAAATCCCGCGTTTATGTCAAACGTCCAAGGACCCTACAAGACCTAAAGGCCAACATCCGGGCAAAAATTACCAACATACCCGTTGGTATGCTGGTAAGGGTCATGACAAACGCCAGAAATCGGCTTATTCAGTGTATGGGCAATAGGGGGTGTCACCTACCTGATATGATTTTTAAAACTATGTAAAACAGAACTTTAGATATCTACCTACATTATAAAAACAAAAATTAAAAATCTGATTCACAAAATGAGTTTTATTGCGTTTTGATAAAAGGAAGTTATGTTGCCGGACCCTGTATAAACATATACACAATAAAAAGATTGTGTGCCACATGTATGAAAACGTCTTAAATTGGTCGCTAAAGTTCAGCTATCAATGCAAAGTCAAATGTCACTAGCGCGAAATGTAATGGAATTCCGCGAACAAATAAACTCGCGCGAAGTTGTCTATTCTTAAAATGCGCTCGTCCTAGAAGCGCTGAAATGCCAGGTTACGTGGGCGCATTCAAATGACGCAACCGCGAGGTTCTGGTTGCATGGGATTTCCCGTGCTTTCAAAAACGAGAACGATGGCCCCCGATATCGCAATAATATCTCACCTTGCACGGTGGTTATAGCTAGCAACTAACCTGGCTTTTAGTTGCTCCCAAATATTCTCGTAATAGCACAAGAAAGGCGCTACTTCTATGGCGTCGAAATGATAGCCTTCTAGCAGCAGCAACAGCCTTTGGAGATGATGCACCAGCATATGGCTGCTTGCGGAAGGTAAGTTCACACTCAGGGTTCCCTGTGTGACGGTGGCGAATAATGCAGGGCATAACACACTACACAGAACACTTTTAGTGCTGTCATTAGCATGCTTCACACCTCTGTTGATCCGTACGCACGAGTCGTTTACCTGCTTACGACCCGCACCTTTTACTGGTTTGGGTGGGAATGAATCTCCCGCGGACCCTCACGACGTTGTTGCAATTCTACTTATCACTCCGCTGCCCGGAATTATGCTGTTGTATACGCAAATTTACTTACGTTTGCACTCGTGAGCTCGCGTACAGATACTTATAATACGGGGCCGCTTATGCATTGTTACTGCTTATACTACGTACTTACTTGGTTAAGGTATAATGAAACATATGGTTAACCTTAATTGCTAACAGTGTATAATAGGTGGCACTAATTGGCCCGTTTCAAGTTCCCTTCCTTTCTATTTTATGTTCCTATACTTACTTTTAATGTAGCTTTACTCGTCCTTTCTCATTGCCATGTGGTTTCTCTTTGTGGCTATTTTACTTGTAATTTTGAGTCCCGTGTATTTAATATTTAATAATTACTGAATTATTGATCATTACATCATTACATAATTTGTTCCTAAAAAAGCTGTAGTTGAGTGTAACATTAATAACAAAACTCAAGTTTTCTAAAAGTTGAATATATTTATTTCACGTTCTACAAATAATTTGTTCGCTTTTAAGCATAAAATAGCACCATAGAATTGTTCAAAGTAAAAAGACATTCTTATAGTCCCTAACTTAGAGACTTCGCCATTTCAATGATATTACGTGAAATGACAACACGCTGAATCTGGGCAGTGCCTTCGTAAATCTGGAAGATCTTGGCATCTCTCATCAACTTCTCCACTGGGTATTCGCTATTGAATCCGTTTCCTCCAAATATTTGTACGGCATCTGCAGCGCACTTATTAGCAACATCTGCTGCTAGGCACTTGGCAATTGAAGCCAAGTATGTATTTCGCTTGCCATTATCGTTCAGCCATGCTGCCTTCATCCAGGCCAAGCGAGACGTCTCCACGCCAACCGCCATATCAGCCAACATGAACGCAACTGCTTGGTGCTGTGCAATTGGGACTCCAAACGTTTTCCGTTCATTGGCGTACTTCGATGCCTCATCTAGGCACCGTTGGGCTACTCCTGTTGCACCGGCAGCTACCTGCAGACAGAATGAATGAACGCAACCTACTACAGATAACGACCATTTCAATCATTTATGATCGCTTTGTAGAATGTTACCCCCGGTCTTGTTTTGTGAAAAAATCCCATGCAAACTTTAAATCCGGCACCTTCTCCCAGCACGATGTTTTCTTGAGGTACTCGGACATCCTCGAAAGTTACACCGGCAGTGTTGGATGCTCGCTGACCCATGTTTATCTCCTAAAAACGTGTTTTAATGTACACACTTTGAAACGGGGCCAACACAATTACCTTTTTCCCAGGTACAACACCAGGCCAGTCTCGTTCCACAATGAACCCAGTAAAAGCCTTACTGGCGGGAGCTTTTGGATCTGGATTGGTGCGAGCCAGAACGAAATACCTTCATTGGAACATAAGTTAGCAGGTAGGGCATTTTTCAAGACAATTTGTATTTACCAATTAGCAAGACCACCACTTGTAATCCACATTTTTTGCCCATTGAGGATCCATTCGTCCCCTTTCTTTATTGCTTTAGTTTGAACTCCATTTACATCAGAACCTGCTGCTGCCTCAGTAACACAGTAAGCCTAAAAAATTTGAATTATGTCTTTTACTTGATTATTAGTAGGGTTTACCGTAAGCAAAGGCTCCTCCAGGAGGCGGCCAAGATACTTCTTCTGCTGCTGCTTGCTGCCTGCTAGAATCACAGGCAATTGCTGCCGGTACAATTAAAAAATTATAAAGCACTCAGGCTAGAGCTTACCCCCAACTTGGCACTCTCAATTGCTACTTGTATTCCTGAGCATCCGTACGCCAGCTCTTCGATTACCAAGCAGTCCTCCAATACGGTTTGTCCCATTCCCCCTACAAGTATTTATGAAAACTGTATAACCTGCTTTGAGATCTAAAGTTTTAAAACTTTACCAATGTCAATGGGAATGGAAGCATTTGTAAGGCCTAACGACCAAGCCTTCTTGAATAGCGGCCAGGGGAACTCCCCAGTTTTATCGTAGTGGCTTGCAGCGGGCAATATTTCTTCCCGTGCAAACTTACGAGCAACATCTTGGTATTCCCTTTGCGTTTCACTATAATCTAAATTTGAATAGAAACAAATAGGCTATGTCTTAAGTGAAAACAAACCGAAGCAGTATCCGCCAACCGTTTCTGCAACTGGTTGTCCTTCGGCTTTTGTTAATTGGCTTGACAAAGCCCTAAATGTGGGCCGGGATATCAATCGAAGTGCCTAAATAAATTTGGTGATTGTTAAATTGAGGGAAAAAAAGTTGTAGCTGCGTACCTACCAGCTTCATTGCATATAGGCTAAAACATACAAAACTAAAAGGTTTAAAGGTGTTTAATTCCTGCAGGAAATTAAATAATTCATTAGGAAGCTAACCGCCTTCTACTACTTGTCAACAATTTGAATACAAAGTTCACGAACTGATGAAAATAGCACCAAGGACAACAGGCTGTTCATTAACATAGAGGACCATCATTTTAAGTTCAATTAAAATAAGCTCTTCATTGCAGGGAACCAGAACTCCATTTTCCTTACGAAAAGACACTGCTAACGTGGTAACATATTTGCAATTTAAAAAGAATCAAAATTTACACAACAATTTTCTTAGGTTAGGTTTGAATTGAAACCACATAACCTCATTTACGTCAAAATGTCAGACTCCGAAGTTAAAGTCGAAAACTCAGATGCTGAAGTTAAATGTGAAAATCCAAGAATAATGTTTAAACCAAAAAAACGGAAGCAATTAAGACGACGAAAATCGTCGGACGAAAGTGCAGAATCGGGCAATGAAGATGACCTAAGGTACTAATTTGAGGTTAGGTTACCAATGTTTATTGACTTTTTCTCAATATTCCAGTTCAAAGCTTGAAGAAACGAAGGAGCTGCAGAATCTTCGACGGCGCCAGCATGGAATAAGCGTGGTTGGTTTAGCGCTTGGCAAGAAATCCACAACCGAGGACGAAGGGTCATCGGTAAACATTTGGTTACTACAGCTGCTGAACCGACAGTAACAATATATTTTTAGAAAGACTTATTTCAAGTCAAAGCTGGCGGGATGGTGAACATGCAAGCACTCAGAACTGGCAAGCTGAAGCAGGTCGACGATGCCTACGACACTGGAATTGGCACCCAGTTTTCAGTGGAAACAAATAAAAGAGATGAAGATGAGGAGATGATGAAGTACATCGAAGAGCAGCTAGCAAAACGGAAAGGCAACAAAGCCGAGGAGACCGCATATGAAGGCGAGGATTCCAAGAAGCCTAAATATCTCAGCCCAGAAGAGGCAGCATTGCAAGCGGTTCCAAATCATTTACGGGAGTCCTCAACCAGAAAGAATGAGGAGATGTTGTCAAATCAAATGCTCAGCGGCATCCCGGAAGTTGATCTTGGCATAGAAGCAAAAATTAAAAATATCGAAGCCACAGAAGAGGCAAAGTTGAAGTTGCTGTTTGACCAAAACAGCAAAAAGGACGCTCCTTCGCAGTTTGTGCCTACAAACATGGCGGTTAACTTTGTACAGCACAGTAGATGTAAGTTGAACTTTTTAAATATTCATAAACACTGTGTCTAGGTGCACTCCAGAGCGCACGCAATTTTCAGTAGTTTAGAGCCGTAGAAGCGCTGTAGAGGAAAATTGTGAACGTAAATATGCCCTGCCGGCGCTGGTGCATTACAAATCAACCTAAGCCCATCGAGCTTGTTAGGTTATTTGCAGTCATTGTTATTGTTAATTATTGTAAATTAAAACAAAATATGCATTGACGTCAAATCAATGACTCTCACGGTTTGGAGTACACCCAATACTAAAAATTGCGTATGCTCTAGAGTGCACCTAGACACAATGTAAATTAAATGTCATATATTTTAGTTAATGTAGATACGGAAGGATCCAAGAAGAAGCAGAAAGTTGAAGGCAAAGCAGATGAAAAATCAAAATCTAATAAGAAGTTAGAAAAGGCCACAGACGACTATCACTATGAGAAATTCAAAAAACAGTTCAGGCGATATTAAATTATCTTTCCGTTAAATTATAACGGAAGAATTGTATATATTGAACTCGTATTTAAATATAGTTATGCATTTGTAGTCTCATATCAGGCTAGATATTTATAGTGGTTTGAGCCCCAGGCCAATTTCTCTGTAAAACAACAATACAGATTTTTGGCTAAGTAAAGAACCAATTTATTACATCCATCCAAATATTTGTCAGTAATTTATGGATCTAGCACATACAGCATTTAAAAAAAATGTTTGAAAAGAACACAATATTATATTCCAATAAAGTCGTATAAAATAGAATGTACAAATTTGTGATTTATTTAATTTAATTTTGTATAATTTTAGTTACAAGATAATAATAAATTGTTCGATAACAAAGAGATAGACAATGATTTTTTTGTGTGAGTTACCACAACAAGCTGGATCAAAAATATGAAAACCTATCTTAATCAATATTAAATTTTAAAATCAGCACAGCTTCCATCTTTTTGGGAGGTTTCTTACAGATAATTTTTTTTACAAATTTTTGCTAAATTGTCATTCGTACGGATGGTGTGATTGTTCTACTCTGTTCATCTAATCTTTATCCACTTTGGTGTCTTTGTAGCCATTGGACTTTTTCCATAGATGCATAATGCACTATTCTGTTTAAAATAACGATAATGACTAGAGCGAGTAAAACTTCTTAAATATGAAGACGTAGGACCACTGCAAAGCTTCTGATTCAGTAAATAACTATAAATATACATTTTATTATACGCAAAATTCGGCTCAATTTTCAAACAACTGCAGTAGCAATGACTGCCACGTCATCAGTGAAAAAAGCAATTTTTGTGTTGCCAGTTTCGGGTATGTCGGCTGTGTAAATGAGGAAAAGCAGTGGCCCTAATACACTACCCTGGGGGACTTCGGATTTAATAGGGTAGAAGTTTAGAATGTTGATTTGAATTTTTAACTGATGAGTTTCTGTTGGATAGATACGATTTTATGAGGAGAAAGTAGTTGTGGGTTAGTGAGTTTTTTGTTGTCAAATGTCTGGAAATTTCAAGGAAGACCACGTAGTAAAATTTCTTATCTTCAAGACTTCTGGAGATTGCGTTAATGATTGTGTGGACTTGTTGGGTTGTGGAATAGTGTTCTCGGAACCCGAATTGGTGATTGGGGAGCAATGTTAAGAAATCGTGGTTGGCATAATAATCTTTTTAGTAAGAGTCTTTCAAAAACCTTGCTTGTGATGGATAATAGACTAATGGGTCCTTACAATGACGGTTCTTGCGGCGGCTTTCCTGGTTTCTTAATGATTATTATTTTCAGATTGTAGGAAAATAAGATAGTCTAAGCATGCTGTTAAATATGGCTTTTTTAAGCAGGCGTTTTAAGTACTTTTCCAATGATGAGGTCATATCCTGAGGCCTTGCATATGTTTAATGGTTTAATAATTTGGCAAGGTGCGACATAAACAGTACTAGCGCCTCACAAGAAAGTAGAAGAAAGAAAAGAAAAGGAAACAAGATATAGTATAGGAAATAAACCTTCAACAGCAGAAGAAGCTCTAAAAAAGGACTTACGAAAGATCCCGAAGATTAAACGATATCAACAAGAACAAGATAAAAAACTAATAGAAACAATAAACCAGACAGAAATACAGATGAAGACTCACGAAGAAATAGGATAAAGAGAAAAAATAAATGAGAACAGTAGGAAAGATTCTCTAACAAACAAAGGAAAAGATATATAAAATAATAGATAAAATTGCCACATGGAACATAAGAAACACAAAAGAACAAGAAGAAAGGAAACTGGGCCAAGAACAGAAACAAAAAATAAATATAGGAGCATGGAACATGCAAACGATAAATGGAAAAGAGCAAGAAATAATCGAAGAAATGAAAGAAAGGTGCATTTACATACTTGGAGTTAGTGAAACTAAGAAAAAAGGCACGGGAAGCATAGCTTTAAACAATGGCTGTACACTACGATACTCAGGAGTTGAAATAACCGAAAGAGCAACTGAGGGAGTAGTACTGTTAACAAACGAAGAAATAGAAAAGAAAATTGTGGATTGGAAAGCATTAACCCCTAGGATTATTTATATGGATGTAAACCTAGAAACAAGCATAACAATAATACAAATATTGTGATGGTCTTAGGTTCATGACTCGATTCTGCTGGCAGTACAACTTAAGAAACAAGTCAATAAGCACAGAGTTGGGGTGTTTTATGTAACTGCAATACTAACTAGGGTTGCCAACTTTCTAAAATCAAAATAAAGGACATTTCTGTTGTCTGTAGAATTTGGTATTTCTAGTCCAATCCGGGGGGGGGGGGGGGGGGGGGAGAGAGTGCTCGGAGTCCGGAGTCAGCTCACGAAAAAATTCAAAATTATAATTTACTATTAATGAAACATATATTTCTATATGTATGTGTAGGTACAAGTACAATAATCAGTTTTCTTAGAATAAACTTAAATTAAACTCTAACATTTAAAGAAACCACTTTTAAAACTGTATTTTGGCTTTTCGCAGCAATAAGTAATTTTGCATCCGTTTTGACATAATCATAAAATTCACTACATGTTTTTAATATATTAAAATAAATGAGCAATTCATTTTTAATTAACTCCATTGAACAACGATTCCGCTCATTCCTCCATTTAATTTTCACAATACAAAAAACCCTTTCAGGAAAGGCTGATGTTGCGGGAATGCTTAAAAAATACGATACAAATTTAAACAGATCGTCCAAGCGCACATTTTCATTCTTAGTAAATATATAGTGCAATTTGTCACAAGCGCTACCATTTAATGGGTATTCTTGAGATGTAGAAATTGTGTCAAAATTGTTTTTTATGCACGAGATATTTTCAAATAAATTGTCCATATTTACTTTAATGACATTATGCAATTCAAGACGTTCAACAACTTTTTCAAACAAATGGTAATTTGGAACAGGGTTTCCTTGTCTCAAAGATAAAAAGCTTATATCAGAAAACCAATTTCGATCACTGAAATCAAACCATTTGTGTAAATACGTCAGCGAAACCTTGTAAAACTCTATAAAATCTTTTTTAATAATTGTTTTTTACTGTCAGCTATGTCTATCTCGCAATAATTTTGACGTTTTATACCCAAAACACAGAGTTTCTTGTCTTTCTGACAACTGTCTTTTGAAATCGGTCAGAATATCGAAAACCTCGCATGCTGTAGTCTTATTGCTTTCTAGTTTCTTAATTGTGGATTCAAATAGTTCCGAAATATGATGAACAAATAATAAATAGATTTCTATTTTTAGAGATGCTTCAACGTTAGTAGAATCCTCTGAATTGTCTGAAATATTTAAAGCTTTTTGTAACACTTTGGGACAGTCATCCATGCTCACAAAATAGAACCATAAAGCAGGCCAGTTAGTCAACAATCTCTCAATACATGGATTTATCGAGAGCCACCGTGTGACAACATGTCTTAAAATCTCTTTGAATTCAGTGTCTGCAAAGTTACAGAATTCTTTTAGTTGTTCCCTTCTCTTAGCTGAAGACGAAAAATGCGCATATATTTTTAATGTAATACTTTCCACATCTACGTCGAGATTTTCTATGGAATGTTTAAAGCAATTATGCAGAATATGCGCATGGCAATTACTTTTAAGGACTTTATAAAATATTTGTATAAAGCGAATGTTTGGATCCAAAATTAGAGTTTGTATTGTCAGCACTCAAAGAAGTAATTTTATTGAAAGGAAGGCCTAAACAATTCAAACTATTCTCAATTGCTTTAAACATTCCATCGGCCGTCTCGTCAGCGTTTTCATAAAAATCAATTATCTTATTGCACAAACCATGATCTCTGGAAAAATATTGCACGCAAAGAGGAAACAACTTAATATTTTTCCTATTCGACGCGTCAGTTTGGATGGCAAAATTTAGATTTTTGAAATCTAATAAAATTAATTGTAATTTGATTAACTAATGCTTCGGATTTTGTGCGACCACAAGATATTTTTTGGGATAATTTAGAATCATAAAATATTTCTGAGTTTAGTTTATTGCCGCAATCTAATGAATTGTACGACAAATTATGTTTCACGGTATGGAACACTTGCGTTAGTTCTGTTGCCGTTACAATATCTTCTTCAGCTGTATTTTTCTGGCAAAAAAAGTTGCTTAATATTTTGCTCGAAGTTCGTGATTATACGAACACAAACATGAAACAACGGGTGAAAGTGAAGGTCCAGAATAGCCTGAATAGCAGAATGCTATGCGTGGGGAAATTCAAAGGACAAATCGCGTCCTTTAAGTCCATTCCAAAGATCAAAGGACAATTAGTTAAAATAAAGGGCTGTCCTTTGAAATAAAGGACGGTTGGCAACCCTAATACTAACCTTAAATTTCAATCAGTAAATGCATTGGAAAAGAGATTCCAGTATTAATAATTGAATTGAGTAAAGCTTGTTTTTCACAGGGTTGAAGTTGACGTTCAAATTAATTAAATATTAGGTTTGTGCAGAATGAATGGCCGAGCCGAAAGAAATGAATAGTCACAAAAAGGTTTGTAAAGTGCATGTCAATGAAGCGTAGATTTCAATATAGCTAAGCAGGGAAATTGTGACCAATCTAAAAAAGGGATAGGAAGCCAGAATAAAATAATAATACGTTGCAAAGAACAAATAAGAAGTCAGGCAGCAAGACATCGAAAAGCAAGTGAAAAGCAGACAGATGGACATGAAAAAGCAAGTGAAAAGCAGACAGAAGGAGATGGAAAAGCAATTATTAAGAAATGAACTCTATAAAATAATCAGTGCAATTAACGCCAGTGAAATAGAGCAGAGTAACTAATAAAACGTGTTTGTGGCGCAAAGAGACCTTTTAAAATTAAGAAATGGACAATATTTTAGTTATAAGAAATTTGTAAATGTAATTTGTAATCAAATTCATTTCCATAATGTATTTAATTTGAGCAAAACCAATTTCCGGGTCCTTGGTAACCATAGTAATAGATTAGATTTTGTTTTTAATAACGGAAATAAAAGAGAACAAATGAATAATTAAATTAAGCTTGACATGTAGTTTTGTGCTCCACTTCAACTCAAGTTTTTATATAATAAATTAAAATATTTCGAGCTAAAAAGTGTATCATTGTGTTAACCAAGTGTTGAAGTTTATGTGGGAACGTTTGTGGAATTTTTCGCAACATAAAATTACATTTTCACCGGGAGCACCTCCTACGATCATTGCCAGCCGATCACATCAGGATTCCGATATTGAATTCCCGCCAGAAATATGATCTAAAGCCAGGGATTTCTACTGCGACGCATCAGGCAGGAGTGCAGGAGACGGACCAACAACAAAAACACCGGAGGAAACCGTTCCAGAGGAAGATACCAGCTGGGGCCTCTTTCCGAACATTGCGAAGAACACACCAAATATTAAGGTACTGTGTTAACCTAAAAGTATCAGTGTTAGGATCGGGAAATTTGTGTGCATACGAGACCAGACCTTGCTCATCAAGATTCAAGCATATCCTAGCATCCAGCGAAGGTGCAATTCAAATTATAAGCATTTACCCAAATTTGAGGTTAGGCGAAGGTAAAACAATTGCGAGATTTAGTCGGCGTCTCTTCTGACGTCATGTAACAAATTAATTCCTGAAACAAATGATAATAATAACCGCCAAAGCGCTACGATTTGAATAAATACCTCTGCGAATGTTCACAATTTTGATTATTTTAAAGTCAACAACGCTGACTGCACGATACGAACCATTTTGTAGGTGTTGACATATTGCATACAACAACTACTGTGTATTGGAACTAATTCAGGTGTACAGTAGCGCACCAGATCAAGTAAAAATTACAATCTATTAGAAATTCACCCCTGGGAATAGAGTTAATTGTTCTACTAAGCTAGCGTTTTGATAATAAATTGCAGATAAATAAAATACTTAAAGGGCATACTACCATTTATTTTGGATCAAGTAAATAAAAATACAAGACAGCATATTTTAATAAGTCTAAATTAATTTTATAAACAACCCCAGGAGCGAATTAATAATTATTAGATTATCCCAGTTAAATTGTGATTGTTAGTCAGTATTGTCCATCGCAATATATGCACCAAGAAAAGGCACAGAAATACAAAAAGTAGAAGAATTCTATGAAACACTGAAAGAATAGATGGAAGAAGCAAGAGAAACAGATCGAGAAGTACTAATAATAGAAGATTGGAATGGACGAATTGGAAAAGATACAGACAAAGCAATCGGATGCATGGGAAAGTATGGAACAGAAGAGATTATTAATCAAAATGGAAAGTGAATTCTTGAATTCTGCATAACAAACGATATGCGAATGGGAAATACATTCTACAACCACGGAAGAGAACCTCAATATACATGCGAATCACAGGATGGAAACATAAAAGTATAAGTAATAGGATTTAAATGCAGATATAGAAAGTAGGTAATCGGGAAAATCTAAAGAAGGTAATACAAACAGCAGCAACAAAGATGGTAATAGGAAAGAAAAAAACCCAAGAATAGATGGTTTGATAAGAAGTGTGAATTAATGGTAGAACAACTAAACCAAACAAACACAAAAATGCTAAAGGATAAATCTACTGAAAGTGTTGCAGAATTTAAAGAAGTAAGAAGAGAGGCAAAAAACTGTACAGGAAAAAAACGAAAGCACCAAGAGGAAGTAGTATGAGGTTTACAGAAAAGTCACAGGGACAAAAGCAGTAGGGATTTTTACAGAAAAGTAGGTATTATAAGGAAAAGACACCAACCGAAAGTCAACTTATGGAAAGATAAAGAGGGTAGAAAAGATGAAGTACCTAACAGCTAGATAGAAAGAGCACTATGAACAAACAGGTGAAAATGAAGAAGAAGGACTACATAAGGCAACTACAGAAGATGGAGAACAAAACCAAGCGACAATAGAACCACTGCTTTGAGAAGATTTAGTAAAAATAGTGAAGAAAATAAAAAATAATAAGAGTCTGGGAACTGATAAAATATAAAATGAACTGCTAAAGTGCGGAGGTCGACAATTGGCGAAGAAAATTTATAATCTAATAATTTTAAAGGGGGCAAGGAAAGAGCTGTCAGCGGATTGGAAGCATGCATTAATTCTACCCATTCATAAAAAAGGTGATCCACTGGTCTGTAAGAACTACAGATCTACATCCCTACTGAATGTGACATACAAAATTTTAGCCACGCTTATAAACGACAAGCTAAGAAAGGAAGCAGAACGAAAAATAGGAGAATATCAGTGTGGTTTTAGGGAAGGAAGATCAGTAACAGACCAACTATTCACTTTAAAACAGGTGACTGAGAAAACAGGGAGAAAAGGAATCGCAGTTCATATTCTCTTTGTCGACTTTCAACAAGCATACGATAGCTTGGACAAAGCAAAATTGGTACAAACAATGCAACATTTAGATTTACCTAAACATCTAACGGAACTGGTAATAATATCACTAAAAGAAACTTGGAACCAGGTACGAGTACAAGGAAAGCCGTGGGTCCCATGTTACTACGATGTGTAGCAAGTAAAAGATCCCTTGCTAGGGTTGGAACTCCTTAGTCCTTAGTCTCGGCAAAATTCTAAGTAGGACTTTGACCATATGACCAAAGCAGTCGGTGTCTAAGATACCTGGTACTCTGCATGCCTAGGCCTTGTCCATAACAAACAAACAAACAAACAACATCTGACAGTTTTGAAACAAAACGAGGATTACGTCAAGGTTAGAGTTCCTATATAGTATAGGTAAGGTGACCCCCTATCATCCTATGGCATATGGTGACCACCTTACAATCCTGTGCAAAACCCAAGAAGGCTTAAAGGATACCTATTTTCAATAAGATCATAAGCGAAGCGTATAATTTCGGGTCCCCAGTAAACGTAGAAAAAACTAAATACTTCGTAGCTAATAAGAAGCCAAATGCAAATTCCAAACTAAAAATAAAAAGTGCCCGTGGTGATAAGCAGTTCAACTTTCAGCAAGAGGAAAATATAGTATAATTAGGATCGGAAATTTTTAGTGACGCTTACAGCGAGATAGAGAGGCGGATATCCCTGGGGATGAGAAGTGCGGCATCCCTAAACACCTTGTTTAAAAATAAAAACGTGTTGCGAGCAATAAAGGTACAACTTTATAAAACAGTAATAAGACCAACAGTGACTTATGGCAGCGAGGTGTGGACCTTAAACAAAGTGTATAGCGAAAAACTAAGGGTGTGGGAGAGGAAAATGCTACGGAAAATATTTGGAGGGGTTAAGGAACAAGACGGGTGGAGGAGACGGACAAATGAAGAGCTGTATGACCTGTACAGCGACACACACATAGTCAACATAATAAAACAAGAAAGATTGCGGTGGCTAGGTCACTACTCAGAAGCAAAATATTTGAAAGTAGGTCAAATGTTACACAAAATGGTTTCCGTATGCAAGATTGCGTTATATGACGTTTAAAACAAAGTGAAATTATCAAAGTTCGTACAGGTATTTATTTAAATTTTCGCGCTTTGGCGACATTATTATCTTTTGTTTTCAGGCAATTGATTGTCGATGACGTCGAAGGGACGCTGCTGGCGGAAATTAGCAATTGTTTCAGACGCGTCCGATTTCACCCTCGCATAACCTCAAATAATGAAATCCGCTTGTTTTGCTAGCTGCACCTCCTCTATAGCCGCGGAAATGCTTGGATCTTCTTAAGTAACGTCTCCTTTATCATGCACGTAATTTTCACGGGCCTAACGTTGATAATTTTAGCCAAATTTGGGTACCTGATACTTCGCCGAACTCCTCGGGTCGCTGTAGTGACGCCGCTGTGATGCTGGAGCTGCTAAGGGCCCGCTTGATGTAAAACCTCTTGGAGACGTTGTTACAGGGCTGCTCTACGTCCTGAAATCTTCCTCTCTAGGCTGCGGTGATGTCCTTGGCTACACGCAGTGATCGAAAATTTGAGCTGAACGGCTGCTAACTTCTCGGACGGGCCCCTTCATGAAACTTTTTAAAATTTTGTGATGGAAACTCTTGCAAACGATATCACACCAACTGGGATATGCACTTATTAAAATGGTACGCGTTTTATGTCAAAAATTGCTCAATTATTATATAAAAATATGATTTAAAGTAGAGCACAATTTACATTGTCATTTCTTCTATTTTTTTCATTTGTTCTCCCTCTATCCGTTATAAACAAAAGCTAATCTAATATTAATACAAGTCTGCTTATAAATTATTATATTTACACATTTCTTATATCTAAAAAATTGTCTCCATTTTTAATTATTAAAATGTCTCTTTGCGCCACCACCCTGTGCTTATTGAAATTTCCATTAAATTGGCAATAGCTACCAGAATTGAGTCTAGGGCCTAAGACCATTTCAGTATATAGTAATTTTAAAATAACAACGTTCCAGCAATGGCTCGTTGAACTTTGTTTAATGTTTTCAAGGGTTGCATTTTGTAATTCATGTGTTCATAATAGTCAACAATCTTTGCTGCGTGCAACTAGTTTAACATATTTTTACTTTGTATATTACTTACGCTCGTACCGTATGATTTATATTAATTTTGGGTGTCCTTCGACTTGCATAATTATTTGTTAAGGTAACATACGGAACTAATTAAATCAACGCCAATGGCGTTGGGCGAAGGTATTTTCTGACACGGCGTTAATATTATGAAATTATGAATGCGCTCTGTTATTCAAAGGCCTTTGTGAGATGCATTGCGTCCCCAGATTATGTTGTTTTAGAGGCCCTTAATTAGGGTTATCTCCCACAAAATTTCACGTTATGATTTTGTTGTACATATCAACGTATATTTGATAATTTCATAATTTTAATTTTTGAATTGCTGGTTTTTAAATTTCACGAACACAGTTTCATACTTGTATGTATGTATTATTGCTAACTTCTTATTACCTTACCGGTGTATAGGCTGGTGCTCATCTAGCCCCGAGTTGCGAGTTACAGAGTTGGAGAGCGTCTTTCGTGCTTGCGTAGCAACCATTGTGGACCTTGTCCTACTCTATCTCTTAGGTTTGTATCCCGAGTAAAGCACAGTTAATTTGGTGCCCAACTGTGAATGGTCTCACCGAGCCCGATTCCAATGGCCAAGGCTGCGGAAAAATTCCGGCCCTTGCGGGATTCGAACGGAGGACTTGCTTAATAGCCTAGCGCTTTCTCAACTGCGCTACCAGTTTTACACTTATATTTATTAATAGCAACTTTCTGGGTTCATTTGGAATATAAGAGTCGCGTATAAATGTGTATATAGTAGTAACTTTAAATTCAGGGTTGTTCGAATATAAGAAGCCCTTTGTATCATCACTTGCGCAACGTAGGTATAATATAATTCTTTTAGCTGTAGTCGTTTATAATTGCTTTTAATATGTGCTGCTAATTCACTATTCGCGCTTCGCCGTTGTTTTTTTGAAGTCTCGGTATTTGAATTTTACTTCTGGTATTTCAGTACTGGTTTATACGATCTGCCGTTACATTTATATTTTTTTAAATAGTGGTATGAGAATGTAAGAGGCCTTCAACAGTAAGTTAAGTTTGTTTAGTCTGCTGGTCACTGTGAAGTTATCGTTGTCGCTGTACGGCAACTGACTCCCATATTATTTTTATTTGGTAGTTATAAGTTATATGGGAGTCAGTTGCCGTACAGCGACAACAATAACTTCACAGTGAACAGCAGACTAAACAAACTTAACTTACTGTTGAAGGCCTCTTACATTCTCATACCAAAAAAATGGCTCTTATAACTTATAAGAGCCATTTTTCCTAATTCTTACTCACGATCATATAATCGCAGATAATTCGAGTTAGCCTAGGACGGGACAAGAAGTCTCACAGTAATTGTACTTGTAATTTACCTATGTGAGAATTATCCTTTACTTGCATTGTTTTTATTGCGTCGCTTCAGGCCACGCGATCGCAATTTCGCAACTATTATTTTTTATTTTAATTGGTATAGCGTAATTATATTTTTCTTCTTAAATTGATTTTGCTGTTATACTTGCTCACTTTATTGCCATATCTTACCATTCTGTTTCTTTTTTCATATTTCGCATTTCCCTTTTCAGGACGCTAATTTCCTTTTCAATTCCTCAATTGTAGCTTTTACTTGCTATTTCGCTATTTTTCTATAAAGTACTGTTATTTCTATGACTTCACTCTTCACTTACCATGATATTTTTTTCTTCTTTTATGATTTTGCGAATATAAACAGCAATGCCTGCATGCTCTGTGTAAGAAATTAAATTTATTGGCTTATACGAAGTGTTTATGTTACATTTATTTCGAATAAATGTATCTTATTATTATGTAGTAAGGGTATAATCAATAGATTATAGCACAAGAGAATGTTTAATGCACGATGCGAAGCGGATAGATTTCCTGAGAGCTATAATCGTGATTACGTGTAAATACAACGTTCTATTTCATTTTGGTTTTCAAAAGGACAAAATTCAAAGATTCAGTACTTTGGCTACAGACTACTGTGTCATCGTTGTGCCGGTGATGCGAATTTTTGGTGTGCTATGGCTATTATGCTGATTGTTGGTGTTGCTATACTACATTGTTGGAGCTTGTTACATTGCTTAGCCACTTTGCAGGCCCTAGGGCCATAAAAGCTATTTTATGCCCGATATCGAGGGCCAATAAACAATATTATGGTTCCAAAATGAAATAAAATAGTTGTATTGTGATTAAACAATAAATTAGGACATTGCTTTAACACAGCACAAAAAAATCAGACATAATATAAATATGTATGGTAAGCAGTTTATAGTGTTCGAGATAAGGATTTATTATGCTCTCGGCGACCGCATTTCAAGATAATATAAAATGCATGACTTGCAAAAATTATGTTTACGTGATATGATATGGCATAACGGAACTATGATAGAGAATGACGTCATTTAGCAAATCGGTAGCTTACAAGGCGCACATTTTAAAGACCTCCGGAAGCGTACTGAAATTAGTTTTTATTTATTTAATAGAATCCTCCTATGTTTTTGTATGTACGTAAATAAAGTGTCTAAATTTTCCCCTTTGGGCGCCGCTGGCTGAGATGACGTTCAAGTTCATTAATCCAATAGTCAAAGTACAGTTAGTAGACTTTGGAACGGTTTTGCGCTGTGTGATAGTAGAGCAGCGTCTCGTGGAGTTCCTTTCAGCAGTTTCAGTAGTCAATGACCATACACACCGTGCAGTAGGTTCATTAAATTTACACAATGGCAAGTTTACAGCAGGTAAGTCATTACGAATAATTAAATTACAAATCATAAATCATACACTTTTGCCAGGTTCTTCGTACAGCTGTGCGACCCACTTTCCGTGCGTTATCTACTGCTGCTAGCGCCAAAACCGAATCTTCTGCTGAAGCTTCTGCTGCCGGCTTTTGCTTCGGTAAATATTGAGAAATTAGAAACTTAAATTGGTTTTAACTTAATGCTGTGGTTCGATTTCGGTTTTTGTGTTGTTATGGAGTTTCAAGGCAACACTTGAAATTATATGAATTATCTTGGTTAAATCTAAGACCTTGGGGGAAACTGATAAATGACATTGTTTAATTGTTTGGTAGCTGTTTAAAGTACCTGCTTGTGTTTCTATTTCGAGCCTGATAATGCACGTTTTAGTGTTGCCTCTTAAAGAGCTTTAAAATTTCTGTTTCTGTATTAATTGTGAACAAATTAATATAATTTGAAACTCTACGTTGATTGATTAGTATTTGGAGTATACAGGGTGTTTAAAAAATACGTTCGAATATTTTACCCACTTATACATCTCATCAATACAAGCAAAAAGGTCTTAATAAACATGGGTCTGGAAACCCTTCGTTTCCAAGATACAGGGTGTTCAGGTTTTAAAAAAATCGGATTTGGGTAAAATATCTGAAGGCATTTTTTAAACACCCTGTATTAACAACCAACAAATATAGAACTGAAGAAACTGTGTGTGAGGTGTGATACACAACATTGTTGTTTTTTCACAAAAAATGTAGGTAATATTGCCAATGTCAAAATGTAGCATTTGATCTCGTAGAATAAGTATCTTTTCATTTGTTTGAAAGTGCCATTGACTTACATATTTTGAAATAACAAAATCTAACTGCGGTATTGATGTTGAATAGGTGATTTTTGTTAAAAAACTGGATTGACTTTAAAATGATCAAATTTAGTTCTATTAAGTTACTTTTGTATTTCATTAAAAAAAACTTTGTGAAGCTGTTTAAATTATTATTTACAGTACGTACTTGTATAAAGCTTGGGAGAAATTCCGTAAATGAATTTGTTTTTAAGAAGAAATATTTTGAAATAGAGAGAAACGGAGAGATCGTGGAATTCTAGGGCAGATATACAGGGTGTTTAAAAAATACGTTCGGATATTTTACCCACTTATAGATCTCATCAATACAAACAAAAATATCCTAATAAACATGTGTCCAGAAACGCTTCGTTTTCGAGATACAGGGTGTTAGAGTTTTTTAAAATCCGTTTTTTCTTATCTAAAAACGCTTTGAGCGATTTGAATGAAATTTTTACAGTTCGTTTATAACTTTATGAGGTTTCTTTCGGACCTATTACAGTTGATGTAGTAATTTCAGGGGCGTGCCTACGGGGCATATCAATTAGGTTTTTTTCAGAAAAAAATAACGCCCACGAAATTTTTGAAATTTTTATATAATTTTTTAATAAAGCAATTAAAAATGCAACTTTTTTGTCTCCTGAGAAAAAATAAAAGCCCATATTTTTGCACGTCCGTGAACCTGTTAAGACAAAAACTAAAATGTTTCAATATCTAAACACCCCTTAGCCGATTTTAGTGAAACTTTGAAGATTTATTGGTGTTTTTAATGATCATGTTTTGGCACACTTACATTTAAATTATTTATTTATTCCAGGGGTGACTGGGATTTTTTTTAAACTTTAACACTCTGTATCTCAGAAAGAAAGCATTTCCCATGTTTATTAGGACTTTTTTGTTTGTATTGATGAGATCTATAAGTGGGTAAATATTCGAACGTATTTTTTAAGCATCCTGTATAATAATAATAATACCCTATTAGGAGAAAGTGTGACCATAAATTATAACATTTTTAAGATCACGACTCTTGAAGTTAGAGACAGGTAACCAAAAATAAAGTAGTTGTACCGTGTGTTCAAAGGTTGGCCATGGAAACTAAAAGTAATGTCAACAGCAAGCTTAGAATTCATTCACTCTCATTTTTGTTGTTGTCATAAGTTTATAATATAATCTAATATGGAAATGTTAAAGTTTGCTGTCTCTAAAGCTGGCTGTTGACATTAGTTTTGCTTTGCATGGCTAACCCTTATGTAATTTCTTTCTGAACACATGGTATAATTAATTGTTTAGATTTGACACGTAATTTGATACTTAAGAATATGTAATGGAGTTAGGTGAATGGTATCAAAACTCCCCTTAAAGTTCCATAGAATTTCGAACAGTATCATTTTTAAATATTTTGATGCATTTTATTGCTGATGATGTACCTTCTTCTTCTTCTTCACTCCGTAACCCCCTCAAGGGTGTGCTGACATATAAGAGGTATGGATGTATGGATGGAGGTTGCGATTGTTTTCCAGGTATCTCTATTTCGTGCCATTTGTATTGACCCGTATAGTCCCTGGCCTATAGGCTCTTTTCACTGATCTGTCCACCGTGTCGGTGAGCGTCCTCTGGACCATCGTGCATCTACTTTTCCATCCAAAATTAATTTTTCTATTGTGTCGCCTGTTCTTGATATATATCCAATGTCCAGGGTAGCGTAAGTATTGTTGCTCAATTAGTTGTAATAATCGATGTTGTATGTTGAGTTCTTCGAGGACAGATTTGTTTTTGCGATGTGCTGTCCACGGTATACGTAATATCCTGCGGCAGCACCAACATTTGAACGATTCGATACTTCTGCAATCTGTTTGTTTTAGTATCCAGGTTTCTACAGCTTAGGTTGCAATTGGAAATAGTATGAATGTTTTGAGTAGTTTTAGTTTTCTGTTTTGTGATAGATTGGTCTTTCCATATTCGGTAGTTTTGTGGTTGCAGTTTTTGCTATCGCCAGTCTTTTCCTGATTTCGGGGTACACATTCGCCTTTGTTTGTATTATGGATCCCAAATACTCATATTAGGGATGGGCGCGTGACGTGAAAACAGTCGGGTCACGTTTGGTCACAGCGGGTCCCGTCGTGAACTCCAGAAATATTTGAAAATCGGGCCGTGAACGTGAGTGAAAATTTCCTAGGCGTGATTCGCGTTTTACGGTAATTTCACGTTAAATATTTAGTATCGAATAAAAGACTGCAGGGTGCTCCGCAACCCAGCCATGTGAAAGATCTAGAGCTGGAGCGGGAATTCATTGTACTTCTGTGTGGTAGTCTGCAGTGATGGAGCCTCGCACCCATGTTGCGTTGTGAATGTTGTGTCTACAGTCGATCGCGTGTCTGCGTCTATAGGCGACCAAGTAGAGCTTACTTTTATTTCCTCGGATGTAAAAGTACTTTTAAACCTAGGAATTAAAAGTTTTGCTTAGTAACATATAGCTTCTCGTACTCGAATCAGTAAAGGAAACGTCAAGTCCAATGACAGCTTTTAGTATTAAAAGTAATGTCTTTGAAGACGGTTGTAAGAAATGTTTTTGCGAGAAATCAGTATTTGTGCCTTTTTGTAAGCATTGTAGTAAATTTTCAATTATTTCGTTTTGAATCCACTATTCTGATAGCAAAATATCACGTAAATTATTTCACATGCAAGATATATTTTATTTTAAGAGTTTTTAGTTCTGTTGCTGGTCCTTTATTGGTTTTAAATTGGAACATTTTGTTCTATCTGAATTTGAAGTTTCAAATAAAAGCTGCGGGTCACGTCGTGAGAGGAGGGTCACGCCATGAACGTAAGCGTACGGGAACGTGGATTAAAGCAAGCGTGAAACCCGCCCAACTCTAACTCATATCTCTCCACCACTTGGTAATTAGCCACTCTGTGTATATGTGGTAGGTTATTGTTCAACCGGTCTATTATCATTACTTTTGTTTTTGCACCATTTATTTCCAGGTCATATTGATTGCTGGTTTTTTTATTTTTTCCATAGTAGTTTCTAATTCCTCTTGGTTTGCCGCTAGTATTATGGTGTCATCAGCATTTCCAAGGTTGCAGATCTTTCCTTCTTTTAATGATATGCCTCCTTCCCAATTTTCTAGTAGTTTTCTCGTTAAATATTTTGTGTATATGTTAAACAGCGTTGGCGACAGTGTACAGGGTGTCCCAAATTCGTGGGTGACCATTGGGATCTTGGAAACCGTAAGAGATACGAAAAAGTTTAAATTATGGAAAAGTTGAGCATTTTAGAGCTTATTAAAATGCCGTTTTGAAATTCTGAAAATTCCGAGTATTTCCGAAGATATCCGACAAAAACTGAAATTTTGAAAATTTGTTTTTTCTTGCTCCTGACTTTATTTAAAGAGATAATGCGAAACCAATTTAACATGTCCATGGTCACATTTCCTACACTATACGCTGGTGCTTTCAGATTTTATATTCGACGTTTCGTCTTCCAGCTACCATCATCAACTTCATTTTTTTAAATACGACCCTGGATTTTTTATTTTAATTTTTGAAAAAACGCCAAATTTCAAGAATGAGCATTTATCATGTTTTATAGTTTTTGAATATTTCGAGGCAAAAATTACGTCAAAATGCTCAACTTGGCCATAATTTAAACTTTTTCGTATTTCTTACGGTTTCCAAGATCCCAACGGCCACCCACGAATTTGGTACACCCTGTACAGTCCTGACTTAATCCAGCAGCGGTATTAAAATTCGACGATAACGTTTTGTTGACTCTTATTGTTGCCGTATTTGCTTCGAAAAGATTTTTTATTAGTTGTATTAGATGTTGTGGCGTACCCATTTCTCTAAGTATTATCCATAGTTTTTCCCAGGTTATTTTGTTAAATGCTGTTATACAGTGCGAGTGTAAAGTCTGGAACTATCGAAATAGAACTTTTATCAAATGTTTTTGAAAGAAATCCTCGAACACGTCAATTTTTATTTTAAAAAATACATATTTTACTGTAATTGTCACTTTTAGATTGTCTTTTGTTTTTGAGTTATGACGTTCGCGATCATTTTTTTAAATGGAAACCCCAAATTGTTATGATAAATTTGGACAGAGCATGAAATTCTAAGACCAAATACGCTAAAAAAGTATGATACTATATTTTGAAATTTTCGAGAAAATCGCTATTACAGTATTAAAACAAAAATCGAATAAAAATCAAGTAGTCATGAAACAATGAGTTAGCCCTAAAATTATGACAGTTCTTCATAGTTTGTTTATCTGTTTTTGTTGTGTGCTCCTAATTAAATAAATAATGATACAATATTTGAGTGAAAAAGGACCAATTGAAATTTTAGTATTGAGGGGATCTGGTAACCGTACGATTTTCTCGAAAATTTCAAAATACAGTAGCATACTTTTTTTAGAGTATTTGGTCTTAGAATTTCATGCTGTGTCCAAATTCATCTTAAAAATTGAGGGTTTCCATTTAAAAAAAGTATCGCTAACGTCATAACTCAAAAACAAAAGACAATCTAAAAGTGACAATTACAGTAAAATATGTATTTTTGAAAATAAAAACTGACGTGTTCGAAGATTTCTTTCAAAAACATTTGATAAAAGTTCTATTTCCATAGTTCCAGACTTTACACTCGCACTGTATAATCTATGAACCGCAGGTACATTTTGATATTAAATTCCCTGGTCTTTTCGATTATTTGTCTTACTTTTAATATTTGATTTCGTGTTCCCTTACCAGGTGTTGAGAACCCCTGATTACAATTATTAGGGATTTTAAGGATGTGTAGAGTTGGCAACGATTTTGATAGTTTATTATTGTTGTTATTATTTGTGTAAAACAAAATACTCGTGTGTAATATTTGGGATTGGAAATTATAAAACGATTTCTATAAGAATTCTGTACGTTTCTTGTGATGTTACCTACTTCTAAATAATAATAAGTTACAAATGTAACATTTGGCGACCGCGACAGGACGTCGTGAAAATAAGTAAGGTTAGGAGGAAGTATTTTGTACACATCGGTAAAAATGGAAAGAATTAAGAAGGCACGAGGAGTTATAAGAAGCGCATTTACGAGATTACATGACAAAGTGGCGGCAGATTTGAATTCTGAAGATCCAGGTACGAAGGAAGTTCAAGCTAATTTATTATTGCTGGGGCGAAAGGTCAATGAACTCCTGGAATTAGATAAAGCTATTATTGAGCAAATGCTGGACGAAGATGGAAACGAGGCTGATTTTGAACAAGAAATGGCAGCCGCAGAAGAATATCAACGTAAGTACGAACGCTTGCAGATAGATGTGCGAAATGTCACTGCTGTCACATGCGACGATATCAAGTCAGTACATTCAGCCCAAAGGACACGACGTTCCATTCTGGAGCCAATTCCGAAAGATCGACGAGGATGATGAAATTGCAGCGGAAGATAAATTCCAGTACCTGATACAAGTCACCGTAGAAGGTAGCCGAGCACGTGAGCTTGTAAACAGATTTCCACCAACAGAAGAAAATTATGCAAAGGCTGTTGAAGGACTGAAGTCACGTTTTGGAAGAGAAGATATGCTCGTTGAGGTTTATGTTAGAGAATTATTGACATTAGTGCTGAACAAGGTAGTTAATAAAAATGAACAGACGTATTTTTGCTCATTATATGACAAATTAGAATCGCAATTGAGAGCTTTCGAATCACTTGGTGTCACCAGTGACAAGTATGCCGCTATGCTTTTCCCATTAGTTGAATCGAGCATGCCAGAAGAATTGTTAAGAACGTGGCAGCGAACGTCAACAGCATCGGAGAACAACCTACAACTCAGAAGCGTAGAGTCATCGGAGACCCTCACAGGGATTTGACTGAAAAATTTAATGTCCTTTCTTCGTTCCGAGGTTGAAAATGAAGAAAGAATAAAACTAGCCTCATCAGGATTCACTCTGACTAATGAAACGAACCACGACAGAAGAAAATGCAGTAATTCAAAGAGGATATGCCGGCAGCAGCTGGTCTTATTAATATAAAAGATGTAAAGCCAAACAACAATAATGGTATTTTCTGTGAAAAGAGGCACAACAGTTCAGAATACTTAATGGCCAAGAAAATGACTGGACAAAAAACGAAAAATGGTAAATGAGAAAAGATGGTGCTATTTTTGCTTAAAAAAGAGCCATTTTGCTAAAAGATGTAAGACGTTTATAAAATGTGCAATATGCGAAGGTCGACATGTCATATTAATGTGTCCAAAACTGCCGGGTTATCAAGAAACAGGTGCGAGTCAAGCGAAAAATGAAGCAAGTGATAACACAAGGGTTGACACTACATTGGCTAATAATTCAACGCTTCCTGAGGTCTTTCTGCAGACGTTAGTTGTAAAAATGAAATGTAATGATAAGGTAGGGTTTGTGAGAGCAATTATTGATACCGGCTCACAGAGGTCGTATATTCTGGATACAACAGCTGAAAACATGGGTTATCAATGTGTTGGTAAAGAACCGTTAATACATTCCCTGTTTGGAGGCATGAAAACGGTTCAACAAGAACACGAATGTTACCTACTTTTAAATCACGACGTGAATAATAATAAGTTACAAATGTAACACCAGGTATAAAGCCTGCTTGTTCGTCTGAGATTTGTGGGAGTAAAGAGGGCCTACTTAATGGTAAAATATTATCTCAAATAGAGTGCTAACACTCTGTAGCTGCTTAGTCTTTACTTCTTCTCTTCGCGTTAAGCTTGTAACAGTACTTCTGTTCAGCCCTTACAGTAGGCACCATATTGTAACGGTACTTTTACTTAGCCCTATACTCTACTGCACTATTAATTTATATTCCCCTGGGTTTGCTAGCTTAATCAGTTGTAGAGACATAAAACTCTATTAAAATCATTAGTACGGTTAAGGAAAAGCTAATATTGTTTTGGGGTTGCCCGTTGTCACCTGGAATGCTGAAATTATGCATGCAAACACTGCCAGCAATAAAAATTCCCACAGTTTACATAAAAAGATAAAATGCAAGACATAAATACAAGAGAATACATGTACATAAAACACCAAGAATAAACGACGCCCAAACATACAGCGAAGCTGTCAACAATATTTTAATTATCTACGAGCGAAAGCTGTTTCTACTCGCGTTATTACATAGAAATACATGTAAGAATACACAATATTCACATAAAAAGACTGTACGCTACATGCATGAAAGCACCTTAAATAGTGCGTCAATGTTCAACTGTCTACGCAAAGTTAAACACCGATCGTGCGAAAGGTATTTAAATTCCGCGCACAAATAAACTAGGCGACGCTGTCAATTCTTTAAATGGGCTTGTTGCTGGAACACGCTGTCTGGGCACGTTCAATTTAAGAGGCCACGCTGCGTTAGCAGACGACGCAATAATTTCGTGTTGGATGGGGGTAAACCCCCGTTATCTTGGGCACGACAACAATTGTCTTGGATGTCGCAATGATTCCTTACTGCGTAATGCAATTTTAACTAGAAACTAACCTTACATTTGGTTGCCCCCAAGTGTCCTCGAGTTTGGACAAGAGCGATGCTTCTGTGTCGTTAAAACAACGGCTCCCTTCTATGGAAGATGCAGCAACACTTTTTTTGATACTACACAGGTAGTTTTATGCCTGCGTAGGCTGTGGTTGCGTCCAGAAACCTCTTCGTGTCGGCGGAAAATAATGCAGGTCAACATCTCACGATTCTGTGCACTTTGGTACCTTTATTAACACTCGTAGTACCTTGTGTTTTAGGACGACACGTACGAGTCGCCTCTCTGGCTGCGACTGACTCAGTTTTGTTGCTCCCCGCGCATCATGGGTTTTGTTCTATTTATAACCTCGCTGCCTGGAATTAGCTGTCTTGCGTATTCACTTCCGCACGTCTGATACACTTATAATGCGCATCAACTTAATTAGTACATATAACGAATGAGGTTCAGCCTTATTACCGGAAGTATATGAAAAAGAGGATATAAAATGTATGTATAGGGTGACATGAATTGGTCCAGTACAAATTCATGGTTTATCGGGTTGGTATTGTTCTTTCGACCTTGAGCTCTGTCTATGTGTTGGTTTTCAATCTTCATAATATGATTATTTTCGCCCTAATAATATGCTCAGTCGTTGAATAAATAGGATGTATATTTCGAGCTGTTTGAGGCTCAGCCGAAATTAGCAACCGCCCAAGATGCACTTTTAACTCATAACATACAATATACTATTTCCATATCCTCCAGACAAAGACAGGTTCCGATATCTCGAGATTTAAATATTTCGCATATGGACTGGTAAAAGTTAGCATCAGTGAAAAAAATTACCAAACTTTACAGGCTGTACGATATGATGAACTAATTCGAATACCTATCTCTCTTTCAGTTTTCATTTAAAGGTATAATTCGGCGAAAAAAACTTGCATCTCTACTGTTTGAGATACATAGATGCATGCCTGATTGACATATACGAGGCATATCCACAAATTAAGTTCCAATCGGTTATAAAAATTACAAGATCTTTTTTCTTTAAACTTTTTATTAGTATTTGCTTAAATGTATCTCAAACTACTTCTCTACATAATCACCGATTAAATTTAAACATTCGTTATAGCGTGGCACAAGCTTTTGTACGCCAGTATCTGTGAAATTCGCGTCCAACCTTTTCATCCAATCTTGAACCTACTTCTTCATCAGTATTGCATTGCTGCCCTGCTAACAATTTCTTAAGGTGAAGAAAGAGATGAAAATCTTTTGTTGCAAGATCGGGGCTATAGGGCGGATGATCAAAAATTTTCCAATTATTTTGTCAACCGTTCTCGTGTCGAAACGGCTGCGTGAGGTCGGGCATTTTCATGCAGCAAAACAATTTCCGAACTGAGAAGACCTGGCCTTTTGTTCTTAATAGCCCTTCGTAATCTTTTTAAAGTTGTACAGTAAGCATCTGCATTTATTGTTGTTCCTTGCTCCATGAATTCTACGAGCAAGATGCCACGCCTGTCCTAAAAGACATGACTTTCCGGCTGGACAGGGTCTGTTTGAATTTTGTTTGTTTGTTTCGGTGATTCACTATGCCGCCATTGCATTGACTGTTGCTTATTTTTTTGTGTGACATGAACATGAGCAACTCAGGTTTCATCTCCAGTCACAATATGGTCCAGAAATTTATCACCATCAGCGTGTAGCGCTGCAAAAATGCCATTGCTGCTACCATGCGCTTTGCTCCTCCGTGAGCATTTTCGGTACCCATCTCGAGTACACTTTATGATAATGCAATTTTTCTGTCGCAATTTTATGCACCAAAGATCGTGATATTTGAGGAAAAGGAGTTCCTCGTTCACCTGTTGAACCAAATTCTCAGAGACTACCGAAGGTCTTCCACTTCGCTCTTTATCGTGAACGTTCGGCCTGCCTTCGTTAAACTGTCTGCAGAGCATAGAGCATACATAGTATAGTTATTTAAGTTATTTTGCAAAAGCCCCAATATCTCTTCCATCGGAATTATACACATGACTTTTCGGATATTCTCTCCGGACGCAGCCTTGCTTCATCTAAACTCGATGAAGTCAGCGTACGTGTAAAAGTTGTAATCAGATTATCGACACTCGTGTCTTATCGCAGAAGTTAGGCTAAACTTATGTTACTTGAGGCTTTAGCCTAAGATGAAATGGCTCCCATTGATGTTAAAATATCCATATCTTTGGACCTACTTCTTGCCGCTCAACTCCCGCTGCACTCTATAAGCTATCGAAAAGCTGAGAGCCACCTCGATCTGGCACAAATCCGTCCGTAATAGCAAGCAGGGCTTATCTTATAGTTAAAATTCCTGAAATAAAGATTGCTCGTGCTTTGGTTAAGCTATAAAATAAGAATGATGGAAAATTAGTATAAAAATATATTTATTTTAGAATAAAAAAAACTTGAGTGACTGGTGTGTTATGGTACGCGATCCTTGTAGTTTTGTCGACTCCGCAGAATTGCCATCTTGTGGGTTAACTTTCATCGTCAGGTACCAGCAGCTCTGCTGTCGAAGTTACCCTTCTTCGTGGGTTCGTTGTACCCCAGGTCATATTCTAGCTATTATGCCGTCTAGACGACCTTCTTGTGGGGGTAGCTCGCACCCAGGTCTGGCGAAGCTTTGTCAGCTAGAGTTCAACAATCATGAGTTTGGTCTTGTTTAAGTTTATTTCCAGTCCCAAGTTTCTGCTTTCCTGCGTCACTCGCTCTAACATTTGATGCATTTCGTTCTCGTCTCTCCCCAATATTGTAGTATCATCGGCGTATCGAAGGTTAGTGAGCTTTTTCCCGCCAATCGAGATGCCGCCTTTAAAATTATCTAGTGCGCGTCTCATTATATACTGCCCATATACATTGAACAGTCGGGGTGAGAGTATTCAACCTTGTCGCACTCCCTTTTTTACAGCAAAAGTATGTGATTTGTGCTTATCCAGCTTGACTACTGCTTGATGTGTTGCATACAAGTTCTCTATTAGTGATATGAGGTGATTTGGGACTCCCATTTCGTCGAGGACTGTCCAGAGTTGTTGCCATTGAACATGTAACTTCTACAGATCATTTATTTCCTGCACGCCATCTACCTCCCCTCCTCGTAGCTATACATTTTAAATCTCTTGTATTAAGAATTAACTGTTAAACTGTTTTTATATGTGCGTTTACTCGAGTGTTCGCTTTACAGATACTAGTTTTGAGCTTCACTCCATAAGGGAGGACAATGAACCTTGTTAATACGCAGGTTGGATTGTGACCACCCCAATAGGGTTCATATCATACCCTGTAACCCGTGATGTCACCGTTGTTCTCTTCAGTTATTACGTTTTCTTTTATTTGTTGCAATTTGTCTGCACAACTAATGTGTGGTATCGTATTTTGTGGTAGTCTGCGTATGAATTTTGAATTAAATTTTTTGCGTGTTGTAATTTCATGCTTATCATCATTAAGATGAGTTGATACCGTAATTAGTTTATTATACGTTTAGTGACACTCGATACTGGGTATCTGTGATGTGTGTGGGTTGTATAGTTATATTAGCAGTAGTAGCAGCGTATTGTATCCGATCATGTGTAATGATATTGCTCTTTATCTGGAAAAAATGTGTCATTGATTCACAGCAAGTTGTGGACACAGATTCACTGAGCTTTCCCCATTTTTGTTGACAATTCCCTCATCAAATCTTGTCTTTATTCTTTGTATAGTTTCGTTTTCAACCTTTGCATTAAGGTCTCTATGTACCTATAATGATGTTATCGACTGGAGCTGCATCTATTACCTCTTATGGTTTGTTATAAAACTCAATAGTTTCTTCTTCTAGTTAGTGTTGATGGTAGTGGTAAATATTATGTTCTGTGCGGTTTAGGAAGTCCAACAAATGGGATATTTTTTTATTAATAACATTAACAAAATATTATGATAAGTTGTGCATGCTGAGAAACTAAAACAGCATGGATCAGGTCCACAGCGACTTCCATAACATACAGAGCGGATGAAAATATGGAAACGGTTCAATAGTATCTTTATTTTTTAAGCTAGAAGAAAACATTACAAGGAAAAGTTATTAAAAAAATATTGTTTCTTAATTTTTTATTAAAAAAATCCTTACTCTATTATTGCCTTTTTATCGATAGTGTAAAAAAGAAATGTTCGTGACGATTGCTTTGTAGCATTAAAGCTCTATCTTTGATTATGGAATTCTGATAATTATCAATGCTAAAATAAAGATGTTATCTCTCTTTCACGAATAGTACGTAAAGCTAGAGACTCAGTAAAACTATAGTATGATCAAACATTATTTTCATCTAGTATGGCTATGGAATAGTTCCAAATTTATGAATGCAACTATAGCTCACTTAAAAAGCAAGTATAAAAATAGTTGCATTCATAAATTAGGAACTATTCCATAGCTGTACTAGATGAAAATAATTTTTGATCATACTTTATAATTCCCGTTAGTTACGATGTAAAGCCAAAGTATCCCAAGCGTAGATCGTTAGAGGGTCATGCGCCACCAACTCCAAATACGTTGTAGAACCAATTAGAATTAGAATTACACTGTTCTGTACGACTTGCACAGAAGGCTGGCTATCTTTTGTCTGCTTTTAGATCTTAGAGCATCTTTGACTCTGATGATTTAAGTTGTCTTGCCAAATATTAGTTTATATGGGTTCAAAAACAGTAAAAAGGAGAAGTTTCCGTAGGAATTCTTATTTAAAAGGTACTCTTAACAACCAGGATAATAATATTTGCAGATTCTAATGATTTACCAGCACAAATATATATTTAAATGATCCTTGTTTGGGTTTTCAAGGGTGCAATGCACACAAAGCTAAAAATTGCCGGGTATTTTATCCATAAAATCAAAGCTGACTATGCTGAAATTTCAATGTTCCTAATTTAAGAAACCGTGAAAGCTTTAAACATTATATGCTTGAATCAACTACTAAAAACCTCTAACAATATCGTACTCCCACAGAACTGAACGAAACCCAAAGAGAAATCCAGGATTTGGCGCGAAAATTTACGAGGGAAGAAGTAGTGCCCACTGCCAGCCACTATGACAAAACCGGGGAATTCCCCTGGCCGCTATACAAGAAAGCATGGTCCCTCGGACTTACAAACGGACACATTCCCGAACACTGCGGTAAATCAATAAAAAGTGTCACGTGGTGGTTTTTATCGAGTTTGATTTGCAGGAGGGGTGGAGCAGGGCGTCTTTAATGGATGCCTCATCGTCGAGGAAATATCTTACGGCTGCACAGGAATCCAGACTGCCATAGATGGTACAAATTTGGGGGTAAGTTGTTAATTTTGTTAAAGTTGTAAAACTGAGCTGTTGCAATTTTAGCAAATGCCTCTAATCATAAGCGGGTCGAAGGAGCAGCAAAAGAAGTACCTTGGCCGTCTAGTGGAAGAACCTTTAATTACTGTAGGTATTTAAAAAATTGAAGTAGGTATAGTTGACCAAGGTTGTCTTTTTAAGGCGTATTGCGTTACTGAGCCAGGGGCAGGGTCTGACGTAAACGGCGTCAAAACGAAAGCAGAGAAAAAGGGAGATGAATGGATCCTCAATGGACAGAAGATGTGGATTACTGGAGCTGGAGTTGCTAACTGGTAATATATAGATTTAGGCCCCCAGCCTTATACAATTTAAGTGCCTTAATTTGTTGTAAACAATTTTAAAATTGTATTAATGTATGAAACTAACCTTTTTACACATACCTAACTCTTGTATCTAGGTATTTTGTATTGGCCCGCACCAGTCCAGACCCAAAAGCACCAGCTAATAAAGCCTTCACAGGATTTATTGTCGAACGGGAATGGCCAGGAGTTACTGTAGGCAGAAAGGTAAAGAAATTTATTTCTGCAGAAAAAGCAAACAAAAACACACCATTAATTGCAGGAAATGAACATGGGCCAACGAGCATCCGACACACGCGGAGTCACATTTGAAGATGTGCGAATACCTAAGGAGAATGTTCTCGTGGGCGAAGGAGCCGGTTTTAAGCTTGCCATGGGAGCATTTGACAAGACGAGACCACCAGTAAGTACTGCAAGAACGTTTTTGATTGTATAAGAAATAACTTCACACTAACTATTTTTATTGTAGGTAGCTGCAGGAGCAACAGGCCTAGCCCAGCGCGCCCTGGACGAGGCTTCGAAATACGCTAATGAAAGGAAAACCTTTGGGGTGCCCATTTCCCACCACCAAGCCGTTGCCTTTATGCTGGCTGATATGGCCATCGGAGTGGAGACAGCACGCCTGGCCTGGATGAGATCTGCCTGGGAGGTTGATCATGGCAAACGCAACACTTACGCGGCTTCGATAGCGAAATGCTACGCAGGAGATGTTGCCAATAAATGTGCCGCTGATGCAGTGCAGATATTTGGAGGAGCCGGGTTCAACAGCGAGTATCCAGTGGAGAAGCTTATGCGCGATGCCAAAATCTTCCAGATTTATGAAGGAACTGCACAGATTCAGCGCTTGATTATTTCCCGTAATGTCATTGAGAGAGCAAAGGCTTTAAATTAGGTGCCGTGTGTTATGTGAAATCGTGTTCTGTACTGATATGTAAGACTGCAAGAGTAATTGGAAATGTAAATATTGTCAAGTATTACTGGAACTTTAATTGTTCATATTCTTATTTTTTGTAAAGCTGTTAGTTTTAGTCTTAATAAAATTGTAAATAGATGTATATGTAGTTTTTTTTTAAATAAAATAAGTACCTACTATCGATTATTTATTCCTTGCAGCAGTTTTGTATCTGTTTCCACAGTACTACTGTTATGCAGAAAACTTACAAGTTTTTGTTGTGTGCTAATATATGATGATAGAAAAATAAATTTTAGACTTGTTTAAATCATTTATTGAATCTAATATCTGATACCAATTTTTAGATTTGTAGGCTATACTCTCTCAAAATCGAGTGCCTACATGGATACATTTGCCTCCGGCTACCTCACTGAAGACGTCTGGTTTCTACATAAAATACTGTGCATACAAATCAAGGGCGCCAAGGAATCTTTAATTATGACAACTGCAGCCAGCTAGCATAGAGAATTCGTAAATTCAAAAAGTAGTCCAAAAAGCACAATACTCTGAAAGAAAGCACACAAAACTAGGTGGCAGCGACATAAACTAACCGATGTAATAGCAGCAATGTATAATGATCACAGATAATAAATTCTATACAAAGCCAGCACAGTATACATATGATTATTCAATAAATCTATATAAATATCAGGTGCACTTTAAAACAGATAAACTCTCGAATAATACTACTAGCAAATTTACATACATATCCTAAAATGTATAAATACAGACAGACTACGTTAATTATAATAAAAAAACAAGTTAAAAGTGTAGCGTAGACTAATAAGAGGCTCTGAGGATAAAGATCATTAACTGAATAAGTTTATGTGTTCAAATGAGCTCTGAAGGGTACCCATTGATATCTTTAAGCAAATTACAATTGATGGCAAGAGTTCGGTGGCAAACGTAAAACACACGAAGTTCTGAAGGAGCCCAGGCAGGACTTTCTGGCAACAAAGTGCAGCAAAAGCAAATTACGAGAATACAAAATAGGCAAAAGGAAAGCGTGACAGACTTCACCCGAAGGCACAGTTGTACTGCACACCAGTTCAAAATTCAAATGTATTAAAATGATAAAACAATACACAACTTTACTTCGGTTCCTTTGTTGAGCTCCAATGTCACTAATGGTTTCAGGTTGACGAGCGCTGCAGCGCAAGAAATATATCGAGAGACAACATCCAGGAAGTGTAACAATCGCTTCCCTGGAAATTGGAGAGAAATGTGTTAAGCACATGTTTCAATTTACACGTCTGGTCCCAATAAGATGCTACACGAAGCTATCTGGTGCCCACAAGATCTTACATGACGCCATCTAGTCGTAGCAAGATTCAGCTGATCGCGCACCAGTAATGCAGGTGAGAGCTCAGTAAACGTGGGTTCGCGCAACCACACTCCTGTGCTCCACTTCTGTTCTCCCCCTGTTTGCTCCACTTAGGTTCCTCTAGCTGAGTGAAGTGTAAGGAGACCTTGAATTGGTATAAGAGAGAGATTGCGAAAGCACCATTGCGCTCTGGAGAGGTTAAGGCCCCACAAGCCGCCGCCAGCTTCGCATCCTGTCAGTTCAGAACCCAAGGGCATCAGCATCCAGTGTTGCGGGCCGTCGGAGAAACCACGTAAGCTGTTTCATCCTGCTAAAGGAGCTCTTGTAAAATAAGTTTTAATTCCAACTTCTCCCTGAGCACACCTGTCTGACCTGAACGTTTCCTATACACCTAATAATCATACCGTCTGAACTGTACGCGCCGACGTCTAACTTGTGACTAGTTCATATGTTTTCCTGAAGCTACGCTTAGTAAAACTGCATATCGTTCATATCCTAGTACAAAGTTGTCACCCGATAACGTTAACGTATGAACTGAGCGCGCCAGAGTTTAACCTGTGACTAGCCCAAACGTTTTCCCGTCCGATCCTCCACACGATAATCACCCTACGAGTACGCCGCCAAATTCCTATCGATTTAGGTCGATTACAGTGTTAGACCAACACGGAATTCCAGGTGCTAGTCCGAGGCTCACTGCAGGCGTCGCGTCGCTGTTTAAAATCAGCGTATGACCCTCCAAGCGGTAGCGCCACATAAATCTGACATAAACGTCAAATTTCGCTTGCTCCAGGACATTCGGCCATTTGCAAATTGGTTCGCCGAAAGCCTGTTAAATAAGTCTGTGTAGAACTCACCCCGTGTAAGCCTTTCGTCTGCGCTCCGAGCCCAATCTAAAAGTTCGTGTGCATTCGCGGCGGCATCGAGCGAAAATTTCGGGGCGTGAAATCGTCCCATAACCACGCAGAAGGCGCCCAGAATGTTACCTGGAGTCCCGTCCAGTCTACGGTGAAAGCTTGCTCTTCGTGCTCTAGTTTTATGCACCCGTAATTATCACATTTCCGAACACCTTGAGTAAGAATTTAGCCGCCATTAAATTAACTTGCTTATAGCCTGCAGCTAATTGCGTCTGAGCGCTGCGAAAGCTAGCTTAGTGGCCATTGACCGAACTTCCTAATAGACAATCTTTTCACGTAATATCTTAAGTTAATTTGCATAGTTTCAGGTGTATCCAATGTAGTTTTCGTGAATGGACCGTATTTTTTTCTTCTCGCAATATGCCCCAACTAACATATTCTAGCGAGCTTGACTATTTCATCAATTTACATAAGTACAGTGCGTTTGCCGGTTCTAAGACTTCCCCCCACCGCTTTGTGGAAGGGGGAGTCTCCCCACCACTTTGTGGGGGGAAGTTAAGGGCAAGGATACTTTCAAGGTCAAGCTCATTCATCCCCCACCACCACTCGGATTTCAAGGTCAAGGATTTTAGTTTTCTTAAGTTTAGTTTATTTAGTACAAATTCATTATTCGAAGGTAGTGGTAAATAGTATATTATGTTATTAGGAGCAAAAGTTATATTTTATGTGGCGAGGCTGGACGGGTTATCTGCCGAGCTTGCGAGGCAGATAAGTACAGCCGAGCCACATAAAGATACTTTTGCTCCGAATAACATATAGTATTTTTCTTCAAACGTTTTTATAACAAATTATTTACAATTTTGTGAATAAAATTCGAAGTAAATGACTTGATCTCGTCAGCGGCAGATAATATTATCTGCCGCTGACGAGCGGCAGATAAAGTTGTCAGCGGCAGATAATAACTTTATCTGCCGCTGACGAGCGGCAGATAAAGTGTTTTTAAATCATCTTTAGAAATTTTTAGTTTCCTCAAGATTCATTTTAAAAAGTTGTTCTTTCTGTATCTCCATTTACTAGAGAAGAAATTATTCAAAATATTTATTGTTTAATTTTCCCTGAGTTAACTTCGTTTTCGACTTTAGGCTGGCATTGCCAGACTTTACCTGTTAAGTCGTTAATATATTTTTTTAATTATTCATGCCATATATTTTTGAAATGTCTCATTTTATATCGTGTTGGTACATCCATAAAACATATATTACAAGTAAATTTATCATTTTGTCTTTTTTTACAGTCATAACCTATACATCCAATTCCATATTTTGTGATTTTTATTTTTAACAAATTTTGGATGAGATTTAATAGTTTTACAAATACAACATTTTCTTAATAACGACTCACTCTTTGGCTCTGCCAACTCGACAACCTTGGGTGAACATTGTTCATAATCAACTGGTGTCTGATTCTTTACTCTCCATTTATTAGTAGTAGGAATATCATCCGATTATTTTACATTCCGTAAATGCAAGCAAGGGAAAACGAGCGAAACAACAACAAGCGGAAGGAAGATGAAGTGCGTCCAAGTTTGCGATGCGAGCACTCGCTGTTGCGCCGTAAGCCCTTATCTGCGTTGGCATCTATTGTTTGGGTTTGTCTTTCTAGGACAACAATTTATGAGTTTGAGTCGCACAGTGGGATGTGAGGAAATAAAATATTTTTTCAAATTATTACAGTAGTTACCTTAATAGACTTTCGGAAAATAGTAATGATATTTTAAAGTTTAATGGCACATAAAGTACATACTAGATAGTATAAAACAATACATGAATTTGAAGTCTGTAAGGTGTACTATCTAATAATTAATCTACGAAATACCACTGCCATTAGTGCCAGCATATAGCAGTCAAGTGAGTCAACACAACATTCCGTATGCCGTTCAGTTCAAATTGGCATTTCGTTTTCTCATTTTGTATACCGAATAGTAAAATAATCGAATTCCAAAAGTTCCGAATTTTGTGCACCGAACAGTAAAATAATCGAATTCCGAAAAGTTCCGAAATGTTCCGAAATAATCGGAACCTTCCGATTTTTTTAACAATCAGAAACTTTCCGATTATTCATTCCGGATAGGCCAATCACTATTAGTAAAGTATTATTTCATAATAAATGACTCATAATACCAAAAGCGAACAAAAAGGAGACCCTACTTCTAAAAATATTACCTTAAAAGAGTTTACTAAGCAAAATAACATTGGTGAAAATACAATTAGGAATTAAATAAAATATCTCACTGCTGAAACATTAATTAAATTATGCTCTTTGATTAAATATAATAAAAAATGAAACAACATAGAAAAACATAACAAGAAACAAAATTAAATTAAATATAAACGCAAATCAAACACATATCAATCAGATTACAAAGGTGCTGGGAGTAAAAACGTAAAAATTCCTTGACATCTATAACTCATGATCAGAAAGCAAATGTTCCATCTAATAAATAATGCCACTAATGTCGCAGACAAAAATCAGATAAAAATTATTCAAAAGACTACATTGAGTTTAATAATTTATCTGTTGGTAATAATGGTTATGATATATGGAAAACAGAGTTTTAAAAGAATTAGGAATTACTGTAGTTGAAACAATAGAAAAAATGGGCAAAGAAATTGAATATAAATATAATAAAATTAATGTGTTGGAACAAGAATTAAAAGAGCTAAATAGTTCTGACGCAGAAAAAATAAATGAATTATTGAATACAAATCCTATTATTACATATTACAAAGAACGATCAAAAGGACGTTTAGCAAACACTTTTTCTCTTACTAATAAATTACACGAAGTCTGGCAGAGCCAGCCAAGAGCCAAAGGCAAAGTGAATCCTGAGGCGAAGCCTATGAATACGGAAAGTTTATTAATTAAGACAAATTTCAAGATTAAAAAAAGAAAAAAAAACAGTTATATTTATTCTTGTTTGTACTATTTTAATAATTCTTATAATAATGTTAGCTGCATTTCAGCATCATATTGAGAAGGTTATGTTAATTTAATTTAATATAATTAATTGAATAAATAATTAAGAACCACCTCGCAAATATTTTATTTCTAAGACGATTAAAAGAAGCTGTAATCTACTAACTCGTTGAAATAAATGGTTATATGCCTTGGTGCTATTTTATTTATCGGCAAGTATTAATAATTATTATAGCTAGCCCAAATTTTGGTAGAGCATTTACTCTTTCTCTCGGTTAGGTTCAATTGGGCTGAATGTATAATTCTTAATTTAATTTAATACGGTTCTGTACGTTGTCCTCGTACTACTGCGCACAAGCAAATACTCGAAAGTAGGTCATACGTTAAATTAAAATGGTTTTCGCTGACAAAATGCAATCGTGAATTTAAAAACAAAGTGAAAATTTATCACAGTTCCACATGTAAATATTTGAATTAAGCTGTTTCGCGGCATTAACCTTATTTGTTTGTCTAGGATTTGTTAAAGGGGACCCATATTCACGCACCAATTGTTTTAGTTAGCGTCGTTTTAGGATCTAACTGGCACATAACTCCAAATTATGGAGTTGGGTTATTTTGCGGTCTGGATTCACTTTACAGCAATGAATATGGCTTGTATTGCCTTGGGTACAACTCTTGGTACTCATGCATAAACTTCCCAGTGCTCACTTAGTTTAATTTTAGGGGTAGGCAGTACCTGTTGTTGCCGAACTTATCGGGCTCGAAGGCGACGCTGGTCTCGTACTCGAACTGCTATGGACCTGATGCTGCTGCAACTCCTCGGGCACGTCCTCACGTAGCTGCTTGATGCTCTGGAGTCTTCTTCTCTGGGCTGTCTCGGCTTGCAGGCCTCCACGCATAGATCGTAACGGGCTGCTTCCAATGTTAGGTTATGGTCACTCGGGCTCGGAGAACTTTACAACTTTTGGTGTTGGATTTTGATGTAAATAACAACACACGACCACGAAATTGCACTGAATTGACTGGTATAATTTTTATTTTAAAAATAATTTGTTTGTTATATGAAAATTAACTTTATTTAGGAGTACATTTAAAAACATGTTAATTCTTACATTAATTCAATTGTTCTCTCTAATATCCGCTATAAACAATTGCTAGTTTTAATGTTAAATAAAAACAGATGTAAATCAAGTTCAAAATGCTTACTTATAAATCTAACTTTGCCTAAAAACTAACTTATGTATACAAATTCTTATTCTAATATTATGGTCCACATTTATAATTAGTTAATCAAGTCTTTGCGTCACTGCACGTTTGTTAATTTGCTTTAAACTGTTCACATAAGTCACTGCACTGATTAATTTCATGAGAGTACTTCCTTCACCAAGGCGTCCCTTGATTTCACCTGTCTGATTTTCCACACAATTTTTAGTTCATCTGCTGTGTCCTTTTCTTCATTTTTATTTAACCCTGGCTTTTTGATTCTTACAATTTTCCATCAAACGCCTTAATTTCAGCCTTTTTAGCTGCTCGTTGCAACGTTCATTAGCTGATCTAGATTTTCCTACCTTTCTTTTAAAACCCTGACAAATATTTCACTGTTTAACTTTCTTTGAATTTTTCGCTTCAATTTATTGCTTTTGCAAACCATTTTGTAATTAATAGTTAGGCTATTACTTTGCACAAACCTCATCTTTTAAATTTTATCTTACATTCAATTTAGATCGTTGTGAGAATTGAGCTTTGCTTAAACCGTTCTTTAATTAATTATACTCCTATTAATTGGCATCTCTTTACCAATGCATTCAATCTATTAAATTCAAAGTTTAGCCTTGCAGTTATATAAAATACTTCACCCTGAGCTTTAATGAAATGTCCATTAATTTGGCAATGCTATCAGAGTTGAGTTTGTAGGGCTTAATACCATCGCAATATATAACCTCCTTAATTGTTTCACCAACTGTAAATATTTCTTCAGTCCAGTTGGTTTTTAATTTGTTACTATATACATCAATCAACATAGATAATCTAACTCTATCACCAACATCAAATTTTGGTTTTTTATTGGTTAATATAACCTTATATGTATACTGTTTCTGATATTTTTTTTCTCATTTTGTTTATTTACTTGTAAAGGCTTTATTTTTATCGTACTGTAACATGTAACATTATACTCTTTAATTACGTTTTCATGATCATCTATGCGTTTTAAGGGTTTATTTAATAACTTTTTCTTATATAAAGTTCATTTTATCCCCAAATACACGATTAAATGTTTCTACAATGTGGCCTTATTCTGAGTTCCAGTACTATAATGATTAATATTATATTTCTTAAATACCGCTTGCACATCCTTATTATAAAATTCTTTTCCTTTGTCAGTTTGTATATTTTGTGGAATATCCCAATTATCTTTTTTCATTTGACTAAATAATTTTTGAAAGCAATTACAAATTCGTAATCTGATTATGTTTTAACAGGCTTTGAATAAACAAATTTATTTATATAATTAAAAACGCCTTTATATCCAGCATTAACTTTCAATAGCTGTTTGTACTCATTATGGGTTGTTTTATGCTTTGTTCGTAAATTATAAGTTTGATCTTCAATTTTTCCTTTTGGTCTGTAAAATTCATAGTAATCAGCTTCACCTGCATAATTCATACCTTTTTGTGTATGATGTCTGTATTATGATGGTTTCTTAAAGTACTGATATAGCTCTTCTGTTTCTATATCCTCAGGTGATTTAGAAATATTATTTTTCTTTGATTGAAAAGTTCTACAAGTTGATATTCTCCTCCATCTTCTATTTTTTCAAACAAAATTTGATTCTCCAATGCATTTAGTTTTCTTTTTACATATTTTACAATAATCCATTTATTTAATCTTTTTATAAGTACTTTTTTAGAACCACAATTTATACATTGTGACAAATAATAAATTCTTCATTGCAACATTCATTTTTCTTCCGCGTATAGCTAAATCTACAAGTTTCTTTTAATCTTTTTCAGTTACGAAATCATCAACAATCAAATAATAAATTCTTCATTGCAACATTCATTTTTCTTCCGCGTATAGCTAAATCTACAAGTTTCTTTTAATCTTTTTCAGTTACGAAATCATCAACAATCAAATTTTGTTTATCCCTGTCTAGTTCGTCTACATTGATTATATCTTCTATATCTGACGTAGAATACGATTCAATTATATTCTGAATTTCGCTTCGCTCATGGGGGTCGTTAGGCTGAAATTTTTCATCATCATTTTGTAGTAAGCGATAATAAGGTTCTTCTAAATCTTTTGCATACAAATAAAAAATATCAAAAAATAAATGCTTTAGAAATTGACAAGAAAATTAGTTTTAGCAGAACCGCTACGTTTCACTATTATCAATATAAATAGCCATTTTGGTGCTAATTTATTAATATCGTAATACTCTTTTTCATCTGTTTTAATAAAATAAATAGGCAATGATTCAGTATTCAAAGACGTATTCATTTATTTAATTAGCGCAAAAACTGTAAAATACTGCAATCAGTGTAAATAGCGTAATTAGTGTAAAATAATGCAATCAGCCTAAATAGAGTAATTAGTACACCAACTGTATAATAGTAGAGTTAATCTTTTCTAAATAACAGAATTCATTCAGTTAACATTAAAACCGAATAGCTCACATGGTAAGCATTCGCTTCCCATACAGGAGGACCAGAGTTAGATTTCTTATGATTTCATTAGACAACTCTTTTTTTCAGATGTAACAAATTATATTTAAAAAAACAAAAACAACAAAAACGTTTTAAAATATTAATAATTTTTAGGTAGTGAGTGTGAATCTCAGTTCGGGATATATTTTTTATTTCTCTATATGTAAATGTAAGAAGAGAATAATTGATGTTATTTAAAAAAAACATGGAATATTAAAAAACAGAATTCGTTTATATCAATTTAAAGAACTTTAACCAAAGAAGAAATTAAAAAATTTCAGAAACCCATAGGTGATAAACTTGAAAATATTATTGCATCTGCACAGCAAGTAATTAGGCCAAAAAATCTTTAGCAATCGAGGAAGAGCCTGACAATGTCAGTCCAATTGAATATCAGATTCTATCTGAGCATAAGCAAAGCGAATTGGTATCTTTACCAACATACTCACAACTGGCTTGAGCTAGATCACCATCACCTTCAGCATCAATAACTTTAGATCCAGATAAAGATTTAAATTTTGATATTATTGAAAAACAATTTAAATTGGACAAACCTTCACATTTATTGTCGTTAGATATGAGAAATCGAAATGCAAAAATTGATACAACCACAGTCGAAGTATCAAATAAATTGAAGTCGTTAAATGCACATATTAAAGACGCTAAGAGAACACAGGAAAATGAAAAAATAAATAATTTACAATATGTCTATTCACAGTTAAGAAAATATAAACATCTTTTGGAAGATATACGAAAAATTCGTTTTTGTGAAAAATCTGCTGAACCTAAAGTGAAAACAGAAAGTAGTATTAGTATTTTTTCAGATCCTGATATTAAAACGTTTGTTTAAAAAATACTTTTTTTTTACAAATTTGCTTATAACTTTCGAACGGAAGAAGATAGCAATTTTTTTCTTCACAAAATGTGTTCAGAAAAATTAGCTCTTTTTAAATATGCCAAAACATAGGTATGTTTCCGGGAAAAACAAATTCGATGACGTCATTACTTCAGTTTCCAAATATGGAAAAATATGCAATTATGGCTTAAAATGGATCTTACTCAATCCCATTTAAGAACCTTTTTTCAGATTTTTTCTATCGTTTTTCCTTTTCTTATAATAGGGCTGAGACATCGAGTTTCGCTCACCCTCCTCCGTTGGTGGCCTTCTATACGTAAATAACTATTACAGCACTTTAAAACTCTTTATTACTTTTTATACCACAAACATTTTAATCGAAAAAACCGGTACCTATTTGAAAGCTATTATTTTAATCTATACTAGAAAATCGAAAAAAATCAGTAGGTCTTTGATTATATGACCATATTAGCCAGTGCCTAAGGTATCTGTTACTGCACAATGCGCATGCCTAATAACATAACTTGTTCATAAGAAAGAACAACTACAACTTTGAACTGAAGCGTGCTTTGGAAGTCCTGATTTAGATAAAGATGCTTTGAATTGTCTCAAGATTTCTTTTATATACTGCAATGGTTATATGGTTTTAATATAATTAAGATTAATATTTAAAATAAAATTAGCTAGAGCCTCCAATGCTAATATTTTATTTTGGGTTCAGCAAATATTATTACAAATTTATGAAACGCTCAGGGATAATTATTGTGAGTTGTTTTATGTATTACTTGACTTGATGTTCGTATGCCCCTACTTTGTAGATAGAATCTAATTGCAAATTATATTAATGTTGACTAGCTCAGGTAAGCAGAGATCTTATCAAAAGGTGTGGGTCCACAATTACTTTATTGAAAATTTAACCGTACGCCCATGTGCGTAGTTCAAATACACGCTAATGTGTTACAACAGATCTAACTGACAAATTACGTTTATGGAGGTTTATCAAGTGGTTGTCGTTTTGGTGTTTTCAGATCATTAAAAGCAACTCAATGAGCAAATCTCACAGGTAAATTCATAATTTTCCGCTTTCTAGTAGCGTCAGTAGCTTTATTTTGTTTTTTTAGGCAAAAACCGTAACTTGATTGTTTCGACCCAAGCCAAGGATCCTAACCTCACTTCTGGGCTTGGATTTTTCAACTTTAATTTACACAAGGAAATAATTCGCCTGGGCTCTGTTATGCAGCGACGTTTAAGCAGCCTCCCAATAGGTACACAATGGTATAAATTAAATTGGCTTCACAACTAACCTGTGAAACTTTTCCTGCATGCCCGTTTCGAAGCTCGGCCGCAGCAAGAATGTGCCCAGATTTTCTTTGCCGGTGCTTGGATCGCCGTGCTGTCCTCGCAGAAGCTGGATGGGCTGGCGGTTGACGTCCTCTCGTTCTCTGGAACCCCTCTGATGGCTACAGATGCTGTGCGAAGCACGTCTTGTTTTCTCCGGAGCTGGTAGTTAGCACTCACTCGGGCCGATAATGGAAAATAATTTTCACGGCACGGATTTCTTTTAATTCACTCACACAGGTGCAGGGGTAAGCTATATGCACCCTGCCGAAGTTTTGTTATGAAATAATAACTTTAAACGTATAAAATTGTAAATTTTCGGGAGCAAATAAAACTGATGCTAATTCAAGAATTTTATTCGATTGTCTGCCAAGAAAGTTATTAAAAACAATTGCATAACAATATTAAACAAGTCAAATCAATTACTTATAACAATTAAAAATCTTAAATCTAACATTTTTACAAACTTTTACTTATACAATAAATCGTTCCATTAATTTAGTCAATTTTGTCTTTCACATAACTGTGTCCCGCACTTATTAACAGTCCTTTTTCACAATGTTCACACTGATCAATTCTTCCTTTCGTGAACTTCCACAAAAACACTTTAGAGTTCAAATAAAAGTCCATTTCATTTTTCCACTTCTGCATCAATATAATGTTCGGATTTCAATTAATCTTGCATGTTAATTATTCATTTTCTTCCTTTTATTTGCCTTTAGATTTATTCCTATGTGCTCTTTGCACTCTGTTTCGCCTTCTGCATTTTTTTACCTTTTAAGAATATGCTCAAAGAGAAATTTATACAACGATTTCTGACTTGCAATTTACCTCGACAAGCATGTGACCATTCTATTCATAATCGAATTACTAATACATGGATTGGCTTTTGCATTTACCACCCCCTTTTAATATTCTAAACTAATTAAATATTGTGGTCCCATTCCTATTAGGTTTAGAACTCTGCCTTTCCTTTTATGTTACGATTTTAATACTTATTACAGGCATTGCTTTGCCAATATGATTGCTAATTCAAATTTGATTTTATTTTATTTGTTGCCATTAAATCCTATCTCCCATTCTGAGCTTTTATGACCTATTCATTAGTTTGCTGTGCTCTAGATGTGCGATTCAGGGCTTAAGACCATCTCAATACATATATAGACATCAATTTCTCTAAGAGCTCCTCTAATTTATGTCTTCATTAGGGGTATTACTGCCACTTCTTCTTCTTTTATCTATAATTATTGTTCATATTCTTGAAGATTTTCCTGCTATTTATATTATTGTTCCAGTTACACATTTTCATCGTTTTAAAGTTATCTTGACTTGATTTATCAATCTTCGCCCTGGGGTATCATGTTTTAATGGTCAGTGGGTTAGTCATTTTCTCTATATATGCTTTCATTACATGTTCAAACCATCTCAAGCTTAGAAAATAAATAACCTAACGTATTTAGCATATGATTCTGCAATATCTAGCTTAATATAACGTATCTATAATTTCTTTCCCCCTAAATATTAAGTTAGACATCGCAGCAGCCTATTGTAAGTACGAGGGGAACTAGAAAAGTTATCTACCTAACTACGAAACGAATTACATATGGTTTTTTAAATAATTTTATTTTTCAATATAATATCCCCCAACTTCAACGCACTTATGCCATTTGTCCTTCAAAGAGTTAATGCCCGTTGAAAAAAAATTCTTCTTGGGTCTCAAAATAGTCCTTGACTGCCTCCTTCAAATACTCGTCTGTTTCAAAACGACGCCCTCTGAGATTCTTTTTTAGGTTTCTGAATAGATAGAAGTCGGACGGTGCCAGATCCGGACTATAAAAGGTGGATGGTTTAGCTCAATAAAGCGGCATTCCTGCAGAATTGGTTTGATTTTGGCGGCCTTATGCACGGTCGCGTTGTCATGAAGAATGAGCGATTCACCTTGTGATAAATTTGGACGTTCTTTGACAATAGCTGTACGCAGCTTTTTGAGGGTGTTACCTTAAACCTCTGCAGTGATTGTAGAGCCTTTAGGCATATATTCAATCAAAAGAATACCTTGCATGTCCCAAAAGATGGTTGCCATGAGTTTTCCAGCTGAAGATTGCGTGTGGACCTTCTTTGGGGGAGGAAACTCCTTATGCACCCATTGCATAGACTCTAATTTCGTCTCAGGGTCCCAGTGATGTACCGAAGTCTCATCACCAGTCACTATCCGCATTAAGAAGTCGGGGTCCGCTTCCAAAGATTCCAAATTGTTTCTACAAATTTGCTGTCTACGCAGCTTTTTCTCAAGAGACAATAATCTGGGAACCCACCTTGCTGAAACTTTACTCATGCCCAGTTTGTCGTGCAATATTGTCAAAACGCTAGGTTCGGATATTTCCAATGCTGTAGCAATGGTGAAGACTTTTATACGGCGATCCTCAAGAACCATGGCTTCCACTTTCTTGCACATTTCAACATTTGTCGCTTCTGCAGGTCTTCCACTTCTGAGATCATCTTCTATAGATTCCCGTCCCCACCGAAATTGTTTTGACCAAAATTTTATTGTGAAATATGACGGAGCATCGTCTCCATACACTGCAATCATTCGTTCGCGAATCTTTTTCGGATTGTTGCCTTCCTTTGTAAGGAATTTTATTACACTTCGATGCTCTAATTTCAAAAGACTCATTTTTAGACACAAAACACTCCACGAAATATAAAATTACTGGCGGATATGAATCAAATTTTTCATGCAACAATGACAGCCGTATTCATAGTCGTTCGCCAGCGGCTCGCCGGAGATTCGTTATGAATAGTATGTTGGCGGCACTGTACGTCTATGTCAAATTCGAGGTTAGCAGGTTAGATTTTGTGTCAATTTCTGTCAAAACTGACGGAAAACCTAACCTGATAACCTCGAATTTGACATAGACGTACAGTGCCGCCAACATACTATTCATAACGAATCTCCGGCGACTCGCCGGCGAGCCGCTGGCGAACGACTATGAATACGGCTGTGACACTTGTCACTGTTTGACATTACAAGCTGAAGCTTATCAATTGTTTCTATCATGGCTAGGTAGATAATTCTTCTAGTTCCCCTCGTATGTATATTCGGTTGTCTATTTTCTAAGCTCAGGTTCATACTTTCCCGTGAATCGCTGTATGTAAACGTGATTCAAGTACACGTACGAGCCTGCTTATGCGCAGTCGTGTTTAAATAAATCTAGGACAGTTTTAACTCAACCTACATTTGAAAAAAAAATGTCCCAGATTTATTTAAACACGACTGTACTTAATATAAAATGCTGGGGTACCTAACTTTGTATAAGGTACCTACCTGTAATTTCTTTATTTTGAATATTAAGTTAGATATCGCAGCATCATCTGGTAAGTATATTGGTTTGCCTATTTTCGAAGCACAGATTCTACTCTACCGTAAATCACTTTTAGTATATTAACGATTATATTTGCATCTAAAATTTTATGATTTATCCAGTGGCGTAACTATCATATGTGCAGGGGGTGCGAAGAACCTCCGCGCCGAATCTATATAGGCGCCGCGCCGAGGTAGCCGAGTTTTTTGTGAAAATAAAAGTTTTCCTAGAATAGTGGTTCAAAGCGACAACAGACTATGATACGTGAGTGCGACTGGGCTCTTTTGAGTGCGCAGTCTTTTCTCCTTTTGAGTAGATTAGAAGTTGCAGCTCTAGTGTGTGTTTGTGATTCTTAGATTTCATAGTGCATAGTGCATAGTGCATAATAACATACTATAAATTCAAAGTTTTAAACCGCAAATTTCTGACGATTGCCTCAGCTACAGAGGTCATAGAGAGTGCCAAATTACTTCAAACTACGTATGAAACTGATCTCGATGACGGCAAATTGTACAATTTCGATCTTCGTACACAACTAGTATTAAATCTTGCTTATCAGTGAAGGAAGTGAGAGAAAAATGTCTGTCTAATCACACGCTTTCCAGATTTGCATACAGCTTATATCCGATTTTTTACATCCCGTCACTACAGCCTCCACTGAGAGATCTTTTTCTAAATTAAAAATTATTAAAAACTTTTTGCTAAGTAAGATGAGCCAAATACTCCTAAAGAGTTTTGAATTACTGAGTATCGAGAAAGTAAGAGCCAGTACTCTTGGTTTTAATTCACTGAGAGATATGTTAGCTTTAGCAAAGTCTCGCAAAAGAGAGTTTAATAAAAGCGCTATAACTAGATATTTATATATCTATATATTTTATTTTTCTTGTGAATTATTTAAATTTGTATTGCTTTTACGTGGTTTTTGTTTTTGTATTTTTATGTTTCATGTTATATTTTGCGAGTGTTTGATGTAATGGTAAAACTTGTTCTACTTTATGGGTCGGAATCGTGAACTGTTACAGAACTCGTAAAGCAGAAATTGCAGGTGTTCGTAAATAGGTGTTTGGTGGCCAGTCATTATTTCGAACAAAGAGCTTTGGTACCGAACAAATCAGGTGGACATTAGTATAGAAATTAGGAGAAGAAAATATGGATGGTTAGGGCATACGTTGCGAAAAAATGAAACTGAAATTTGCAGAAAAGTTTTGATTGGAACCCTTAGGGTTTCAGAAACAGAGCACGCCCGCGAAAAAACGTGGAGGAGAACTGTAAAACAAGAGACAGGAAAGACTATAGCACAACTGACCAAATAACAAAGGAAAATGACAACTGGAGAGAATATACCCTATGTCCTAATAGGGAATAATGGAATTATTATTATTATTATTATGTTATATTTAATAAAAGATTGAAACATCTAAATGTGTTTTATTTTGCAGTAAGTAACCTTTCATGTTAATAAAAGAGCTTATTAATTTTCTTTTAAATTTAAAGTGTTGCATGACCAAAAATTCCCCCCCCCCCGCCCTCTTTTTTCTGAAACTTCTTGTCTACAGCGGCTATCATTTATTCTTGCACACCGGCGCCAAATCGTTTTGTTACGCCACTGGATTTATCATTTCTCTGTAAGGTGTTTCACGGGGGAATACTAGCCTGTACCATTGATTAATCAATGCCTGTACTTAGAAATTAGGCAAGTCGATGTACAGTCGTGTGCAAATAAATCTGGGATAGTGTTTTTTTCACATGCAGATTCAGTTAAGAATTTGAAGAATATTTCCATGGATTATCTCTTATCAGAGAGAGTTATGGGTTTCAGTACCTGTTAAAGTTTAATGTATCTCTTTTTGATAGCAGGAAATCCATGGAGATATTCTTCAATTCTTAACTGAATCTGCATGTGAAAAAAACACTGTCCCAGATTTATTTGCACACGACTGTACTTACCATAGTTAACTGTAGTGATTTATAATTTTCTTCCAAATAAATATTAAGTTAGGTATCACACTATTCCCTGGTAAGTATATTGGGTTGCCTAATTTCTAAAGGCAAACTCGTATGCTCTCGTGAATAGGCAACCTAATATATTTACCACAGCTTACCATAGGATGATGTAAGATATCTAAATTTTTTTCTGCTTAAAGATTTAGAGATATTGCAGTATCCTACGATAAGTATATTGTGTTGCATATTTTCTAAGCGGGGGCGAATCATTCTCTATCCTAAGAATTATATTTGCATCGATAATTGCAGATTTATAATTTCTGTACAAAGTGATTCACGGGCGAATACGGCTTGCGATTCAAAAATAGGCAACCCAATATACTTTCCATGGAATACTGTGATACCTAACTTAATATTTAAGTGATAGAGAATTATAGATCATACAATAAGCTATGCTAAGTATATACCGGGTGACAATGAGACTAGGGCCATGCTTATATCGTCTTTATTTATGAATCAATTTGGATAAAGTTTTATACCAAGACACTAGACATAATTTCTGATTGGCTAATAGATATGGTCAAAATGGCTGACTTCCGGTTTTACCGGAAATGATACAACTTTAATTTTTTAAATAGAACACCCTGTATATTTTATGTTTTTATGAATCGATGAGTCAAACTACATATAATAATCTTGCCAAATTTCATTTTTTTAAACAAAATTTTCAATTTTTATTTTTTACTGTAGAAGGCCTTGACTTGAAAAATCTATTCTAATTGACTTTATCAACCCTTAATAATAGCTATTTTATCAATAAGGTTAATAACAAACCTTTAATAAAAGAATGTTATTTGCTAAACTCGTTTTTTAAGAAAAAGTCACTTTTTTAAATAGCACCTACTAAGGGCCATCTTGCCATTAGATAGAAAATGTAATTACCAATCTAATGATATGCATCATGCACTACTTTATCTTTATCTGTAACTGAAAATTATTTAATTAATTATTTTTTTAAATCTATTTTAAAAACCAAAGTTAGCATCACTTTCGCTGAAACCGGAAGTGACACTACCTTTCGTTACTTAAATAGATCACTCTATGTGTTTTATGTTTTTTGGAATCTACTACTCAAATTACATACAACAGTGTTGCCAAATTTGCTTAGGTATTATTAGTTATTATATAAAAATATTAAAAATAAATAAATTAATTAATTTTCAGTATCAGATAAAGATAAAGTAGTGCATGATGCATATCGTTAGATAGGTAGTTACATTTTCTATCTAATGGTAAGATGGCCCTTAGTAGGTGCCATTAAAAAAAGGGACTTTTTCTTAAAAAACGAGTTTAGCAAATTATATTCTTTTATTACAGGTTTGTTATTGACCTTATTGATAAAATAGCCATTATTAAGAGTTGCTAGAGTCAATTAGAATATATTTTACCGAGTCAAGGCAAAATTAAAAATTAAAAAAACAATTTGTTTGTTTACAAAAATTGAAATTTGGCAAGACTATTATATGTAATTTGACTCATAGATTCAGAAAAACATAAAATATACAAAGTGTTTCATTTAAAAAATCAAATTTAGTATCATTTCCGGTAAAACCGAAAGTCAGCCATTATGACTATATCTATCGGTCAATCAGAAATTATGTCTAGTATCTTGGTATAAAATTTTATTCAAATCGATTCATAAATAAAGAAGATATACGCATGGCCCTAATCTCATTGTCACCCGGTATATCGATTTGCCAATTTTGTAATCGCAGCCTTCTACTTTCCGGTGAATCACTCTTTATATTAACAATTATATTTGCATTTAGAATTTTATAAATCATCGTTTCTCTGTAAGGTGATTGACTTGACGGTAGAATACGAGCCTACACTTAAAACATATTCTACGGTAAGTATATTGGGTTTCCTATTTTTAAACGTAGGTTTGTACTCTCCCGTGAATCACTCTGTATATTAAATATTTGCATTTAGAATTTTATGATTCATCATTTTTATACTGGATTTTCTATTTTTAAGCGTAGGTTTGTACTCTCCCGTGAATCACTCTGTATATTAAATATTTGCATTTAGAATTTTATGAGTCATCATAAAATAAGGGCCTGCACTTAAAACATAGGCAACACAATGTACTTCCATAGAATACTGCAGTATCTACACTTCATTCACCGAATGGAGATAGTCAAATCTGCAACCCAAGTTACAAATGAATCCGCTCTAACTAGATCACTAATATGACAACAGAAAATGCGGATCACATAATAGTAGATTATGCAATAAGGGAGAGAAATGCGTTATTTTGCTGAAGCAAAATAGCATTCTCTCCGGGTCAGTGGCGTAACAAGACGATGTGGCGCCGGTGTACAAGAATAAATGTAGACTGTAGACAAGAAGTTTCAGAAAAAAGAGGGGGGGGGGGGGTAATTTTTGGTCATGCAACACTTTAAATTTAAAAGAAAATTAATAAAGCTCTTTTCTTAACATGAAAGGTTACTTACTGCAAAATAAAACACATTTAGATGTTTCAATCTTTTATTAAATATAACATAATAATAATAATAATAATAATACTAATAATCTGCCGTGCTAGAGAGCCGAGACACGCTTCTGTATTGGGACAGACCAAACATAACGGATAAGACTGTGGACTACAACCGACCTGCCATTCTCTTAATAGATAAGATTAAGAAAACAGCGATTATAATTGACATAGCTGTACCTCTGATGCATTATGTAACAAAAACTGTACGGGAAAAGGTGACAAAATACGAAAACTTGACATTAGAAATTAAGCGAATTTGGGAAATCACCACAGTCACAATAGTACCCCTTGTGGTGTCAGTCGAAGGAGTAGTAACTAACCACTTTATCAAAAATTTAAATAAATTAAATCTACCTAACAATTTAAAGCATAATATCCTAAAGGCTACTATTCTGCAAACGTGCCATATTGTCAGAAAAATTTTTACCCCTCTGGGCTAGACTGAATTGTCTTTTCAGAAGGCGGAAAGTCCGATAGTGTAAACTATCGTGGAATACAAAACATTGAAAATAATAATAATAATCCCATAATTCCCTATTGGGACATAGGGTATTCGTATATTCTCTCCAGTTGTCATTTTCCTTTGCTCTTTGGCTCACTTGTGCTATAGTCTTTCCTGTCTCTTGTTTTACAGTTCTCCTCCACGTTTTTCAAGGGCGTCCTCTGTTTCTGAAACTCTAAAGTTTCCAATCAAAACTTTTCTGCAAATTTCAGTTTTATTTTTTCGCAACGTATGCCCTAATCATCCATATTTTCTTCTTCTAATCTCTATATTAATGTCCACCTGATTTGTTCGGTCCCAAAGATCTTTGTTCGAAATAATGACTGGCCACCTAACACCTATTTACAAACACCTGCAATTTCTGCTTTACCAGTTCTGTAACCGTCCACGATTCCGACCCATAAAGTAGAACAGATTTTACCATTACATCAAACACTCGCAAAATATAACATGAAACATAAAAATACATAGGAAAATACCAAAACAAACACCACGTAAAAGGAATACAAATTAAATAATTCACAAGAAAAATAAAATACCGATGGGGCCACAATTATATATAACAGCAATGAGATAACATGAACAAGAAAATAACACATATTGCTTGAGTAAGAAAGAGATAAACATAGTAGCAAATGTACGAGTAGGCGTGACGCTCATTTAATTATGACATATGTGAACTAATTGTGCCTACTAAAGTAATTTTGTTGTATTGTCATCTCTTTCTTACTCAAGCATTCTATTTTGTGGTTCATGTTATCTTATTGCTGTTATATACTGGGTGTAGAAATGCTTTACGCACCATAGGGATTTCAATGGTAATTTCTTCATATGAAAATATTTGCTTCCCTAATTATTTTAGAGTAAACTTGTATGAAAGTTTTTTGTAGAGAAAAAAATTCTGTATTCATTTATGCCAGAATTTGTCTTTTTACATTTCGGAAAACCGAAAATTTAAAGAAATAAAATTATCATTTTTAGACAAATCAGTGGTGCCTTGAAATTACTGAAGCATCTCAAAGCATCAACAAATTAGTTTGCTGTTTATTTGTTTGCATCTGTCAAATGTAACGGCAACCATGGTACTTATTGCACCTGATCTGCTTCCAGGATACCACCACTTCACAATTTGCACTGATTTTTGAAAAAATTATAATTCTTGTTTCTTTCATTATTAGGTTTTCTGACGTAAAATGACAAAAATGTTGACATAAATGGATGCAGAATTGTTTGCTCTACAAAAAACCTCTTTACAAGTTTGCTCTAAAATAATTAGGGAAGCAAATATTGTCATATGAAAAAATTACCATTGAAAACCCTATGGTGCGTAAAACATTTCTACACCCTGTATAATTATGGCCCCATCCGTATATCTTTATACATATAATTATTCTGTACGTGTGTAAGTGACTGAACTCCTCCTAAACGGCTGGACCTTTTTTGATGAAATTTTGGGTTTGAGAGGGTCTCTGGATGGTATAGATTCACAATTGGATCCGGTTGGTGGCGGTGCAATCGGGTTCTAGGAATTTTGTAAAAAATGTTTTGACGAATTTCTTTTTTTAATTTTTTTAAAAATTTCTCGCATATCAGAACATATAACTCCAAAATTTTACCCCCCTCCCACCACCCTCCAATATTTTTTAAAATGAAAAAGGTCAAAAATTCGAATATCGAAAAAACGTTTTTCTACGGTCACCTCTAAAACTGACTATTAAGAGCTCACTGTCAATGCGAAAAGTTAGCGATTCACACATTTTTTCCCTAGTAACCATTTTAACATCGCAACCACGTAAACAATGTCTTAATGAAATAATCGCGTCACTTCATTTTACTTTACGCATCGCCATGGCTAACCTGATTATTATTGTAATTCGTCATTTTTCTGGAACTGGCTAAAATTATTGACAATTGCATCACGGCACGTCCATCATCACGCAACAGTTTTATTGAGTTTTAAAGAGTTTTTGTGAAGTTGAAGATGGAATCTGAAGATAATTGCACCCCGCCTGAAGTATTTGAAGCGGCCCAGACAGCAACCAAATGAGTTGTTGCAGGCCAAATCGCGCGGCCGTTATGAACGGCAGTACAACGATTTCATCAAATGGTGTGAATCGAAATTTCAATTATTTAACAATTTTGTCATTTATTTAGGACCGTAGAAAAAATTTTGTATGTATTTCGAGTGTAAAGAGCCATTTTGGTATTCGGTTGCTTTTTCGCGCCTCGCTACCGCTCGGCACGAAACTCGCATCCTCATACCAAAATGGCTCTCTTTACACACTAAATACATAAATATCTATTTTCTACGGTCACCTGTAAAACTGACTATTAAGCGCTCACTGTCAATGCGAAAAGTTAGCGATTCACACATGTTTTCCCTAGTAACCATTTTAGCATCGCAACCACGTAAACAATGTCTTAATGAAATAATCGCGTCACTTTATTTTACTTTCGCCATGGCTAACCTGATTATTATTGTAATTCGTCATTTTTCTGGAACTGGCTAAAATTATTGACAATTGCATCACGGCGCGTCCATCATCACGCAACAGATTTATTGAGTTTGTGAGTTTTTGTGAAGTTGAAGATGGAATCTGAAGGTAATTGCACCCCGCCTGAAGTATTTGAAGCGACCCAGACAGCAACCAACAAGTGTTGTTGCCGGCGAAATCGCGCGGCCTTTATAAACGGCGGTATACTACTTCATCAAATGGTGTGTATCGAAATTTCAATTATTTAACAATTTTGTTATTTATTTAGGACCGTAGAAAAAATGTTGTATGTATTTCGAGTGTAAAGAGCCATTTTGGTATTCGGTTGCTTTTTCGCACCTCGCTACCGCTCGGCACGAAACTCGCATCCTCATACCAAAATGGCTCTCTTTACACACTAAATACATAAATATCTATTTCTAAACCCGCCAATAGCAGGCAAACCAACGTTCGGGCAGGACAACGTCTGTCGGGTCCGCTACCCCTTAGGGGGTGAAATGGGGCAAATAAGCCTAAAAATCGATATGGGTGTCGTTATTGCGGTTTTTTGCGACGTTGATTGCGAAAATGGCATTTATTTTTAAGTCCAAGACGATGGACATGACATAAAATTAAAACTCTATAGTGGTGAAACGGCGTTTCAGAGACAAGTTATTTTTGGGGGGCCGTTTGCCGGGCCATCTAGTAGATATACAGGGTGTAGAAATGCTTTACGCACCATAGGGATTTTAATGGTAATTTCTTCATATGAAAATATTTGCTTCCCTAATTATTTTAGAGCAAACTTGTATTGAAGTTTTTTGTAGAGAAAAACATTCTGTATCTATTTACGCCAGAATTTGTCATTTTACATTTTGGAAAATCGAAAATTTAAAGAAATGAAATTACCATTTTTAGACAAATCAGTGGTGCCTTGAAATTACTGAATCATCTCAAAGCAGCAACAAATTAGTTTGCTGCTTATTTGGTTGCCGTTACATTTGACAGATGCAGCATTTGCCTGTCAGCAACTTATGGGCGTTGGAGGTTCGAGGTTAGTGTTACTTTTGTGGTGAATACCGCATTAAAAGTGGATGGTCTCCCTGCTTTCAAGCTGATTCGGACTGGCTATTCCGGGATGAATATTATATTAAATGATCTTTGATACTTGAAATTTGAATTCATACACTCCATAACTATCAGTATTTAAAGTTTAAATTTATACTTTCCGTTATTACTAACATGTAAAGTTTAGACGCTTACGTTCAATCAGTTCTAATATTTGAAGTTTAAATGCGTATACTTAATTACAAATGCGTATACTTAATTACAATTAATATTGAAAGCTACAATTTATATGTGTAATCAAATCTTTGTAAAAGGAGCATTCACGTTTTTTGCCTTCAATAGCCTGAACAGAAAGGTTTTTTTAAATGACAGCGATATGCATATCACTTGATTTATATGTGGTTGCAATTAATTTAATAACCTGAAAGGGGTTCTTGATCTTGGTGCGTGTCGCAACCTTCAATTAATTTGCACACTTCTATCATTATTACATTCTTTATGACCAAATTATTCTAATTATTTAATATTGAATTACCATCATAGACTGCAAGACTATTTAGCATTAATAAATAAATGCTACTCACTTGTAAATAATAAAAATATAATACATCTCATTTGTTAGAATAAGAATCAACTGCCGCTTAAGTGAACTTATAAATATTTTTCTCTAAGGAAATAGTTAAAATTTCTAATAAATTCCTCTTCACGCAAATTTACTTCTTTTTCATTTATTTTACCAGTCTTGTATAAATGCAATAACTGTCTATAAAATTTATAAATTAAATTATATTCTTCAATTCTTTCTGATATTTTTAATCTCTTATCTAATATGTCTATTATCCCAGCACCAAGAGATAACCAAACCAGTGGAGGTAGAACTAAAGTAGATAATTCAGATGCACTAAATAATCATTTACTGATAGATAATCCAATTCGAGTTTTATAAAAATATGTTATTATGATGTCGCATCTCAAGATTAATAATATTATAATTTAGAAAGAGCGAATTTTAATGTTAATATTACAGGATATCTAATTAAAAATTATTTAATTAAAATACAGATTTGATCTGAATCCGGTTAAGCAATTGATATTGTTAGAAAAGATGTTCTAAATATAACTGGATATTTGAAATATGAATTAAAAAAGGTGCTATTTGGTTTTTATAAGATTACATTTTATAAATAATATTTAATAATAAATAAGGCAAACTACAAGATATAGAGAAACTTTATTATTGTCATGTGGGTAAGTATTTGGTGGTTGAGTGACATTATCTTCTGGAATAAAATGTATTTCGAATTGAGCGAAGTTGAGGTCTGTAAATATGTCTTTGTTAAATGGCCATATTCGGCATTTCCGAAAACCTGCTGACCTGCTCTTTTCAAAGGCTGTTTTTACCAATAGTGATATAGCATACTGGTTTATTCTGTGACCAGAATGATTTTTTTGAAAGATGTTAGCTGCAATATTAAAAGCAACTTTGAATGATTCGAAAACAGTTACATCCAAGGACTGTGTGGTATGAGAGGGCACCGACAGCATTACCACTCATTTGTCTCTGGCCAACTCAATAACGATAAATTTAGATGCGAGTTATGGTTATTCAAAATTAACAGTACTGGATGTTAAATAGAGGGTCGTACACATTTTATACAAAACTCAAGCCATTCGGGAAAAACTTGTGTGTTAATCCACCTAGAGTCAGTACACCAAGCTCTGCTGTCCGTAAGAGCAGAGTAACCCTGTAACTGTTCTTCTTTTTCCAAAAATGAAACTGAGAGGAAGACAAATTTCAGCAGCCGCACAGCAGCAAATGATAATAGTGGTTAATTCTCACCACAACTTGTCGTTTTCCCTTAACCGAGATCAGCTTTGGAGGTTTGCCAGTAGAATTTTTCACGTCAGTCTCGTCCATATATTAAATGTCGGTTAGATGTTCAACAAAATTATGTTTTTCATACAAATCCCACAAATTCGTAATCAATTCTCCCATTTTATGCCTATTAAAGGCAGCACAGCGAACGATACTGGTTGGCTTTGGAGACCTAAATGCTAATTCCATACTCCTCGGCACAAACCCGTCAACTCGTGTTCGACCTGCTTTGTTATTCTTAAAGGGATTGGGGATTTTATTTTTGAGAGCAATTTGAAATGCTATATCTTTAGGCCCGCATTAACCCAAAAATCGCGAGTCAAGCATTTTAACGTGATTAACAATTTCAGATTCCACTTTAGCAGGAAATGCTGGTCGAAACCGCCCCGATGTTTTCTTAGAAACCCCTTTTTAAGGTGATGGTGTAGAGTTCCTAATGGAATACTTTTTGTATGCACCATATATTGTAATGGTGCGATGCTTACAGCAATTCTGGCTGCTTTACTAACATACAAATGCTAATAAAAGATTCAAATAGGCTCAGAATTGGTATTGTACTTATTACAACAATAAAAGTCACTAGTCAACATTGATAATTACATAAAACATGATTAGCAATAACTATGATTAATTTGCAGAAGTTAGTGATTGAATAGACATATCGTCAGGGTTGTGTTTAGTTTGTATTCAAGATTTGTGCTCGATATGGCAAATGTAGCTAAGTTATAATGACTGTCAGATTATTTGTGTAACGTCATGGCGATAATGAATTCGCTTAAGTATACAGGTGTTTCAAAGTGTTACAGAGGTTTCATGCAGAGTTGGTACTATTCATATTAAGACGCTAACAATCAATAACGCAGCTAAAAGGTTATAAAGCATTGCAAGAGGAATCAGACTAATGCAAAAAGCATTTATAAGGCAACCTGAGAATTAAAAAGACTACAAAATGTGCTAATAGCTTGTGAATCAGTGTATCTTTTACTAAAACTGAAAAGTGCAACCAAGTGTGCAGTTATAGTTTCCAGAATGACATTTAAAAACACAAATAGAACTTAGGATCAAAGATTGTAAACTTACTGAAAACAATTGTAAATTATATTGCTATGGTGAGCTAGACTCTAGAGTGTCGTTTGTTGCTGTTTGTTGGAGAATCCAAGCCGAAAGCTTGTGTATTGTTTGGCTCCCCGTTTTTGATTTTGTTGATAAAATTATATAAATTGTATCTAGTTGTGAGTTTTATTTATTTTCCATTGTGCCGACGCCAGCTGTGGTTAATTTGGCAGTGTTTCGGAATACAGTTACCGAGTAAATGGGACCTGGAGCTTCGCCTTTCGAGCTAAGATTTGGCAAGTTTTGAAGCTGCGGGAAGCAGAAAGCAGAGTGCAGCGCCTAGAGGAAGCCTTTTTTGTGGTCTATACGAAGGCAGCAGCCGCTAAAATATTGCCAAGAGGCAGGTATAAGCTTGGGGTCCCTTACAACCGTGGCCGGTGCGAGGTCATCTTTCGAGCCATATTCGGCAGGTCTGGGAGCTACGAGAATCGGACAGCAAAGTGCAGAAGGCTTGGTTCGTGGTCCAGAGACAGACAAGAGCAGCTGAAACCATTCCAGGAGGAAACTACACGCTTGGCGTTCTTTTGCGGAGACCGGAAGCGAGAACTGGTGAGCTAGCAGGAAAACAAATGCTGGTTAGCGTCGTCTTACGCTTGGAAACAAATTTCAGGTTAGCCAAACTTACTCAATTATACCCGAGGTGAACTAATTGATTGTTGGTTTATTTTTGTTCAAGATACGCTGCATTTTATGTGTTTCGAACAGCTTTGTTTTTAGTCAAATATTTGAGGTTAACTGTCATTATTTAGAATCGAGCATTTGCCATACAATGGTTAAATCGTCCAAAGTGTAACAACCTAACCCTGAAGATATAGTTTCAATAGCTAGCCAGCGCAAAAGTTATAATAAGTTGCAAATGAATAAAATATGGAAGGCAATATACCTTTATTATAGTTAAACATAATTAAATAATCATATTTTTAATTAGCTTCCAGAGAGAGGCAATTTAAATCAAACTAAGCTGTGTTGTGGTCACTCAATGATTTATTTATTTTTTTAATTACATAAAAAGGAGCACATCAACATAATATGGATGTTCGGCGTGCTTCATCCATGGCCAACTGCATCCTGTAACGTGTGGCCGATGAAGTTGGTTGCGCTCATATATCTAATACTTACTATATTGCTAGCGGCTATGAGTGGGAAACTCACCAAGGAAGTGAGACAGACAACCAACTCTTGAATGTATAATGGTGAGCTGTGTGCAAGCGCGGCGGCGTCGTCCGCCCAATGGGGAAGTGGTCAAGGTCAAAATTCGCTTCTAAAGGCGGAGTTCGAATTCTCACGCATGCGCACGAGACGCGTTATACTCTAAGTGAGACTATGTCGGCGCCGTAATGTTTTCTCACGTTTCCAGGCCCTACTAGCAATATATGTGTATTATATATATGGTTGCGCTACCGCAATAACCTTAAAATGTGAAAAAATGACAAGTAGTCAGATACACACTAAGCCACTGTGGATAAAACCAAATAACTAGATTAAGTATCGTGCGACATTTTTTGGCCGCGATAGTACATGATTGAAAAATATTCGGATGTAATTGTTTAAGACAACACGCAGATGTTTCCAAAAATAGAATTTCGTTATTCCTCAGTCTGCTTTGGGATTCGAAATAGTACTTTTATTGCTTTTATGTATATACAGTACTTTCGTAAAGTAGTGGATAAATTCGTTAAAAATTCAAAAAATAACTTTTGGAAAAGACGCTAGGACCCGTCGATTTTTATATTACTGGGTGCATTTTTTCAAATAAAATATATACATACAGGGTGTCCCGCGTAGGAGGTATGACGTCATCGATGGTTTTTAAATGGCAACCTCCTTTTTTATTACGGAATTTGAAAGAACGCATTTTTATACTTAAGCTAAGCTGATTTTTAAGTAATGCCACATGATCAAAAATTATGAAAACAATTTTTAAAATGCAAATGACAACTTCAAAAACAACTAAATCAAATGTTCAAATTGTGCAGCGTTGTCTGTTTGACAGTAGCCAAGACGTCCGACATGTTTCTTATTGATTGCTGTCATTGATAAAAACGTAAAATCCTTCCTTATTTTGTAATTTTAAAATTGTTTTTCTTAATTTTTGGTCGTGTGACCTATACACAAAAATCAGCTTAGTGTAAGTAAAAAAATATATTCTTTCAAATTCCGTAATAAAAAATGTAGGTTGCCATTTAAAAAAACATCGGTGACGCCATACCTCCTTCGCGGGTCACCCTGTATGTATAGATTTTATTTGAGAAAATGGACAAATAACAATAAAAATCGGCGGGCCTCAGCGTTTTTTTCGAGTTATTCCTTGAATTTTTAACGAATTTATCCACTACTTTACGAAAGCAATGTATGTATTTGTAATTTTGTACTAGAGTTTAGTTATAATTTGCTTTTAATAGAATGGGAAAGTCTGTTATTATATTAATGAACACGTTATTATTCAATTTTGCTATTCTTCTACTGTTTCACAACTTAATAATCAATGTTCACATATCTCTATAAATAATAATAAAACCCTGTTCCTTCACTTCGAAATCCGCAATTAGTACTGATAGATGTTATCTCTAGTACACAAAGAGCAATATCCTTATCAGATAGTACGTTTATCCAACTAAGCACATATTTTCAAACAAATGCAGGTACCAACAACCCAAATACTGACTATTGATTCTAAAACTTCATATAGGTAGCAGCTGTCCAATGTCACCATTAAGCAAAAAGTCACTTTTTAACTATGCAAATAAGCATTGTGAGGCTGTAGATCGTTTTGTAAATGAACTTTGCACTGGCCTGATACATGTTTATATACATTTTTCACAAGGACGCCTAATCTCCGGGCTCAAAGTACGAGTGCCCTTGAAACCGATTAGGTAGTGACTAGTCATTCTTTCCATTAAAACCCATGTGGCTTTGACCCAACTGGCAATTTTCAAACAGCCTTGCACCTTGTGAACTCGATATGTGTAGCTTACAGCAGGTACGTCCCCACTCGTTACTTACGTCACCAGTTTTATAACAGATTTTTTAGGTACTTCGTGCCTCCCTTCGGCCGACCCCCAGGTCGTTTTCCACGTCTTCGGCGGCACTTAAAGGCTACAATTTCGGTAAAAACTCCAAGTAAGCATATGGTGAGCAATTCCATTTCTTTTAAATTGTAGAGCTAAACACGGAGCAGACGGATATTCAAAACCTTGCCCGGCAGTTTGCCAGAGAAGAGATTTTGCCTGTGGCTGCTGCATATGATAAAAGCGGGGAGTTCCCATGGCCTATCTTCAAAAAAGCATGGTCGCTGGGGCTTGTCAATGGAGGAATCCCTGCTCATTGCGGTAAGTTATGCATATTATACAGGATGATCCTAAAATTTGTGTCATAAACTGAAGGTGTATTGGAGACTTTAAAACGAGTCGCAAAGATCTGTAAAATTTTGGCTTTTAAGCCCCTTTATTGGGATATAAACTCAATTTAAGGTTTTTGAGTTGTACTTAGCACACAAGTTTTTCGATTATGATTGATATAGAGCTGTAACTACATTTGAAAAAAATTGACTTGAATTTATGTAAACATGACTGTACTTAACATAGAATGCTGCGGCACCTAACTTAATATAAGGTACCTATCTGTAATTTCTTTCATCTGAATATTAAGTTGATATCGCAGCATCCTCTGGTAAGTATATTGGGTTGCCTATTTTCGAAGTTCCAATTTGTACTCTACTGTAAATCACTCGGTATATTAACGATTATAATTATTTACATTTAAAATTTCATGATTTAGCATTTCTCTGTAACGTGTTTCACGGGGGAAATACGAGCCTGTGCTTAGAAAATAGGCAAGTCGATATACTTAACATAGTTTACTATCCTGATCTATAATTTTCTTCTGTTTAAATATTAAGTTAGGTATCACAATATTCCGTGGTAAGTATAGTGGGTTGCCTATTTTCTAAGTACCAATTTGTACTGTACCCTAAATCACTCAGTATATTAACGATTATATTTGCATTTAAAATTTCATGATTCATTATTTCTCTGTAGGTGTTTCACGGGGGAATACGAGCCTGTGCTTAGAAAATAGGCAAGCTGATATACTTACCATAGCTTATTGTACTGATCAATAATTCTCTTTCGTTTAAATATTAAGTTATGTATCACATTATTCCGCGGTAAGTATATTGAGTTGCCTATTTTCTTAGAGCAAGCTCGTATTCTCTCGTGAATAGGCAACCTAATATACTTATTATACTTACCGTAGGATGATGTAAGATATCTATAATATTTTTTTTTGCCTAAATATTGAGTTAGATATTGCAGTATCCGACGATAAGTATATTGTGTTGCATATTTTTTTAAGTGGGGGCGAATCATTTGCTATATTAGGAATTATATTTGCATCGATAATTGCAAGATTTATAATTTCTGTACAAAGTGATTCACGGGAGAATACGAGCTTGCGCTTAGAAAACAGGCAACCCAATATACTTTCCACGGAATACTGTGATACTTAAAATAATATGGTAAGTATATCGGGTTGCCAATTTTGTAATTGCAGGCTCCTACTCTCTGGATAATCACTTTGAATATTGAGGATTATATTTGTAGATAGAATTTCCCGATTCACTATTTCTCTATCGAGTGATTCACAGGTCCGCTTAGAAATATACAACCCAACATACTTACCATAACTTACCATAGGATCAATGAGTAAAAAGAGAGAGGAGGGAAGATAGTAGTGAAGGGGGCATAAAATTCAATAGACAGAAACCGCCATTGTCAGAAACCGCAGGTTTCTTCCCTCCCGGGAATCACTCGGTATATTAACAATTATATTTGCATTTAGAATTTTATCATTTATCATTTCTCTGCAAGGTGATTCACGATAGAACACGAGCTTACACTTAAAACATAGGCAACCCAATATACATAACCATAAGCTTACCATAGGATGATGCATACTTAACTTAATGTAAGATATTTATAAGTTTTTATATTTAAATATTAAGTTACATATTGCAGTATCCTAAGGTAAGTATATTGGGTTTTCTATTTTTAAGCGCAGGTTTGTTCTCTCCCGTGAATCACTTGGTATATTAACGATTATATTTGCATTTTGAATTTTATGATTCGTCATTTCTCTGCCAGGTGATTGACGGTAGAACACGAGCCTACACTTAAAACATAGTCCACCCAATATACTTAACCATAGTTTACCATATGATGCTGCACACTTAACTTAATGTAGGACGTCTATAAGTTTCTTATTCTTAAATATTAAGTTAGATATTACAGTATCCTACGGTAAGTATATTGGGTTTCCTATTTTTTAAGCGTAGGATCGTACTCTCCCGTGAATCACTCTGTATATTAAATATTTGCATTTAGAATTTTATGATTAATCATTTTTCTACAAAGTGATTGACTGTAAAATAAGAGCTTACACTTAAAACATAGGCCACCCAATATACTTAACCATAGTTTACCATATGATGCTGCACACTTAACTTAATGTAGGACGTCTATAAGTTTCTTATTCTTAAATATTAAGTTAGATATTACAGTATCCTACGGTAAGTATATTGGGTTTCCTATTTTTTAAGCATAGGTTCATACCCTCCCGTGAATCAATCTGTATATTAAATATTTGCATTTAGAATTTTATGATTCCTCATTTTTCTACAAGGTGATTGACGGTAGAATACGAGCCTACACTTAAAACATAGGCCAGCCAATATACTTAAACATGATTTACCATAGAATGCTGCATAATTAACTTAATGTAAAATATTTATAAGTTTTTCTACTTAAATATTAAGTTAGATATTGCAGTATCGCACTGTGAGTATATTGGGTTTACTATTTTTTAAGCGTAGGATCGTACTCTCCCGTGAATCACTCTGTATATTAAATATTTGCATTTAGAATTTTATGATTAATCATTTTTCTACAAAGTGATTGACTGTAAAATAAGAGCTTACACTTAAAACATAGGCCACCCAATATATTTAACCACAGTTTACCATAGAATGCTGCATACTTAATTTAATGTAAGACTTCTATAAGTTTCTTCTACTGATATATTAAGTTAGATATCACAGTATCCCACGGTAAGTATATTGGGTTTCCTATTTTTAAGCGTACGTTTGTACTCTCCCGTGAATCACTCTATATATTAAATATTTGCATTTAGAATTTTGTGATTCATTATTTTTCTACAAGGTGATTGACAGTAGAATACGAGCCTACACTTAAAACATAGCCCACCCAATATACTTAACCGTAGTTTACCATATGATGCTGCACACCTAACTTAATGTAGGACGTCTCTAAGTTTCTTATACTTAAATATTAAGTTAGATATCACATTATCCCACGGTAAGTATATTGGGTTTCATATTTTTAAGCGTAGGTTGGTACTCTTCCGTGACTCACTCTATATATTAAATATTTGCATTTAGAATTTTGTGATTCATCATTTTTCTACAAGGTGATTGACGGTAGAATACGAGCCTACACTTAAAACATAGGCCAGCCAATATACTTAATCATAATTTACCATAGAATGCTGCATAATTATCTTAATGTGAAATATTTATAAGTTTTTCTACTTAAATATTAAGTTAGCTATTGCAGTATCCCACTGTGAGTATATTGAATTTCTTATTGTTTAAGCGTAGGATCGTACTCTCCCGTGAATCACTCTACATATTAAATATTTGCATTTAGAATTTTATGATTAATCATTTTCTGCAAGATGATTGACGGTAGAATACGAGCCTACACTTAAAACTTAGGCCAGCCAATATACTTATTCATAATTCACCATATAATGCTGCATAATTAACTCAATGTAAAATATTGATAAGTTTTTCTACTTAAATATTAAGTTAGATACCACAGTATTCCGCGGTAAGTATATTGGGTTTCCTATTTTTAAGCATAGGTTTGTACTCTCCCTTGAATCACACTGTATATTAAATATTTTTATTTAGAATTTTATGATTAATCATTTTTCTACAATGTGATTGACTGTAAAATAAGAGCCTACACTTAAAACATAGACCACCCAATATACTTAACCACAGTTTACCATAGGATGCTGCATACTTAATTTAATGTAAGACGTCTATAAGTTTCTTCTACTTAAATATTAAGTTAGATATTGCAGTATCCCACTGTGAGTATATTGGGTTTCCTATTTTTAAGCATAGGTTTGTACTCTCCCGTGAATCACTCTGTATATTAAATATTTGCATTTAGAATTTTATGATTCATCATTTTTCTACAAGGTGATTGACGGTAGAATACGAGCCTACACTTAAAACAGGCCAGCCAATATACTTAATCATAATTTACCATAGAATGCAGCATAATTAACTTAATGTAAAATATTTATAAGTTTTTCTACTTAAATATTAAGTTAGATGTTGCAGTATCCCACTGTGAGTATATTGGGTTTCCTATTTTTTAAGCATAGGTGTGTACTGTCCCGTGAATCACTCTGTATATTAAATATTTGCATTTAGAATTTTATGATTCATCATTTTTCTGCAAGGTGATTACGGTAAAATACGAGCCTACACTTAAAACATAGACCAGCCAATATACTTAATCATAGTTTACCACAGAATGCTGCGTACTTAACTTAATGTAAGATATTTATAAGTTTTTCTACTTAAATATTAAGTTAGATATCACAGTATCCCACGGTAAGTATATTGGGTTTCCTATTTTTAAGAGTAGGTTTGTACTCTCCCGTGAATCACTCTATATATTAAATATTTGCATTTAGAATTTTATGATTCATCATTTTTCTACAGGGTGATTGACGGTAGAATACGTGCCTACACTTAAAACATAGGGCAGCCAATATACTTAATCACAATTTACCATAGAATGCTGCATAATTAACTTAATGTAAAATATTTATAAGTTTTTCTACTTAAATATTAAGTTAGATATTGCAGTATCCCACTGTGAGTATATTGGGTTTCCTATTTTTAAGCATAGGTTTGTACTCTCCCGTGAATCACTCTGTATATTAAATATTTGCATTTAGAATTTTATGATTCATCATTTTTCTACAAGGTGATTGACGGTAGAATACGAGCCTACACTTACAACAGGCCAGCCAATATACTTAATCATAATTTACCATAGAATGCTGCATAATTAACTTAATGTAAAGTTTTTCTACTTAAATATTAAGTTAGATATTGCAGTATCCCACTGTGAATATATTGGTTTTCCAATTTTTTAAGCGTAGGATCGTACTCTCCCGTGAATCACTCTGTATATTTAATATTTGCATTTAGAATTTTATGATTCATCATTTTTCTACAAGGTGATTCACAGTAAAATAAGAGCATGCACTTAAAACACAGGCAACCCAATATACTTACTTACCATAGGATATTGCGGTATCTACACTTCATTCGCCGAATGGAGAGAATAAAATCTGCAACCCAAGTTACAAATTAATCAGTTGTCACTGAATTACTAATATGACTTGACAGAAAATGTGAATCAGTGATTTTGTTATTGTTTTTATGAATGTCATGTTTTTAATATGAATAACTCACGTTCTTGGAAGAAGAATTTATTTTCTGATCAGTATCATCAAATCTCTCTTGAGGTAGACATCATACAAACTTATAATTTTAAGCTTTGCAAAAAGTATAACCTCGATATTATACATATATCCTTCAATCTCCATTTTTATTTGTAACTTGGGTTGCAGATTTTACTATTTCAATTCAGAGAATAAAGTGTAGTGTACCTACTATTTAGGCTGAAGGAATTATATATACGTTATATCGGGTTTCTGTAGCAAGCTATGGTAAGCATATTGAGTTGCCTATTTTCTAAGCTCTTACTCTACTATGGATAACTCTGTATACCTACTGTTAAGGATTATATTTGCATCTACACTCTATTCTATATAGTCCTGGATTGTCAAAAATGACGTTTTATGGTAGCATTGTCGAATTTCTATTGGTTTTTTTGTTACTACTAGTATAGGTTGGACAACGCAAAAGCGTAATTTTTTAAATTTGCGTTTTTGTTACCTGGCAACTTTAATTTATTTTTGCCTAAGTGAGTTTGAAATAAAAAATATTTTGATTTGACCATAACCTATAATTTATAGTTTTGACATTAGTAACTTAATTAATTGTTTCTAGTTACCCATAGCTTGACTTAAAAGTATTAACCATGATATAAAGGATTGTTTTTAATTGGATTTTGACATTGACAATCTGGGACTATAGTGAATAGAGTTTATGATTAATAATTTCTCTACAGGACGATTCATATGGGAATATTAGCCTACACTTAAATTAATGTAAAGTAAACAGTATTTCTCATAAAAATTTACATATATTGTACATACGCTACATGTTTCGGCTTATATATTAAACCTCATTGTGAGAAAGGACCAGATCAAAGATAATATATATTATCTTTGACCAGATCCTGATTTTTTATGAAGCCCTACACTTAAAGCATAGGCAGCCCAATATACTTCAAATAGGAGTTATACACACCCTAGATTGAGTTAGATATTGGAGCATCCTATGGTAAGGTATGGTAATGATACTGGGTGTCCTAATTTCTAAGCACAGCCTTGTACTATTTATTGAATATTCTGTATATACATGATAATAACTTTTTTCGTTGATCGTTTATTTATGGGTTTTCTTAATGCATACAACAACGTTTATTAATAATCCATTTTAATGTATGATTTTATATTTTCTAAAATCGTTTAATAATGACTCCTATTAATGGACGATTTTCTATTAATAAACGATTTTAGTATAGGAAATCAAAGCTACCATGAATGCCAAAACTTTTAGTACGTCTTTAAAGCACGTGCGACGAGTTTAAGAGCATGACGCAAAGTGGAGTGCACTTATACACGTGTATCATACGCTATTTTTTCTACGATCGTAACAGAAATATAAAAACTTAGTTCGGTGACACTTTTTCCGTCACATTGTGTTAGATATTCTAGGTTATATATTGACATTCAAATTTACGGCAAAGCGTGTTTTAATATTTTGTATATTGTATTAACACACCCCACCAATGGCAATGTGCTAAAAAGATCGAATTCGGGCGCTAAGTGCTACAAACGTCACTTTTGACACTAAAAACTGTGCAAAAAGTTGTAATTTTGACAATATCGTAGAAAAAATTAATTTTTTTCCAACTTAATAAGGTAGGACCAACGAAAAAATATTGTAATCAACTCGTGTGTTAATTAGCGATTAATAATCTCAACAATTAATGTTTTCGCTAGCGCTCACTCGTTAAAATTTTTTGATTATTAATCGCTCTCATTAACTTGTTTGTTAAATAACTTTTTCCTACGACTGCTTCTAAAATCAAGCTTTCCGCCTTGTTGACGTACGTCAAAAATTGATTGTTTTGAATCAGTTCATCGCGGCAGCCGTCATACGTAAGTATATAATCGTGAATCGTTATACATAGCAAAGTACATAAATTTTATATAAGCTTTCATGATTATATACCTAAGTCGGCTAGTGGTCAGCTATTTGAAAACGTCAAAGTTGACAGCTGTCAGTGTGAATTTGATTTAAATCTTTTTTCGCGATTTAAAGTTACTTGTGCTTTATTTTGTGTATTGTCGGTGTTTAAGTGTCAAGAAAAATAAGAAATGGGCGATAAAATATCCAATTCTGATGTAAAAATTTGCACGTCGCTGGAAATTTTAGAAATTGTCAAAAAACACCAGTTTAAACCTATTTTCGAAAATTTTACAGTCGTAGGAAAAATTTTGTATGCAACACGAGCGAAAAATGCATTAGGCGTTCGTTCGAGTATTTTCGGACCTCGCTTCGCTCGGCCCGAAACTTTCGAACTCACGCCTAATGCATCATTTTTCGCTCTAGGTACATAAATAACTATTTCAATCCTAATGTTGAGTTTGATTTCTTGTTAAGACAATTCCCTTTGCTGCCTGCATTACGACAGATTTTCTAAGTCATTTGTATGTTCTAATTTTTTTTCTGTCCATAGTATCTTATGCATGGTATGTACAGTGCTTTTAGAAATGAGCGAACGTTTTTGACTGGCCATTATTTTGGCGCCATTTATTTTAACTATATGATGTTGGCCACACGTGCAGTGTTAAGGCTGGTTTATACAGCTTTCTTAGTCCTAGTCTTAGTATTAGCATTAGTCCTAACTTAGCACTAGTCTTAAGAAGAAAAACAGATGTTTATACAGACATATTTTGGGTTAGGAAATTTACGGCGGCGCATGTGCAAATGTGTGTGTAAAATCGCGCCTTTTATAAATTCATTTAACCTTAAATGTAAGGTGACCAACTCTTCTGAAATAAAAACCAGAATGCCAAAAAGAAATCAACAATTATTTATATAATGTTTACGTTTATTCATATTAATAATACATAAATTTAAGATTTTTTAAGACTATATTTTTCTTGCGAGTGAATTGTTTTTATTAGTTCTTAATTTTTTTAGGTATGTTGTGAAATTCAACGCACGTGTGATCAAAATTAGTTTTGACAATTAATAATGATTTTAGTGTTTCAATATATAATCGTGATTTGTCCTTTGTTCAAAAGTAGTTCATTTAGCTAAAAACTCTCTCTACAGGACTATTTGTCCCAGATAAGCACATACAATATTCGACTAAAATCTCAAGATTGTCCCAAGGAACATCATGATTACTGAAATGATCGAATAATTCGACTACGATTGTCCAACAAATCTTGCAAATTGGAAAAATAATATAATTTTATGTATTAACTTGTTAATTATTATTGTAGAAATGTAGGTATCAAAATAGAAAAAAATCAGAACAGCCTTAAAAAACCAGAATTCTCACTGCCCTCGATTTACAATCAGAACTGAGTTCTCAAAAACAGTATAGTTCTGGTTAAATCAGAATGGTTGGTCACCTTACTTGTATGCAAACAATCCATTACGTTTTCCGTTTCTTATTGTAGTTGGTTCTGTTAATAAGTTGTAAAAACTTTTAAAATGGGCAAAATTTCGCCTTTGCAGAGACGAAAAGTTTTACTTGCAGTGTATGGAATGCTAGGTGCTGCTGCTCATTTACAAAAAGGGGTTGTTAAACAGCAAATAAGTGTATTTGTGTGCAATTTCGAATGAATAATAAACTTTCCAAATATTAAATGTGCCTAGCCTTATGGCATTCAAGGAAAAATGTTAAGTGTACCTCTATTATAATAATCCAGATGCCTCAATACTTCTCTAATTACTTTTGAAGATTATAGATCACAATGATGCACTTTTAACAATTATTGTTGCTCTTTAAAAATATTCTATGTGTAGAACCATTCAAATTTTGCCGCCTTATCGGCTACTACCACATGCGCGCCCGTCAAATTTAATTCTGTCTTAAGAAATTCTTAGGACTAAGTTAAAAGTTGAGGAACTTTCAAGGTCAGGCTTGAGGAACAGCTGGGACTAATACTAAGTTAAGACTGTATAAACGCGTCAGTGGCAACTGAATGATTCATCTTTGCTAGGGCTAATACTAGTACTAATGTTAGGATAATCTCTGAAACTTCTTTGTGGCGTGAATTCATAATTCATATTCTTATATGGGTATTTCGCCACTCTGCAAATTAAAATATTAAATAACGAAAATATTAACAACGAACGTTTCGAGGGACAAACTGCCCTCGTTATCAACGATTAACAATTAAAACGAAGGAGAAACTTATCTTTTTTTCACTGGAAGAAAAAACGACCAACCTCCAATGAATTTTTTGACATTGACGTTTGTTGATATCTATACCTACTTGATCTCATCTTTAAGAATCGATAGCCAACTATTGTCTAAAAATATTGAGAAAGACGACACGCATTTTTCTTCGTTAAGTAAAATATATGCCGTCTCTTTAATTTTACGTTTAGTTGACATCGATTCTTTAGACAAGATCTTTGTGTTTTGCCATTGTATTTTATGGTTTTCATCCCAAGCATGTTCTGCCAGCTTAGACTTATTGAATTGATACGTTTTCATAATATTTTTATGTTCTTTAACTCTAACTGCTAAAGGTCTGGATGTTTCACCGATATAATATTTCCCGCATTCACAGGGAATACTATATATACAGTTTCTTGAATGTTGTTCTTCGTTGAACGGTTTAGTTTTTGTGAGAACTGACCGCAAAGTATTCATCGTTTTGAATACCGTCCTAACATTGAATCTATTTCCAATTCGTCTAATTTTGTCAGATATGCCTGGAATATATGGTATAGTTAGAGTAATATATTTTTGAGTGTCATTCCTTTGTATGTGTGTGGCATTGCTTCGTGTATTGAAAATGTTCCGAACAAGAGTCTCTGGATAGCCATTATCTTGTAAAACATTAATAATAAATTCTTCTTCTTTTTTGAAAATTTTATCATTAGAGCAAACAACTTTGGCTCTGTCGTAGAGACTTTTTACAACGCCTGTCTTTATGTTTTTGTGATGGTTAGAATTAAAATGTAAGTACCTATTAGTATTGGTTTTCTTACGGTATACTGATGTTTCAAAAGTATTTATTGTGCGTGTGATTAGTGTATCAAGAAAGGGTAACTGATTGTTTTGCTCTGTTTCTAATGTGAATTTGATGGAGGTTTCTTTACTGTTAATATGTTCAAGAAATTTGTCCACCTCATCCATATCATGAGGCCAAATTGCAAAAACATCATCGACATATCTCCACCAAACTACTGGTTTGTTGGTGTACGTGTAGACATGTTGTTGTTCAAAGTCTTCCATAAAAATGTTACTAACAATGGGAGATAAAGGTGAACCCATTGCCATCCCGAAATCTTGTTGGTAAAATTCATTGTTTAGTTGAAAGTATGTCGTTTTAATGCATAGTGTTAAAAGTTCCATAATGGTACCAACGTTTAATGTTGTTCGTGTATGTAATGTGTTATCGTTTTGTAGCCTATGTTTAATGATGTTGAGTGTTTTGTCTACTGGAACATTAGTGAAGAGACTAACTACATCGAAACTAACCATTAAGTGTTGTGTGTTTATGTTTGCTTCTTTAAGTTTTTCAAGGAAATGGGGCGTGTTTTTTATATACGTGTCTGTATTTCCTGATATAGGAGTCAGTATTTTAAGTAAATATTTAGCTAAACTGTGACAAGGAGAACCTATAGAACTAACTATTGGCCTAAGTGGTACATTTGGTTTGTGTATCTTTGGTAATCCATAAAAATGTGGTGGTTTACTGTAGTGCGGTGTTAGTGTACGTCTTACAAAATCTGTAAATTGTTCTCTGTGTTTGTAAAGTGTTCTGTATATTTTTGTTTCTATTGTATGTGTTGGATCTTTATTTAGTTTAGTGTATTGTCCCTCACTAATTAGTGTTAAAAGTTTTTCGTTGTATGTGGTTGTGTCAAGTACTACTGTGGCGTTGCCTTTGTCTGCAGGTTGAATTTTAATTGTGTTATCGGTTTTTAGTGTGTGTAGTGAATGTTTTTCTTGTTTGGATATATTTTGTCTGATTGTGTAAGGTCGTTCTAGTATGATTTTGTTTCTAATTCTGTATTCCTGTCTAATGTCTTGTGGAAGTTTTTGACAAGTCTCTTCTATAGCTGTAACTAAATCAAGTTTATTAATTCGTTTTGGCGCCACTGCGTAGTTGCGTCCTTTGCCAAGAACTAATTTGTCAGTGGCGTTTAGTTCTTTAGAAGACAGATTAACTACAGTTTTATTTAAAAAAGTGTCACTGTTCTTTAGTGTATTTAGTTCAATTGTGTGTTTTTCTTGTATGAGGTGTTGGTACTTTTTTAAATGTGTACGTTTTTGCTCTGTGTGTGTTTTGATGTAGGTATTACTAATAGAGTTGTACATACGATTGAAATCGTCTTCCCGTACATCCCTTTGCATCACCTGTTCCAGTTTGTTTATGTCAGAAAATAATATAATTTTGTTATGTCTGTTATGTAAGTGCTCGTTCTAGTAATATCATGAAAAGAGCGAGTGAAGCTCTAGTTAGAGATAGAATACAATTTCACAGATATAACAAAGTGATATTATTTTCCCTCGAAACGTTCGTTGTTAATATTTTCGTTATTTAATATTTTAATTTGCATATAAGAATATGAACTAATGTTAGGGCTAAGAAAGCTGTATAAACCAGCCTTTTATATAACGTATGAATAATAAGTTGGTGGCGCTGGAAGTTTTGACAAAGACTGATGCAAAACCTAACCTGCTAACCTCGAATTTGACATAGACTTACAGTGCCACTAATATACCATGAGATTTAAAAAAATGATTTTGAGCAGGCCTTTATATGTGTTATACGATTGGCAGTACTGAAGTGTATTGTCAGTCTATGTCAAATTTGAGATTAAAAGATTAGGTTTCGTTTGTTGTTTGACACAGACTGACGTAAGACTTAACCTGCAAATCTCGAATTTGACATAGACTGACAATACACTTCAGTACTGCCAAACGTATAACACATATCAAGGCCTGCTCAGAATATTTTTTTTATCTCATGGTATTATTCATACGTTGTATAACACTACACGTGTAGCCAACATCAAATAGTTAAAAGAAATGGCGCCAAAATAATGATCATTCAAAAACGTTCGATCATTTCTGAAGGCACTGTATATAGCTTGTATCTACTTATACTCATTAGCTTGATATCATGATTTCTTTTGTTTCTGTTGTTTGGTGTTATATTCAGATACATAAATGTTTGCAGCTCTTCAAATATGTGGTTTTTCATTCTGACCTAATTTGTTTCTTTCTTTGGACTCATATATTTGGTTTAATACATGTCATTATTAAATTTTTATCCTTATTCAGGTGGAATAGAACAAGGAGTGTTCAACGAATGCCTCATTGTTGAAGAATTTGCGTACGCATGCTCTGGTATACAAGTAGCAACGCAAGGTTCAGGTTTGGGGGTGAGTTGTTTACTTTTAATATTTTGTTTAAAGTTATCATTTTCACAGTTATAACTTTTAACGTTTCTAATACAAGGGTCGACAAATAACCTGACAAGCTTCACACAATTTTTCATGAACTAACCCGTAAAAGACTAAGTTCTATTGTTTTCACTGTGCGATTCATTATTCTTAATATCTTCTAGCAAGCTCCTGTTATTGTGGCCGGCAATAAGGAACAACATCGAAAATACCTAGGTCGCCTGCTAGCAGAACCTCTAATCGCAGTAAGTACTCCTTAATACATTTTTCTCTAAGTGCTAAAACTGAGCAGTTTTGTATTCTCTTACAAGGCGTACTGCGTGACAGAACCTGGAGCAGGCTCTGACGTCAATGGCATCCAGACCAAAGCCGTAAAGAAGGGAGATGAGTGGATTCTCAATGGCCAGAAAATGTGGATCACTGGTGGAGGAGTTGCTAATTGGTAAGTTAGTTCAGAATTTAACTACAGGCTTCTTTCTATACATGAAAAATACAGGTACTATGTTCTGGCACGCACCAATCCAGACCCCAAGGCCCCAGCCAGCAAGGCCTTCACAGGATTCATCGTCGAACGTGACTGGCCTGGAGTGTCAACTGGACGAAAAGTTGGTATGGTGGGCTCTGAGATGCATTTACTATAATAATTTTTATTAGGAAATCAACATGGGTCAACGGGCTTCGGATACCCGTGGGGTCACTTTTGAAGATGTTCGTGTACCTAAAGAAAACGTCCTTATGGGAGAAGGTGCAGGCTTTAAAATTGCCATGGCAACCTTTGATAAAACCCGGGCACCGGTAAGCCCCAGACATTTTATAAAATTTAAACAATACAGTTCAAAATTTAATAAATCATAATGTGAATGATTGGTGATATGACATTTTTCCATTAGAAATACTGTTTGATACAGTACGAAAGGTGGCTATCCACTAATTTTACCTCTCTGCTCCAGGTTGCCACCGGAGCTACCGGTTTAGCACAGCGATGCCTCGACGAAGCGACCAAGTATTCTCTGGAGCGGAAGACGTTTGGTGTGCCAATCGCCCATCACCAGGCCGTAGCCTTCATGCTGGCTGATATGGCAGTCGGAGTAGAGGTATCTCGACTGGCATGGATGAAAGCTGCCTGGGAAGTTGATAATGGCAAACGCAATACCTATTCGGCTTCAATTGCAAAGTGCTTCGCAGGAGATGTCGCCAATAAGTGTGCTTCTGATGCAGTGCAGATATTTGGAGGAGCCGGGTTCAACAGCGAGTATCCAGTGGAGAAGCTCATGCGGGATGCCAAGATCTTCCAGATTTATGAGGGCACTTCGCAGATTCAACGGCTGATTATATCACGCGAACTGATAGAGCAGGCCAAGTCCTCGCATTAGGGTTAGCTGGTAGCTTTAAGCGGTTGCAAATGACGAAATTGTTTGATTAGGCGAAAGTATTTAATGTAATAAGATTGTTTAATGTGACATGCATTAGGGGTGCATTACAAATTGTCAAGGTTATGTGGAAGTAAATCATAGTAATAAAAATGCTTGTAATTAAATTAGGTAATCTATGTAATGCTGATTGTATGGGAAGACTGAACCAAGTATTTTCTTATTTTTTAAAATAAAATGTATATACTGAAATCAGTATTGTTACTACCTACACCAGTTACAGTGGAATTTTGATAATACCTATGTCAGAGTACATAAATCAAACAAGTAGAGACACTCGCTGTCGGTTCCTTTGATGTCAAAATACCGATTTGGATGACCTGGAACGGCTCCTGGGGGGGGGGGGTACTTTTCGGTTTTACCAACAGATGGCGCCACTGCTTTATCACATATGATTGGTAGCAGAGCTAGTAACTGGATCTAATAGGTAGTATTTTGTGCTGCCATTTGATAGTCAAGCTTAGAAATACCCCCCGAGTTACTGTCCCAGGCACTCTAGACAGGTTTCAACATTTGACATGAGTGTCTCTACTTGTTTGATGTATGTACGCTGCCTATGCTATAAGAAGATATATCAAAATGAGAGTATCCATGGATTTTTATGTTCAATGATTGTTTTATAATTTTTGTAGCTGTATTTGTATCGAGAGATAAAAAAAAACTGTTCCTCAGCAGGCTGTGGAATGAAAAGTCACGTATTTACTTGTGTCAGCTGGAATCCACTACATAAAATTGTTGGTCTCTTTGTATCTTTGGTCACTAGCTCCTCGGACGATACTGGACCGATTCAGCTGTATAATGGCTTAAAATGTTGCTAATTGTTAGACTACTTAGATCGTAGGCCGGTTTTTATTTTCAAAAAAGGTTTTAATTATATTGTTTAATTAGCAAACTAAGCGTAGCTCAGGTAATTCATTATATAGCACTATAGCAGCGCGTCGTTCAACAAAGTTCCGTAGCTCGGTGGTAGAATGCTCGCCTGCTACGCGGGCGGCCCGGGTATGATTCCCGGCCAGTCCATCTTTTTTTAAATTTATATTAATGAATCTCTCCTAAATTTGCGAACCAAAGCGTAACTCGGGTGATTCACTAGTTAAATAATAATAAAACTTCATTTTTAGGAGCAGAAATCTTAACAATCTGACAGATTCGTATAGAAAATGACAACTAATTATTATCTGACACAAGTAAAGACGTGACTTTTCATTCCACATACAAGAATTTCATCAATTGGTTGCCTAAAACAGTTTTGCAACATCTCTAAATAACTAATTATTCATTCCTATTTAAAAAATATACCGTTGATATGTAATGGCGCACCATATATTTAGGAGTTATTTGAAAGGATGTTACGATTTTTCTGCACTCCTTGTAGTTCCGCCACGCTGGTTTTGCGCCATTTATAATTTTCCATTTCTTTGACCCGAGTTATCGTTATCTGCACGCTTTTCCTTAGCCTACCTTGACCGGCGAAAGCGGCCGGAGCTCTCTCGATGGTCGCATTCTCTTGTTTGAACGCGCCCCTTTCGTCTGGCGGAGCGCCGCGGAGGTGTTTGGTGTTTGCATTGGTGACTTTTGGTCCTGCCGATGTACGGGCCTTCAGTTTTGTGTTTATGAAAGTTTTGTGTTATTTGGACAACATTTTGGAAATATTATTTTCTTCTCGCCTTGCCTGGCGGATTCGTACACTATGCCTGCATCTACTCTTTTACGTCCGTTTCGCAATACATCCTAGGTAAGTTCCGCTTTATATTGTTTGTCGTTTAGCAAAGGTTTGCAGGAATTTACGTTGGGTTTCGTTTTCCTTTAGCAACTAGTTCAGAGTTTAGAAACTAGCTCCGGGCAACCAGTTTATAGGTTTCGGCTCCAGCTGTTGCGGTCGCTATCTGTGCAACCTGGTCTTGCTACGCTTCGATTGTTAAATTTCTCAGCAACCTTGGATTCTCGGTAAGCAGGCTGGAGGTGCTCGAAGGAAGACACTATCAGGTTGTATTTTAAATTAAATTTATATAACAATTAGTTACACGACGACCTATGAACTAGTGAATTACGGTTCATCCGAGAACCAATTTTGTGCAGCCGCATTTCGGCTTGCGTAAATAATATAGGTATTTTCCCGAATTGTTGCAAGAAGGCAATTAACGACCGCTTAGCAGCTTTTAAGTTGTTGTCCAGTTACTGTAAATTATTGTCGATTGTGTAATACTTAGTAACTGTATTGTGTTATAACTTTGTACTAAATCTTAGCATTCCTAAGTTAGCGCAGTATGAGACAATCTTGCATATCGTAGCGGGCTCGTAATTGTTGAAAGCTTACTACGAGTATTTGAATAATCTTGTACTATAATTGAATTGTTGATTGTACTGTATGCTTTAATATCTATGCCAATTATACTGTGATATTTGCCTTCTGTCAGTATTTATTTGCAGGCCAAGCTACATGGTGTTAAAACCGGACTTACTGGAAGAAAAGCAAGACGTTTTGTAAATTGGCAATTTAGCACAGTATCCTAAATAACATACTAAATTTGCGATCTTGGTTCGTGTCCAATCGCTGCGTCATTTTGGAAAAATTGCGTCAAAAATCAGTTTTCTAATAGTATCTCTTTTTCAGTATCTCCTACGAAAAAATAGTTATAATAAGAATTGTGGAGGATAAAAATCTTAACAAGTTTAATCTAAAATAGTTTTTTTTATCAAGGATTGCGGAGTGGAAGGAATGATCTCGATTCTTGATACCATACCGTTAAACGATTCTTTTTAAAACCGTTTAATATTTAACTTCCCCATGTTATGTTACAATTGAAAAATAAAAATGAAGGGTTTTCAAACCTGTACAGTTTTTAATTGAATTTTGAAACATGTAAGTTGCCGCCTCAACTGACCACAGCATTTTCGTGAGTAAAATGGGTGGGAACATAAACTTCCCATCAGCTCCCTTCCACTGAGACCATTTCCCAACCTCCATGATCCTCTGAGACTTCACGCCGTCTTTTTCAAAAACACAAGTTGCTGCGCTCCACCCTGTATTTATTAATAATAGAAATTTTTGCAAATAATAACAATAATCTACACACGAAACTATCACAATAAAGGTTTTCTATAAAAAACACCCCCGCACACGGAGGGGGCCGACGCGTCCTAGCCGCACCGAATGTGTTAATGTGTCAATAGGTAATCTCTGAATATGTTAACGTTAACTATCTATGTATTGATAAGGCTAAGGCTCCACGTTGTGTTACCTATGAGTATATGTTTATAATTATATTTTAATCAATTTAAATTGCCCTATTTATTTAATTTGGATAGGCTATTCAAAATTATTTTTCTAGCTAGCTCCCGAAAATGCACTTGACTGAAACTCAGAATGGATTCCTTTCATCGAGATTGCTTATTCTGAAATTTGATGTTCCGATGTTATGGACAATTCAAAAACGGCATGGCAAACCAACTTTGAAAATTCAATCACAAATACTTGATCGTTACATTTGTTATAGGACAATCTCAAATAGTAAGTACCTACTTCCTTAATAATTAATTCACTTTCATCTTTATTTTATTTCATTTCTTATTTAACACCTAGACTAATTTACCTTTTATTTGAACTTATCACTATCCTCTGCAGAAACCAACCCGTTCTACTCTGCTGCTGATCACAACCGCTCCACTCAAAACCATGGTGAATACCTCCACTGACAACCAAACTGTCAAACTACCCAGAATCGGTATCCGTATTAACTCAGGAAAAACTAGTTTGCCTCAGGAATCAACCCACAGGTGTGGTTACTTGTAACGTACAATTAACAGTACATCACATTTTAATGGAATGCGTTAGATACAGAGCAGTTCGTACCTTTCGAGAAGGGACATCGTTGAAAGAATTGGGGCACAGCACAATTTTGGAATTCATAGAACAAGCTGGACTGATGGAACAGACCTAATCTGAAAGAATTAAATTATCCATTTACCAATGGCTAATAGCCTCAGCAGCTGATGCAAAAAAAAAGATATTACTGAAGGTTTACAAAATAGAACTAACAACAGTAATATTAGTTTCAATGGAGGAATTATCATGCAGACAAATACTGAAAAACCAAAATTCAATGAAAATAGACAAGTGTTACACTCAATTAAATTTTTGAAAAAATTAGAGGACGATTTTGATACCATGAGAATTCCAAGTACGAAAAGGTTAAATGTAGCAATGTTTAGAAAACGAAGTTAACATTTGGGCCGAAAGTCACTTTAATGAATGGAACACGTATGAAGCATTTAAGATAGATTTTATTAACAAGTTTTGGTCGCAGTACATACAAGAGAAAGCCAACAGGGAGGTGGTTCATCATGCTAATAGTGGAGGTGTCTTGATACGAAGCAATAAAACACAGTAGTCTTCTCCACGTACATTTATTAAAAAGGCGACATGTTTCGAAACCAGACTGGTTACATCTTCAGGCCAAAATGATCATTGGTAATAAACCATGTGTTTCAAATTGTAGGTTAAAAGAGGTTATGTTAAGCGCTGAAGGCGAGGTAGTAATAAAAATTCACAAAGAACACCACATTAGAGAGGAAAATTAATTCAGTAGCCAGCAAACTACGTTATAAGATCGTTATACTGGTTATTACATCAAGATTAATAAATAAAAATTACAAATAAAGTAGCAACATTCTCTGAAGGAGAAGGCACTAAGAATAAAACTGAAGCATCACATTCCAAATCAATACATTGTTAACATTTTGAATTTTGTAAAAAATTATTTCAAACAGTTTAACAAAATTCAAAATGTTAACAATGTAGTAGTGATGTTTCAGAAAAGGAAAAAGATCAAGATTTACCATACTTAACAGTAGAAATTGAGGGAATTAAGCAGGATTTATTAATAGATACTGGTAGCTCTGTGAGTGTCATGTCAGAAGAAATGTTCGAAAGGATATTAGAAAAAAATAATAAAATACCTGTTTTACCAGCAGTAAATTTAACAATTCAAGGTGTTACTGGGGGAATTAGGAAAGTTAGAAAACAAGCTTTAATGTTAGTAAATATGGAAAATTCAAAACACAAAATACTATTTTTTGATTATTAATCAATTGAATACTACCTCAATTTTAGGAATGGATTGGATGTATAAAGTTAAAACTAATTTGAATTTCAATACCAAACTAATGAAATTTTTTGATTCAGAACAATGTTATGAAGTTAATTTTAAATATAATTTTAACCAAGATAAAGTACTATCAAATGAACTGAAATTAATATCAACAATTAGTTTAGACATACAAGATGATAAAAGATGTAAGATCATTTTTAATTCCCTTCGTCTCGTCAATTTTATTTAAGCCCAAATTTGTTAATGTTATCAAACCTTCACTCTGTCAGATACTTATTTCCGCTCAGGTGGGTTATGAACACTGCAGTTTAGCTATATTCGCCGAATTTCATTTATGAATTTACCCTTTGCTCCGTTGTGCAAACAAACAGTTTAGCTTAATTATATACTCGAAATAGTTTTAGGTGTTTTTAATAGTAATTTATTATACAAGACGATAAAGTTAAATTTTATCCACGAGTGAATCGTTTAACGTCGAGACGAAGTCGAGACGTTAATGATTCAAGAGTGGATAGAAATAACTTTATCGTCGTGTATAATACAATATTTTTTTCTATAGCAAGAACTTTAACAATTTCAAAAGAAAATAATGACAGTCAATCACATTTCAAAATGTCAGTAGCTAGATTGGGTTGCTACGATAATACGAAGCTGTCATATTTAATTTAAACAAAAGTTAGAAAATTAAATTACTTTATCTATCCTTGATGTTAAAGTGCTACTTTATCTACCCTTGCTGTTAAAGTAAAACTTGACCTTTTGTTTTGAGTTGATAAAAGCACACTTTAACATGTGCTATAGAAAAAAACAATTTATTAAACCTTCGAATATAAAAGTTATAGTCGATTATCAATTACGTGACTTATTAGTACACCAGTTAATGCCAATTACAGCGTTGACTATGAACTTAGCGCGAAGAAGAGTTTACATCTCTTTTATAAGCTCGTGGATAAATACATTAGCAGTGACCCACATGAGGTGCAATACGCTTCCATTAAAGTATTTGCTTATTTTAGGGGTTTGCGTATATTAGTAATAGCTAGAAACTATGCGTCATGTTTTAATTACATTGGCCTTGATTTAGCATCATAACTGCTTCCCGATTTCTTAGTATTCATGATTGTTGTTCGATACATTCAAGCTCCCTGTAAATCCCTTATGTAGCTTTTGTTTAGTCTGAAACTTTCCCCGAGCATTTGGGGTGACGCAATCTACTCCCACATGTAGTGTGCCTTATAGCCGTCTTTCTCAGAATTTTTGTTGTACAGGCAAGCTTAAAACTTTCCGCGAGGGCATAGGCAGAAATTATTGAGTCATATTGTCGTTTAGTGGTGCAACCATGCCACGGAAAATGCAGTCTGTCGTTGCAGAAGTGAGATGCATTTCCGACGCGGGGCTATCGCCGAATTAATTCTCGCCGGCCTCTGACCAAGTTAAGACGTGTATGGTTTTTCACCTCCGGCGCGTCGCTGCACGACCGGAGGGCTCGTTAAAGAAGTTCTGTCCCAGTCTTGATAGCAGAAAGTTTGTTGGTATTTGAGTGCCGATGGGCTAGGGTGCAATGTTATAGGACGACGTAATTTTCGGGCGAGCTGTTTTTGGTATCCGTCTGTTCCTGCTCACCAGATCGCGAGAGAAACAATTTGCACCTGTTGCACATTAGATCAAGACGCCCTTATTAAGCCCAAGTCAATTTTTCTCGTGGTATTGTGAGACGTTTTGCACTTGCAGATCCAGTTTATGTCTTGCCTAAAGAAACTTAGAGTAATTTTCACTCTCTGCTGATCGCCGCTTTCATCTATCAAACACTTGGTTGCGAATACTTTTTGCTGCTGCCCCCTGTTCCGGCCGAATTTTTTGCACAACCCTTTTCTACGCCATGGATACTGCACCGCTGCTTCTAGCTGCCGACAAGCTGCTGTAGGACCCTGCCATCGTAACATCTCCGCCTTGTCTGTATACCCAAGAGAAGCATGATTTGGCTAAAGGTAGGATATAATTTACTTGTTGTATTTCTTTGGGCATACCGCGAAAGTGCTCCGAATATATGGTGTGCGTCGCATTTTGTTTGGAACATTGCGCATGCTAACTTCTAGAGGAAACTTTGTTTTATTTGTGTATGTTGGGAAACATCCCGGTCGCCTATTTTGTTGTAAATTCTGGTAAGATAACCTTTTGGCTGGAATCCCCATATTTTCAGTTAGGGTGTACCGAATAACCATTGGTTTTGTAATAAACCCGGATTTATTTCGTTGTCTTGCTAATAAATGTAAATTTGTCAAATCAAGTCTAGTTTTTTTGATGTAATATGAAACCAATGGTCTTCAACCAGTGACGGCGGGTGCTGAAGGTAAATGATTATAAAATAAAAGCATGTTTCCCCGTTGATCAAGCCCTAAGATTATTGGCTTGAATCTGGGCCTGGGCTTGAGTTATTTAATTTGTGGCCACCTTGTTTGTATCCGCAGACCTGGGGGGAGCTTGACGGACGACTCTGCGGTGGATTGCAGCCAACCCGGTGGACTTTTGCATAGCTTCCGTAAACTTTCTCGCTTTTGCCACGAAAGCAATTCATTCTCCAAAGCGAGTGGCGCCTCGAGCAATATTTTTGAGGTGTCGAAATCCTGGGCATTTTGAGTAAAAGTATAGGGTAAGTTCTCGTCGGTTTCATCAAGCCATTGAACTCCCCGCCTTTCTGATAGAGCTAGACCGAGGGTAACAGAAACACTTCCATCTATTTCGAGACATTTTCAATCTGTGTTATTGCGGAGACCGGCAAACCCTTCACTTTTTCCCCGAATTTGTACTTTAGTGTGTCCAATGTCGATCGGACTGAATTATCATGTAACAAAGATTCGAGAAAGATGTAGTATTATTTGAAAATGACGATGAGTTAAGTGAATCGTTACAATTGCAAAAAGATTTGGGTTTAGTTTTGAAAGATTTGAAAGAAGCAAATAATGAAGCGCAATACATGCATGATGATGGAAAGGGGTTTAAAATAGAACCAACATTAACAATAAACAAATTACATAAACAGTTCAATAATGAGAAATTATATCCAATACAAGATATATTAGAAAAATATGATGGAACTTTTTCTGATAAACCAGGTTTATGTAATCGTTATATTTGCAAATTAAACATTAAATATGAAACAGTATTTGTACAAAAATCTTATCCAATACTTTTTCAAAAAGAACAGCAGTTGAAAACGAAATAAAAAAAAATTATATTTTTGTATAATTGAACATCCAGATTCACCATATTCTAATCCCATAGTAGTAGTTACGAAAAAGAATGGATGAGTTCTAATTTGCTTGGATACTAGAAGATTAAATACTATATTAGTAGAAGATCGAGAATCACCACCATCCATAGATGAATTACCACAAAGATTTAATGGTGTTAAGTTGCTGTCATCTTTGGATTTAACTTGTGGACATTGGCAAATAAGATTGCACGAAACGTCTAGAAAATATACAGCATTCTTAGTAAATGGTAGAAGTTATCAATTTAAGGTTTTACCTTTTGGATTAAATGTATCGATTGTTTTATTTAGTAAATGTTTAGATCATGTCTTGGATCCAAAAGTGTTATCGTTTGCAACAGTGTATGTTGATGGTATTCTTTTAGCTTCTAGAACATTAGAGGAACATAGAAATCAATTAGCATTGGTTTTAGAGTAACTTAGAATAGCTTGTATGACAGTTAATGTTGATAAAACAGATCTATTGATGGATCAGATAAAAGTTTTAGGATATGTAATTAGTCATCAAGGTATTAATGTAGATCCTGATAAAATAAAAACTATTCAAGATTTTAAATCACCTAAAAGCAAGAAAGAATTACAGTCATTTGTAGAAGTATGTAATTTCTATCGAAAATTTGTATGAAATTACGCTACGTCTGTAGTTAAACTTGCACATTTATTAAAGAAAAATAATAAATGGAAATGAGGAAATGAGGAACCAGAAGCATTTCAACAAATAAAGGAAAGATTTTTCAAAATACTAGCTCTATCACATCCAGATTTCAACAAAACATTTAATATTGCAACTGATGCATCAGGTGTGCAATAGGCGCACAATTGTTTCAAATAAACGAAGATGGCACAACAGAAAATGTTATTTTTGCCAGTAGAATATTACTAGAAGCTGAAAAGAATTATATGACCACTGAACAGAATTGCTTGGAGACTGGATCAGGTTTCTGTTACTTGCACTGGTTCTTTGTCGCTAATATTTAAGCACAGGAATGAGACTGCATTCCTGTTTTAAGACAACTTAGTCAATGTCACTTAAAGGGACGATAATTAGATAACTACCCGAAGTGCAGCCTCACACTTCAATATTTAGGCTTGGAAAGGTAGTATCGATGTAAATGAATCAAACAGTCAATGTCGATTGGTTTTATTACAAAAATAAACGGGATTTTATACAAACATAACTGCTTACTTACTAACATTTCAAAGTGCAAAGTATAGTTCACTGGAAAGATTCTAATATTTCAAAATAAACAGTCAGCAGTAAGCGATTATGGTTCCGCATTGTCTGTAAATCCGTACGCTAAACTTGAAGTTCTAGGTCATGTCGTAACATAATATGCTTACTGGCGATAGCGGTCTTTGAACCGACTGATTATGAAGCAAAATTGCATTTAACTTATGAACTGAATTTCGTACATTTTGAATTGAAATTTATATCGGTTTAATCCAAATTAATCAACTACTGAATTAGAACTATTAGCCATAGTATTTGCTTGGAAAAAATGTTGAACTTATATTTTAGGATATGGAACTATAATTTTAACAGATCATAAAGCTTTAGAATTTTTAAATAGCTGTAAAGCTTTGAGTGCTGGTTTGAAGCGATGAGTTATGTATTTACAAGAATATAAACTCAAGATAAAATATTGCAAGAGTAAGAATAATTTAGTAGTTGATTTCTTATCCAGATATGTGTACGGTGATGAAAATATTAAATCCTTTACTGGTAGGTTTAAACAGGGAATTAATTCCAAAACACAATTACCCAGATTACTAAACAATATGGAAAACGATCAGAACATGGATCAAAATATAAATTGAATAAAGAATGAAATATTAACGAATGATCCTGGAAAGAGTAATGAATTGAAATTAAATTATAAAATACATGAAAATATATTATTTAGAAGAAGTAGGTAAAAAAAGTGAAGAATGGTGGTTACTGTGTATTCCATAGAATTTAGAAAAGGAATTGATAAATGAATATCATCAAATGTATGCACATTTTGGAACTAAGAAATATACTGCACTATTAAAAAAAACTTGTTATATTACAAATATAGAACGTAAAGTTCAGAATATATTGAAATATTGTGATTTGTGTCAAAGAACTAAACTAAACAACAGGCAGAAAGGTCTCATGAGAAATATTGAAGCATTACAACCGTTACAAATAATATCTGTGGATTTATTTGGTCCTTTACCTAGAGGAAGATATGGAGTTACTTGTATATTTGTAACCAGAGATATATTTACAAAATTTGTTAAACTATATACAATTAAAAATCCAAATACCAAAACATTATTATTAAATAAACTTTTAAATGATTTTGTAATTAATGCAGGTAAGCCAGTTGTGGTATTATCAGATTATGGATCGCAATTTGCGAGTAAATTATGGAAAGAAAAACTTAATGAACAGGGGATACTGTGTAGATATTCTGCTATTTATCATTCGCAATCAAATCCAATTGAAAGGATAATGAGAGAATTAGGTAGAATGTTTAGGTGTTATTGTAATACGAAGCATACAAACTGGCCAAGTTATGTACAACATATAGAAGATTGGTTAAATTGTGTAGAAAATGATACTACAGGAGTAACACTTTATGAATTAATGAAAGGTCATAAACCTACTCGACTTATAGAAAATTTAATCAAATTTTCTAAGAGGAGTGATATAAATAAAGATATAAAAATACAGTTAGCGCAAATTTTTTTTAAATTAAAAGCTCAAAGAGGAAAACAGACATGATAAGAATGTAAGAAATCCTATAAAGTTAAAGAGGGGCAATTTGGTATTAGTTCGTAATCACTTACAATCATCAGTAATAGAAAAGGCTATAAAAAAGCTCTTTTTACTGTATGAAGGTCTATATGAAGTAGTTAAAGAAGTAGGTGAAAATGCCTATGTATTAAATTATCCTAGGGAAAATAGGTATAAATATACCCAAGATATTTATAACTTCAAGGAATACTATCAAGACAATTATAACAATAATGACGTACATGAGGTTATAGTATCTCATATTAATTAAATAATGAAGTAAGCTGGAAAGAAATTATGTCATGGCACGATTTTAATAATAATGTAAATAATGAGTAACTTAGTTACCAAATATAATTTTTAGATTTTAATTTTTGAAAAATTGGATAATGTTGATTGTAAATATATTAAAAACAACTAACAATTTTTCCATAAACGCTCGTTGAAGATCTTTTAAATGAAAAAATGGGGGGAATAAACTGTAATACAGCATACCGTATGTATGATAAATTTAATTTAAATAATTATATCCAGATATCTAATGGGTATCATGTGATAGAACAGTTGTATGTTTTAACTGGTGGGGTTGTAAGGGAAACTAGAGGGTTGTTGATTCATAAATAGTCACGTTAAGGGTTAAATTCTTATTAATTGTGAGAAATAATAATTGCTGATTTGATACGTAGTAGTAATATAGCATTCTCTACGATCAAACTTGACTTCAAGTCACAAATATTATTCAAATATATAATTCAAGATTATTTGATTTCAGTTAACGTGGTATATTACTACGAAACCAGTAAAACCAGTGAAAGTGAGTGTTCTGGTATGCTGTTGAACTGTCTATCCAAGTAATAGAGTTTTCAAAGAGCTACAGCGAGTTTTGATTTGGTCGGGAACAACCAAAGGAGGTGTTTGCTGACTAGAATTTATCCAGTTAGGAGCTGAGGTAGAGCATTCAGGTACAAGATAAAGATTCAGAAGGTTAATGCCCATTTCTTACCAAATATTAAGAAATTATAAAGCGAATTTGGTGCGGCAAATCGTTAAGATAATGTAATTATATTTAGAAAGTAATTTTAGAAGAATTATTTTCTAAATTCTATAATGATTCGAGTACTCGAGGTTTTTCGACAATTATATTTTGAAATTTACACATCTTGAAATTAGGTTTATTTAAATCAAGTTTGGATATATTTAACATTTGATTAAACTATTTTTGACAATATGTATTTTTTTTTGTAATGTCAGATCAAACTTCAATGTGTTACTAACAAACTGAACGTATGAATTTAACTTTGTGAAGTGCCTGAAACTTGTATTTGATTCATAAAATCAAATAGTTTATATATTTTAAAAGTAATTCAGTATTTAACTATTAGAGAAAGTTGTTAGTTGAAAATTAACCCATTCAGCTGAGAATTATGAGCCCCATTGCTTGTAAAACAGACTAGTCGAGGATTAAAAATAATAATCACATGACATAATTTTAAATGTCAAATTGATTTAGGAGTTCCATTAATTCCTATTTATTGCAGTAACAAGTAGGGTAAGTACATAAGTGCACTGTACCTGATAGTATTTCTCTTTTAATAATTAGTAAAAGGGTATATTTAATTTGATATGGAAAAGAGCTTCAAAGTGGGAGCTATTACATTTTGACTCACAACTTGAGACTTGTTATTAATTGAAATATCACCGCGAGAAGGAGTTATATTACAACATGTCACTTGTACAATACAATTCAGAAAATATGTTTATTGTTTGGAAAACAGATAGCATAGTAAACTTACCACTAAAAAAATCTGATAATTAAAAGCCCTCACGTCCCCGAAATTACAGTAGGCGAAAAGAATATTATAATTTATTCACAACTTGACTTGTAGGAACCATTTTGTACGTTCTGCATGGCAAGGCAGCACGAATAATATAACCGCATTACTTGGCTTACCTGGAGGATCAACAATTTAAGTCCAAAGACGACTTCCTGGAGCTCGAAGTCAAAGCCCGTTTCTTGAGTCCGAGCGCAAATGAATTCACAGCAAGCAAACGTCAAGCTGTCAAATCCATTTACCCGCTAAAACGAGCAAATTTCAGCAGGGACAAATTCATGGCGCAGCTTCTCCGGGAACAACTGCCGGAGCCGCAAGTATCCCCTAATCCTTTTAATTTATGCGTTTGTTTGCAGAGCACTAATTGTAAACAAACTGCTTATCTTAAATCCGCGTTGCGGACATCCGACATACAGGGTCGAAATACATACTTCCCACTATGACAAATCCCGCCGACACCGATACCTACCTCCTAAGTGGGTTGCAGTTTTCTAAGGAGCAAACAAATGCAGCCCCCGTAAATAGTTTTCATCGTTTTCAGGATATGAAGTTTTTGTTTACATATACAAAAGTAGGCGGATAACTAAATCATAATTGTATCTGTACGGTAATAGTCCATTACCGTACATGGCAGCCATTACCATACTGAAACAAGTGTTATCTGTACGGTATTATTCCTTTACCGTACATTGCAACCATTACCATACTGCAACCGTTAACTATTGAACACACCACGGATGTTATGAATCATAACATTCCTAGATATGTTAATAGCTATAATAAAATAGTGTTACCTTGCCGAAGGCTTTTACCAAGAAGATTTTTGTCTGTTTTTGTGTTCTAGTGTGAAAAGTAGCCTGTTTATAGATGTTTTTGAAGATGGTACTTTTCTACCGTCTTCTAGTGCTCTTGGGAAGAACCCGGTTTCAATATTATCGAAGGCTGTATGGATAATACAGAGCGATAAAAATAACATTGATCGCGGGAGCCCATGAATAATGCTGGCTACACTGAACTATAAAAACTAAGTACATTTGAACTACTATTAACTGAATTAGTAGTTCAAGTGACTTTAACACAGTCTAATAAGCTACACAAATATGCAAAAATATCTAATTTAAAGCAAATGTATACATTAAATTGATAGGTAACAGTACAATAACAATGGGACAAGTTAAACAAGATATTGAAAGTGAATTTTAAACTTAAAAAAAGTTCTATGTCAACAAAAATCATGCTACAGATTAAGCAAGTTTTATTGTTTTCAATGGTTTCCTCGATAAAGTTTAGTTTTTATCTCCTTGTATATGTATGCTACACGTATAGGGAGATTATAGTCCGAGTTTTCCCTATTAGTGACCTAATTGTTTGCAAATGACCGGTAGTATTAAAACCCTTTGGGAACATTGCCTGCTGTTGGTTAATACGAGTCTTCCTATTGTGAGACGATTCGTTACAACTCTTGTTGATAATTTGTATAAGTGAGATAATAAACTTACAGCTTTATAGTTTTTTATATTTGTGTTACCTCCTTTTTTGTGTAAGAGGTAGCACCCATAATTTCTGCAAAACTAATAGATCAAGTGCACTATGGAAATCAAACTTTCCACGAAACAAATGTTTGTTGTTTGCTAGTTTGACAGTTCAAACTTAGTTTTGATATTTGCAACAGTTATTTTATACATGTTAATTTTGAAATTAGTGTTGTGCAGCAAAAAGAGCCTTGATTTACTATGTTTTACAAATTACCCATCTTTGAAAAAAGAAGATGGAAGACTTAGTGTTGCATTTGGTGACCAAGAACTTTCGAGAGGACTGTTTATATGATTTAATAAATTTAAACTTAAGCGAGTTTCACTTAACGACGATTTTGACAAAATAATACCAATTTTAGCAGTTACTGAAACAAACATAGACGCCATGCGAAGAATTATTCAGGATGACAATTGAGCCACATATAGAATTAGTAGGAGCACCTTGTGAATCATTGGCATGACTGTAATAAACAAACTTTTACAGTCATTTGGGTGTAAGGAAAGTCTATTGTCGGTGGATACCACACAGTTTAACAGAAGCAAAAAAACAAAAGTGTGTGGAATCTTGTGAGAAAACTTTTAAGAAATTAATGAACCTAGTTCTAAAGCAGTTTACAACATCATAACTGGTAAGAAAAGCTGGATATATGTATTTGAACTCGAATCTAACAGCTCCTAATTTAGTTAAAGTGAAGTGATTTCGAAGTGTTGGTAGGAAAATGATTGCTTGCTTGTTTTTACAGTCAGAACCTAACACAACTGTTGCGTTTGAAAATAAACGTACGGTTACAGCAGAATGGTATATACAACAGTATGCCTGCCAGACGTAATTCAAAAAGCTCGTTATCGGTGCCCAAGAAGTGAGATCGTTCTGCACCATAACAATGTTTCAAGTTATACATACTGTGCAACGTTTCGTCCTCCTGATTTTAACTTTAGTACTGGTAATTAATTCTGGTCATTGACGACTTTCATTAATTTCGGAAAGGCTCAAACGTTTATTAATTTCTATCTCGGTACGCTCAAATTGGAGACAGAATTCTCTCAAACTCAAATATATACGGTCAGGAAAACACAAGGTATATAACAACAATATAATGTTTTTAACTAGATAACAAATTATGAATTACTTTGTGCATTAATAAATTAATGATTTTCTCTGGGGCTGCGTTTCTTGATTTCTGGTTGGTCCGCAACTCTATCTGCAGGCAGGTACGGATGGCGGCGGCCTTCCGCAAAAAACTGAGTATAGATTTCGTCCGTGTATGTCAAATGTCCACGACTCGGCCTTCAAATTACCGCTTTGTTTATATTTGATGAAGTGAGGTGGTTGAATTCGCTTAATTTTAGAGGGAAACACTGGGGTAGACAGCTCGACATGCGCTCTCGGTGAATTAATAGGCGTTCGGACTCCAAAGGCGGTCTGGACTTCAGGTTTCTGGATAACGTTTTTAAACGTTTAGAGCGGACTCTCCAGGTAAGTTAATACATGCGGTTATAGGACTTCAGCCGCATTCAGGCGGAACGTGCAATACGATTCCTATAGGTTCAGTTATTAATATTTCTGCTGCGTATGGTCGTGGGGCTTTGAATTTATAGGAAAATAAGTCCAGGGACTCGATCGACTCAAGAGAGTAAAACTGGTCGCGGAGTCTTCTTATATACTCTACGGCCGGCTTTATGGGTAGAGCGGCTTTGGGAAATATTGAGTGGGACGCGGCGCCGTCGTTCGTTCATTCAAAGAGATTTTGCGCATAGCGGGTGTCTTCGCGTTATCGTAAAACCAAGCGCCGGATAGATGTAACGCCCGATTAGACGATGTACAAATTTAATACATTTTGAATGTTGTGGTAGTCGCATATAGCAGGAAACCCGCAGTTTCTAATTTGTGTAATTAAACAAATTCCAATTACTAAAACATTTATTAATTCCACTTACTAGAATTACAGAGCATTTAACATTTACTAATTCGTTCACACGAAGCAAATCGATTTGGCGAGTGATTTGATTGCTGCCAATGACTGGGTCGCTCTGACTTCTTAGCACCCACTGTTGAGAGAGCGGTTGTGAGCGCTTGTCGCTAGCACCCTCGGTCGGTGCGGAGAAGAACTAGGCTGTCTTGAGTAGAGGGATCTGTTACAATGTTTAATTAAAATTTATACAGAAGCTAGCGTTACAATACCACACGTCAAACAAAAGAATTGTCGAGGCTTCGGGGTTAAAATTGCTAAGTCATTCCTCATGCAGTTCCGCTCTAGCAGCTTCCGATTGCTTTCTATTCTCTTGATTAGACGATAAAATGCGTGGTGTGCTATTTGGAACTCCCGAAGGTGCTGCGAAAATTTCAAAAACCTTGTTTCTTAAGTAACTCAAGAACAGTGAAATTTATGTTTCGAATGCGTACATGTATAGAGCTTAAGCTCGAATATTTTGAAAAAACAACAATAATAATAATTTTTGGCTACCAAACTCTGTTTTATTAGAGTGCAGAAATTTACGGTGCTACCCTCGTATATGTATGATATCAGCGTTTTTCTATGCTTCAGATATTTTTCCTTCTAGTAAACATTTGTTTAGGAGAAGTTTCCCATTTTCAACATTTCCGACTATTATTAGTTAATTCGATTAAGTTTAGTAAATTAAAGGAGTGTATTATTTTGGTGTTCCATCCGCTTCATTAGCAGAGAGATAGCTTAAATAAATTGGTTAGACCTTTTTATTTCTAAATAAAATAGTAAGTTAATTTTTTATCAAGTTGCTTATGCAGGGGTCTAATTATTGTGTATTTTTAGTTTGTATACAGACGGATTCTTTTATCATGTGACAACTTATAGGCAACCCATTATGCAGAAGCATGCATAATGCATGCTTATGCATAATGGGTTGCCTACAAGTTGTTACATGATAAAAAATTCAGCCTGTATATGTTTTGCTTAAAATAAAATGTAATGTAGAAAAGTGTACGACTGAATTAATGCTTGTAATTATCTTAGCTGAACAATATGTCTTTGTTCTTTCAATTCTTATCTATGTAAATATTAAATTTCTAAATTAATTTATTAGTATCGCGAAAAACAATAAAACACTTTAGTCTTTCTTCTTATTCAACAAGTAATTTTTTCTTTTATACATTTTTTTCAGTACTAAGTTGACGTTCAGTTACTTAATTTTGTTAAAGTTTCTTGAATAATAAGGCGCTTTTTATATTTTTTTGTTTAATGAGGCGGAAAATTTTATTTTGGTTTATATTTCTAGTTTAAAGTTATCAAATGAATATACGTTTCTTGGGTGCGCATAGTTTTTGGAAATAATAAAAATGTAAATGTTATTAATTTTGAATTTATTTAATTTTTTGGTTTTTTCGGTATGTCCAAGTTTTCGCTTTATTTTGGTGTTTGCAGTGTTTAGTTTAATTTCATATACGATTTCAGTCATACTGTGACGATTAGAACTGGAGAAAATTAAATTTGTAAACATTGTGCTTTTAAACTATCTAACAAACAAGTATAACATTATAACGCCAGTTTCATTAATGGTGATTTTTTCTTTTGAAAAAAACTTCAGGTTTGCACTATTCATATGGTCAAAAACGTTTAGCGCATTTCATTTGGTAATGTACTACATTTCCATATTCAAAATCTTTTTAAAATGTGGTACTTTTCTGCATAGCTACGGCGATTCGTTGTTTGGCACTGTAGGTCTATGTCAAATTCAAGGTTATCAGGTTAGGTTTTGCGTCAGTTTTGACACAGACTGACGCAAAACACCTGCTAACATCGAATTTGACATAGAGTTACAGTGTCACGAACAATACACTTCAGTACTGCCCAGCACATAACATCAACTGGTGCTGCTTATTATGCTTTAGTAGGTACATAGAAGCGAGTCCTGCTCAGCGTGGTTATGTTTTTGACATTTAGTGTCACTCAAATGTAAAAATTTAATATTTTACATTTCTTATGAAATGCTATAAAATAGTATACACAACGCGTTAGAAAAGTGGTTTTACTGAACTCGTATAGCCGTTTAAATACTCGCTAATGCTCGTACTCAAACTAGCCATACTTGTTCAGTAAAACATCACTTTTCTAAACTTGATGAGTAGGTATTATATTATTTCTTGCAATGAATAGTATCCAAGCGCACAAAGCACAACAAATCTCGCAGATTAATCTATCTTTTTAAATTGGGATCGGCTCTGTAGGAATTAGCACAATCTTGACTTTTTATTGTTCATTTCAAAGGGTTGACTATTGATAATGCTTGATTTACAAGCCTGAGCTAAGTTCAGGAACTGTCTGTAAACCTGCTCGAGTACGTTTTGCAATAATAAATAGTGCAAACAATTCGTAGATTAAAGGGATTAAGATTAACATGAAAAGCCATGTTTTTCTAAATTGCACGCATAGTCAATACTTATAAATAGCAGGTGGCCCTTATCGATGGTTAGGTAGAACTTTGGAAAGGTCGGCTACGATGGCTAAGTTATGTCTCAACTTTTACTTGCGATTGCAGTTTTAATTGCTGCAACTAGTGGGAAACCTTACGATTTTGCTTCAATTTTGAAAGAGGTCCCTGAAGAGCGTAAGCATTTTAAAATTTTCTTTTTATGTTACACAGCTATTTTCAACATTTTTAGAGCGAAATTATTAAATTAATTAAGCGTTTTCCTTATAGGACGATTGGCCTTTGTGAAACACCATCTTGATGTAGGCTATCAGCTAATGCGGGATGACAATGAACAAAATTTGCCAGAGGTAATTGAAAACCAGCCGATTGTTTGTCCTGCAATGTAAATCCTTAAATGACTTTCTAACTTACAGAACTTACCTGGCGAGTTCTCAGCTGAATTTTACAACTTTGTCAAGAAGGAAGCGAGGGTGGTGATCTGCTTTCCAAGTGGTGAATGTATAGACGTCGGCGACACTGGAGTTCATCCCAGAAAGAAATGAACCGCGGTTGTTGCACTTTTCTGTTTTTATTTGTTGCTGATTTGCTTATTTAGTACAACTGAGAAATAAAACATCTGATTGCACTGACTTTGATTTTTATTTATCTAAATCAAGAAGAAGGAAGCTTTATGTAGAGCTGGATTTACAAAAAAAAAATGGAAACAAAGATTTTTTTAAACTTAAAACTTCAAAATGAAATTTGTTGAAAAAGTGTGTTTATCCAACACCCCCTACTTATAAAGCTATTACCAGATCGATTTTAGACCTCTAAAGTAGCCCATATCCCATTTGTGAGATAAAAACATGTCACTCACTATTGCGTTGTTGGTAGCATTGTCAAGCTATGTCAAATTCGAGATTTGCAGGTTAAGTTTTGCTTCAGTCTGTGTCAAATAACAAATAAAACCTAACCTACTACTCTCGAACTTGACAATACACTTCAGTAATGCCAAACGTATAACACAAATCACAAGCGACTCTAATTATACACTTATTTGATCTCTCGGTACTATGACATTTCACGGCTGTCAATACAAAATTTGTTTTTTAGATATTTATTGAGTTGTTGAATAACATTTTGTATGGCACGCGTCTATTATTACAAATAATTTACTCGAGAGAAGACCCCTCTGGGCCTGGCGGCCTCGAGGGCTCGACTTTTCTCTCGTGGATTATTTGTAATATAACACTTATACCATAAATAACTATTTTTACTTCTAATAATATTTGCTACAAAAAATTATATACTTTGTTTCGTGACGATAACGATAATGATAATGATAACCGTCTGGACTTTTTCGTATGTATGTTGAAGTAGTGCCAAAAATATACGAAAATATTGAACTTGTAGTGTTCATAACTTAGTTTGGTCGGTGTATATTAATTACTTTGCTATACTTAGTAGCTTTTACAATATGTAATGAGTCTTTTCAACATGCACCGTCGTTTTTAATAATTAATTTTGTCCTCGCTCATAGCCAGCTACCTCAATAGCAATGAGATCTCTCTCTAACTTAGTTTTATCAGTACATATAAATTACTCTGAAACAGTAAAGCAGAAAACCACTCTAAAGACATCACAGAAATTACTCTAATGTAAGCGAAATCCATGAAAACTATACAATAACAATCTATATACACGATTTACACAAAACTAAAAAAGCGCATAAAATCGTTGTTACTAGCCAAATGTTATCGTGTGTTTAAAAAAACTGATTCTCAGTATGCCATGATCAAATTGAAGTTTGCCATAACTTGTTAGATATCCATGGAAGCAAATGAACTACCATAAGTTAGAGAGGACAAAATTCCATCTTGATATTGAACTATTTTCCTACAAATATACAAAACACTCAATTAAAACAATTATTATTGATTGTTATGATTAATATATTCGTTGTTGTTGTGTAAATGCTATATTATTTTTCTTTTTGCTCGATACAAGTAAAATTAATGCAGTGTAAACTTTTGCCTGTTCCAGTGAGAAATGTTTTAATAAACAAAATACAATCTGACATTCACCTTCAGACTTAAGTTAAGACATGACTAGATTTTCTATCTTTCTTTCCAAGGCCTACCCTAAATATTTTTTTTGAACACACTGTAGCGTAGTGGTGATAAATGGCCTGAAAACGCCTGTCGTGCAAAAGAAGGCCATAAACTAAAATGTGACACAAAGTGCAGTGCTAAATCAGCTAAAAAGTGAAATTTGCGATGTGACAGGCCTAGTGAAAGAGTTAATAGATCTGTAATGTCAAATGTGATTTGTGTCGTCGAGTTGAACAATCAAAACAACTTGTCTAAACGTTCACCATGCAATTTCTAACACAGCTGGGGTTATGTCGTAAACGCAGCGTGTAGCGTAGCGGTGACGAATGACCTGAAAACGCCTGTCGTGCAAGAAAAGGCCATAAACTAAAATGTGACTCAAAGTGCACTGCTAAATCAGCTGCAAAGTGAAATTCGCGATGTGACAGGTCTGGTGAAAGAGTTAATAGATCTGTAATGTCAAATGCAAATTGTGAGTAGCTTGGTTTTTACTACTAAATTATTTATTAATTAAAGACCTTGGAAACTGACCTTGGTCCTCGACTCAGCAAAATGCTTACAAGTCGGAATATGCCGGAAACGTGATATTAAGTCAAATTATATTACGCGAAATGCATGAAGTGGACTGATGTTACGTGAAAGTAAAAGTCAAAGTAAAAGTGATCTCGAAAACTAAGCTACTGTTTTTATATATGGTGCGTCTGAATGGAAGGGACATTTTCTATTCTTGTTAGTACAATAGGATTGTCCAGCTCTGTCATGGAGAGGGGCGGAGCCCCGAGGGCCCCCTTGGAGAGGGGCGGAGCCCCAAGGGCCCCTTTTGGTCAGGTGGACGGAAGGGGGAGGCAGGGCGGAGTATGTAACAGAACGGAGTGGCCCAACGTAATAGGCCTAAAAATGGTGGTAAATTGAATAGGATAGACCGCGCAATAGCTCGCGCAACCCTGTTTATAAATATTCATAATTAAATAAGAATTAACTTCTTGGTAGTGAGAAAAACGTAATGCGCAAATTACTATTACTTTCTCTGTCGTTGTTCATTCTGATTAAGTGACCCAGTCATTTCAGTTGGTTCAGTTCTAACTTCTCTTTTACCAAATTTACTTCTAATCTTCTCCTAATTTCAGTACTTCTAAGTTGATCTCTTCTGTTACTTCTTTTACTTAGCACTTTCATTTTACTAGACTGTCGACTATGACATTTTCTAGTCAATGTATAGGGTGGCCAAAGTTCGATGTTTTTATATGAAATCTCTACAGAAGATATGGAAAAATAGACTCGATCCTTGATCTTTTTTCGAGAAAAACTTAATGACCAAATCTGAAATTGGCTATGGTCTTTTGTTTTCGAGTTATAAGCCAAAGTTCGATTTTGCGACTTTTCGTTCTATGGCTATATCACGCTTATTTATGAAAATATAATAAAGTAATTTCTACATTCTTTAGATACTTTCTTGATAAGAATGCAGTGGCGTAGTAATTTTTCTAAAAATGTTTTTGAAATTCGAGTTATAGTCACATTTTTTATATAGAACGCATAGTTTTTCCATTCCAATGATATATATCATGCAGAGTCAAATTACTTATTTTCACTATATTATAAAAAAACTCACAATTTTCAAAGTAATTTTTAATATTACGTACATTGTTCCATTATAATTTTTTGTTCTTAGTTTGTTAAATGTCCTGTAATGAATAAGATTTTCTTTCAATCTTCCAAAAATAGATTTATTAGGTTGCGCTTTTTCCGGGTAACGTTTAAAATATGTTTCATTGCAACTTCAGAATTATTATTACTCTGAATAAAACATTGTAACATATTAAACTTTTCGTTATTTTCATAGATCATTTCGCACTTTTAAGGAGAAATGCTATAATCAATAGTCAAAAGTTATTCATTCTGTCAATTAAACGATCGATATTGTAACACTGCGATAATGACAGATACTTTGTTTAATCCGGTAGATTCTAAATGACACAGGCCTACTAGAAAACGATGGAATATTAAAAATTACTTTGACAATTACCAGGTTTTGTTATAAAGTAGCGAAAATGTATAATTGACACTGCATGATATACATCATTGGAATGAGAAAAAATGTATTTTTTTTTGCCAAAGCCAACTATACGTTTCATATAAAAAATACAACTTTATGATATAACACGAATTTCGAAAATATTTTTGAAAAAGTGACTACGCCACTGTATTTTTATCAAAAAAGTGCCTAAGAAGGTAGAACATACTTTTTTCTATTTTCATAAATAAGTGAGATATAGCCATAGAAAAATCGAAAAATCGAACTTTTGCTTATAGCTCGAAAACAAAAGACGATAGCCAATTTTAGGTTTGACCATTGAATTTTCTCGAAAAAAGAAGTAGAGGACGGGGTTCATTTTTCCATATCTTCTATAGTTACCGAGATTCCCTATGAAAACTTCGAAATTTGGCCACCATGCATCACAGCAGAGTGTAGGCACATATATCTCGTTGTAAACTCTCATTTTTGTGTTTTTATGTATTTCTTGTTTGTTAAAATTAACTGTATTTAGGGCGCGGTAAAGTTTGGCTGTTGCGGTCTGTCTATTATTATTTTTAGCTTCTATATTGCCGTTGCTACTCAAAGGTCTTATCAAATACTTAAATGTTTCCACCTGAGTGAACTGCTCTTTCTTAAGCTTAATTTAATGTTTTTAGATGTTTTGTCACCATCATAACCATGTTTTTTTTTATTAATGTTTATCTGTCTGCTTTCCAGACTGTTGTTCCAAACATGCAAGTTATTTTTTAGGGCTCCGTCCAGAAACACTGATTTTGCATTCGTCTAAATCGGCTAGAAACACCCTCTTTGCATGTCTAGGCATGAAAATGACAGCTAGTGTAATTTAAATTTTGAAATTTGAAAATCGGTTGGTAGCACTGAATCTTGAATCTGCTGTCATAATGATGTCAGTCTCGCCAGTTATACGATTTTTCAGGTAGTAAGTTTTGAATAGGATTTTCAGCTGCTTGTTTAATATGTTCTGGTATATTATCATCCATTTTCTTGTACTTATTGCGCACCGATTACTTATGGTATCAAAATTCATAAATATAAATGTCAAAACATAATACCTACTAGATACTTGATTTTCAATTTTAAATTCGTATACTTACATCGTTCGATAAGTATGTATTGCCAACAGAAGAAAAATAAATTATCTAGCCCCGATATTTGGACAACAAATTACTGATTTTTTTAAAATTTTTAATTTATATATTTTTTGTCGGCCTAAAAAATTTTGTGTTTCACATGTCCAGAAACTGTTTTGCGAGTGCTCGTACTTGAGGGCCTCGGCCTTCGGCCTCTGCCCTCAAAACCGTACTCGCATTCGCAAAAATTCAGTTTCTGGCCTTATAAAACAAATTACTATTGTAAGTCTGCTTCAGATCTAGCAATTATCAGGTCAGCCGAGTATATGAATTCTGACATAAACCGTGGCTCAAGATAGCCGATCAATACCTTTCTTGCAAAAGACAACGGTGACTGATAATAACTCTAAATACTGGACCACGAAGCGAATAGCTGCTTCTACTGCGCAGTTGTCTTCCTAACATTTAATCTCTGCGCAAAACTCTGTCTCTACTACGCAGCCGACAGATGTTTCTATGACTTTGTCATGCTACCAATCCACGTCCCCTAAGTCACGACGTTGGCACAACAAACAATAATATTAAGTTACTCTGACAGCTGTTTTAAAGACCCGTTGCAGTAACAGCCTACTGCACATATTCTCAGGTGCACTGCGCACCCAAGCGTGGATGAATCACTCTGCTTCTTTGCAGGCTATTCTCGCATGCCAAAATAAGGTATCATATCACTCATCTGCAGTAGTGACTAACAAATATCAATTGTGCTATACCTGGATTTGGTTTCTCGCGGATCCCCGCGGCGATACCTTTGCCATGCGTCATTCGATAAAGATGTTGACTGCCTGGCCGCAAATCGCCAAAATGCACTGTCTGCAGCACTACCACTCGCTGAGTGCTTGTTACCGGCTGCTATATATATATACGTCCATATACACGACGAATTGAGTTGATTGGGACAAAGAAAAAAAATAGTTGAATAGTTTTTGGTTCTCTCACGATTTACATCATTTATAGCACTTACTCAATCTAACTTACTTTTTTTTTGAGTTAAGGAGGAAAACATCTTCAAAAGATAATTCGTCCGAAGGGGACCCACCTACATACCGACCAGAAGCACCCCCTTTCCTTTTTTGTTTTGCTAACCACGCTGGAATAATCTCACTACATTGCTTCAGCGCGGAGCGCATCCTTCTAACCTTGTTGTTTACTCTTCTTATTTATTTGTTCGGATGATACTCAACTCCATACGTTTTTACTTTGGCTCGCCCTTCTTCTCCTTCAAGCAAGTGCTGCATTCCGATCTCCTGTCCCGTCTCCTTCCTTGTCTTTTGTCTCGTACATTCTAGGAGGCTGTGCAGGTAGAAACCGAAGCACCAGTGGCCTGTCAGACCCTGAGTAAGATGGCGTCCTACGTCTTCATGCTGTTTTAATATCCACGTTTGGATGCCCATTATCAGATTTATGAACCAACCGCAGTACCATCCTGCTGCCAGCAGGGGAAATTTGCAGGTTTTTCTCCGTTCGCATGTCTATTCTATATAATGATAATTCTATATTCTCTTCAATTTTGCGTTGGTTTCCCCCTGAGATCACCAATGCTAAGTCGTCAATGTATCCGACCAAGAAAGTTTCTTGCGGTAGGTTTAATCCGAACATTTTGTCGTAATACACATTCCATAAGGATGGGCCGAGTATGAAGCCCTGAGGAGCTCCGCACTTCACCTTCATCGATAGTGACGTCCCCACTTCTAGTCTTCTATCCTGTGGGTACCTCATGTCCTTTTTTCTAATTTTTTATGCCCGCCTGCAGCACAGAGTAGAAGGCCTTGCACGCATCTAAGATTACCAAAACAGTATGTTTGTGGTGTCTGTCAGCCTCTTGTGCCATATGCATGACCTTTTGTAACTTAAAATCGTATTGTCTGTCAGACAGTCTCTTTGTGCTCTCCATCTCATTAAATAGCCGAGTGTATAGAATGTGCTCAAACAGTTTTCCCACCAAGTTAAGCAGGTATAGCGGTCTGTAGGTTTCATTGACATTTTCTGTTAATACAGCTGTGTTTATCTTCCACACCATGCAAAAGTTTCCTTCTTTTATTAACTTGTCCATGTAGAATCCCTTTAATTGCTTTCTTTGTATCTTTATTATTGGAGGTAGAGGGGCAGCTTTAAGCTGATGTATCTTCTGCGAATTTCACGCCTTTCTTTTTTCTGTGTGTGTCGATATCGATCTACCCTTGTTACCTGGCACCCTGCTGCTACACAGGTTTTCCTTAGTTCAACGATTTCATCACTCCACCAGTATATTGACTTCTTTCTTGTAGAGATGCAGATACTATGATGTTCGAGAGCTCTTCCACAGCTTAGTAATCCCGGTCGCCGTTTATTTATTGGTCTATCTGTCTCGTAAACTGTTCGCCATCTGACCTTTATACATCTAGCCCTTTCTATGTACTTGTTGTTGGTGGATCCTTATTGTGTGGTTCTGGATCTTCCTCTATATACCATTCACTAAAGTTTCTGAGGAGGTTCTTTGTGCACGTTGTCAAAGTGATGTATGATAGTCCGATTCCTCTAGAAAATTGGCATGTCTCCTATTGTTCAGGATATGTAGTACTTGTTTCTCCATCTATTCTGTCATTCCATCTATCATATACTGGCGACCATCTTCATCCTGCATTGAAAGTCTCGTCCTAGATTGGCTCAAAATTTCAAAGGTGTTGTTCGGTGTTATATAACATGAGTAGATTACTACGTCTTTGGTGACCACCCATACAACAATTTCGGTATAACTAGCTAGTTATTACCACCCCACAAATAATTTATTTAACAGCGAATAAATACCCATTTTTTCCAATTCAGTGTTTTATAATTATTGTAGTATCTTTTCGGTAGGCTGTAGAAGGATTGTTTTGATACGTTGCACCCCTACAAGAGTTTTAAAAAGTGTTGAATAGTAGCTGGTGTTTCTGTGGCAGTTTTTGCAGCTGTTGCGAGGTTAGCAGGAAGCGGGAAGGAGGTAGCGACATTTGTGCGGGGACAAAGACGGAGTTGTAAGCAGTTTTGGAGTAGTGCAAGCTGCAGGCGGCTTTTGAAGAGGTATCTGGCTTGTTACAGCAAGGCAACGGAGAGAACGAGAAGCTCCTGTCCGTCGTGGGACTTGCTGTGGGGACGCCTGGTGTTCTATTTTGCATCAGCGTAGCCAAATAAAGTTAGAAAGTTATTCTAAAAATAGAATTTGGTGACATTTTTAAAGTGACGTCGTTGTTTGCACATTTCCGGAAGAAGCACAGCGTGAGTGTTTCATGGTGGCGTCTATTTACTTACCTTTGTTAAATCACTTAAACAACGCACTCTTACGTAAATACTGATGTAATTATTAATACGAATACAACTTGTTTTGATAAATTGGGAGGTTGGAGCACCATGTTTGTAAAGTTGTTCCCATTAGTTGAAATATCTAATTTTGTAGCAGTTCCATTGGATAAACAAGCGGTGACTAAAGCGATTACTTTTAAAAATAATAAAAACCAGGATAATTATCTTAAGAGCAAATGTATTGTCTATAATTATTCATTCAATCATATTTGCTAGGATATGGAAAACCCAACTTTTTGAGATAATAGAGTAATTTATCTAAATAAAAATCTAATAATAATATGAATCATACACACATCATAACAACATATTGTTATGGTTCAAGTAGAATAAAAGTAGTCTGGGGTAAAAATGTAATTTTGGGTTGTTATAAAAAAACGAGCGAAGTAGGAAGAATAACAAAGTTGTTAGTTTAAATCCAAGTAAAGTAGTATTTGAGATCTAATTAACTAAAGCATATGAATGTTTAACAAGAGATAACTGAGTATTTGGAATAATATTTTACAATTAAATATTGGTTACATAAGTAATACATCAATACAAGCACAGTAAGCAGATATTACAAATATGAATACTCTAGCACAGCCATACTCAACCTTTTTTCTTCTCGGGCCACATACGTATTTTTGCTATGTTACGCGGGCCGCAACATAGTACACATACCTCATAATATAATAATGTAAAAAATGAGACTCAACCCGTAAATGTATGCAAGCGTTTATTTAAAAATGAGTAATTTTTGATGTTGAGACAAACTTTTAACTATTTTAGACAAATCAGGTTTATAATTACTACATACTACTCTCAATACGTCATCAATGTTAGTACGTGTTAAAAGCCTATTGTATTAACGTTAGTAGTTTACATTATATATGGTCGTGAATAGACGATCAATTGGGAAAACGCAGTCGACTGATTAGGGAACCACGGAATTCGCTGCATAGTTTTTGCCGGTTATTGCGGGGTTTGTATAGTGTTTTTGGAACTATCTGATTCTATTTTCGTAATTGGAAATTATAGCAACAAGTTCGGTGCGACGGAAACGCATTAGTTTGAACATCTCTTCATAAGAATTTCACTACGGAGATCGGGCGGTTGCTTGCGGTCAAATGACAGCTGACGTTTAGCGACTGTCAGAGTAGGAGTTAGGTGAGCAGATCATCCTCTTGAACGGTGAGGCATGCTGATTAAACTCCTGAGAGGCTATAGTCTTCGATTCCACAAGCGTTGCGATTACCAGATAAGTGAAGTAAAGTTAAACTTGTGATATTTCGCATATTCTCAAAAAGTAAGAACAGATTATAACCCCTTAATTGTACGGTTACGGCCAAATAAAAACGACCACCATTTTGACATTCTATGTCATTTTCATAAATTTTGATAAATCAGGCTTTTACTTGACAGTACCGTGACAATTTGAATTCTTAATATGTCATTTTTAATTTTTATGTTTCTTAGGTGATTTAATACCAATTCACAATAGAGTAAAGTACTGCGGGTTTTATTTGGCCGTAACTGTACACTAGCTATTATATAACTGTGAGTTAGAATTATGGTCAAATATAGTAGTTAGAAAGTCAAATTGACGTAAACTTGTGGGGTACACCGTTTTGTAATACGAACTATGATTAGATGGAAATTTGAAGTCGACAATTGTTCCCTTTTATGCAACGAGAATAGACCAGAACCAGAAGGATCAATAAATCTATATAAAGAATTGCTTCTTTCATTCAAACATTAAAGTTTCAAGGGTTTTAATGTGCTGTATATATATGGCGAAGGTTATAAGTTTTCTTTCACCTATATAAGTGTACTTGGGAGTGTACTTGTTGGCGCCCAGATATTTGGAAATTTCATTACTAAAGGATACACGCCGTCTTCACTGTAATTAGTGACGGGCTCCAAGCAAACTTTTATAGCGAACAATTTTTGAAGTAAAATATAAAAGATCGACCTAAAGGTAAGAGAAAAGCCAACAGGGTAAGAATCAGTAAACCGATTTGTGTATACGTTAACGTTCTTTCCATATTTCATTTTGGAATAAATGGTTCACAAAGATATGTTGATGCAAATAACGTGAGCAGCAGATGGGCACATTTTTGTACAGATTTGTATTTTTCAGGCACTAATTTCCAAAATTCCACGTAATCCTTTCCCTCTCTCTTTTCTTTACAAATAACTTCAAGATGCGTATAGTTTTCGAACTCCATAAATTCGTCAAATAGCTTTGCATAATCATACCACAATGCAGCTAGTTGTGTAACAATTGCTGTTTCTAAGCTCCAGGGATTTTCTTTAAGCAACAGACAATTTTTAATGCTTCGTAAATCCTGAGATCTGCTCTTACATTCTTTAGATCAGGCAGCTAAACAATTTGAAATTATTGTATAGTTTTATCGAGAAATGTCAATACCATCTTGTTTAGTTTTTGTTACAATTGTAAAATTATGCAGTACTTGGTTATGTATTTCCTCGTAATAGCTGTCGCATAGAAAAGCTAAACGACACCATCATCAACCATTTTCAAGTTCACTATTTTGTTGTAAAAACAAAATAATGTCTTGTGGTAAAGAAAAAACCCGATCCAGAACTTTTACTCTGCTTAGCCATGGCACCGAGGTATGTAAAAGAAGATTGCTACAATTACGGTTCATTTCTTCAAAACACTAGGTGTCGCCCACCCTATCTTGGTGACTGGCACGTTGTTACCGCGCATCCCAAGCTTTTAAAAACTTGCAGTATCAGATGTTTACACAAGCACGTTCCTAATAACGAGGGTTTCGGGCCACACATAAAAGCTTGGCGGGCCGCAGGTTGAGTACGCCTGCTCTAGCATGTATAAGTCAGATATTTTGTAAGGATAGTAAGCTTGAATAATGAGAAGTGGTAGTCAAGAATTTTGTCCTAATTATTAGAAAATAAACAACTTGAAAAATGATGTAATTTGAATTTGGGTCTAATATAAAATTGGATATTTCTCTCTATTTTTATTTAAAAAGTGTTTGGTTGAATAAAATAGAGTAAGACCAAATCTGCGAGGTGATGTTAAATGGAATTCATCAAAGTGTAAAAACATAGAAGCGTTAATAATGGATCAAGTTTTAATACGTAATGGATAGAAGAAAGACAAGTATAATTAGCATGTAAGGAGCATAGAAGATTAATAAGGAAGCTAAACATATCTACTGGACTAAGAAGCACAGAGGATTGAGAAGTAAGCTGGTTCTATCTACGGCGCAATCAACATCTGTACTTTGGCAAGAGAGTGATTTATTGTAAGAAGTTCAAATTCAGAAAAAACATAATTAGTTGGACGTTTATGGAAGTGTTGGCAGCCTGTCAAAACTAGTGAAGAAGGTGGACATCCGTTGCTTGATTGGAGTTTCAGAGCTACAAGAATTGTGAGCAGAGAGAGGGACCGATCATCTGGGGACAACTGGATTTGGACCATAATACCTGCAGAAAAGGATTGTTAATAGCTGAACTGACTGGGATAGGTGTCATTTGAACACAAGAATAAGTTAAGGTCGAGACATAGCAGTTAATAGCGGCTGGAAGCAGTTTGCTGTGTTTTTTGGAAGGAGTTTGCTGAGATCTTGGGACTCTGGAGCTGTCTGCAGTTGGAGTGACAGTCTACTAGAAGGAAGTGCACAGATTGCCAGATTTGTCTAGTTGAGATATAAAGTGACTGAAACAAAGCTATAATATTAAAAATAAACTGTGGTATTTATTAAAAGAGACTTACAGATAAAAGGTAAATCATTCATGACATTGAATTAACTTGTTAGTTTGTAATATCTAATCTGCATTGGGCATGTTTAATTTGACAGAACATGATTGACATTTGCCGTCATTCTGGAAACTGAGTTATCTTGATTTTAAACATTAATAGCATATAGTAAAAAGGGCTGATAAAGATAGGAACCTCACCTTGAAAGAGTCGCAAAGCTTTACCGATCAATTAAAATCAAATAGACTGTATCATTATAATAGATAAATTAAAATAGCTAGCCGAGGTATAAAGTAGAGTAATTATTAGATAATTATAGACCTAATACAAATTAGAGAGGTAGATCCACTGCATAAATAATGGTCGCCCAAACGTGAGGCTAGTAAAAATTAAAAATATTAGGTGCTGTAGCGTTTTTGGGTCAGTACATAGATATTGACACTGTTAATGTGGGAAGATAGAAATTTCAAAAATAAGAATAGGTAAATCGTGGGGGCAAATTACCAATTAGAAGTAGTAGGTAATTGAAAAGAGAATAGTAAGTTCAAAGTTGTTGACATATTCACATTATAGGTGAATTCTTTATAAAAGAATAAAAGGAAAAAACAAGCAACAATAAAACTCGTTAAAGTTGTGTATAAAAAGTAATTGTAGAATAAATTGCAAAATTTACAATTTTATAAAAGGTTTTTGCATTAGAATTAAAACGATTTGTAAAGTTTAAATAATAAATATAGCCGATAAAAGAATCACACGCAAGACTGAGGAGGAAAAAGGTCAAGAACAAGAAGAAATGGAAGTAATAACAATTCCGATAGCAATAGAAATGGAAGAGGGACAGCAAGAAGTAGAAATTCAAGGAGACCAGGTAAGTTTACATGTGCAAGAATCAACAGGAAAACCAAACTTCTAGAAAGAAGCCGAGGAAAGAGAAAGAAGATAACAAAAGTTTATTGAGGAAAATGCCGAGGAAACAAAGAGGGACTTACAACAGTCAATAAAAGACACCACAGAAAATTTACAGAGAAGTTACAAGATCAAAAAGTCCAGACAGAAAAAAAGGAAGAAGCAATGAAGGAGTTGAAAGAGGAATTTTATAAAGTTCAAATTGAAAATAAACAAGAACTGCAATTACAAATAAATACTATTTGTTCGACTTTAGAAAATTATAAAGACGAAGTTAAGAATGAGGTACGACAGGAAAGGCAGGAAGCAAACAAACAGCTAGAGGAAATGTTAGAACAAACCATGGGAAAAGAGTTGGAAAGAAATAAGGCAGAACTAGAAGGAAAATTAGAGGGGATGAAATTAACTTTGGAAGATGCAATCAAAGTACAAATAGAGTATACTGATGAAAAAGTAGATGTTTTAGGAAGAAAGGTAGATGAAAATAGATTGCAAATACAAGGGGAAATTCTAAATAATACAATAAAACACAAGGAGGTAGAAAGGAAGTTAAGAGCGTTACAAGATGGAACAGAGAATGTACATATAGGGCAAAGAAGCAACTACCTGAGATTTCAAACAGAGATGCTACCCATTTTTGAAGGAAGAATAGATGAACAGCCTATGACATATTTGATTAAATTAGATGATATTATGAGGACAATACCATATGAAAATAAGAAGCTGCAAATTATAAATATGAGCCTGAAAAGTTATGCAGATGTATGGCATAGTATTGTAAAATCAAAGTATGACAGTTACGAAGAGTTTAGAAAACTATTTGTGGAACAATATTGGAGTAATGCACACCAGGCACGAGTAAGAACGCAGTTACCAACTGCAAGGTACATGGAAAGAGGTAGTACACGGGAAATGTATGTGATTAACAAGTTTAACAAAGCCCAAAATCTTACTCCAAAATTATCCGAAGAGGAAATAGTTCAACACTTGTCAAGACACATTACAAGAGCTGTTGCGGTACAAAATATTAAAACCATGAGGGACTTTTTAGAGATAGTGCGAAACTATGATATGGCAATTATAAATCATAGAAATAACTACAGAAGAGAAGGTTCAAATTTTCAAAATTTTAGTAAAAGAAAATTAGAGGAAACACAACAAAATCAATATAATTTAGGCCAAAACAATTTATTAGTTACAGACAAGGTGAGAAAAATGTTAAAAATAATGGATATAACAGGAATTATGATAGATGGAGAAGCTACCAGAATAGAAACAATTACCAGAAAAATTATAATGACAGGTATTATAATGACAACGAACGGAGGAGATATCAAAACATGATAGATGAGAAAAATAATGAAAAATTAACCCAGGATGAAAACAGAAACAGATATCCGAACAGACAGTACATAAATGCGGTATATAGAACAGAAAATGATAGAGGAAGACCTAGGGAAGAAGACCGGACACAAGAGGATGAGGTTTTTGAAGGTTCCTCAGAAGATAAAAAAAACTTCAATTTTAATTAATTTAATTAAGAACCATACGTTTATCAATACTAGTTTGGAGAATAATGGAAAGTTTTTACTAGAAGAGGAGGATGAAGATAGCCAAATTTCAACATTACCATTTTTAAAGGTCATTTTAAACAATAACGAATATTTAGCATTGATCGATAGTGGTGCAATGGCTTCATTAATAAAGGAAGAAATAATTTTAGAAAATTTAGACGTTTTACATAATAAAATAATCAAAGTTAATAAAATAGATTTACTATCTGCAACTAAAAGGAAAATTTCAACTACTAATCGGATATTAAATATTAAAATAATAATTGATAAATGGGAAGGAATAGTTAGTTTATTTATAGTAAAAGGCTTGAGTGTTGATTTAGTAATGGGAATCGATATCATTCAACAATTGGGGATTAATATAAATGGAGAGCAAAGATGCATTCATTTAAAGGGGGTAATAAAATCTTGGAACAGTACCAGAAGTGTCTGCCAAGAAAATAAGTGTAGCCAATCAAAGAGTATTGGAGACGCATTGATGTATAGTAATGATAAAATAATTATTAATAATGTATTAAGAAATATGAATAATATTGATTATAAAGGGATATTGTTGGATGAGTTAAAGATAGGTGAAAAGAATTTGGAATTTAAGGGCCTAATATTAGAAATACTTACTAGAAACAAAAAGATTATCAATGATAGAGTAGGACAAGCTCAGAAATATTTACACAAGTTGCAGGTAGATGAGTCAAAAGGTTTTAACAGTAAAACGTATCCAATTCCTTTTAATTTGAGGGAACAAGTTAAAAAAGAAATACATAAAATGGTAAAAGATGGTGTGATAGAGTCTTCGAAAAGTAATTTTATTAATCCACTAGTAGTTGTAAAGAAACGTGATGGTTCGCTTCGTTTATGTTTAGATGCACTCAAAATAAATCAAATAACGAAACCACAATACGAATCTCCACAAACGATTGATAGTTTATTAAGCAGAATTTGGGATAAGAAAATACTTACAAAGTTAGATTTAAAGAATTCATTTTGGCTTATTCCATTACATGAAGAGTCGAGAAAATATACAGGATTCAGTATTGATGGAGAGATTTTTCAATTTAAAGTAGTACCATTTGGACTTTCAACATCTTGTGCTGCACTTGTTAGAGCAATGCAGAAAATTTTAAATCAATTTGAGGATTTTTGTGTGCACTATATCAATGATATTTTATTGTTTTCTAAGAATGAACAACAACATTTAAAACATTTGGAAATTGTAATAGAAACACTGAATAAAAATAGATTGAAATTAAATTTATCAAAATGTGAATTTATGCAAGAAAATGTAACGTACTTGGGTTATGAGATCAGTAAAAATGAAGTCACAATAAATGAGAAACGTATCGAAAAAATTAAGAATTTGTCTCGTCCGAAGAATTTGAAGAAGTTAAGAGGTCTGTTAGGTGTTTTTAACTATTATAAAAGATTCATCACTAATTATTCAGAATTGACGTTACCTTTGGTACAGTTATTGAGAAAAGATGTAAAATGGGCATAGAACGAAGAACGTGAAGCAGCATTGAATACAATCAAACAGAGGTTTCATGAAGGGTTATTATTAAAATATCCTAATTTTAAAGAAAAATTTGTACTTCGTACTGATGCTTCTGACCAAGCAATCGCAGCTGAGTTAATACAAATACAAAATGGGATAGAAGTACCTATATGTTCTATTTCAAGGATATTGAAAGGTTATGAAATCAGATACACGATAGCTGAAAAGGAGATGTTAGCAATAATTTTCGCAGTTAATAAACTAACATTTTATTTAACTGGTAATAAATTTGACACTGAAACAGATAATTCTGCAATATCGTTTCTTAAAAATAAAACTTTTCACAATGACAGGTTGTATAGATGGGCTTTATACTTGCAACAATATGAATTTGAAATTAAACATAGGCCAAGAAAATTAAATGTAGTTGCTGATTTTTTAAGTAGAAAAGACACACCGAGTTATGAAAAACCAAAACAAATCTTAATTGGTATTGAGAAAATTTATCAGGAAGGAAGGTTGTCAAGACAAGAAATTTTAAACAAACAGACGTTAGAGGAAATTCAAGAGTTAAGAAATTTACTTTTGCAAAGTCAAAGGAATAATTATAAAGGGTACGAAATTAAAGAGAATTTGTTAGTAAAAGTCGTTGAAAATAAGGAATTGATGGTTTTAAGTAGGGAAGACATGTTAGAAGTTGTTGAGGAAATACACACAATATTTGGACATTGTAGAGCAAGGAAAACTTGGTTAATGCTTCGAGAATGCTTTTATAGGAAAAACGATCTTAGATTAATTAACCAATTAATACAAACCTGCCAAATTTGTCAATTTGCAAAAGAGAAAAACTTTAAAAATCAGAACATTGTTAAAAGTATCAGAGCAACTGAACCAATGGAACTAGTAGCTATTGATTACTTAAGTAATTTAGTGACAGGGCAATATAATTATGGTAGATGCGTTTTCAAAATTTGTAAAATTATATCCAACAAGAAGTAGCAATACGAAACATGTTATTAGATCAAGTGAATATTTTCAACAAGAAGTGGGGAAACCAAAAAGGATATTAGCGGATAATGCAATCTATTTTAAAAATTCAAGGTTAATAAGTAATTTGGAAAGGAACGATATCAAGATTTGTTTTTGTAGTATAAGACATCCTCAAAGTAACATGGCAGAAAGATACATTAAAGAGGCAATTAAATATTTAAGAATTTTGACTCATGAAAACCATAATAGATAGGTACAGTATTTGGAAGAAGTGGAAAATTTTATAAACAATGTCCCTAATACAACAACAGAAATCAGTCCAGTTACATTGTGTAAACAGATAGTACCAGCGAGACCATGGAGGAAAGAACAAAGAAACGTTGAAATAATACAATTATTGGAAAGAACTAGAAGAAGACTGAAGACAATTAACGATAGATACGAAGAGAAGCAAAACAAAAAAAAATTCAAAACGGGTACAATTTAATGTAGGAGATTCAGTGGTTGTTAAAAAACTCAGAGTAGGTAATCGGAAGAAAAAAATATGTGCGAAGCTGCTATACGCATATGAGGGCCAGTACAAAATACACAAAATATTTAACGATAACAATACGTACGAGTTGATAAACGAAACCGATGGAAGTATAAGAGGAAGGTTCCATGTAACCATGATCTATCCATATAGTGCCTAGATTAAAAATGCAAATTTTGTAAAAGTTGTTGTTTATTCAAAGTTTTAAAAATGTTACTATAGAAACAAAATAATGTTTCAGAATTGTTAATGGTTTGTTGTTAGACGATTATTAAGAGTTTTTATTAGTGGTTGTTCACAGAGAATGTGAGAAATTGAAAAGAAAATTTATAAATAAGTCTTAATTATTTTAAAGTTTCTTTTCAATTTGAGGAATTATGTTATGGTTCAAGTAGAATAAAAGTAGTCAGGGGTAAAAATGTAATTTTGGGTTGTTATAAAAAAAGGAGAGAAGCAGGAAGGATAACAAAGTTGTCAGTTTAAATCCAAGTAAAGTAGTATTTGAGATCTAATTAACTAAAGCATATGAATGTTTAACAAGAGATAACTGAGTATTTGGAATAATATTTTACAATTAAATATTGGTTACATAAGTAATACATCAATACAAGCACAGTAAGCAGATATTACAAATATGAATACTCTAGCTTGTATAAGTCAGATATTTTATAAGCATAGTAAGCTTGAATAATGAGAAGTGGTAGTCAAGAATTTTGTCCTAATTAATAGAAAATAAACAACTTGAAAAATGATGTAATTTGAATTTGGGTCTAATATAAAATTGGATATTTCTCTCTATTTTTATTTAAAAAGTGTTTGGTTGAATAAAATAGAGTAAGACAAAATCTGCGAGGTGATATTAAATGGAATTCATCAAAGTGTAAAAACATAGAAGCGTTAATAATGGATCAAGTTTTAATACGTAATGGATGGAAGCAAGACAAGTATAATTAGCATGTAAGAAGCATAGAAGATTAATAAGGAAGCTAAACATATCTACTGGACTAAGAAGCAGAGAGGATTGAGAAGTAAGCTGGTTCTATCTACGGCGCAATCAACATCTGTACTTTGGCAAGAGAGGGATTTATTGTAAGAAGTTACAATTCAGAAAAAACATAATTAGTTGGACGTTTATGGAAGTGTTGGCAGCCTGTCAAAACTAGTGAAGAAGGAGGACATCCGTTGCTTGATTGGAGTTTCAGAGCTACAGGAATTGTGAGCAGAGAGAGGGACCGATCATCTGGGGACAACTGGATTTGGACCATAATACCTGCAGAAAAGGATTGTTAATAGCTGAACTGACTGGGATAAGTGTCATTTGAACACAAGAATAAGTTAAGGTCGAGACATAGCAGTTAATAGCGGCTGGAAGCAGTTTGCTGTGTTTTTTGGAAGGAGTTTGCGGAGATCTTGGGACTCTGGAGCTGTCTGCAGTTGGAGTGACAGTCTACTAGAAGGAAGTGCACAGATTGCCAGATTTGTCTAGTTGAGATATAAAGTGACTGAAACAAAGCTATAATATTAAAAATAAACTGTGGTATTTATTAAAAGAGACTTACAGATAAAAGGTAAATCATTCATGACATTGAATTAACTTGTTAGTTTGTAATATCTAATCTGCATTGGGCATGTTTAATTTGACAGAACAGGATTGACATTTGCCGTCATTCTGGAAACTGAGTTATCTTGATTTTAAACATTAATAGCATATAGTAAAAAGGGCTGATAAAGATAGGAACCTCACCTTGAAAGAGTCGCAAAGCTTTACCGATCAATTAAAATCAAATAGACTGTATCATTATAATAGATAAATTAAAATAGCTAGCCGAGGTATAAAGTAGAGTAATTATTAGATAATTATAGACCTAATACAACTTAGAGAGGTAGATCCACTGCAATATATTGAAGATGCCAGTAAAATATCGCAAATCGTGCTTAGCTTGTTTTAGAGCAAACAGCAATTGTTGTTTGTAATTCTTAATCGGAAAGTAAATAATAAATAAAAAATTTGGAAATTTACAACTGAAGAGATCTTATATTTGTCGGGCTTTCTGCAGTTGTTGGTAAAGACCTCTTAAACGAAGTATTCACATCTACTGCTAGAAAAAAATTTGGAAGTTATAAGGCATTAATTTTTAAAAGTAGAGTTTTCAGGAAAACTGTTATGACCAAATTCTACAAATGAAAATCATACCTCTAAAAAAATCAGTTCATCGTTAATAACACTTTTGGTCGTTTACCATATATCCTTACCCTCATATATACGCACACACTACATTGTTTTATAAAAAATAGGAATTCAAAACTGATAAAATTAAATCAAAAGCCTATCTCTTAATAGAGTTCTTATAAAAGTGTTGCAATAGATTCTGATTTGATATATAAACAAGCTTAAAGGGATTAAACGGTTTGTTTCGCAGAAAATCACTCTTCAGGTTTTTAATTTAATTAATCCCTTTTCTAAGTATAAATATATGAGGACACGTGGTTGCCCACAGCACTGTCATTATTGTTGTACTTTATAGAAACCTCCAAAAGCGCTTTCATGGCTGCAGCTTGCATTTACCTTAAATTTCTAACAGTTTTGATGCTGTTTGGTGCAGTGGTGGGTGGATTCGATGTTGGAGCACGAAAGTACCAAAAAATTGTAAGTTTTGGAGCGTCAATTTTATATGCAAGGGGTCAGTTCTGTTTTCCAGCTCTTATTTTTTATTCACACTTCTAGCTCAGTAGAATAACGTATACTTTATACCTTTTTAAGTTTTAAAGATAGACGAATAAATAAAAAGCAAAGTTGTATTTTTATTATAGAACGTGTGGATTTCCTGAAGCATCACATCAGACTGGGTTATGAATATTCCACGCATCCAAAAATCTCTGTAAGTAGTTCAAGTTGCAGTTTTTTATAAATTTTATAGTTCGTATTTTATTTAGAGCATTCTTCCCCTTCCAAAGGAGTTTTCCATTGCTGTCTATGAACATGTCAGTAAGAAACATGCTGTGTACGATAAAGCCCAGTCAAAGGCTGTAGTGTGTTTTGAAAATGGGTCGTGCGTAGAAGCGTAGATATTGGAGACCCTGGAATTCATCCCAAAATTTAATTATTGTTAAACCACAGCTTAAATGTAACAAAATAAATCTTTAGATAAGATATGTATTTCATTATTGCTTGGAGGATAGCTCAAGGCGAGGTAGAGGCTATTTTAGTGTAGATATCTTCTTACTTTAAAATATATTGTTAGTAGGAAGTCTAACAGTATCTTTTAGTGACTGTCATAATATAGGCGTTTAAGAGACTGAGAACTGATGACTCAATGCTTTTTTCAACATTCTCCTACATCAACTGGAATGAAAAGAAAAATACTAGTAGAATATATGGCAGTTATTGGAGTGGTATATTTGTTAAAATCAACGCAAAAAAAAACAAGCTTTTATAAATGTAATTCACGCTATTTGTTTGGTATAAAGATATACGAAAAACAACAATAAGTAAGTTAAAGAGTTCTAGGTACCCACAAGACATTGGAAACTAGAGCAAAGTTACTGTAAGTATACAAGTGGCATGGGTTATGATCTGCATGAGACACAAGGAAAGAGGTAACGAATGCTGTAAAATAAAAAAGGAAAAAAATGCAAACCAAAAGTAGACCCAGCACTTCTAAGAACTATATCAGAGCAATGAAGAGGAATCAACAAAAACTAAAGATAGAAATATAAGAATAAAATCCATCGATATAACAAAAGTGCAAATTAAGCAATATGTACGAAAACTACAAGAACAACTCCCTACTCTGCCAGTATATTGCATAAATTAATCATACAAAAATTATTAGGGCTGAAGCTGGTTTTTTAATACAGGCAGCAGAGGGGGCCACGCAATTCGTCTCGTCGAACTGCTTCTCGCCAAAAATTTCAACGAAGGGAACGGATCAGTAGTTGGCTAGATATAATCGGACAAGGAGGTTGCGTTTGTTCCGTAAATATCGCTCTTTGAGAAAGTTATACCGTGCCCCATTTTAAGAAAATTACAACAATTTTCTGATATATTTAGCTCCTCCGATCCCGTCTCGCCTCGTTTTGAGTTTAGCAAAATTTTATATCAACACTTAATATTATTATTATTATTATTATTATTATTTATTGAAAGTAGGCGGCAGAGCCGATACAACCTTCCTCATATAATACATATGGTGTGCGGAGTATAAAGTATAAAACAAAATTAAAATTAATTTGCTATGTCCCGCATAGCATCATTACCGTCGACGCCCTGTATATTCATCTATCGTTTAGTAACCCTCCTGCATTCAGACATAGCTGTCTATTTTGTTTTCGTTTCAAGTCAAGAGTCCAATTTGCCGGTTCGCTTTTATCGCGCAACTTTGGCGGCCCGGCAAAAATATGCGCAAAACTCTGGGTTTGCAACTTCCCTCAATTTTTGTATTTTACCGTTGATTGGAGTGCATGTCAGCTAGCTTGAATTTATACTTATTATCTCATATTGCGTGTTTATAATTAACAATATACTAGAATAAGATAGGAGTTAAGCTGAAATGTACGCTGGGTTTATTACTATTTGGGGTAGTATTAAATGAAGATGTAAAAGAGATAAAGAAAACGATAAAGGAACTTCAACTAGAATATTGGAAATGGAGGAAATACCGCTAATCCAAGAGCATTTGGATGACATGGTCAACTCGTAAACACAGAAAAAGGCTACATCACAATCTGGAAGTGCTGGATTGAGAATTCCGTAAAATTAGTATAAAAATAAATATAGCTATACAAAAGTATGATCACCTCAACTGAAAATAAACCCATAATATAATATTACATGCAAAACTGATGGAACAAGTGGACAATTATAAATGTTTAAGATCAATAATAGAGTGCAATGGCAGTATTGACGAGGAGACAAATGAAAGAATAGGAAAACAGGAAGAATGTTCAGCATAATAGAAACAGCACAAAGAAAATACCAACAAATATAAAGACGGAAGTTGTTACGAGCCAAAAGTCACTTTTAAATGCCTCTGTAATTATCTGCCCTATTTAGTTAAAGCCTAAGTTCTAATTGAGCTATCAGTCTATTTTTAGGTGTCTATAGATGAAAATATTCTTAATTAATTTGCTCCAGGTTAAGCCTCACTTCATGCTTGTGCTAATTTGGTTGCATACCCAATATTTCCCCTATTTCTTAAAATTTTAAGGTCTTATCAGCCCATTTCGTCCATTTTGCCTTAGTGCCTTAATGCAGTAAGGTTGCTGAGTGATCTACGTTTGTGATACGTACCATGTTCTGTGTTTTTTGCTAGTTCCTTCCTTGAGAAACCCCCTTTTTGATTTCGTTTTGGTTGGAATACTTGAATGGCGTCCCGTTGAGATAATTTTTTTGGAATTTCTCAAAATCAGACTTAGTCTGGATTTATCTGCATCTAGCACATGGTTACACTTCGGAAAGTTGGGAGCTGAACATCGAAGAGGCATGCCTAAACTTCCCTTTGGTGCCTTACGCCTAGGTTCTATTGTGTGCAATTAATTCTAGCAGCCTTTTCTTCTCCTCATACGGCTAACTTTAGCCCCCTTGCGACTGCATTGCGCCCTTGGATTACTGCGACTTCCTCGGTTAGGACTCCAATTCTGCAAGTAGCCCGAGTTCAATCTACTCCGCCAAAAGCTATTTGAGGCCCCATCGTTACAATACCTGCCTACCGTCGACCTTAGTGCAGTCCACCTGTGGCTTTCGTAACCCCTTCGACAAGGCTTTCTACACGTCTACGATCTGTTATGCAGCTTTCCAAGGTCTGTTTAACCCAGCTTAATTGTTCGATTTGCGTTGTGTTGTTGCTGCCTCGAATTTAGCCTAAAAATTAGAATCCCCTTGTATACATGTCTCCAAACCTATATTAAGATTTTAAATATGTTTGGCATATACCAGATTATATCTTATTCGGCAAACATAAGGTTGCCTTCATAAATTACTTAAGATAATAGCATAAACGTAGAAACTCACCTATTTAGCACAGTTTATCAGCATAACCTAGCTACTGTTTTGAAATATGTATGTATCTCACATACCATCCGAGTGAATATTGCCCGTTAATTTGTTAGTTGTAAAGCGAAATTGCATAATCTTAATTTAAATTTGCATATCCACGTCATGTTAGTGACCGAATAGTTCGGTTGAGTTCAGCTAACACAATCCCGTACTTGCAAGATATGTCAGTAACAAACCCGCTTTACCTGACGTCTATGAATGTCAAATAAATTACCACGCGACTTTCGGGTTATATAGCTACCTATCTGAACCACGATTTTAGATCATTAGGACCATTTTAAGAAACATGAATAACAACTAACAGTTTCTTGCATTTGAGGATTTGGGGTCATATTCAACCCGATACCCTAAATTTAAATATTAATAATAATCGCCGCGCTTGCAGGCCTTGTCAATAATATACGTCAACGATACATGGAAACCGTCAAAAAACACAAAACACGAATAAATGTGATGGAAATGCAACTAAAGATTAAGCCCATAAACGAGAAAATAGTGGAAAGACAGCTAAGATGATTTGGGCATGTACGACGCATGCACGATGGAAGGCATGCAAAAATGATGGAAGGCTTGTAAAAAGAATGTACTAACCGAAAGTCCAAAAAAAAATAGGGAGACCAAGAAGAACATGGAATGATAAGATTAAAGAAATAGCAGAGAAAAAAAGCATGTCATGGAAAGGATTCGAGCAACTAATATATGATATCCTAAAAGTACTTCTAATATTAAGATTTAAATTAAGAGATAAGTAGAATGACTACAAAGTAAACATGTTAAAGGTAGAAAAGAAGGAAACGTGAGCTTAAGAAATATATGTAGCGCCGAAGTAACAATAGATTTACTAAAAATCTAAAAAACAACATATCCATTAAAAAATAAGTCGGACAAACACGATGAGATCCTAGTTTTCGGTAAGAAAAACAAGAACAATTTGTTAATTTGTATTATTAACAAAGAAGAATAAGGAAGCAAGTTGGAACGTAACAAGTGACTTTGTCGAGTTCGTAAAAGGGATCATTTTTCCGGAAAGCTATTGAATGAGTCCATTTAAGACTAAATGGAAAAGTGTACGAGTGGTGCAACTTAATTTGTTGTAAATGATTCAGATAGTTACTCTATTGTATTTGCATGTATACACGGGTTTTTTTATCGCTTTACAACATATTACGTTTGGCGTTTTTTATGAGTGTTTAACATTTTCATAAAATTTTAAATAAACTAATTTCAAACTACAAAGTAGCGGTAACTATAAAACTAGTATAAAACATGAAAAAACGCTGAACGTAATATGTGTTGTAACGCGATAAAAAAACACATTGTATATATCAAATGAGCAATAGAAATAAAACATTTACTAGATGAAATATTATGCAGATGTTCACTATCAGATACATCAAAACACCAAGGTTAGTTGAAAGTCTTATAGTACAAAAGTGCTCGTAATCAAATTACCCACACTATAGCACTCAAAGTGATAAAATAGGGCTACGGCAATAGGAAATCACACCTCAACTTCCTGTCTCTAATCCCACGGTAATCCCTCAACGACTTTCGAGTCATCCTAGAAATTCCAACGTAGCCGAATGTGTCACCTTACTGTACTCGCGTTTCCAATAATAGGTGAAACAGCAAGTATTATACAATTTAAACCAGTCCTATTTTCTATGTCTTTAAAACATTTCTAGAAAATTAGTTTCTGTATAACATCTGACACACAGCACCAACTAAACAACGTAACAATATAGTGTAATATATTTATTGCCAGCGATATTTCTACAAGCCAACATCGTGTGACCTTTAGTTAGCTTTTAGAGAGAAATCAACTATTTTGGAATACTATCGGCAATACTAATTTTGCCCAATACTTTTTATATCACTTTTCGTTCACGACCAAGGTCCGGCTTTTGGGCTTCTTTGTGTCGAATGAGTTGAAACAACGTGTCTAGGTGCACTCCAGAGCAATTTTTAATATTGGGTGCACTCCAAACAGGAAAAATCTAGGATCAAACCTCAACTTACCCAATAATTTATATCAGAAACTATAGTTTCTAACTGTAGAAGCGCTGCAGGTAAAAATTACTAATATGAAAACGTCCTTCCGGCGCCGGTGCATTACAAAGCAGCTTAAGCCCAGTCGAGCTTGTTAGGTTATTTGCAGTCGTTGTTATTGCTGTAATACTCTATACCAACAATAGATTACAACAAAGTATGCGTTGGCGTAAAATCAATGACAGTCACCGTTTGGCGTATACTCAATACCAAAAATTGCTTGCACTCTGGGTTGCACCTAGAAACAGCGTTGCAACATAGGAAAATTGCAGAACTTTCCATATTGGACACGAATTCTTAAGATGCGGCCTTTAACGATATTCATCAGAAAGTAAATAAAACTAGAAGATGTGTAATAGATGCATCAAATAAGAAACTGCAGCACAGCGAAGTAAAGAAGACGTGTTTACAAAACAATCAATGTTAAGAAAAGGAAAATTTCAAATTTTGTTATCGATGTTTGAAAAAGGAAACCTTTTTTCAGATATTTTATTGTTTTTAAATAATACACAAAGCAAATTATTTAGCGGTTTGTGAATGTAAAATGATGTAGCACTAAGTCAAATTTTATGCAAGGTAATTATTGATGGTGTAGTAAATATTTTATGAAACTTCAATTTAAACAATTTGTTTTGTATGAAAGTATTAGAAAAGCAACTAGTAAGCAAAATATAAAAATAAGAAAAATAGAGCAAATATAGTGAAAGAAGTTTACAATTGACATATATCTTAACAAAGCACCAAGAAACGTATGAACAATGCTGAAGAACCAACATAAAGAAACAATAACTATCAGCGCAACGTGAAAGAGTCAACGATAAAAACCAACAAAAGCAACAGCGAAATAAACACTCATTCTGTAGATGCAACTGCAAACCTAGATGTAAGATTAGAATACCTGTTACACCGACGCTGTTTAATAGAATAAGAGCATGCAGTTTGAACATTGTGAATTCTATAGATGATAATGTATTGGTGAATAGTAGGTGGCAAAAAAGACTAAAATGCAGCATAGAGATTTCAACAGCTGCAAAATAGAGAAAATTAGAGAGAACAGTAATGTAACAGTTTATACACTTTAAACTTAATATTCGAAGCTAGAACAACAAGTGCTGTAAGCAGAACAGTTCTGATTTTCAGAGAAAAAATTGCGACGAAGGATTAAGGGTTGGCCTTACCTGGTGGCGAAGGTTGTACTTGATATTTTGCCGGCTGGTATATATCGGGCTAATTTGGGTAACTAGTCGAGAGGGTCGGGGTTCTAGCAAAGCTGCAACAAAACTATGGGAGAGGGTGCCAGGTCCTCGATGTAGACAAATCCTTGCGTCGGACCTCCCCAAGGTGTGAGATAAGCCCAGCAAACCAAATAGCAAAACCAATAACTGATAACAGCATTTATTTGAATAATTGGTTCTATAGTGCCAAACAATAACAATGACTAGACAGACATGGACAGGTAAATCGACAATCAAAAGCAATCACAAATATACAAACAAATCAATAACAAAGCAAGAATAAATATACACACAAATCAATAATCAACCTAAACACGTTAAAACGACAACGGGCACTGCATCAATATAAACACTAATACCATTTCATCTATAAAATAATAATAAAAAAAACAAATTAAGTTGTAAGCTACCGCGAACGAATTGCTACTCAATTGGCAACGCAGGTACAAAGATTCGCACGCACCCTGTGGGGTAGAGCGCGGCAAAAAAGAGCTATGCAAGCAAAAAGGCTAACTGCAACCCCGAATGTTAGCTTGAACTTAAATATGACAGCTTCAAGGTTTTGAAGGGTCGAAACCCCCTTACAGTTGTACGAACATACAGGGTCGAGGCGATTTCTATCATAAATTCATTCATTGTGCTTTTTATGACTGCTCAAACGAGGGCTTGAATATGCTCCTGACAAAGTTAAAAAAAAACAAATTGCAAAATCGCTTTACGAATATCCAAATTTTCAGCGTTAAATTACCGCGGGCGGTTTGCTGATCACAACCGATTACCGAATGACGTTTATAAATCTAACCTCTGTAGCTGACTTTTTGAGGGCACTGGCCTAAACAGATAACTAGCGGCAGATCCCGTTGTTAAATACAGCTAGGCTGTAATCTGGGTAAGTTACAGAGGGCCCAATTCAAAACAACATTCATCACATTTGCCGCAGGCCAAGGGTAAGTAAATCTAAACGCAGCTTTCAATACGACGAATATCAAAAATCTCATGCCAAGAGGGCAGCTAATACAGCTGCCACAAAAATGTAATGTACAATTACATAAGCCGCAAGACGAATTGAACGATATGCTTTAATACCACCTATACAATTAATTCGCTATCACAAGTACTGAATGAAATGCTTACAATTAACTAGGCGGTTAGTTCGCTAGCATATATATATATATATATATACCCCCAACTCAAATGTTTCGTACGATTCACACAGCTCCTCCGGGACACCTAATGCGTCAAGGACGCTGGGAACAGAAAATGCACCGGTTTCCAGCTGCGAAGCGAGTAACGCAGGGGGGGGGACAGCAAACAGACCGCAGGCAGGCGATGCAGGCACCAATTGCCCCAATACCAATAAAACCAATCCAGGTAAAAAAACTCATTTCCAGGGTGCAATAAAATGGTTAAAAATACAAATTTTCCAGATAGATTACGGCGTTAAAGAAAGGAGACCGTAGGCAGATATCAACTACAAACCTGAATATGTAAAGTAGCCACATGGTTCAGACAGGCGTGCGGATGAAAGCTCCATCAAATTCGTCTGTGACGAAGCGAATGCCGGTGGTATAAACACAAATCTTCGGAACATTCCAACAGGGGTTACAAAGCCTCCATATCCTTCCAACAATAAAGGTGACTATCAAAGCCGTGAGACTGGGTTCCCAAAAGGAAGCGATTCGAACTTACACGACGCAAAATGCCCAAAAACAGCCCAATTCAGCTTATCAAAGTTCCAAAAATTTGAAAGGCTAACAGAAAAACTGGAAAATGCAGAGCGTGGCTTGAGCTGATAAACACAGAACTGTACCTTGTTCGAATTTAAGATTGATGCTAGTAGGGTTGCCTATCCTGTTAAGAAAATTATTGTATTTTTACGAAATAGATGTAAATTGCCAAATATGATGAATTATTTCAACTATCATATGTGAAACGACAAAATGAGCGTAACAAGATTAACCAAGTTAAAAAACAACATGATAAAATAGAATGGAACATGCAAAGTATAAATACAAAAACAAATTACGTATTTGGTAATCGTTCCAAGTATACAATGTGTGTTGCAGCGCTAACAGAGACACATAAAAAAGACATAAAGGAGAAACTTGATACGGCTCAAAATCGTTATTAAAAAAAGCAAAGCTCCATAGGTGGGCATCAATTTGTTACAGGCGAAAATAGTGCTTAAGAAAACAACCCTTAACAATAACTTTCCAGCTAACCTCCAGTCAAGGCAAAGGTGGCTGGCGGTACCTGAAATGGGGTTTTTGCTATTTTAAAATAGGGGCAAGTCGAAAATTAATTAGGGCGAGGGCGCCACAAGGATAAAAACAAACTCCGGGTCATTACTGCGTCTCTTTAACCTTGAAGAACATTAAAGGAGTCGCATGAAAATGGTAACCTGGACTTCGGTCACTCACCTTTGCTCTCAGCTACAAAAAAATACGTTTTGCACGTCTGCCTTACAACAACAGCACCCAAAAGTATTTAAATAATATAATAAACACACTGAGTTACAAAAAATTCTGGTGCCGTAATCTCTAATTTGAAATAATTATTTCCTTGTGTGACGTCAAGAAAATACAAACTATGGATTGACTTTAAATACGCAAATGACAGCTAAAAGCTATTAACATTTTCTGAGAGGGTTACTAAATCGTAAATACAGTAATATACAATTTTAGACATTAAGTAAGACTTCGCACATAAACTGAAATATAAGCAAGCAGGCACTTCTAATTTGGCGACACGAAACACAACATTTACAGAGTATACAAGAGTTACTCAAATACATTTTAATATAGGGCAAAACCAGAATTCGTTACGATACTCGAAATCATCGAGAGAAAAGACATTGTCTAGCAGTTTGCTCACTAGGTGTACGATACACATAGAACAGTCGACAAGAAGGTATCATGGCCAGATCAACGAGAGATGCTCACAAGTGACGAAAATGGAATGTAGTCATATCGATCGAGAAGTTTTGCAGAAGTGTGGTATGTTGATTCCACATAAAATAGATATTTAATGATCGAAGATAGACGGGACCATAAAAACTTAAAGAGCTATTCAATTAATAAATCTGCTCACTACTAGTAGTGATAGATGACTTGAATGCTAGTCAGTTGGAAGCAGAAGAGACGATCCAATAGTGGAAAACTTCAAAGAAGCTGTCATTAATGAGAACGGTGTACTTGTAGATGTGTGTGATACGTATTCAGTAAAAATAATGAATACATTCTCACAACAATTAGACATTTAGAAATACACCTGCCGCAACTAATAAGACTTTTAAGATCTACCATAGATTATAAAATATTCACACAATGTTTGATGCCAAGGTATACAGCGACGTAGGGTGAAGAAGTGATAATTTTTTCTTATGTTTTGCATATATGCCACACTTATGCATTATCATCAAACCTACCGCGACTAAAAGTGGGGTGTACTAGAAAAGAAATACAAACTAAAACCATATATTTAAAGGAGATACTTTTAGCAAACGAAATTAGTTATACAAGAGAAGAATTGACAGAATATAAGTATAATATGAAAATAACTATACATAAACGGCCTTCCAAAGCTTTAGGTTGTGATGTTTACGCCTTGAGTACCTGCAAATTTGCACCTCGCCATCTTCGCAACAATAGACGTTGATCCGTCTCCACCTGGGTACTTGGTAATTTACTGAAGCCTCGCGATGTGCGCGTTTGCGTAGCCAGTACCCGAAGCGCAGCTTCATTCCTTCCTATTTCTGTTTCTTTAGAATATTATCTAAGTGGAAGGAGGTTTGAACAGGTATAAAAGAAAAGTTCCCGGTCAGTGCAAGTCACTTTTTAGTCCGCTCTCGAGTCAAGCTTCATCCTGTGAAGCGGCCCGAAACCCGAGAGCCTGGCGCCTAGCGATCACCATGACCGGTCAGTCCAGGACAACCTAAGTCCAGTGCTTTACCAGAAGAAGACTTTAAGAGCTCCACAAAACAGTCGTAACGGCAATTAAAGAAAGACTTAATTTTGATGGCAAAACGATTCCTCACAGCCACATAAAATTTCTCCTGTAGCCATCCCCACGTGGGGCGTTAACGTCGGCCCGGGTCCCTAAGTTAACGCTGTAGAACTGGCGAAGATGCTGGGCTCTGAGTAAGAGTGTTTGAATACAAATTATGTTTCCGAAGACCACAAACACCGTACTTGACCACGATTTTAACACCGAATAACCTGCTTCTGATTGCCCTTATTAGAGGCCAGTTGCCTGTCCGTCATTATAAATAAGAAGATAATTTACAAGACCTTTGTACAGAGTGGTACACTGTTGAATCGGCCATGAACATGGGAAATAACATAAAGACACAGACAAAGCTTGGAGGTGGCAAAAGTGGATCTTTTAAGAAGATGTTAAGGTGGTAAAAGATCAGAAATGATGAATAAATAGAAACATGTTGACTCAACGCCTATATAAATACAATAAAGGACAGTCAGCTGCCAAGAATCATTTTAAATTGGCAACTGCCATTCGGGAAAAAAAGTAGGCCACCAAAAGAATGAACCAAGCAAGTAATGAAAGATGTATGCATAGGCAGACGAGTATGGAAAAGAAGATGCAAAAAGCTAACTATAGAACTGGAACAATATAATGGTTTAACCAATTTTTGTAAACGAAACTAGAGCGTAATAATAATAATAAGGCAAAAGAAAAGAACAACGAAAATGTTCTAAGAGCAACAGTAATAAGATCCATATTAAGGGATAGGCAGACGAAGATCGAAGTAAAAAAAAATATGAAGTGTAAATTGTAATAAAGCTGATGAAAAAAGAGAGTAAATAAACATATATACAAAGCGTGAATAATGATAGATTAGCGAAACGCAGGGGCGGATGGGCCATAAGACGAACCGGGAAATTTCCCGGTGGGCCGGCTTTTCAGAGGCCCGCAGGGCCGGTGGCTGAAAGTACGTCTAAGTGATCTACCAACCTATCTTCATAAACATGTACTTACCGAAAATAAAGAAGCGGAATGAATTTTTCATTTTCTTAACAAATTTTTGTATGATTTTTGTACATTTTTTTCTGTATTTTACACTATTACTTGCCTATATAATTAATCAGCAAAAAATAGAGTTTTTATATTTCTTCTTCCGACTGCCCATAAATAACTCTCAAACTTTTATGTTTTGTTTATTTTGTGGTAATTAAGATAAGTCATAAAAGAGAAAGAAGGCAATGGAAGCTGGGGCACACAAGTCAAAAAACATTAAATTTGTGTTTGAAAACCTAGCCTCTTGTTCTATTATTAGTCAACCGCAACCATCTCAAGAATTATCGGAAAAAAATTGTTTCGTTTCCTGCATCCGTAAGTTCTCAAGTTGAAACAAGAATACAAAACGAAGGTGAAAACCAAGCGTCCACGTCTACTGCTTTAACAACTTCTTGTAATTTTCAAAGCATTGCAAAGACCAACGAAGCAAAATCAAGCTTTCAATCTGCAGTTAATATTACTGATAGTCACTATGATAGTTATTTTAAAAAGCCAAATTTGTACGACATTCATTTTTTTTTATTTCATCCGAGACAACCAGCTTTAATTGAGTTTTTTAATCGCGAAAAAGCCTTCAAAATGAAAAATGGCACAGTAAGGAACTGGCTAACATACAATGAAAAAACTTTTATGTTGTTTTGTACTGTATATCTAGTATACGCAAAGCACGAAAATCGATTTGTTCTTGGTATGAATGACTTTTCGCACACTTATCAACGAATTCAGGGCATGAAGTAAGCAGTGAACATGAACAGTCCGTTAGAGCATACTTTATGTGCAAGAATCAAAAGGACATTTCCAATTTGCTTCTTTCATCTACATTAAATATCAGACAGCAGCAAATAAAGAAAAAACGACGAGTATTAGAAGTGACAAGCAATCCAGTGAGACAAATGTCTCATTTAAAAAAACAAAAAAGACCGTTTTTCAAATAGAACGCGTGTTAAATAAAAACTGTACCCAGACCTGGAAGGTGTCAGAGGGTCGCAGCTCCGTTTGGCTGCTGAAACATTTTTATTTAATACGCGTTCTATTTGAAAAACGGTCTTTTTTGTGATTTCTTGAAAACCAGAAGTGTCACGTGACTGAAATTCGGTTCCTGAGCTGACATGACCATTCCAAACATATAACTTTCATAACTTTTTTCTCTATCTCTTACGGTTTGGCTGCTGAAACAGCGTCCCGGACAGACGGACAGACAAGTCTATTAGATAAAGGATTACAGACATTATAAAACTTATTGGAAAACGCGGATTAAGTTATAGAGGAAAGAAATATGAAGCTGCATATACTTTAGCTGATCCCACATTGGACCATGGTAACTTTTTGGAATTAATATTGTTAGTAAGTAAATATGATCTACACTTAAAAGAACATTTAAACGAGGTCATCGAAAAAAGCAAAAATAATCCATGAAAAAGGACAACAACGTAGATCTGGATCATTCGTAAGTTTATTATCTAAAACAACTGTAAATTCAATATTGCAAATGCTCTATTTAATTTTAAAGAAGAAATGCGTAACACCCTGTAAATGTATATTTTAGCCATATCCGGAAATTAAAAAAGGGCCGACAAATATTATTTCCCGGGCCGCTAAGATGTTGCCCATCCGCCCCTGAGCGAAAGTATCTGAAAACTACACACAGATCGACAAACTGAGCATCTATACAAACGATGATATCCAAATTCCATTCAGCGAATTTTTTTTCTTATAGATTTCTGTCATTACTTTACGTACGATATGGTTTAGTACTAGTTATCTTGCAGCTGTTACTATTTCAGCTGGTATGCATCACATTTAGCTGCTTCGTTGTTTTTGAGCTTATTAATTGCTTAAATGCATCCTTTCTATGGAAGATGGTTCCACTTCTCGATGATCATGGTAATCATACACCATGGCTTCCTCCAGTCATAACATACCACCAACGTTCAGTCTCCCTTTAAAATTCTCTGCCTATCGCTCTAATAAAACGTTGTGTCTATTATATAGAATATATTTCTTTTTGTTTCATATGCATTTTCTCTCTTTCTTTCTAAGCAGCTTTTTTACTATTTTTTTAAATATTTTATAGTTTTTATTAGCTTGCCTTGTTTTACATGTATTTTACAGTCGCATGTGTGCTGCATTTTTTCGAGATGTTATTTCGGCGCATTCCGCATTAAACCATGTTTTACCATGTCTGGGATTTTATTATTTTTATATTGCTTTATTTGCTGCTTTATCAATCAATGTTTTGATATCTATTACAATTGAAATTTATCCAGATTTTTATGAATAGATTGAGTTTGGGTTTCTAGTTTTTCATTAAGCACTCGTCACAGGCTAGACTCCAGCGCTCTCATTACAGACGTTAAGGTTATCGGAAAGGATCTTTATACTAGGATATAAGAATATGTAGTTTTACTAACCTAAGCCTTAGAAAACGTCTGAACTCATTATAGGTTAGACACAGGCGCTCTCAGTCATGACGTTAGGGTTATCAGGTTTAGGTCGGGTAGGTGTCCTGAGAAGTTTTATTTCTTAGGAAGAAGCTGAAGTTAGAACTTGATTTAAGCGAACTCGTTTCAAAAGATGGAGCAGGTTATCTGGTCGGATTGAGAACTCTCGTCGTTGGATGCTGGTGCCCTCGGGTTATGAAGCTCGACTCAAGTTAAAAGAGATTGAGCCTTTACGGGCAGCGTTCTCTTTTAGCCGTTGGATATCTTTTTCCACTTTGCTCATCTAAGACAACTTAAGTAAGACAAAAAGTGGGAGAACAGAAGTGGGGCTTTATGTAACCTCGTGTGGGGACCAGATAGCTTCATGTAGCATCTTGTTGAGACTTTTGTGGCGGAGATAGCGCCGTGCAAATTGAAACATATATTTTTACATATCTAAGACAATTTGCTGGGTGTTTTTGGGGCTTGCTATTTTGGCTCTAATTTTTGTTTTTAGTAGTTAGTAATTTGAATCTATGTTTGCTCCCCTTTATTCTTTACGTCTGTTATGTTGGAGTAGCGCCGGGAGTCTATTAATGCAGCCTCTGTTGTGTTATTGGTTTTAGTTACCATCGGGTGACTTTCTAGTGTACTTGTGAATGTTATTATGATTGAAGTACGTACTATCTATAATCATTGCCACAGATGCTGTATAAGTATACGTAGTTCGATTATCGTATGATTCCTTATGTAAGCAATATTTTCCCACTATTGATCTGTAATTGATTTCCTGACCCAATCAATTTGATATAATTGCTTGGGGTTGTTTTGGTTATTGATTTTAGTTTACCGTATTCTTCAAAATATTTTTTTTTCATAGTCTGACTTGTGCTCTTAGGGGAATGAACATTCACGATAGTACAGCTGTTAGAAAAATTCTTCCGCTTGATGGTCGATGTGACCGTGCATGCTTGATCGATTCACAACAAAGCGAGTGCCCAGTTGCTGGTTTTTTGGATGGCAGCTGTATCATTTCTTACTACTTCATTGTTTATCCACCTCATTTCTTGCAGCTCTTTTAAGTTGGTTTTGTACCGTTCTAATTCTTGCAGCAGACACTGTAGTCCTCTCGGCCACTAGAGCTTTTCTTCCTTTCAAACAAGTTTTTTCTTGGGATAGATCAGTTATACACTAAGCCCAACCCTTTCCTCAACGAACAATTTTCTCCTAAAAAATGGAGTGAAATAAACATGTATAGGATGTGAATGATGGTAGATATATTGGCAAGGCATCTAAAAACAACAAACAGATGAAGAAACTGGACGCCTATCCAATTAGTAGTAACAGAATTTGACTTTATCGTCAAATCATTAGGTATGTGATACAGACAGGATTAGATCTTAGTCGTTGGGAAAAAGAAGAGTTTGTTTGGATCATGCGATTAATACAGTTAATGAAGCGGTTAGAGCAGTCTCCTTTAGAATATTGAATATTGATAAATTTTTGTTACAAACTATTTGAACAATTTGTCTATGTGTGAGAAATGCAGTTGCTGTGAAAGTGTTTTGGGCTACAACTTTTGTCATTAAAAATGAGGCCCAAGATCAGAAATAGCTCTTTGCTAAGAGGATGATTTATAGTGCACGAGTATATAGTATATACTTCGTATATTACTATTTGCTCGATGACATATTATGCAATTATTGCTCTCTTTCAGATATACAAAACTAGGTAAGTTAGGGGACTTACAGTATAGACGCGATAAAAATGAAATGCTAGTGTAAACATTCAAGCTGATAAAACGGATTAACTGTAAAAAATCATAGGAAAATAAAGTGAGGATGTAAACGACCCAGTTTAATTGAAAATAATAATAGTTGTTTTGTACTCATTCAACTATTTCTAGTTAGTCAACTGGATTAGTTAATTTTTTTCTAGTGTGAATTTGATCAAGCCTATTCAGGTATACAAGCACATGCCGGAAGTTCCATCTTCTACAACGTCACACAATGAAATCACAGAATTTACACTTAATCCCTCGTTAATCTCCCATCAATTCCCGAGTCATCAAACTTCTTTGTCGCGTTCAATTATTCAAGATGGTTTTCCAGGTATAACGCCACACTAACAAATTAAAAAATTATCGAGAAAAAATCTATTATTGTTTATATTTGTTGCGGTGATAATGGAAATAAATTTTCTCTCGCAACGTGTTTATATTAATATTTATAATTTTTGGATATGAAGTTACCCAGAAAAAACATACAAGTCGATTTATTTCACCCTTACTACAATAATCAAACATTGCGTGACCTTTGATTGCCTTAGATAGTAATCAAATAATAACTGTTTTAGATAGCCAAATACCTTGGACTACTACTTGACAGTGCTAATTTCGCACAACACCTCTTGGATTACTTTGCGCTCTCAATCAAAGTCCAAATTGTTGCGTCGGCCAGTTTTAACGTATTTACTCGTAGTTCAAAGGAAAGAAAACTGCAATAAGAACTATCCATATCGGACAGTTGCGACGAATTTTTGCGATAAAGCGAAAGTAAGCCGAACGTAAATAAAACACTTAACACAAATACGTTGTCCCTTGTTTGCCTACAACCGTTTGAAGGGATTAGTATAATCTGTTTACTTATAGAAATCTAAGGCATTGACAGCTGTGACATGTTTTCCAAAATTTACCGCAAACACCCTTGCAATAATCTGTTTCAGCTGATTTTCCTCGTCCTGGAATGTGAAAACCAACATATTCGCATGCTGGGACACGATGTGCTTTAAAATCCGGGATTAGCGGCATTATCGGCGGATAAAGCTGCTTTCAACACGCGGAGATTACCTTGTTGATTCTAAGATTCGGTAATCCTTAACGTGGCTTTAATCAGTCATATAAATAAGTGCGCAAGAATTGAGCGCTCATTACTATCGAGTGTTATAAATCAGAACATTGACATAAAAATGGGCAAGGCACAAGTTTTGCTTCTCGCTCTCGCTTTCGCCGTTGCTGCTCAAATTGTTGTGGAAGCTGCCAACGACAAGGACATTCAGGCAATTCTTGATAACATTCCAGAAGAGGGTAAGTTGGAATTAACTTTTTACTAACTTTGTCACGTTAACTTGAAAACTTTACAGAGAGAATAGCCTTTCTCAAATACAACATCCAAAAGGGATATGAGCTTGCAAATGTCCACAACAAAGGGAACTCCAAAATAGCGGTATGTGTTAAGGTTTCAATTTGGTAACATTTGACAATTTTTTGATTCGTTTAGGCTAAATATGATTTGCCCGACGATTTGTCCATCGCCCTCTACGAAACGGCTAGTGAAAAGCATAGCATCCACAACGACTACCTGTTGGGCCTTTTGCGAACGATCGTATGCTTTCCAAGTGGGGAATGTATCGATGTAGGAGACGTTGGGGTCCACCCTAAGAAGGAGATTTTGTTGTAAATATTATTTTGTTAAAACAAATCTGTCAGTATTATCGTTTATTAAATAAATTGTTACTTCGAAAATGGTATAGTTACTTTTCATACATCCCTCGCAAAGTCATGCGTGTTTCAAGTTCAGCTTAAGAGATGGTGCAGCAGGTGGCCTGTCTTCAAAGCCGACTGCATCCACAAACACAAGAGGGACTTGTCAGTTGTCATTATGGATGCAGTCGGTCTTGCGTGTCTCTACTCGATTAACATTTGATAGCTCATTCTGAATTGGGATTGCAACATCAACAAAAGGTCACAAAAAGGGCTGTAGTAATTGAGCTAAACTTATTTCATATTTTTATATACTTAACTACATTACAATAATTACAAATTGGAGACCAAGTTAGACCCTTCCAGATTATCACGACCTCTCACTAGAAATTGGTTTTAGCTACTATTTTAAATACAAACCAAGCTACGACGTTACTATCGCGTATTTTCGTTAATGTTACGAATAACTTAATATTGGCGTAACAAACTAGGCATCCTACGTGCAAACTTCTTAACATAGTTTCTTGAAAGGACAATGTTCGATAGCAATTAAGTCAATAACGTTACTACCAATTTTGATGAACTACCTCTTTTCTCCTCTTGGAGGAACCAGACTCCTATAAAGTGCGACAGGATTGTTGTTGTGAATATTCACAATAAACAGCAGTGGGCTTAAAAGTCAGTTACCCCGAGGCCGAGGTAACGGATCTTCGGAGTTGGGCTAATCTTCCACTCGAGGAAAGAAGATGCAGAGAAATAGCACGAATCTTGGACAAGGACGGCCTGATCAACGACCACAAGTGAGAAAAGATGTACGATATGGAATGTGGAACGTTATTTCCTTGATAGAAAAGAAAGTAGAAATAATATAGCAACTGGAGAAATATAAAATCTAAATTCTGAAAAAGCAGAAATTAAAAAGAAAGATGTTGGACAAGGGGAGTATCTTTAGATATGCCAAAAGCGCCATAGAAAATAGATTAATAGAAGGAGTAGGTATTAACCTCAGCAGCTATCAACTCGAGAATTATTATAATTAACTTAGAGCTGAAAGAAAAAGTAAGGGTAATACAAATATACCTACGCCACAACAAAGAATGCCATGGGAAGAAACCAAGAACAATTCCACGAAAATCTACAGCGAATGTTAGATGAAATACAACTTAAGATCGCCACATTGTACTCATCGGGGACTGGAACGCGCTTCTAAGTAACAATAAGGAATTAGAATGTGCAACAATGGAAAACTATGGACTACAGGAGGGGATGAATATTAATCGAGGGAGAGTGATAGAATTCTGTATCACTAATGAGCTTCTAATAAGAAACACGGTGTACAAGCATAAAATGATAGATAAGATAGCATATGAGAGAGTAGACTTGGGACACAAGAGCATGATAAATTATATAACCATTAACACAGGCATCAGATATGCCCTCTAAGATGTAAACATGATAAGAGCAGTGGAATTAAGTACTAATCACAGGCTTTTGTTTGCAGCCACAAAATTTACGAGACCCAAAGTAAAAATAGAAAGGAAGAGCACAAGAATTAAAATTTAGGAGTTAGAAGATCCACAGATATGAGAAAAATACGAACAGAAGCTTAGTAATACACTGAGCGCAATAGAAATAAAAAAATAATTACGAACCCTTCCATAATTCTAACTGCAGAAGAGATATGCGGAAAAAAGTAAGAAACTATAATGATTATAAAAATAAAACAAGATGGTGGAACGAGAAAGTGAATAATAAAATTAAACTGACGAAAAAAGCGTGGGGTAGATTTAGAAGAACTAATACGGAAGAAGATAGTGTGATTTATATAGGGAAATGTATTGAAGATAAAAAAGCAGTAAAACAAGCAAAACGGGCATCCTGAGAAGAATTCGGAAGAAAGATAAAAGAAAACTAAAGCAATTTTGGAATGTGGAAAAAAACCGAGAAAAACTAATAATAAACATCATGGATCAAAGTGGAAAGTTGAAAACAACGACTAAAGGAGTGCTAAAAGTCTGGCGAGATCAGGACCAAAACAAATTTGAAACCGAAAAGACAAATAAAGAACAAGAAAAAACCTAGAAGAAATATAATCAGAAAATGGAAATGAAGAAAAGAAATCAGCATAACAGAGAAAGGGATTAAGGTAGCTTTAAGAAATACACGAAACGTAAAAGCTCCAGGAAGAGACAATATCGTCTCAGTATTACTCAAGAAAGGTGAAAAAAGAATAGCCTAATGGCTAAAAGGAATCTTCCAACAAGCACTAGCTAGATACAGAACATATACTGACATACTGAAAAAAGAAACATAATTGTGTCTATACATAAGGAGGGAGGAACTGCAAACCAATATGCCTATTTCTAGTAGCACTAAAACGCCTTTTTGCCCAGGTAGACAAACAAAAGATCAGATATAAAAAATCAAACAGATAACAGAGAAATTGATTGATAAAAAAGGGAGATCTACCTGAAATTCTTAGACCTTACTGTGGAATTAAACCAAGTATCAAAAGAACATACACAGAGAGCACTGGAAGCACTACAAAAAAGCCCAAAGCTTATAAGAACAGTCAAAAGTACATACAAAAAGTAGTGAGAGTAGTAAGGCTAGAGGAAAAAAGTTCAAGAATTTAACATAGATAGAGGGGTTAAACAAGGCGACAGTTAAACCTAGCGCTGTTCGTGATTTAGATGAACAACATAATTAAAAAGACGCAGAACAAAAGTAAGGTATTGTAATGTGAATTCTATAATTACCAAAGAGATAATCTACGCAGATAATATACTAATAATGGCAGCAAACACAAGACAACTGCGAAAAATATTAATATATGGAGAAATAACCTGGAAGATAAAGGTATAGAGATAAATGTGGAATTAGCAAAACAGTACACACCATAAGAGAAGAAAAGAAGCTAGTGAGCTGATTATTTTGAACAAGGATGGGAGAATATGAAAACAAATTAGAAACATTATAAATGGTGCTAATAGAATACATTATCAAATAAACAAAATAATGATAAGCAAAGAAGAACTCAGCATAAAAGCAAAAATAAATTTTCCACCATACCGTATGGATCTGAATCATGGGCATTGCTGGATAAATACCGATCCAAAATAACAGTAACTGAAAAAAATACCTGCGAAGAGTAATAAGAAAAACAAAAATAAATAGAATAAAAAACAGAAGTATAAGATATAATATAAAACAATAACCAGCAACCAGTGGAACAGACAAGAAATAATTAAGGTGGTACGAATACTTCACCAGCAGGGATAATGCAAGATACCTCAAGAAAATATATCAAATGAGAACAGATGGAAGAAGAATCAGAGATCCTGAGTCTTATGGAAAGACAACATCAAGAAGGCGGCTAGAAATAGAGACAAAAACATTGAAAAGGTTAAGAGTATGGCGAAATACATATAGGAGACGGATAGAGGGTACAAGGTCGTAAGGCATAAATGGAACTAGACAAAGAAGAGAAAGAATATTTAATTTATGTTCTGTCCTTATCCTTCATCGGGAGTTGTGGTCACTGCAATACTCGATTTCCATTGCTTGCGATCATTTGGGGAATGATAGAGAAATGCTTGTTTTATGACCTTGAAGTTTATGTTGAGCGACAGCTGCGGCAACGAAATTGACGTTGAAATCAAGGGCAACCGGCGTCCAAGACCAAGGTCTTGACTTTCAAATCAAGACCAAGTGATGGGGGAGGTTCCAGAACTGTTCACATCACCCTACTAGCGTGAACTGCGTCGTGGATGGAAATTTCAGTCATCTGCCGGATTTGGTCTGTCCATCGACTTGGCGAAGGGCTTCTGGATCTTTGTCCGTTTATTTTCCCCTCTATGTCATAGCTAGTTCTAGTTATGCATCCGAAATATCTTAGAAAGCGTTGCTGTATGATCTTATTTAGAGTAGCATCGTGTGGAAAGGTTGGTGTTTAGTGGACTGCTGCTTCATCTTTTGTCGTATCGAATTCAAGCCTTTTTGGTTTTGTTTTTTTACCCATGTAGTTTGAGCGGTTAGAAGATTATGATCGGATAAGCAGTCAGCTTCAGGTCTAGTTTTAGCATGCCAGAACGCCGAATCTATCTAGTTTCGATACTGATCACCAGACGGTGTGGTGTAGAGTCTCCGTGGATGGTGCGCGAATGAGGTACTTTCTGTCGCATGTTATTGTTCTTGAGTAAATTGGATCATTTATCGCTCAGTTTCACTGCGTGTGTAAACCAAATCTACTTAGCACATTACACAGATGGTTATACTCGGTGCCTTAGTACTTTAATCAGTCTTTTATTTTCAGCTATTTCAACTTGGTCGTTCCACCCTTTTTTTCTTCTGTCCTTAGTGTATTCATTTCTGCTTCCAGACCCTGTGTACAGGGTGCCCCAAAATTATACCGTCAAATTTCGAGAGCTTACAGAGAACGTGCGTTACTAAATTTCTGACTAGTGTGACAGCTATTAAAACATATCGAAAGACTACGAGTTCACCATCGCTGGTCAGCTAAATCAGTGAAGATGGCTGGGCTCCAAATGAAATATCAAAGTTACTTTGAATTATTAAGGGCGCCAACAAGTTTTTAATTACGACCACGGTGCTCAGATAGTGTCGAGAACTCATAAACTTAAGGCAGGTAGTCCAATTTAATTCTGAAAGAAAGTAGCACAAATCAGGTCGCAACAACGATATCACTCAAGTAATAATGCAGTGTATAATATTCAATCGGTGATAATTGCATATAATAGCCAGTATAGTGGTACATATAAATACTACTTAAATACGTTAGATACACCCCAAATCACACATTATAGTAAAATAGTCTGTCATTATAAAATTATCACAGGTAATAAATACTTAGTCTTAACACTATAAACAAACTTACGTTAATTTAGAAAAACAAAACTAAAACTGCTGCTTGCAAGTTCAATATCAGAACAGTCCCGGTTGTGTAGTAATGAAATCAAGCAAAGCTAATATCAGAGGGTTTCTGAGGGATTCCAGTCGTAAATGCTGGCGAAATTAGCAGAGCAATAGTTAAAAATATAAGCTTAACAGTTTCTTCCACGCTGTGTTTCTTTCCAAAGCATTAACTTAGCTCTCGATCGGCAAATGCATGACACCTGGTAACTGGAGCAAGGCCGCTCACAATGCAGAATGCGCCCGTGAACCACGAGCTGGTTAATAACCCATCTAGGAAGAACGCTACACCGCGAAAATTTTACAGGCGGATCAGCGATAACCTAAACCCACGTACTTCGTCTCAGCTTTGAAACTGTCAGCTAATATTATTTGTGTAACTAAATGAAATTGATTATGATGCATGATATTTTGCTGAATAACTGCGCAGTGCAGTATAATGTATTTAATTTTTTAAACAATAAATATGAGTTTGATGAGAAAACTATAACTGATTTTAAAGCAGTGGGATAACTGTGTTATTGTCGACATTACCAAGCGAATCCGCTTAAGAAATGGATTAATTAGATACATTTCTATTACATATTTTTGTATATAATCAAAATCTTCTTCGTTGAAAGGTTCTAATAAACTACCCTCTTTAGGAGGGTATAACTCGGCGGAATGCATTTAAAAGAAAAAATGTATATGTAAAACGTCTATGTTTCAACATGCTCTACAACTCCTTCTACACCCTGAACAGCGTTATATAATTGTGAATTTTTGCTGGTGGCGCGTCGTGTTTTTATGTTCAGATACTTATTCCTGTTTTAACAAACCCAAGTTTTTCCCAATAAATATATTAATAGCTAAAATAGAGCCTGTTAGGACTAGGTTTCTTTTTCCCACTCTGGCACATGTCTTTGTGTTATGACAACAACTTATTATCTTTTGTAAGATCATCAAGGTTGAGATAAAAATACTTATTTTCTGCATAACTGCATTCAAGGCGTGAGATAACATTTAGGCACGTGTAGACAAAATTCCTGAAGTATTACGTTACAGATTAAATGTATACAATATTAGCCTTTATTAACTTATGTGTGTCTTAGGAATTTTTTTTCGATGATAATATTGGCTTAAGTGTCATATACCTACAATTTGAAGATGGCAAATTGAATTGTTGTTACTGCACAATGTTATCAATTTAGACTAATGTAAACATAGAACCTTGATTCATAATATCTGAATTCGAGGTTAACCAGAGCAATTGATTTTTATAGTCTATACATCTACATGTATTAAAAATTCAACATTTTATAGATATCTTTACATTAAATTTTAATTGGAAGGTATATAACTAGGGTGACCACTTTTCAATTTATACAAACCTTGAGATCCTTCATAAGTAAAAAAGAGTTTTCTGCAATGATAAATGCAGAATATTTATAGAAAACAAAAAGCAAGCAAATAAAAACCATGTTTTAATTCATTTCTATTAATGGTTAGCAAATATAATGCAAGGCGTAACTGAAATACTTGTCCATATTGTACGTCGCTTCTTACTGAACACGCATTGTTTCTACTATGTATTCAAAACAAAACATCAACACAGACGGTTTGCATTCATATTGAAGTGCCAACAATCGATGACGCAGCTAAAGAGATTATAAAACAGTGCAAGAAGGCACAGATTAGGCAAAGAGCATATAAGAAGCAACCTGAGAATTACTGAAAATTACAAGAAGTTGCTGATGGTGTGTTAATTAGTGTTTATTAACTAAAAGTGAAAAGTACGATCAATTGTGAGGTTATAGTTTCCTGAATGAAATTTACAGAATCAATTAAAAATTAAGATCAGAGAATGTACACTTTCAGATAAACAATTGTAAATCATGTTGTTATGGTAACCTAGGAAGTCGCTTGTATTTTTTATGTTGGGGAAGCCAAGCCGAAAGCTTGTGTGTTGTTTCGCTTCCCGATTTTGATAAAATTTATTGATAAGAGTAAATATTTTATGCCCAGTTGTGCGTTTTATTTATTTGCCTGTGTGCGGAAGCCAGCTGTGGTTAAATTGGCAGTGTTTCGGAGTGAAGTTCCAGAATAAATCGTACTTGGAGCTTGTGCGATATCGTTTTCGGAGCTAAGATTCTACAAGTTTTGAACCTACGGGAAGCAGAAAGCAAAGTGCAGCACCTAGAAGAGGCTGTATTCGTGATTCAGAAGCAAGTAGCAATAGCTGAAATATTGCCAGGAAGCAGTTACGAGCTTGGCGTTCTATCCAATCATAGTCTGTGCGAGTTCGTCCTTTAGAGCCGAGATTCTTCAAGATTAGGAGCTGCGGGAAGCAGACAGCAAAGGGCAGCACCTAGAGGAGGCCTTATTCGTGGTCTCTAAGCAGGTAGCAGCAGCAAAGAGCTTTGCATTAAGCAAATACAAGCTGTTCGTCTTTTGAGGAAACCGGAAACGACATCGGCGTTCTCTGAAGAAAGAAGAAATGCGAGTTGACGTCCTTTTGCACTTGAAAAACCAATTCTAGGTTAGCCAAACGCAAAACGATTCCTGTAGCTGTAACACCAAAAAACTGCTTCCAGATGTCCCCGTTTTTCACACCTAGGGCTGCGCTGCTCTCGACGAAGGTCACTTCCTAGCTCCAGCTTCCAGGGGGCTCCAATTACTCTACTCGGATGTTCAAAAACAGCCACCGGAATACAAGCTTAACCTCGATGCACCGATAAAACACATTTTCAACCTTCTGCAGAGGTGCTACGAATGAATGCACTCCACTACAGCACACCCACGGGACATTCAATCAATTTTTAAACTCACTTAATTGGGAAAAAAGTATTTATTCACAATTTTACAACTAGTTATTGGAGAAGCCAAAATAACAACACCGTTCAACTTGGCTTTCTCCCTCCAATTGTTTGACTTCGATACTAAATTATTTAACATTTCCAAGACTACTCTGATTACATTTTGTTTCAATCAAGGCTAACACTATTTTTAATATAGTTTTACAATTATTGTAAAAACCAATGCTATTTTATACTATTTACAAAAATTAAACTAGCATATTTCTGGAATATATATAAAAAATTATATGATATGCATGAAATATTCTTAATTGCTACAATAATCAGTCATAGAGGCATAAAATGTGTTCATAGCAAAATGTTGGTTGGCCTTTCGTCATTTGTTTTCTTTATGATTGTTCTGAGCGTTAATATTCCGAACTGTTCTATCATCATATTTTGTTCTATTTTCTATTCCTCGATAAATTATTCTGGTTAATATTTTAGAAGCATGAGATATCGGCGTTAGTGACTTATAGTCTTCATATTTGTCGGAGTTGCTTTTCTTAGGTATAGGGATTAAGTTTGTCTATACATTTTTTTGACCATCTCCTTCTTCATACATCTGATATATGTGTTTGTGTAGTATTATGTGATTTCTTTCTCGAATGTCCGTTATGATTTCTGCTGGGATTTCTATTTCGGAGCTTTATTTGTTTTCAGATCTTGTATTGCTGTGTTTTATTCATACCTTTTTTATTCTGATCTACTTGCGGTTCTGAAACAAAGTAAAATATCAATTCACTTTCGTTTTTGTACAGTTTCTCAATGTATCCTTTTCATCAAACTGCACAGCGACGCCTATAATTGGCCTAACGGCTGTTGGCCGAGTTCCAATTAAATTAAATTAAATTATTTATTAAAAATCTTTTTGCCATCTCATTTTGTTCGATAAGGATATTTTCTTTTTCGTCTTTTATATTATTACCTTTATTTTTTCGTTCACGGAATACTTCTTAACAATTTTCTTCAATATAATGCTATTTTTCTCGGATCAACTCCCTATTAATTCTGACTCTTAATTCCTTGTATCTTCCCCCTTCTGATGTTTTTACGGTTTTACGTTTTGTTCTTTCTTTAATCATATGTATGAATCAAATTTGTTCGTCTCTCATCTTATTGTGTGTATAATATCTCTTCTGTGACTTGGAATATTGTCTTTTCCATGATATTTCAATTATATACCATGTCGCTTCCTCTTATCCCATTTGTTTCTACATTTTTATACATTCAATCTTCTATAACTTTTCTTATATTTTCTTGCCTTAGTTTATCCTGCTGCCATTTATTTCTATTATTCTTCTTCAGGGTCTTAAATTTTAGATCGCATGACATCACTACTGAATTATGATCACTATCCGTTTCAGCCCCTGTGTAGTTTCTACTATATTTTACTCGATTTGTGAATTGCTGTTTGACGAGTATCTAATCAATCTGATATCTTCTTATATCTTCAGGCATTTTCCAAGAGTATCGCTTGCACGGGTGGTGTTTGAAGGCGGTGTTCCTCTGCCTCTCTCTTTCCTAAAACATATTTCTCAAATACTAGCTCTTGTTGACCCCTGACCGCTACCGCATTCCAATCTCCCATTAGGACAAGATTCTAATCTCCTTTTGTATATTTCATTACTTCTTTCATTTCTTCGTAAACTTTTTCTACCTAGTCGTTGTTGTGGTTAGAGGTGAGAAAATAGTTCTGTTCCACAGTAGTATCATTTAGTGTTCCCCATAATTGATCATAATCACTCTCTTACTCTGAAAAATACAGGGTGTTATGGAAATGAGTGCAAATATTTTAACCAGTGATAGATCTCAACAAAATGAACAACTTTTCTATGAATCGTTTTTCATTTAATCGTATATTTTCTCAATTATTTATCTCCCCTAAATTTGACGAGCCGCTTGGTAAGTAATTCTAAGTTATAGGTGAACGACATACGGTTAATAACATACCTACCTCAATTGATTAAGTACGTTGGTGACCAGATGTGAAGTAAACGCTTTATCAGTACCTATGCAGTTTTTGTTGGTTTGCAAGTCAAAGACATGTTTTTGGGTCCTGTGCCATTAAATTAAAATGTTATTCCATAGGCGGGTATGCATTTTTAGCGTAAAATTATTTTGAATTTTAACTCAGTTTTGAGGGCATTTTCGAAAAAATGATAAATAGAGAAGTGGTTCGGTTTAGCGAGTTCTATTACGGGATAAAATATTTGCACTAATTTCCATAACACCTTGTATAATGTTTGACTTTCTGCCATACCTCCATTTTTATGATAACTCTAACACCGGCTTGTCTATTAACTACAGCTGTATTTATTATTCGATGGTCACGGCTTCATATGTTTCTTTGTTGCCACCTTAGTTCACTCAATCCAAGTAAATCAATTTTATTTTGTTTCACCTCTAGCTGAATGCTTTCCAGTTTCCTAAATTTCCATAAAGTTTGGACATTTCATGTCTCAATCCTTCTCAATTTTGCTGTACGTTTATCTTCGTTAATTGTCTCCAATCGGAGATCCGATTGGGGTTAAATTTTTACGTCCGAAATTAATTACCATTGAAGGCACTGTACCAAGTGTTGGAGTGTTTGAGAAAAGTTAGCCCGACACTGTTGTTTTCCCTTGCTTCCGCATTTTCTTCGGTTTCAGTTCATATTTGTGCAGGCGTATATAATAATAAGTACATAGTTAATGAAAATCGAGATCTCTAGCCCTGGACTACATTCCTAGCATCGGAATTGAAAGAGTTGGTCAACGGAGACCAAATATAAAAGAGAAGGGATTTCTCTCAAGACAAGTTGAAGAACCGACCCAGCTCCGAATTGCCAGTTCCCATACTCGCTAGATGAGTGCCCCTGAGGGTGAGAGGCTGATGTACTACGACTACATATCTTTCTTAGTCAAATTTCCAAGAAATGTAGCTGTAATTTTGCAAGTAACTAGATGTTCAGGTTATTCCATTCAGGTCTAGAAAAGCGAATATTTCAAGAATCACACGTTTTAGTTGTCATTTTCTGTTATTCTTAAAGATAGATGTGGGCGGAAAGTTTAAACGAGTGTTTAAAAATGTATTTATTGGCTGTAAATAAAAACAACCACCCGATAAAGGTTTCGGTTTATGCAAACTTACACCAATTAACACAAACTTTTCCCACTGTTAGCTCCAAAACCCGTAAAAAAGATATGGGGATAACAAACGCCCAAGGAAATTTTTTGGAAGGTAGGATATAATTAAGTCTAAAATTACGTCTCAGCGTGACTTTTCCGTCGGCAACCATCGGGCGCACTTCGTCGCAATCGGCCGTCTTGTCGCTTGTTTTTTATAGCGCAGCAACAAACAGTTAACGTGTACGCCTTTTTAGGAGAGTAATTGCAGCGTTTGACTAACAATCGGATTCACTGTAACTAGCTAGTTCGTGTCACGTTGGTCTTTAATAATTGCCTTGCTAGATTTAAACCAAACATTTCTTATATTGTAATAATTAGGTTAAAATGAATTATGCATTTAAAACATGCAACGAGTGTTTCGCGCGTGAGATTGTGGGCGAAAACCAGCTGATGCAGCCGTTGTGGCTATTAATAGAATCAAAGTAAATTGTGCGCGAACGGAGACACGGGTAGGGAGTCGCTCACTAGTAGGTAACCGGTGCGTTCGTCCAAACAAAAGGGACGCTACGCGAAGCACTATAAAGTGCGATTGAGATTTTATGTGTGGACCTACGTTAAGAGCAGGCGACATCTCGTTATTTTTGAGCCTAATTACAGCCTCGAGAGCAAATAACTACCTTGGAATCAACATCTAGGTACTGATAATTCTTCATAGCCGGAAGCTATTGCTACTTCTCTCTAACATACTATTTTGGGCTTGCAACTGAAAAAATTTAATCAGTCAGGATCATTTACACTCGTCATCATCAGAAAATTATTTTTGCTACAGTCGCGTTACTATAAAACTGAGACCCCTCTCATGCAAGATAAGTTTGTGCCCCCTCCCCTAAATTACAAAGTATATCCCATAAACATAATTTGAAAATGAAGTTATGAGAAACAAAACCATATTTTTAATAACGAAATACTTATACATGGCACAAAAACCAGTCGGAAAATACAATATTATATTAAAATAAAAAAATACACCCTTCTTGAGTAAACCACGGTTTTGAGAATCGTCTTTTGTTGATATCTACTTTTCTTCTCAGTACGGCTTCGTCCACTACTGTCACTACATTGGATCTTAACTTCATCCATGCTTCTTCCACACTATCCTTGTCGTGTATTTTATTGAATAATAACTTTTCTGTTAATCGTCTCACATAGAGCTGCTTGGTGGAATTGATAAGTTTCTTAACATATAAGGGCTGTTTCCTTTTTGATAGTTGCATTTCAGTTCGAAATTTGTCCAGTACTAAGTTATGGCTGATGCTGCATGGACAGAAGATAAGGCTCTTACGTCAATTACTTCTCAAGGTTGTATATTCTTGTTAGTTATGATGTAGTTAATTATGGATGTTTTACCTCGAGAATTTGACCATGCATATTTGCGTTGGATCTTATGCGGAAAATATAAGTTATTTATAAGTACTTCATTTTGTGCGCTTAAGTCTACTAGGGACACGCCATTGACATTTATAATGTCTTCATATATTTATTTTTCACTTCTTCAATAACGCCAATGCCAGTTCTTCCGTTAAATTCTGGAAGTACTATTATTTTTACTCGCATTGGTATACTATCGATTAGTGCTTGTAACTTCTGGTAAAAGAGTTCTTTATTCTCTTTGAGCTTATTTAAATCAGGTGCGTAAACATTTATTAAATGTATTGGGGTTTTGCCTAGGTTCAGAACTACGTGGAGCAGTCTATCGTCAATACATATGATATCTGCATTGTTCAAGAATAAGCGCGGTGCATTGCAGAGGGAGGTTATTAATGAGCTCATAGATCAGGCTGGCGGAGTTAAAATCGCATTCGCAGGCGCTGTAGTTCGAATCCTAGCGTCGGTAATGTTTTTACTTCCCTCGTATAAAAGATGAAGGAAGTATTGTAATCTCGAAAAAACCACCTTTCGATATTTCTTCAGATCTTCACGTTTCAGGGTCTATAGATGACGAAAAACAGGTTTTTCGTTTGTTTATCTGCCTGTCTGCGGTATAACTTATTTGTTGGAGGAAGACTATATTTTGTATGCGGGTTATATGTCTACCTGGCATAGAACCGAGAAAATTTGGGACAAATATATATATGGTAAACACCTTATTTTTGCTTTAACTGAGAAATAGATAAAAGTAACAAATTGCACATAGCTCAGGTTTTACCCTTGAAGAAAGTGAGACTCAACAAATACAACTTAAATGCTGTAAAGTAGAAAAAGGGGCCAACAAAAATTGCGTTATATTTAAGGCAGTCGCTACGCAAGGACACGAGTAGTGCTCAGTGGTGCATATAGAAAACGGTTGATGTGCTTGCGTAATATTGTCAAACGTAGGAATCGCATTCGCAGCCGCTGCAGTTCGAATTCGATTGCCGGTAATGGGTTTTTATTTGAAAATTGATGTAATTTCCATTACCAAGCGTTTCCTTCTGTTGTTTTAGTATTATACGAACCGCAAATCTATTTTTAACCTTTGTTACTTTTAATTTTTTAAATTATTTAGTGTCACAACGTCCACTTGCGAGGGAAGTTTTAAGTCCTTTGCAATTTTTTATTTGAAATTGATTTATTTTTTAAAATTTTTAAAATTGTTGGGTCACAACATCCCCTTGCAATGGAAATTCTGAGTAAAGCCCTTTACAAATTGTGTATTGTTTGCTGCGTCATTCTCTGTAGCCGAAAGAGATAAGCCATCTAGTCGGTCTTGAGACGTGCGATTCCTGGCATATTTTAAAAAAATATTTCTAATTTTGCATTGGCCTTATTTATGTAAGTGGTCATTTATTTGCTACCTCTGGCGTTTAATTTTAATATTTTAAAAATAGCACTTTCAGTGCACTTTGGTCTTGTCGAATTTGTAATTTGGTATGTTGTGAGTTGCTTTTTTTTAAATTCTGCTAATTATTGAGTCAGGAGGCCATGAGTGACAGCTGACGCCCCATTCTTCTTTATGCATTGCGTTCCGGCATGCTATTTCGATTCCGTACTTTGATTTTCAATTAAAATTGAACTATCTTGTTTTAAATTTAAAATCTTTAAAAAATATGCAGTTTCTGTTATTGGACATGAAACTTCGTTAATATTTCTTAGAACTTTATGGGGCGACTCCACACTCGATTTTCGGTGTTCCATACTTTAATGCATTTATATAGTTAAGGGCTACTTCTACAGCAGTAATTTTGAGAATGCCACCACTTCAAAATTTATATTCACATTCATTTAATTGATTTTATTAATAATATCGTAGATCAGGGGTCGGCAACCTGCGGCCCGCGGGCCGCATGCGGCCCTTTGCAACTTTTTGCGCGGCCCGCCAAAGCACCAATATAACTTTAGGAAAAATCAACAAACTTAGAGCGTAAGCGTGCCGAAATGTGGCCGGTGACAAAAATGCGTGACAAACAGGAGCATAGTGGGAAACCTATTTTACTGCGCAAGTTTAATCCCCACTCCCCAGCGAATACGACGTCTCGCTTAGCAAGTGTAGCATTCTTTCTAGTGATGGGCATAATCGGATGATTTCAATAATCGGAATGTTCCATTTCGGAATGTTTATAAAATCGGAATATCATCCGATTATTTTACATTCCGTAAATGCAAGCAAGGGAAAACGAGCGAAATAACAACAAGCGGAAGGAAGATGAAGTGCGTGCAAATTTACGATGAGAGCACTCGCCGTCGCGCCGTAAGCCCTAATCTGCGTTGGCATCTATTGTTTGGGTTTGTAGGACGGTCAGTAATAGCTATTTACGTTATTAGACCGGTAGCAACATTTTTATGGCCGCGCCAATACTTTACAGGTCGAACCGTAGGGCGAGACCTGTATGTTTGGCAAGGCCATAAGAATTCTACCGGTCGTGTATCGTATAAGATTTTTTAGGATACTGCATTGGTAACTAGCGTTTACATTGTTACAAACGAGTCCGGTAGATAAAATTTACCGGCCTAGACCAGTAGTAGTTCGTTTGTAACTATGTAGACGCTAGTTAGCAATGCAGTATCCTAAAAAACAATTTATGAGTTTGAGTGGCACAGTGGGATATGAGGAAATAAAATATTTTTTCAAATTATTACAGTAGTTACGTTAATAGACTTTCGGAAAATGGTAGTGATGTTTTAAAGTTTAATAGCACATAAAGTACATAATAGATAGTATAAAACAATACTTGAATTTGAAGTCTGTAGGTGTACTATCTAATAATTAATCTACGAAATACCACTGCCCTTAGTGCCATTCACGTATCATACACGTGCGCACACGGCGCGACCCGTCGACATTCGCCAACCAGCATATAGCAGTCAAGTGAGTCAATACAACATTCCGTATTCCGTTCAGTTCAAATTGGCATCTCATTTTGTGTACCGAATAGTAAAATAATCGAATTCCGAAAGTTCCGAATTTTGTGCACCGAACAGTAAAATAATCGAATTCCGAAAAGTAATAGGAACCTTCCGATTTTTTGAACAATCGGAAACTTTCCGACTATTCATTCCGGATAGGCCCATCACTAATTCTTTCATTTCGCCAGTTTGCTACTGTATGTTCATATGTGCGTTCATGTTGACAGCCGGTTGACGTTTCACTACAATATATGATATAAAAGCACTATTTAAGTTACATTTGAATGTGCGGCCCGCTTAAAAAAATTTATTTTGAAAATGGCCCGCCGTCCGAAAAAGGTTGCCGACCCCTGTCGTAGATGACCAGACCAAACCTTTTCGTGTTTATATTTGTGCCCCAATGCTTTTAACAGTACATATTGTAAATTAAAAAAAAATGTATCACGATCCTCTCCTGCACTGTGAAATCTTGAAGATCTATAGGTACGCCACTGCTTTGCTATATAAAACACTGACACATATAATTCTAGATCTTACCCTTCAAAGTGATAAACTGAACTCTTTAGGCAAAGCAAACGTCCAAATAGCAAGTCACCATATTACTATGGAATAGTTCTTTATGTTTATACGTTTATACTTAAATGTCAAACTTGATTTTTAAGTGAGTTATATTTGCATTCATAAATTATTAATATATTTTGTGGGGTGGGAGTACCGTTGGAATTTTAAATAGGATGATGTACTTTTGTTTATAAAATTAGAATCTACATAAAAAACTACATTTGTGTACAAAATAGCTATTTATGCAACAAGTGCTAAAAGTCGACGTTTATGCACGAGACATGAAAATTATGAAACGCAGTTTCATAACATGTTTTGTGCATAAACGACTTTTAGCACGCGTTGCATACAATATTTTATCTACGACCTTAATTTTACCGTTATTAATCCATAAATATCGATTTAACAAATGTTTGCATCTACGACACTTCTAATTTATGTCATAATATATAGTAGGCCATGCGCGGGCTAATGTTTGCGAAGCCAGTGCTGTCAAGGTCAGTTACGAAATGTAATTATTAATACTTCACATCTGAGTGTATTCATTACATAACGCTTTAATGATTTCAAAAACACTTTACCTTAAACGCAAGAAGCAACTAGAATAACTTTACAACTTCACTTCCAGTTCGAAATTGTAGTTTTATAACCTCACTTCACTTTTAGCACTAGAGCTAAAAGTAAACAGCTGATTTCTTTAACCACGGTAAACTATAAAACGTCACTTTTAGTGAAACAAGCTAGCGCTAAAAGGCCTACTTTTAGTAGTGGTCGTAGATAAATTTCTTTAATTTGCTTTTCTCTATTTTGAGTTTAGAATAACTCCATTCTAGCACCCAAATGACTTCATTTGAGAGTTAGAATAAGTCGCTATGAAATGACGTCATTTGGGTGCTAGAATGGAGGGGACATATTTAAACATATTTTTGACATTTACCTCCTATCTCTATTTTGAGGGGTGGGGGTAACTTTGTAATTTTAAATAGGATGATGTACTTTTGTTTGTAAAATTAGTATCTACACAAAAAACTACATATGTGTACAAAAATTTCTTTAATTTGCTTTTTTCTATTTTGACGTCATTTGAGAGTTAAAAATAAGTCGCTATGAAATGACGTCATTTGGGTGCTAGAATGGAGTTATTCTAAACGCAAAATAGAAAATATTTTTATTTTTAAATTTATAAAGAACCGAATAGAAACTGCAAAACATGGTGCACAAACTGGAAAAAAATAATATTCAGAAGAAAAATTCTTGTCAAAAGATTAGAAAAACTATTTTTGCACATATGATGTTTTATTTTGCATTTTTTTTAAATTAAAACCATTCATCCAACATACAGTATTTTAATATAATGTTTTTTAAGTTAAAACAAATAAGAAAAAAGGGGAATTAAAAATGTCTGTCGGTCGTTAATGGCCTACTAGGTTTAAATGAGTTAATACAAAAACACATTTTTATATTTATTTAATTTCTTTTTTTCTGGGATGGGCCAGATAGCATTCTGGGAAAAGCCTGGCCGACCTGGTCCCCTCCCTAGTTACGCCTATGCCAGACACTTTGCAGTATAAAAAGACGCTCCTAAAAAGCCTGGAATTTGCGTAGATAAAGTTTAGATAAAGCGTTGCTATGATTGTATCTGAGTGTACGAAATAGAAACAGTGCCATAAGAAAGTATCCAAAATCTCTCAAAGCATAAATAGAAAAACGTTCATTGATTGGTTTATTAAATTACAGACTAATTTGATTTTTTTAGATATAAAATAAAAAAAACACCAAAACTACGTATTTACAATTAAATTAATCGAAAAATGCAGTACATAAATACCCAATTTGTTTCTTTATACTTATTTATAGAGTTTGCTGCAGGAGTTATAATTTTTTCTTTGTTCTAAAAGATAATTTGATATACGACTACTTAAATGTGTTAAATCTTTTGTTGCTAAATAATTCTTAAAAAAATTAAAACAGGCAACCCAACATGCACATAAACATATATTGTATAACAATTGATAACTAGATTTGTAGATTTATAGGTGTCTAAACGATTGTCGAAAATTATCGGTATTTAAACGGCTTGGGAATATTATACTATTTACAAAAACGACGCAACTATGTTATGATTAGTACAATCGATTTTTAAATTACTTGATTAGTTGTAGAATATTTTGTTAATGCGTAGATATATTTGATAACGTATCTGAATTGGCAATCTAGTTTAAAATAACACAACTATAGCGTTTACGTTTATTTGCGCTTAATTTTATATCTAGAATTCTTTAAAGTTATTATTCGGTCGCTGATATGGCGTTGGTCTGTGTGAAACACAATTGTCTTAAATTTCGAGTACATTTTTTATTTACGTAAAAATATAATTATAATTACGTTAAACAGCATTTAAAAAATTACAGAAAAGTAGCGAAAGTAACTTAACCAAATATAACGTTTACTCTGAAAAGAAGAAACGTAAACCATGAAGTAGAACGTATTTTAATTGGAGAGATCAGATAAAATCAAATGAGCAAAAAGAAATTCCTAAAACGGAGTATTATCTTGTGCTGGTCATGGTATTTTGTATTATTACCACGTTGTAGAACCATTGCAATTATTAAAAGTTAGAAGTAGTAAGAATATTTTCATACCACTTGAAATTGCTGTATGGTGATGAATACACAGACACTTTTAAGACAGACCTTCAGTCTCTCTTCTGCAACCACTTCAAGCTTTTCTGCTAGGATGAGTGATGCACCCACTTCTCGAGTCTGTTTTCAGACTCTCCTCTGCACTACCCATCCTAGACAAACTTGCCAGTTTGTCTGTATCGATTATTTGGACCAGTTTCTGTATATGAAGTGAATCCGATTGGAAACGAAGTGTTCATAATCATGTACAAAAAAGATAACAATATCTTAATGTATCTCATAAAACTGCAACAGTCAAACTCAAAAATTAGTAATACAAATTGTATTAATTGGCAAATAAAAAAAATAGTAAGTCTAAGCTTCCAGAGTGTATCTAGTTTATAATCAAACGACATAATCGTTCGACCACGTAGCTACGTAACACACAAGGTTATCGTTGTATTATGAAGGAATGACTGACGACGTAAGTAAGTAAGCCTGAATGGAGACGAAGCAAGTCCGCTTGCAGCATTACTCGCTTTCATACATACGAGGGGTAGAAGAGTTATCCACCTAACCACGATAGACACAACTGATGTACTTCTACTGTCAAATAATAACAGGTCTCTCATAGTTATGTGTAAATTTTTATAGTTTCGCTCGTTATTATTTATTTTTTACAGTGTAGTGTATTTGAAAATGAGTTGTAAAAATGAGGTATAGAAGTGTAATCAAGGATCGTCGTATGAAAGTTCAAAGATTGTTGTCTCCCGAGCAACTGTTACGTGGACAGCAAATTTTTCAAAGCAATTTGGAATTTTAAAAGTTGATACAGGTGATACTGGACAGGTGGTAATACTGGAGAGCGACTTCAGGCTGGTCTGGCTGTAAGTTTCAGGGCTTAAGCCCTTCTTCGGAGCTTAAGGCTGGTAACTGGTGCGCTGGACTCAAGCGTGTTTTACAGGACAAGCTTCTTGCTTCTATACCCTTATGGTCGTCTATCAGATGAGCTATCCTCTAGAGGGGTCTAGATAAAACTGCGATATATCGGCTTGCACGCAAGCTTGCTCATTGCGGAGCTTTTACGTTTAACACAAATTCCCTCGCATTGGAGATGCAAGCGCCAATTGTGACTAAAGTTGGCGGTATACAAGTTATAACATAATAATTATATTAAAATTTAAATTATGCAGGCGCTAATGTCACCCTGATAAGACTTGGATATATTACTAGGATTTCGAGATAAAACTGGTGTGGACACCCTGCATCCAACCTTCTGTTAGAAAACTCATAGCAACCACTTTTTGGGACATGTAAGGTATAATTTTGAATATATTCGGTAACATTCTCAAAAAACTACGAGCACCTATTGTCAAAAACTACACAATCTGTCACATAAAGATGTGCTCCTTCATGACAATGCGACAGTGCAAAAAGCCGCCAAAATCAAACCGATTCTCTATGAATGTATAGTTGTTCCCTTTGTCTTTAGATTCTTTCGTTTTTCTTTAATAATGTACAACCATGTTACGAAAGCAATGAAGCAAGTTTTCAGACTCTTGCAATATAGCGATAAATTAAAAGAGAAGGTGATATTCAATAATAAAGATGGATCGTATGAAGATATTGGTCAAGCTGGCCAATATTACACAAGAATATACGAAAAGTTTGATCTGTCGGTTCTCTGCCAACTTCGAGAATAGTGGCATAACATAGATTTTTACCACGTTCAGACTTAGCTTGGGGTTTCGCTTCCAGCTACTAATTGGGAATGGAAAGAAGATATTTATTACCAATTCTTACACTTGACCCTCCTATACGAGATATAAGAAAATGAAGATAATATACCTGAGAATCAACAGTATAACCAACTCATTGAACCTGGATGCCCTTGTATTGCACATGTTATCAATGGTCTTTTTTGTAGTAGGTGAAAGTGGGACTCAGCAGGCTTTCAATAACGTGTGTTTTTTCAAAATGCTTCTGTTGGTATTCTTACAGATAAATGTGTTGTGCGTGTGTCACGTATTCATAGGTGCGGACTTCGTCCTTAATCGGCCCTGCAGGCACCGCGTGCTTTATAATGCAACGATAAGCAAGGTAGCGTTTCTTAGTCGAGCGGGTAAAGTGTCAGATTATTATTTGAATTGATAATGGGAGATCAAGTTGAAATCTTACTGACTGCTTTGTTGTTTGGAAATTAATGTAATTTACGTTGAAAAGTGTTTTCCTTTATTTTCTATTGTTATTAAAAGCATTAAGATAGTTTTACATATTTTGTACATAATATTCAACCGTCATTGAATCTAACGAAAGTGGTTTCCCTTGTGCAACATTGAAAACTTATTTTTCTGTACCTGTTTTATTTACAATTCAATTTAAAAATGCAAAAATTATTTTAATTAGAAGACAGTTAGAAGGTGGCTAAATAGCCAATATTTACTAATTGTAGAGTGTATATTTTATTCTTAATTTAAAACAAATATTTACCACTAAAGTAACTTTATATACAGTATGTTTCGTTTCTCACCTTCACACCCCTGTATTTTCCACCAATGATATTACCCTTTAAAACGGTTTGAAAATAATTTTACTCTAAACGGGTAACCTACCTTGATCAACTGTAAATGCGAAGAGAAATAGTCCAAATTCAATATTTTATTTGAAGAATTGGTTATTGCTATTTGGTGTAATACATCACCACACCAGAGGAATTAAAAACATTGTGGAGCACCCTCAATAGACTAGAAACACACACATCTGTTGTTCTGTATATTGCAAGCCAAGTTCTTTTATGTTAGAATTACTTATATAATGTATCTATTATGTTAAATAAGAAAATAAAACGCATTCGGGAGTATGCCGCAAAACTCGACCTGGAAAGGTGCAAGTCACGATACTTGGAATATTGGTATCCCTTGGTACGGTCGCCGCAGAATGTTTCCTTGCCGATGTGCTGTTTATTTCGAAACGGGCTGCTCTGGAATTAAACTATTAAATATGAGAGCACCTAATAGGTGCGCTCTATACGTTTGTTCTCGGTCTGATATCACTAAACTTTGACAAATATCCCGGTTTTGGGGTTTGCCTCGGGGTGGACCAGGTAGTACTCGTGCTAGACGGTCTCTGGGGCTACTTTTACCTCGTAAAAGTCCGAGTGCCAGCTTTTCCAGGAATTTCGGTGAAACTGTAGGCCGAATCTTTGGAGTCTAAACGAAAGCGGAAGAGATTATGTCTATAGGATCTCACAGATCAGACAGGAAAGTGTCCTATTAAAGGGCAAATCAGTCTTTAATTAATTCTGGAGGCAAGTCAACCTAGTGAGTCCTTAACACGCAGCAATCTGCAGGTTTGCCGCGGCCTTTCTGGAAACATATTATAGTCCTTTTTGCGGACCAGTGTTGCCACTCCAAGCCGTAATGCTGCAGAAAGCGTAGGGTAACTCTTTCAGTTAGAACTGGTTAAACGGGTTGCTGGATTCAAATGTGTTTAGTAGACTATTTTCTGGAGCGATGTAAGAAAAGTTAATGAAACTTTGTTGATGTGAATGGTGCGTATCGCTAGGCTGATTAGTTTATCTTCAATCCGGCCGCACTGTCGATTCAAGCGCCGATTGTGGCGTATTTGTGGGGTGTAGATTCCAAGATTATTATTTATCCACAAATTAAATTTTTACTAACGTCACATGTTGAATGTGTCAAACTTCAACTCATTGTCTGGCTCATTTATTACCTACTTATAAATTCAAATAATCGATCCCTGGTATTTATATTCTTTTACGCTAAAATTAACTAAATTATGAAATGGACTGTTTTTATTTATAGTGTTTTGGTCAAAATTCATTTAAGCTTCAAGAGAATATCAAGACCAATCTCCAGATACATGAGAACCGACCACTACAATGTTTGCTAAACCTTTCCAAAGACGTAAATATTAGCTTAAAAATGGTACCTTCCAGTGAGTAAAATAATAATCATCGGTCACATAGTTAGCATTAGAACAATTGCAAATAATTTGGAATTATCTCAGAATTTTGTGCGGCAAGTGTTGTAACTTCTTCTTAGTGTATCGAATCCTATATTGGATCTTAGCATAAAGGCAAAAGCTACATTTTTAATCGCATTTGGCGACCTACACCGTTCTAGTAAAATGCGAAAATATTTCCCATTGCCTTCAACGGCGTTTGTGATCGTATACAAGTTAATAAAGCATTTGTCTTGAATTGTTTATGGCAACCAGACGATTAATGGTTGCACTAGATCAGACATCGACTCCAGATCTTCCGTATAGGAGTCTAACTCTCTTTATGGTTACGCCACCACTGGGCCACCCAGATTTATGTTTTTCATTGTGAGGTCTTAAATAGCGAATATTATCTTGCTGATGTCCTATGGTCAGAAGAAGCCATTTTAACAAAAGACGGTATCAATAATAGACCCAACACTTCTGACCTTTAGAAAATTTACGTGACATTAGGCAGCGTTGTTTTCAGCAACGATTCAACAGCATTTTTATCTACTCGCAATGAAAAACAGACTAAATGGTAATTTTTACCAAACGCTTTCGACAATACAGTTTTCGAATTGGTAGAAAAAAAGGTTTAGCCTTTTGCGTCAGCCTATATCTAACCAGCATGACGGTGCACCGCCTGATAGTACAAAAGTAGTAACAGGTTTTTTAAACACTTATTTTCCTGGAAAGTGGATTGGTTGCTGCGGTCTTGTAATCTAACCACGAAGACTTATCCATGGGGGAATATAAAGCAAATGAAGAACCAAGGCATCTCCTTGGGTCAATCGTGCCCCAGGTATGGAGGAAGCTCTCTCATTGTACCTGAAGAATCGTCAAGGAGCTTGGATCTTTCTAAATGTTTCCTTCATGTCGCTTTGTTAACACTACATTACGTTATATTATTTACTGTCTTATCTGAATAGCTTCCACAGACCATGTAGATCTTGCACGATTATATCTCTCCTTTCTAGTAGCTACAACGTACATATTTTTATAATTAGAAGCAGTAAATATTGCCAATATAAAGGTTGGGTTGTAATCAGCCTAATAGGTCTTATAAATTACAGCTTGTACGCGTGACGTCACTGTTAGGGTAATTTTCTTAGATAGGGATAAATTGAGCGGTCAGCTCCGGCAGCGGTTGAATATTTTGCCCTGTCAACTTGTGTGTTCAATATACATTATTATTTCTACCATGTATTTGCCTCTATTCTGAACAATTGCGTGCAGGCAATTTTATGAGCGCATTAAACGTTAAAAGAGGGAGGCAAAATAAATTTGCAGCTGCACCGATTTTAACGACAACTATACTTCGAGGCCGTTCCTTTGTGGATTAGGGGACGCCATTCATCTTCTGGGTATAATCCAGTAGTGCATGGTAAATTATTATGAGCTACGTCCCTCCCGAACAAACGTTTTCAGAATAGACCCGCACCTGTGTTTCACTGTGCACTTTTACTTAATTAGCTGTGGCAAAATCATTTTAGAGTGTAACGTGATGCTTTGTCATTGGTTTCGCCAACAGTTATCAACACAGTGTCATCTGCAAAGGTAGTTAGTTTATTATTTTAAGTAGTAGGAATATAATTTGTGTACAAAAGGTTTTAGAACACTTCCCTGTGGCACCTCAGCTTTGCTAGGTTTAAGTTATGACTGTTCTTCTTCATGCCTTATTCCAAATAATGTGTCTGATATAGCCTTTCAAGATTTGATCATATTGGTTTGGCAACAATTTGTTAAGTTTGTATATAAGACCTTCATGCCAAACCATGTCAAATGCTTTGGCCACGTTCAGGAAAAAAATCAGATATTTTTCTCTGCGAGGAAGTTTTCTATGACATACCATTCTATGCACCTGTTCTATTGTTTAATGTTTATTCTGAAATCCAAATTGGTTGGAGACAGGTTCTTTTTCTTAATAAGCTTTGAAAGTGTTTTGGACAGATATCTATTTATAGTTTTTGTAGAAATCGCACGGTCCTGTCCTGACGACGACGTCGTAAATCATTGGGAGAGATAAACCTAACTGTTTAGTAATAAACACTAACAGTAATATTTGTAAGCAAAAGGTATGATGGAGAAATGGGAAAATACACCAATGACTAGCGTGATTAAACACCAATACGTAATAAGCAGGAAGTTGGGTAAGTAGCGTGGCGTCGTTTCGACTATTTTTATTGTCAAAACAACGAGGTGCACACATTGTAATTAAAAATTGCGAAAGCACTAACGCAAATGCCTTACTTGCTTTTATACAATTTTGAAAATCGTTTAAAGGGAGACTCTGTTGAATCAGAAAAGGAAAAACCTTACCATAACGTAGAATCTGTTCCAGATACATATTTCGAAAGTCAAGTTGCAATTTTTAGTGAAAAACCGAAACAGTTATTCTAAATTTAAAATATCATGATAAATGACGAAAAACTAAGAGTATATATATAAAAAAATAACCCAACTTTCACTGTGTAAGAGATTCTTATGCAGCTGTTGAAAATAGTTAATTCCATATCTTAACATCAGCTTGACACCAGCATGACCGATAAACTTTTTGCCCCAAAACATGACCAGGTTCCATTGCAGCTTGGTGGCGTCACGGCTGTACAAACAGTGCAATAAAAGATACCAGGCATTAAGATAAATCGTTTACTGAAGATAACTAAGTAGGTTGCCTTGCGAAGTGCGAAGAAGCGCCGATAAAGCGAGACGGGGCGAAGATTTCGAAGAGCGTACTTGGCTATAAATCATAGAGACAGGAGGACGTTCTGACAGTCCAATTGAGAGGTGTCACTTCTTTGGTATGGTCACGATGTCGAACTTCAATTGTCTGTTGGTTGCTGTTCTGCTTGGTTATGCAGTGGCTGCAGTGGACGTGGGGGTGGTTTTGAAGAATGTTCCTCAAGAAGGTGCGTAGATAGCTTAAGTACTTTAGTGTTTTGCTGTGCTAGTATCATTAAGTCTATTTTTTTGAACTGGGATGTATAATTGCCTTTCAAAAACACAAAAAGTGCCTACATTTCAGTTAACTGTTTAAGCGTTTATTACAACTTTTCTATTTTTCTAACTACAACCAACATACGTATAAATTAAAACAAGATGGATTGTGTTTGTATTTTACTTAGTTTATAACTAATGGAATAGACTTAAACTTGTCTAAAAGATATGGAAACTATTTTTTTAATAAGATAAAGAAATCTCTGTCATAATTCTCAACAATAGCAAAAAAGGAACGAAGAATAGTTACTTTAAAAGATTAACATCGCAAGTATATTGTGGGGAACAGATAAAGTGAATCTGATCCATTCTGTATGTTTCTCCATTATAGATTATAAAATATGTTAGTTTAATACATGAATTCAATTTAGTACATATCTGTTTACTTTCAAATAGTAGAATTTTTGACGCAAATGTCCAGCATCACCTCATAGAGAACAATATAAAATAAAACCTTCCGTTTGTTATACTAAGACTGCTTGTTAATTGTACAATGAAGTTAATAAGAACTGTTTACAGATATTTATATACCTGTTTAATTAAGATTGGCCTGTCATGATAAAAAATAATAATAATAAGTTAAGAAACTTATTTTAATCGTCATTGAGTGCTTTAAATTTTGTATAGTTTCTTTAAAGATGCATTTTTTGTAAACTTTTGTAAAATTAGGAATAAAATACAATCCATAAGTAATAAACACCAACAATAATCTTTATCTTCTTTATAAGCTTAGGCATCATTCAGGATGTGAAAAATATACCTAGTTTTAGAGCTAAATTCTTAAAAATAGGTTTGTCACAAACTTTACAATGTTGCAGTATACATAGATTAGTATACAACATAGTGTACAACATGTGTGAAAAACCATTCATAAGTGAGAAGACTCAGAGAACATTGATTATATTCAAGAACTAGTAACCCATTTAAGCATTTTAAAATGTGTTATGAAATTAGTTTAAAAAGCTTGCATTAGAGATATATTTAAAACAAACTTTAAATGCTTTAAAGTATACAAATTAATAATAAGAAGAGCCATTAACTAGCGGAAGAAACATACAAGGTTTAGTTAAAAACTATCATCTCAGTTAAGCATGGGTAAAGAATTTCGTTTATAATATATGCCTTAAAATAATTTGTTATAAACTTTATAAAATGTTTCAATGCACACAAGTTAGTAACAAAGAAAGCTTTTGATGAGTAAGAAGCCTCGCAGAATACTGATCATATTCGCAGACTAGTAACTCATTTAAGCATTAAATAGGATGACGTAACAAACTACGTATGTCTACAAAATATTTTTTGATTTGCTTTTATTTACGGAATTATGATTTATAGTTTATGAAATTAAATTAAATTTTCGTTAAACGTCAAAACTCTCAACTTACTTAAGTAGAATAAAGGCATTTCTATGAAAACGAATTCTAATTTTGAAATAAGTGAACTTGATTTATTGGTAAAATGTATTTATTTTTTAATTTTTATCAAAATTTAGTAACCATAATTCCGTAACCAAAAGAGCAAATCAAAAAATGTTTTGTACACATACGTAGTTTTTTACGTAGATTCGAATTTTCTAAACAAAGTGCATCATCCTATTTAAAATTTCAAAGTTACCCCTACCCCTCAAAACACAAACAAAAGGTAAATGTCAAAAATATGTTTTTATATGTCCCCACATTTCTCTATTACCTTACAAAATTTTTATGAAAATATTGTAAACCGTTTTTGAGATATCGCTTTGTAACCCTTTAAAAACTCACCTGGTAAACTAGTATATCTGCGATCAGTAGATTCAAGCGACTCCAGAGTTCGTACACCATAATCTCAGCACTGAAAATCCGTACCTCCAGATATCTCCCTCCCTACTGACTGAGGGGTACCATTTATGAGCAAGACGAAAATGTGAAAGTGATCAAAATCGTTAAAGTAATTTTTGAGAACAAAATCTTTCTCATTTTTCCACATTTTTTGGGCCTCCTTACACTTAAAGGTGCATCGCAGGGAAACCAAATTCTGGTAATATCGTCTCAAAGCTTCATAGAATATCTCCGTAAATTTTCATGGAAATTCGTCTATATGAAATTTGTCCGACCCCTAGTTATTTTCTATCACTTATGAATAAAAGGTTTTTGATATTTTTTGGGGTATTTGGCCCTCCTTATACCGAACATTTCATCGCAGTGAAAGCAAAGTTTGATACACCGTTCTCAAGCTTTATAGAACATTTCAGTAAATTTTCATGAAAATTCGTCTGCTTCAAATCCCCCTCTCCCTTTCCCAGATATCACCCTCCTTGGAGTAAGAAGAAAATGTCGACCGTGAAAATGATCAAAATCCTTAGTAATTTTTGAGAAAAACAATTGTGTTTTGTTTTTTGGCATTTTTGGGGTATTTGGGCTTCCTTGACACTGGACTAGACTGTGCATCGCAATGAAACCAAAGTCTGCTATCATTGTTCCAAAGCCTCATAAACATCTGCGTACATTTTTATATATTAGAGGTTTTCATGCGAATAACAACAAATATAAGTTCATCAGTTGTGACTGGTTCGAGATAAAATGATTTCCTTGGACTATGAAGATTACCCAAGTATTTTGACGCATCAAAATTGGTATTGAGGTTAGGTAATTTATTAGAAACTGCGTCAGCTATTGAACTAAAAAAATTATTAAAGTCATCCGCTCTGATTTTTTTAGAAATATTGCCACCCTTAACTTTATTTCTTTCAAAATTAATCGGTTTCCAAGAGTCTGGCTTTATTAGATGGATTTGCTAAGAATGAGCGACCTGCAGCTAATAATGGTATTGTTAGAATTTTTTTTTGTATTTCTTATAGACTTCTAAAACATCGAAATCACTTGTGCAGTCGACGACACAATCTTTGAATGTTTTAAACTTTAAAATATGTAAATTAGTAACAATAAAGGCCATTGACAAGTCGTGAAAACAAACAACAATCGTCATCTTGTTATTATTACTGTTAACACATTGAATGATTTTCATAGTATATTGCATAACAAGTCGAGAAAGTGGTAGGTATCGTGCCAGAATATTTGAGAAACGAGGCGAAGCGTACCGAAGCTGAGTGACTTAAAACACGAGCTTACTATACACTCTCAAGTGAGTTATGTACTTTTTTGTGCAAAGCGCAAAAGCCGAGATTAAATACACTCCGAGCATAGAAAATCACTTTTCTCACGTGTTGCACATAAACTTTTTTCACAAACTCTAGGAAAATACCTAAAAAATTTAATATAAAAATATCAAAAACTATGTAAAATGTTGAGCAGTTGAAAATTAAACTAAACTTTGTCATTCAGAAAAGTGTTGCTATGCAGAAAAGTCTACTTTTCCAAACAATTTGCCGTTAATATGCAGAAAAGTGTTGGTATGCAGAAAAGTACCACTTTTCTAAACGATTTTGTAAGTAGAAATACGGTACATTTCTCTACAGTATGCGAAAAGAGTACATGTTTTATTAGGATTAATAGTGGCATTGTGTTTGACCAGCAATTATGTTTGCATTTGCGAGGCACTTATAATTCGAATAATACTATTTTTTTCTGCAACCAAGAAAAGTACAAAATATTCAAATTGCAAATGATTGACGTTTCCCATTTAAAAGTCATTGGCAGAACTGCATCTATAGCCAATCACGTAGAAGTTACTTTTCGTTCATAGGAAGTAAAAGTTCTTTTAATTCTAGAAACTAAAAGTGTTGCCTAACTACATATACAGGGTCCTTCACGACGAGCTGAGTCGATATGTATATGGGAAAATTTCTATACGGAGGTTTTTCGAAGCGCTCGTTTTTCTGCAACTTTCAGTAATACCGGAAATGGACCCCAACTTCGTTATTTTAAATAGACTATGCCAATTTTTATTAAAGTTTTGAAATCTATGCAGAATTTTAATCTAACTTTATGTAAAACATTATATGCTTAGAGTGCGCCATTTTTGAGTTATTTCAGCTTTTTGAAAATTTTTGGCAGATGCAGCCCTTTACAAGAAAAATAATTTTTCGAAATACAAGAGAGACAGACCAGATATTTTCGGGGTCTGCACAAATGAGACCTATAGATACCAAACTATTTGAAAACTTTTCAAAAAAATTATACAGGGTGCTCAGAAATTGGCGCCGAATTTTGCTATTTAAGAAATTCGAAAACTTCATTTTTTAAAATAGCAACCTGCCTTTTTCTTTTCACCAGTGGATTTTACGCTGAAAATTAAGGGGACTTTGTAAGTATAACCCTATATCTAAAATGATTGGCTTTTGTAGAAACTTGAAAATACCGGCATTTTCGTGGCAATTGGAGAATTTCAAATAATTTATTTTCAGTTAGCAATGGCTTGAAGTAAACACAGACAAGTTTGCTATTCTCGGCGTTACAGCCCATGAGTGGGGTCTGCATTTAAAAATGTTCATCAAAACCCGACCTCCACGCACGTGTTGTAATTTTTGTAATTGATACAAAATTACAACAGGAGGAGATAAATTAAGAATAATTCAACAATATATAGAAGAAATAAGAACAATAAAAATGAAAAATTGATCAAACTATAGTAAATACTTGAAATGGTTGCCTTCAACTTCCAAACATTTATGAACTCTTCTTAAAAACCCGACATGAGTGGCACTTCTGATTTCTTGCGGAGAGAGAAATCGAAATGCATTACGAACTCTTTCCTGGCAATCTTTTTTTGTTGTGAGCAGCAAAGCATACACAAGATGTTTTATGCGACCCCAAACAAAGATATCTAATGGAGTGATATCGGGCAATCGGGGAGGCCTTTGATGGGGTCTATTGTTTTCTATCCAACGATCTTCGAAGAGATTCTGTAAGATCTTTACAAGGGCATTGCTATGAGGTGGGGCTCTGTCTTGTTGGTACCACAGCTGATTGCAGTTCAGATTTAGTGGATGTAAATAATTTTGTAAAATTTTGACATATCTTTCGCCTGAAATAAATAAGAATTTGATACAAAATTTCCTCTCCAATTTCCAATAAGCCTACCATTAAAATTTGTATTATAAAAATGTAGCACTAGCACGCCGTAATTTTTTATTGTAGCAGAAACATTGAAATTTCAGTAACCTTGAAACTGTCTTTCACTATTGGGATTAGTATCACTCCAATAATAGCAGTTATGCTGGTTAAACATTCCATTTTTCTGAAATTTCGCCTCATCCGTTCAAATTAACTTTTGTAAAAATTCTTCGTCTTCCTGAGTTTTAATTATTATAAATTTACAAAAATTATTTGCAATTCTTGTTTGTTGACACTTTAGCTTTTGTTTTTTTAGTACCTTCAAACCCTAGCCAATCGATAATTTGAAATTCTAACCACGAAAATTTCGGTATTTTCAAGTTTCTACAAAAATGGTTTGTTTTAGATATAGGGATGTACTCACAAAATCCACTGGTGTAGAGAAAAAAAGGGGTTGCTATTTAAACAAATTAAGTTTTCGAATTTTTTAAATATCAAAATTCGGTGTCAATTTTTGAGCACCCTGTATAATTTTTTGGAAAAGTTTTTAAATATTTGGATAGCTATAGGTTTCATTTATGCAGACCCTAAAAATATTTGGCCTGACTCGCTTGGATTTCAAACAATTATTTGTTTTTGTAAGGGGCTGCACCTGCCAAAAATTTCTAAAAAACTAAAATAACTCAAAAATGGTCCATTTTAGACATATGATGTTCCATCGCAGATACCAAAAATTCAATAAAAGTGGGACATTCCATTTAAAATAACAAAGTTGGGGTTTATTTTCGGTATTACCAGAAGCTGCAAAAAACTGAAAATATTTTATTTGAAACGAGCTCTTCGGAGAACCTCCATATACAAATTTTCAGAAAACTAGTCCCATTAATTTCCCATATACATATCGACTCAGTTGGTCGTGAAGGACCCTGTACGTTTTGTATCAGTAAGAGGAACGTCCACTTCAATGACAGATTTTGGTATTAAAAGTGATGCTTTTTAAGACGGTTGCAGAAAATAGTATATTGCTTTATTAGTATTAACAGTGGCACTTTGTTTGACAAGCAGTTATGTTTGCATTTGCGAGGTGAAGCGTAGCGTAGCCGAGCGAACGCAGAAATTGATGAGTCAAACAGAGCCACTTTTAATACGAATAATACATACTATTTTTCTGCAACCTAGAAAAGTTCAAAGTATTCAAAATTTTATGATTGATTGCTTTTGACGCTTCTCATTTAAAAATCATTATGAAAACTACTACATCCATAGGCGACCAGTTAGAACTTACTTTTAGTTCATAGGAAGTAAAAGTACTTTTAATCCTAGGAACTAAAAGTGTTGCCTAACTACATACACTTTTTGTATCAGTAAGAAAAACGTCAACTTCAATGACATATTTTGGTATTAAAAGTGATGACTAATGGTTGTGGAAAACACATTTTGCAATGTGTATTGTGACAACTGATAATGTCAGTATATTGTCAATAGTTTTTAGGTTAAAATAACATAATTATTTACAGTAGTTTTTAAATTAAAATGACATATTTAGTTCACTGTATAACTGAGAATTGCGTATTTTTCATAACAACGTTCGTTATGATAACGACCAATGATAATATTGACTGTATGGAAACTGCCACTGTCGTATCTGGGCTTGGAACAAATACCTAAAGCTATTGGTTTACAGGACACGTTTTAAATATGAAATTTAGTTAATTCATAAAGAAAACTGCTATTCACAGCTTGAAGCATGTCACGAATCTCAGCCTTGTTAGAAGAAACTATTAACACATTTAAGTATTTTTACATGTGCAGTCATTTAGTTTAAAACCCACTCTTTAAAGAATATAGATTTATTTCAATGCAAGTACACAAAATAGTAAAAACGAGGGATATTTACAAATCAGGGGGTTGACAAAGCTAATAGGTATCTCATTTAAGAATTTTAAAATGTATATATATAATGTAATATAAGAAGTAGATTTAAAAAAATAAATTTAATAAGAACTTTAGAATGTTTCCGTGTATACAAATTAATAACGAGAAGTGCTATTTATATGTGAAAAGACTCACAGAACTAGTAATGCATTTAAGCATTTTAAAATTTGCAAAACATTTAGCTTAAAATGCAAGTATTATAAATGTGTTTACCACAAATCTTAAATGTCTTAAAGAATTCAAATCTAAAATTCCATTGCCCAGCAAACAAACCTTACACAAATCATCAGCTTAATTAAAGACTATTGCTTTATTTAATCATTTTAAAATGTATAACCTCAAAAAACCTCTGTAACATTTGTGTGGCGTTATGTTACGTATTCATGACCTTCTAGGGCAGTTCGAAAAAGTAAAATACATAAGTGCACAAAGCAAGCACCTCGTGTACTCTATGACAGATAAATGTAACTTTTACAGAATGTTTAGTAACACAAAGTGGTGTTGTGTAGTGAAAATAGACGAAATCACTTTGAACGTCTGTACTAATATAACCTTAACTGTCAGAAGTAAAATACCAATGTCGCTTTTATTGTTAACGACTGCCAACATAATATGTTTTTTTAAATCCCTCTAGACGATAAAAGTTTTCGATCATACGGTATATGGAGTTTGACACGTTCTGATAGGAAGTTACCTGATTTCGTTTTTAGAAGTTTTAATGCACACAAGTTAGCATCAAAAGCAGCCATTTGGAAATGCAAAAGTGACAAATATACAATAAGCATTTTAAAATATATAAAGAATTGAGTTACAAAAATTTGCATTGAAAAATAGATTTAGTGCAAGTTTTAATTGCTCGCAATTCAGTTATAGGAAAAGACGATTTACAAGTAAAAAAGGCTCAAAGGAATTTTCAGATTAATTATAAACTATTTTATTTAATTAAGCATTTTAAAATGTTCAATAAAACAAAAGCAATAATTTAATTAAATTCAGACAAAAGTAATTGTCTTAATTTGGAAATATTAACTCAAACACTTTCTCTAGTTTTTATATATACGTATATCTAAAATATTTGAATTTACAAAGAAAAGATTTAGAAGTAGGGGACATATAAAAGACATTTATTTCATTTCGAAACCATAATTTTGTTTATTGCCTCTCAATAACGGGCGTAATATGGTTTTTATGGCCTTAGGGCTTATAAAGTTGCTAAGCAGTATAATAAACCCCAAAAATGAGAAATTTAAAGCTCTCCGCTTCGCGTCGCGCTTTAAACATTTCATCGTGCTATAATCTATTGATTATGCCCTTAATACATAAATAACTATTACATATTTCTTGAAACATATCACGTTATAAAATAATTCAGTAAACCATAAATTCTTAAATTACAGCGCAGTTTTAAAGTCTGTAAAAAGTAATATCACGCAATTTTATAGCTCCTTTATCTTTATCGATGTAGTAATAAATACCTTGGGGCTAATGTTTCAATAGTACAGATAAACTAAAGTAGGATTAATACGAGGGCTTACTTCAAACTATCACAGCAAAATAATTTATGTTTTGTAAACTAAAGGTGAAAAGTGTTACCTGGAGTGCCATATCAAACTAACCTATTAATCCTTGTTCTTATATTTTAAAATTTCAACAAACAATTCATGACGAAGGCAAAGGCTTAAATGAAGAGCCAATTCTAGTAAATTTTACACCTCTTCATGTTATTGGAATTTAAAAATAATTCTTTTAGACTTGACAGACTTCATAAAATACTACGCCAAGATCGGCTACGAACTGTCTTCTGGCAATACTCAAATTCTCAAGGATAAAAACAACAGCGTTGGAATCGCTGATTTGGTAAGGAGCAGTTCTTTTTGGGAGAAAAAGTTTGACAAAGACTTCGTTTCAGGATTCCACGAGCGACTTCGCAGTGAGCCTCTACAAGTGGCTGATCAAAAATTATAGATTTAACCCTCGCTCCAGGAGTTTCCACAGGAGCGTTATTTGCTTTCCTTCCGGACAATGCATTAATATAGGAGATGTTGGTGTACATCCATAAGCTTGATTTTGTAAAGAACATTTCAATAAATGTCTGCTTGTTTATCTATAATTTACTTGTATATAATTAACTCAACGAATCACAGGTTCGGAAGGGATAGCTGGAAGATTGGTACGCTAAAGTTGTACAATGGGTGGCCTATCCCTCCAGGCGTTTGGGTCTGTAGTAACTTGTTTTAATATATTATAGTGACTGCTATACTATTTTTCCTTTTTTAACTTGAATTATGTAGTTTGAAATTCAATGTTATTTTCAGTAATAATAGGACGAGAGGTCAAAATATTGCCGACAATAATTTTTGCGATTCAGATACGAGTTTCTGCGGCGACGAAAATAACGACGAGTGCTTGCACGAGTCGTTATTTTCTAAAGCAACAAAAACGAAACAATCTGAAGAGCAAAAATTGTCTGCAATATTTCGACCTAGAGTTCTATTCGTCTTGACAATTTAACTTTTCATTAAAAAATAGTTACAGAAAAAATTGTCGCTGAAATAAAGCTCCTCGAATTATTGTCGCTGAAATAAAGCTTCTCGAATTATTGTTACTAAAATAATCGTTCGATTGGTAGTTTATTTTTAAATTGAAGAATGCCATTGGTTGACAATGACACCAGTTAAATTGCCTTATTAAGAACGATAGCGCCTTGAGACTCTTTTCAGGGTTGGTTCGATTATCTAGTTGCTTATTAATTGAAATTTTATTCTAATAATGACTTTATATTATTTAATGACGTGAACTGTCACCTTGTACGTCAAACAGTGCTCTACTAATATTTTTAATCAAATATGACAAATATAACTTCTATTCACCTCTTATTGACTCAATATTATACGGTAAGTATTGGATTATAGTTTATTACACTTTTTTTAATTGTTTTTTATTTATTATAGCTTCAATAGGACAAACTAAAAACCCACCTTGAACTGATCTTACTCTCCCTGCTTCAATGTCACCTCCAAGATAGTACTCTTCCTGATATCCACAGCCCGGATTCCCAGTCAGTCCTGCTGTGATGCACCGCTTACAGATGTCAACTTGTCAAACTCTTGGTTACTAGCAGGAATGGCCCCGTTCTACTTCACCAACGCTACTGTCAAGTTCCAGAGCTTCCCTCGTTTTGACGGCTTCACGGCAAGTTCGCTACTATCACAGATGATCCCTAATTAATATTCTTCTTCCTTAGCTCCTACTTTAGCAATCTCTGTCGTCAGTAACCAACAGAATCGCCTGTCTAGTCGTTCCTCTGCTATTCTCCGTTGATAGATCCACATGTCCTCAGCACTCCCCCAACATATCCAGCAATTAACAACTTTTTAACTAATGTAACTTCTTATCAATTGTATTATTTAAAATAAACCAATTCCATCCAAATCTTATTTTCTTCTTGCTTCTTCTGCTTGCTTGTATCTAGTTATAGAATCTTCCTAAATTTGTTAAAACCCTTTTTAAATGTATTTCAATAACTTACATTTTAAAAATTAGGGTAAAAGTTTTTATTAAAATCGAAAAATCATATCAAAAGTACATTTTATTTTCTGAATTGTTATTTTCTAATAATAATCATAACAAAATTTGCTTAGCTCCTATGTTACAATTATTCATGCCATCTATAAATTAAACTTATTTGAGTTTCACCTACTTGATCATATTATTTTAATAGAAATTACATTTGTCATTTGTGATATGAGCTTGAGCATGTATTTACTTTATCTTCTTACAACCCCTACAGAATACTCAAATGTTATCCCTATTATCTTAATTTACCTCAAATTTAAATTCTTTTAATGACTTTCACTCTAACAGCTAATTCCTTTTAAACTATTCTAAATTGATTGTATTGATCTCCCAAATTTTATGTTTTTAATATTTAATCTTCATTAGAGAACAGTTTGGCTGATCGTAATGTATCATAATAATATACATTTATTTCTTTCGTGTTATAGTATTTCCCACATTCTCAATACTATTAGTAGTAGTAGTAGTATTAAACAAAAGTAATATGTCGATTGTGATAGTGCACCCCGCATGATTAAAAGTTAATCTGGGAACATTGGCCGCGTGTGGGCTTAGTTTTAATTACACAGCAATAATTGTACTGACCTGGATAATGGATTTAGTAAAGAAATTACATGACTGGGTGGGGTATTAAAGAACTAGTGCAGCTGAAGCTGTACCATGGGTGGTCTAGGTTTGTAGTAACTTGGTGTCTAAATTGATGAATTAATGAAACAATTTCATTTTTGTCATTGTATTTTGTAGAATGTACATTAGCATTAGTAGCAACTTTATAAAAAAACAGAAAACTTAAAATTAAAGGGAAAAGTAACATGTGAGCACACAAAAATGAAATCAAGCTTGGCTTTGAAATATTTGTTGTATGAATAATAAGTTGGTGACACTGCAAGCTTCTGTCAAATTTGAAGTTGGCAGGTTAGATTTTGCGTCAGTCTGTATCAAAACTGACGCAAAACCTAACCTGATAATCTTAAATTTGACAAAAGCTTGCAGTGTCACCAACTTATTATTCATACAACAAATATTTCAAAGCCAAGCTTGATTTCATTTTCGTTTGCTCACATGTTATGTACAATGCTATAGAGCACCCCATATGATTATAATTTAATCTGGGAACATTTGCCACATGCTGATTGGTGACTATTAAATGCTCAGTTTTAATTACCCTAACTTTTACAAACTTCGCACAAAAGTTGGATGCATTAACTACCCAGCAATAATTGTACTGACCTGGATAACGCGTTCTACTAATAGTAGGTTTTCTGTTCTCTGTCGTTCAAGCAACATGGAAACTGCTGCCTCTGAGTTACCCTTAGGTGTCGCCAGGGACGGCGCTAAGTGGATTTTAATTTCAGCTAACATCATTCTAGGCAGCTTGGACTTGTGGCCCGAAAACAAGAATTTCAAATCGATTGTGACCATATTCAGCTTTACAAGCCTTATTGTAATCATGATCGGCCAAATTTATCACCTGTGCGAGCATGGATTGGACCTGGCTACGGGCTCCTTCATTTTCACATTGTTGATAGCTGCGATTGAGGTAAAGCGAAGATTTAATATTTCACCGCTATAAGCTTTGCGCCCTTTCAGGCAATGGTAAGACAAATTTTGTTGACTTACAACAGGGCAAGGATTTTCAAGTTGCTGAAGACTGTCTGCTATGACTTTTGGCCTACAAATATCGCAGATAAAAAAATTGCAGACAAGCTCAAGAAAACTAGTCGATTGATCGTGATCTATTGTTCGGCATACACCATTTCCGCCTTCTTATGCGTTGAGCAACTCCTGATGGTCCCCATGATTACCGGAAACCGAAACTTGCCTCTGCTCACTACATATCCCCTAGAATGGCAGAAGAGCCCCCTGTATGAGATTATGTACGTCTGGCAAGTCTTCATAGCCCAAACGACAGTTTTCACTATTTGCGGCTTCGATCTATTCATTGTAACCCTGATGTGGAGCTGCATTTCCCAATTTATGCTTCTTAGGAGTTACATTCAAAACAATTATGCAAGTGGCAATACGGCAAAAGGCAACATAAGGTTGCTAAAATGCATGATACACCACAGAAAGTTGCTTTGGTAAGGTAACTAAGGCAAATGCTGTGTTGAAATTAATAGAAATTCCAGGGCATGTCAAAAAATGGAAGAGATCTTCACTTACTTCATTTTGGTGCTATTCCTGATTAGTATTGGAACCACCTGTTTCTCCAGTTTCGTTGTGGTAAGTCGATATCCAGTTAATTGTATTTTTTCATGTTTACTTTGTAGACTGTGGTGCCGCAAGCAACGGGAAGTGCCCTGAGCTACTTTTTCGGCCACATTTCTCAACTGCTTATTTACTGCTACTTGGGGACCTTGCTGATCGAGGAGGTAAGGCGTTGTAAGCTGTCTATATCAATAAGCGTTTTGCAGGTTGTTTTATTATTTCTCTAGTTTCCAATCATGATTTTGGGGTTTGGTTACTTTATTCAATCATGTATTCCTCTCTTCCTCTTTTTGTGTTTTGTAATATCCATTTTCATAGTCTTTGTGGCAACTTGTGTTCTTCAATACGTTTATGAGTTTTTGCACCATATAACTTATATCTTCCTCGTCTTTTGTTAACACTACCTAATCCTTGGAAAAATGTTTGTAAGTGTTTCCATTATCGATCACTGTTACGCATGTCATTTTAGTGTATTTAATACCCTTTCATTCCATACGACCGAATGTTCCAAATGAGCATCTCTTTATATTTACTGCATGTTACGAACTATATGGCTTACGTCTCTCTTATATTCTGCTAAGACATAGGCGGGTTCAGAAACTTCCAAAGGGGAGCGGGGGGGGGGGGGGTTTAACTAATTTCTGTAGATTGAACAGTAAGGCTAAATTAATAGTTTACATAGGTAATGCCAACTATGGGATGGTACTGGGTAGATTTTCAGAATAAAAGAGGTAAAAAATAAAAAAATGATTTTTACTTTCTTTTACGATAAAGGAAGTATTGGAACTTTACATTTTTATTACATTTTTAATGTGTATTGATGTGAGATAGCTCATTTTCCAGTTAAATACTTCTAAAATGGGTTTCTTTTGTTTTTTTTAAATTTTTTTACACCCGGTATATTATTATATTTTTAAATTCAGCTTGAAATTTTAGAGAAAATTTGTCTCTTCAACTAACGCTCTATTTTGTACCGTTTTTGTAGAATTTGTAATTTTTCAAAATTTTTGACATATGCTTAAAGATTAAAAAGCAAATTGTTGGCTAATTGGCTAATTGTAAGATCACTGTAAAAAGAAGTTGTGTGAGTGTATCACACCAGATTTTTCTATAGTGCACCGCTATTTTAGCTATATAAGCTATACAATAATAACAAGGAAAGTAAACTTTACACTACTTAAAAGAAGGAACAATAAACCGTTCTAGCTATGCTAAAATGAAGGTAAACTATATACAGGGTCACGCAACGATTGAGGGGGGGGGGCGGTAAGATATTTCTAAAACTATGAGAGTTACATAAAAATTGTGTACGTTACTAAAATAGCTCAAAGAAGTGTGGAGAATCAAACTTACTTTTTTTAAATGAATTGCCCCATATTTAGGTAACTTGGAAGCTTTGCATTGAAATACTCATAATTTTATATCAAGTTGTATGGGTCTAATTGGAGATACATATCAACGATTTTAAGCAAAATGCTGAATTTCAGAAGGCTGCTGTAAGAGAAAAAAATTGAATGAACAAAAACGTTACCAAAAAGGTATGCTTTTCGTGAACTACCTTTCCAGTGGAGAATGGCGGTTCTGGGTATTACTGATATACATGGTGCTGAACATTAGCAAATTTAATAATTTCGGTTTGTTTTTCAAATGGAAGTTTCTGTATAAATTTTTGAAAAGCGCTTTTAATGAGGTTTTTTTGATATGTTGCTGCATACCTGCAAATTTAACAGTTTTTCATAAAAATCAACGATTTGAGCCACTTAACATGCTTCAGTTCAAGAAAAACCTACAAAAAACTCCTTGTTTTATATACGAATAGACAAATCAAGTATAATTATCCAAATAACTAATATTAAAACGTATTTTAATTACCATGTGTATTTTTTCCGAGAAAGGAAATACGCAATATTTTTTTTTCTTTAAATTAGGAAGACTCTCAAGAAGTCTATCAGTGCTGTCCCCATTATTAGCGGGAATAGAAGTGGATGCAGTTTCAGTTTCTCTGGAATTTGTTGACAAATCATTTGCGTTTTCTGCATTTTGAATCTTTACTGTCTTATCCTGATTGAGATCAAAGGCAGTGGTTTTTGGTTTTTGTATCTAATGTCTAATGTTTTTTTTTGTTTTTAGAAGGTGGCGCTATTCTAAACAATTACATAAAACAAAGAGAATACATTTGAAATAACAATTTATAACACCAATTAAGGAATGCCTTATTTTGTGTAACGCTTGGGATTTCTGTATAAATGTGAATTACCTGAAAATCAAGCATGTACGTTTTCGCTTTCCCGTGAAATGTTATAAATTAAACATTGTTTTTGACTGACTAGTTGTACAATTTACAACAAACAATGAAAACATTATATTACTAGCAAAATTTAAAAATAAATCGATAAGTACTATGCACCAGGTGCAGTTCATTGTTTTGTCTAGTAGAGACTGGTATACACTAGACAGGTTACAGAATCAACATCGACCAGCGACGAAAACCCCACCAACGCTGTCGATTGAGGGCAAATTTGCTCCTATTGGAATTAAAAGAAAATGAAGAATGTTGAAAATGCATTCGGCAAACTTTAAATTACGTAGTCAACTTTTTATCCGATTACATTTTTGAACAGGACCAAGGGGGTGTCAATTGACCCCATTGATACCCCCTTGGATCCGCCAGTGTGCTAAGATCGACTTGCTATCGACAAAAATAAGTTAGTAGATGTCTTGAAATGCATAACTGTTCTATTGGACTTTATAATCCATGCGTTTAAGTATATCTTGAAGATAGTGAAGATATACAGCATAATTGTCTTAACTTTGTTTTACTGACATTTTTACCAGATGTGGTAGTATTTCTTTTAACCCAACTAGAACTCATGTTGTTCCTTGTAACCCTGCAGAGGTAAAAACTTTTTAATTTGTAGAGCACCGCCTTATCTGACGCAGTTTTCCATTGTGGCTGGCATTTTGCCAACTTGACGCCGGAATTGAAAAGCTCTTTGTTGATGCTGATGATGAAAGCCCAAAAAGGGCAGCGTCTGACGGCTGGAGGATTCGCCATCCTTAATCTGGACAGCTTTAGGAGGGTATTATAGAAACTTTTTGAGAATGCTCCAGTTTTTAATTCTTGGTTTCAGGTTGTCAAGCTCTCGTTTTCAGTGTATACGCTTCTGAACTCCATGATGGAAAGAACAGGGCGTAGAAACTAGTTTAGTTGAGAAAATTATATTATTTACACTTATGTTAGCTAGTTTGCTAAAAAGATACAAAGGATAGAATAGACACAGGCAAAAAGGAAATCCGAATCCGAAAGTTTCTGCAATGCACGGTCACGTTTTAGGCAGATTTTTGAAATATGCTACACGATTATCAGTCTATTTATTTAGATATAAAACTTAATATCTTAATAGTATAGTAAGTTGCTGAGGTGGTTAATGTATAGTATAGTAGTAGTACGTTTCAAATAAATATTTAAATATTGAGTATTTCATTCTTAACCAACTGCGACCATCGCAATTTTAGTTTAATTTTTATAAATAACTCAACCAAGCTACACATTATTCAAAAATATAAAAACTATTATTCCAGCTGTATAGATTGAACATTATTTATTTAATATATAAAAAGACCCAAAAGACACCATTATCTAATCAACTTCAATCCTTTGCTATTAGTTACTCTCTAAATCTCTTTTTATAATTTCTCGACTACGTACATGTAAAACGCTGTTGGCAGAGACTCAAAGTTAGAGCAGCACTTGTCACCCAGCCTTCATCATGAAAAGCGAACAAAAGCACCTCGTCTCATCACCTATGTGCCGTACCACCTGACAAAGATGAAGTAAAGTGGATAATAGTGGTAAGCAAAGTCGTTCTGGAAACTTTAAACCTGTGGTCCAACCATTAAGACAAGATTACTGTCGTTAGCAACCTGTTCTTCGTATCCATCTTCCTCATTTGAGCCCAGGTTGCTTATATCGTGGATAAATCACACTGTGAGTTTGACCGCTGGCACCATATAAGGGATCGTCTCCTCAGAAGTACGTATGGAGGGATTTATTTACAAACGATTTTGCTCAATTCTAGCTCGTAGGGTGACGAATTTTCAGCGTCCTATTGGCGAAGAAGGTCTTGAAAATTGACTACGATTTTTTGACGTTGGAAGAGCTGCAGAAGCAGGTTTAAACTGGTAGCAGAATTGTGGCAGCGGGTTCAACCTTCGAGACGCGTTCAGCTATCTGGTGGACCAATACGTGCGTCTTTTCCCCCTATCCTTCCAAACAATGCCTTTAAACTCGAAATTTTGGTTTTCGTTCGAGCAGAGTTTCTATTACGAGCTGCTGTACGTATGGGAATGCGTCATGTGTGTGGATATAATCGCCATCGTCTGCAGCTTCGAGTTCTTCCTGGCCCTAATCTGGATTTGCATTGCTCAGTTTAAACTTCTGAAAGCCTTCCTGGAGAAGCAGTTCGAGAAAAGAACCAGGATTCAGGTTTACGGGAATGATAATAAGTTGGAAGCTATGAAACGACATAATGAGTTATCCGATAGGTGACAGGAGAGGTTTATGTAGGGATTTGTTAATTTCCAGAACTTGCAAGGAAATAGAAGGTATTTCTCGGTTTTCGTTTAATACTGTACGCAGGAATCGTGTGTACTGTGTGCATATACATGTTGATTGTGGTAAGATCCCTAATTTCAACGTAGTTACAGATATTTAAGTAAACTGTATTGCAGATCGTTCTCCAGGAGCAAGTCTCCAAGCTTACTGCTTATTTTTGTGGATACATAATGCAAATCTCTCTTTATTGATACCCGAGAGATGAGCTAAATATGGCTGTATTTTAGTCTGTTTAACTTGTATTTTACTGAGTTTTAGTGCTGATCAAACTTCAAACTTTATTTATAATGAAATAATAATAATAATAATAATGGTGAAGCACTGTAGTGGCCTGTGCTCATGGCACTACATAGTAACTGGTTGGTATGGTTATGATTAGTTTTATTTATACAAATGTAAAAACACAAAGCATTAAAATCATTCTCCAAACGATACGTTTTATTTCTAAATATTAATGTAAGGGCATGATATTCTATACTCATACCATTGCCCCCTTATAGTTGGTGACCCCATGACGCTGAAACGTCACTTCCAAAACTCCTTCTACCAGCCAGTCAACTGACCCCTACACTTCACAACTACAGGTTCGTGTTACAATTTGGTTCCACTTCGGTTCAAGCCTTTCTCGGTGGCCCAGGAACACATCGTTTTGGAGCATTGCTTGTTCGCGGGCTCTACACAGTTCGACACGACTGCTTCGCCCTTCGAGCAAATGCTCCTACGAACTTTAACGTTTCTTACACTCGAAGAAGGAGCCCTACCAGGAACACATCGTTCTGGGGCATCGCTTGTTCGCGGTCTCTACACAGTTCGACACCAACGCTTCGCCCTCCGAGCAAATGCTCCTACGAACTTTAACGTTTCCTGCACTCGAAGAAAGAACCCTGCCATTACAAAGCTTCTTCCCGTTCCTCGACACCTGGACCTCAAGCTTCGCCCTTCGACCGTCCCATTGTGATACTTTTTCGAACCATTGGCCTTCACCTCATATGTCAATGTCAAAATCCAAAATTTTGCTTAGGGGCGAGGGGGGGGGGCAATGTAGTGGCCTGTGCTCATGGCACTACATAGTAACTGGTTGGTATGGTTATGATTAGTTTTATTTATACAAATGTAAAAACACAACGCATTAAAATCATTCTCCAAACGATACGTTTTATTTATTAATGTAAGGGCATGGTATTCTATACTCATACCATTGCCCCCTTACAGCACCAACACTCTATGAAGGAGCTTGGCGTGCAAGGCGAAAGATCAGGTATTTTCAAAGACTTGTTCATAATAGAGCGTGTATATTAAATGGTCTGACTACATCATTACATATGTGTCTAAATCTTGTAAGTGGGTGCTGTTTCCGTTGCACTTTACAATAAAGCATCAGAACAGAATCTAATAGTATAATGTGTTGCCTAACTTTAAGGAATCTATAATACATTGCTAAATGTAATTTAAATCATTTTCAGACAAAATGAGATAGTAATCATCCTTGATTTTAGTAAAAATAGTTAGTGATCGTCGGGACCTTTAAACTTTAAATAATAAAAAATATAAAAGTTTAATTCTAGTCTTCTTATTCTTGTGTCTTATCTTTCAAGGACATCGGCTATCACTTTGGTAATTTAGGAGTACTGCAGAAGATTTGTCGAACATGAGATGCTGTAGTAAAGTCGATACCACAGAAAATGAGTCCTGACAAACTTTAAAATGTTTATACAAATTAGTAACCAAAAGTGCCATTTATATGCGACAAGACTCACGGAACTGGTAACTAATTTTATCTTAATCGGTGTTGTTATAGACTCTTAACCAAATTTATTTTAGTATTTTTAAGAGCTTCATTACCGCATTATTTTTAATAAAAAGAAAATAAATCGAACCAGAGTTTATTGATGAAGATAAAATATTGAACAATACAAGTTTGATTATGAACTTCTTAACGGAACTCGTATGATTATCGCAAAACTCGGCTCACCGGCTCGTTATGGCAAACAGACTCGTTTGGTTAAGATTCTCATAATCAAACTTGTATCGTTAATATCTATTAGTATTTTAAAATCTCTAAAGAATTTGATGTATTAAAAATGGATTTAATGCAAACTCTAAATGATTTAAAGTATCCAAAGTCAGAACATAAAGAATCATTGACAACTGGAAAAACTCACACAAAAAAACTGAAAGTTGTATTGATAATGTAGTGTGGTTAAAAGCTTTAGAAAGTACCTATTAATAATGTATTCAAACTGTAAGAACATACAGTTATAACAGTTCAATTAAAGTTTTTGAAATACGGCATAATTTATAATTGATTTGTAAACTTTTAAAATTAATGAAACACTTGGTTGGTTTAATAAAATATTGCGATGAACATAATTTAAGCCAATACAATTATCAGAGGAATTAATAGTAATTCAAGCATTCCAAATATTATTTTAAAAATGTGCCATAAATGTGCTAATTTGAATTTTCAATTGTATAAAATAGTACAGGCCTTGAAATAAATTGAATTTGTAAAAACGTAGTAACAATAGCGTTATTCTTGACTTGAATATAAACTTTTAATCCAAGCAGGCTTTAACTTTATAATTGGCTTACCCACAAAAATTAATTTAAAGATTAATAAATACCAATTTTTCAATTATAAATAGTGTTTCAACTTAGTACAGCGCCTTTGATAGGCTGCAGAAGATTTTGTATTAATTGCTAGGATCTCTGCAGAGAGTAAAAGTGTTCAACTGTGCTTCGAGCGTAGTGGTGATTTTCGGTGGCTGATTTTGAGGTCCTAGTGAGATTAGTTGGAGCCCTGGAAGCTGGAGGTAGGCAGCAACTTTATTGGAAAGCAGCGGAGCCCTAGGTGTAGGGCCTAGACCTGAGTTGAAATCTAAGAGCTGCAGGCAGATGGCGAGACATCGGCGATTTTTATGGCAAGCTAACGGACTATAAGGTCAGAAATTTGTTGCAAAGCAGTGCATTTTCTGTGGCGTCTTTTTTGTGCATTTCCGGTCGTAGCGTTCCTTGAGTGTTTTGTTAAAGTGGCGTCTGTTTACTTACGCTTTTTTACCACTTAGGCAGCGCATCTTACTTAATAATCGACGTAATTGTTAAAATCTTAAGCCAACCTGTTTTGTTAAATGTGCGGTTAGATTGCCACAGTTGACATTTGAGTTTAGTTCCCATTAGTTTAAAACTCTTGTATTGTAATAATTCCAGTATAAAGAACAAGAATAATTTATGTCAAAAACCAATATATTAGAAAATAACTATACAAATCAAAATAATATTTTATTAGAATGTACAGACCCAACCTATTTGAGATTAGAGTCATTAATTTAATTTAACAAATAAAAACAGAGCTACGTATATTCCGAACTCTGACATATGTTTCGGTTTTTCGACCATTCTCAAAGAGTTTTTTGGCTTACAATCACGTCTTACAAAAACGTTATGTCGCAAAATTTAGTCGCTGCTCCTGTGTCGATAATAAGGGTATTCACAATCTGTTTCCGTATTGGTAATAAATTTATTCGTCTATATGGTTTTTTTATTTTCAAAAAGTTTATTATGTTTCCTTTGTTGACATTGTGTAACACCTTCACCTGTATTGGGTTAAACAAGTGACCTGTACGTACACAATGTTACACAAAATCTGTACTTGCCTGATTATTTAACACTGTCACTTTATGATCTTGCATACGAAGCTTCATGCATCACCCACACTGTACTATGTATATAGTATCACACTCCCCACACTCAATTTGTTCAGAATTTCTGCCTTTTGTTTGTTGTTCACTAATGAGATACTCAAAGTGTTCTTATTCACTAGAATAATAGTTCTAATTTACCGATTTACTAATGTTTTTAGAATATGTATTACTAAACCAACTTCTTCTTTCTCTGAATACAGGAAAAACAGAAGAATTTTGACTAATACATTTTATGGTGTGGCTGGAGTAGGAATTTAGGATTCACATCCTGGGTATATTGCTATTTCGTTTCATACCGCTTTTCCTTGTTCCTACAAACTTCGGTTAAACAAGATCGAATAGATTAGATAGTTGCAAATTTTTCAGATAGTGTATCTTGAACTTTTACTTGGTCTGGTAAGGATATGCTTTCAGGATATGTGCAGAGAGAATATCTAAGCGAGTGCTTGAGGCAAGACTTGGAGGTACGCCGAGATTGAAATGGTTGGAAAGGTTGAAGAAATAGTGTATAAATGAATAGGGTGGATAGAGATAAAAAAATGGAAAAAATGGATCAAGGCAACAGTCCCCACGCTAAAGGCATAAAGGGAGCATGATACAGAAGAAGAAGAATTTTCACTTGATTGGTAGTGTTAGTAAAAACATAGAAGCCATGGAGCAGTTGAGGCGAACTGTCGCTCTTTCAACATCTTTATAAGTCCGCTTTGATGTAACAATGATTGTGCCGATCATCCAAGAATTTCTTTTATCAAATCGATGCAATAAAAAAACTGTATTGGAATGCATATTGAGCAACTAAAAACTGCGAACATTGCCACAAAACAAGCCAAGGGTGATGCTCATCATCAAATCAGCTATTGCAGAATCTGAACAACACATCCCAATCACATCAGCAAGACATTTTATTAAAGAATATTGGCAAGAGAAATGTTGAGACACTAATGTATTCGTCTAAAAGCTTAGACAAATATCTGCGCCCTAAAAATACATATTTTATTGTTGCATGCCTTTAGTGGATGCGACACAACACCTGCGCTATTTAAGAAAGGAAAACTGCAAAGTATAAAAATGTTTGAGAGCCATCCCGATTTGTACCAATCAGCTCAATTCTTTCAACTGGAAAGCTGTGCTTCAAATACATTGTTTGAAAATGGAATACGTGTTTTTTTAGTAATGTATAATGCTCTACAATTAGAACATAATATCGGCAATTTGAGGTACACACAATTCACCAAATCAACCAGACTTAGCAGACCGGTGCAATTATCTTCACTTTCACCTACAAGTGCTGCAGCTCGTCAGCATATCTATCGCGTTTACTTCCAGATTCAAACTTGGTTAGGCAAGGACTTACAACCTGAGGAATGAGGGTGGGTTTTACAGAACGAGGTTATGCAGCCGACAACAACATTATTGCGACCAGCACCCGACGAACTCTTGAATAGAATCTTCTGCAATTGCAAGAAAGGTTGGTGCGCGAACTGTGGATGTAGAATAATAGGGTTGCAATGCTTCACAGTTTGTCGCCAGTGCCACGGACAAGCATGCCTCAACGTTTCATCAATAACAAACGATTTTGATGGGAAAAGTGAATTCGTACCTGATGTCTTTGAGTTGTTATAGTCAACTGTGATGGAAAATGAAGATGACGTTATTGATCCGGAAATTGAATTTGAGCGACCAGAAGAAGAGGATGACGACCAACAAGAGGAATCGCGTAGCTTTTGATATCATTTTCTAGGAGATTGTGCAATTTATTATTCGTTATATTTTATTTGCTACTTATAATGTATTTAATAGTATATTATTATACGAGCATTAATGGATGCTATTATTATACGACGATGGCGTTTAAATAACGAGCGAGCGAAGCGAGCGAGTTTTTTAAGCCATCTGAGTGTAATAATAGCTATTATGTGAGAGTGAAATACGTTATTTTATTTACAACTACTTTATTTTAACCTCCATTCTATAAAATTCTTGTATGCGATATCATAAGTTTTCTTCGACTTTTATGGGAGTAAATTTTGTGTAGCTTGTTTGGCGGCTTCGCGTACTTTAGGGGGAGTACAGCACAGTTCATCACTATTGTCGTTATCGTTTTCCATTTTAGGTTTTAGACTAAAGAAGTGACAATTATTATTTTCAAACTGACAGACTGATAACTGTCAACTCGAAAAAGCAGTCTATGGCTTGTTTGATTATATGCACATAAATCCGTATTAGCGATGTAATTATGGTGGTATCGATGCATTTATGGCGGTATCGATGTAATTATGAGACATAAACAACAGGCATTGTGATTTTAGTTAATAATATATATCATAATTGACAAATAATTACAAAATAACAACGGTATTGTTTAATAGTTGCAAATAATAGTAGATTATATTATGAGTGAGAGAAATGCATCATTATTTGCGAGTGAGAATTTTGAATCGCGAGTGCCCCAGCACGAGCGATACAATTTCTCACTAGCTTATAATGGCATTTCGCTCACGTGTGATATACGACGTTTTATCTTACAGTAGCAATTCGTATGCCTAAACAGTTTGAGCCGTCAGAATATGTCGCAAAATAGACAATAGATAGTTGCAGTAGCACCTATTACCATACATTATACAACTGATTTCAGTGACTAAAAGAAGTTTTATTCACTAGTGAGTATAAAATACATTATACAACTGTTTTCAGTGACTAAAATTAAGTTTTACTCACTAGTGAGTATAAAAATATTTTATACTCACTAGTGAATAAAATTTCATTTTAGTCACTGAAAACAGTTGTATAATGTATGGTAATAGCTGCTACTGTAAGATAAAATATTTAATCCAATAACTTACCATTTATATCATTTTACTTAAAATTATCTCATGAATTTATTCGTTACGAATAATAATTGTAAATATTTTTATAAATAAACAATTTTATAACTTTATTAATAATGATAGTAATCTTTTTATTCTCTAATTAACTATGTACAGTGTACTATGCATCTGGCTCCGCAGTTTCTATAGTGTTATATTATAAACGGATGTGCGCTTCTCTCTCGCTTCGCTACATATCGTAAATGATTAGTCATACGAAAAAATGCATATAATCAAACTTGTAGAGAATTGTATTCTCTACAACTTTTGTAATAACCTTTAACAACATATGATGCATAGGAAGTGAGATATTTTCAAAAAACGCGATTTTGTGACCTTTGATCTTTGATATTTTGACTAGCGGACACGAGATCTTACGAGATTCTTCAGTCCGTCTTTAGAACGTCAAAACAAGGTCTATGCAAATTTTCAGCTTTCTGACTTTTATTCCGAGGTGTAGCCTTTATTTCGCTTTATTTAACTGGGCTATTTTCTGTGATTCAAGAATTTCCTCATATTCTTTATGAAACCATTATTTTCTTTTCCCACTCGTTCTTGGTCTCAAAATTTTGTAGGCGGCTTGTGGTACTACTTCTTTTATTATGTGCAGTCAGCTTCTATTTCAGTCGATTCGTTATTGGTCTCCATTTGTTTGTCCATTTTCTGTCTAAGTGGTACTTTTTGTTCTTAATTTTTTAGGGCCTTTCTATCCGATATTTTCCTTCCAGTTTGTTACACGATAAACCGACATAAATCGAAAAAATACAAGGATCGGTTGCCCCAACTTACAATGATTGCCGACTAAGCTTCAGTGGGAGGGAGTGCTGTTACGAAAATATTAATTAGAGCAACGAAATGTTAATCTGAATAAAAATATTAATTGCTTTAGACGCCACAGCTTTTTAAATCGGGAACTAAACGTGGAAATGTAAACTTTCTTTAAAAGTTGTCTGCAGTGCTCGACGTCAGTCAGCGAACAGCTTCGGTAAACCTACCTTTACTTGAATTCCTTGCAGCTCTCTAAATTGCTTTATAAAATAGAGTCACATCACAAACTACAAATTCGCATGCAACGTCGTATATGTAATAAAGAAAAGCACAACTAATTTAAAATTAAATGTATGGACATGAAAATATGTACGTAAAAATTTGACATTAATTGAATAAAATGGAAGGGCTTAGCATCCTTAAATATGCAACTATTAAACTAATTACAGATGGTAAATCTTGACGACAATTAGTAAAAACTGACTTTACGACGGTATCAACTATTCAAATTCTTAATTAATTAATTGACATAAACTACGTTACGTAAAAAAGGCGCACTTCGTCAAATAAATGACCACTTTACTGCACATTATACGCTTTAAAATTACAATAAAAAATACAGTACCGTTTAGGGGTTCAGTAGCCATTGCTGAACGTCCAAGGAATTTTCTGACTCTGTCGGCGCACACAGCGTGTGTAGACAAAATGGTACGAGGCCTTCTATGACAAGGATTGTCGTCTGCCACAGGTCCGCACATTATTAATTCCCAGAGGGTGACTTGAAAACGCCGACGACAACTTTGCAGTTTTCCAACAGACACAACTTCTTAGGAAAAGGGTTAGTTCCGGTGAGAACATAGAGAAAATTTGCTAAATGCGTAAATTGAAATCTGTAAAAATTCTCTGGTATGGATTCTACGGTTATCGTATTTTCTTAACGTCCCTCATATGGCTTACATATCGGCAAAAAGGGCACACACACACGCAATGGCTTAAAGGCACAAAGACCACGGTTTCGGAATACGCACAATTGATTTTAACTTCTTCAAAGGCACCCCAGCGGCGCGAGGCAGCCGGCACTTATTTAAAATTGCTGTCAATTTTTGTAAGGCGGTAGCGTGAACGAATCGAAACGCCCGAAAATTTCTAACGGCGTGGACGCGTCACTCTCTCATATATTCAGATTCAGTTTCCCTGTTTCAATAAATTCTACCAAATTGGTGAACGTGCGATCCATTACGAGGTGGCTAGACAAGCTGAAACATGTTCGTAAGATAGGGACAAATAGGCGCCAGCTAAATGAATTTAAAACGCTACCTCTATCGACCGCTTTAGGTTTAGACAAACAATCGAAACACTCAAAGAAAATTATACAATTGGGGCAATAAGACATAAAGTTTTATATCTACATAATTCTACAGCTAAACGACGGGTGAAGCCAAAAAGATGTTACTAGGGGTTTGAAATCTTATGAAATTTAGCACAAATGAACTTAAAAGAGCGGAAAGCGTCGGTACTTAAAATGAAAGGTGCGGGAAGTTCGAAACGTAATTAAATCGTCAAGTTGTTCTAACAATCAAGTTTGCTTTCATGCTTGTTTTTTCTTTAGGTTTTCTATACTTGCTTTAAAGTCCTTTACTGGACTTCTTCTCTAAATTCATTGTTTGTGTTTTTTTATAGTTAGTTAACCTCTGGCTGATATTAATTCCCAATTGTAATTCCTGTTTATGCTCCAATTATTAAATTATTTTTTAAATTCTTTATTAACTACTCTATGTGTATTTTGAGCTGTTGTTCGTTTTGCTGCACCTCTGTTTTATTTCTTGTATATTTTGTGTATTCTTTTTTTCTCACTCTCAGCCATTCTGCACTCGACTTGTTTCTTCCATTTAACATTATTGCATATTTAAAGTTTTCACTAATCCGTCTTCTCTTTTCTTTTAAATTGTATTTTTATTGTTAATTATTTAATAAAGTATATAATTTTATTATAATTTTATTAATATAATTTTATTCAATTGTAAATTACATCAATTCAGGTTTCAATATTAAAATTTACAAAAAGTTATTAATTACATTAATCTGTTCGCCTGGGAAGTCTTCATAGTCCAATTGACAGTTATTATCATTTGCGGCTTTGATCTATTTCTTGTAACCCTGATCTAGACCTGAATTTTGCAATTTCTATTTTCAGAAGTTACATTCAAAACAAGTATGATAGTGCTAATACGGCAAAAGTGCACAATTCAACATGGAAAGTTTCTTTGGTGAGGTAACTAATCCAAATGCTGAGTTGAAACAAAAGTAAATTGCAGAGCATGCCGAGAAATGGAAGAGATCTTCAACTACTTTATTTTGGTGCTGTTCCTAATCAATATTGGAACCATCTGTTTCTCCAATTTCGTTGTGATTAGTTTGATTGCAGGGAACTGCATCTTTTCATGTCCACTTTGCAGACTGTGGTGCCGTAAGCAATGGGGACTGCCATGATCTAGTTTTTCCGCCACACATCCCAGCTGCTTATATACTGCTATTTGTACCCCTTGGTGATCGGGAGGTAAAGCTTCTAAGCTATCCATATTTATGAGCGCTTGCAGTTTGCCTTATTATTTATTTGTCTCCTTTGCCTTCAATAGATTAAGTTACTTTATCCAATCATGTATTTCCTTCTTCCACTTTTTGTGTTCTGTAATCTGTAATATCCATTTCCATAGTCTTTATGGAAGCTTCTACCTTATGTTTATGAGTTTTCGCACCAAATACTTCCTCATTCCCATCTTCAGTTAACACGAGCTGACCACTGAAAAAAAAGATTGTAACAGTTTTAATTATCGATTAGGATACCCAAGGCGTTTTTAAGTCTATTGTATACCCTTTCGTTCCACACTTTTATTTGCTCCAGGATACGAGAACAATATGGCTCGTAACTTTCTATCTTCTGCTAAAGTCGACTTGGCATCGACAAAAATTGAGTCAATAGATGTTTTCATTTGTATAACCATTCTATTGAAGTACGGAATGCATGCTTATTATTCCGATTTTAAGTATACCTTGAGCATGGTTGAATATATACAGCATCATTGACTTAATTTCTTATCAACGACAAGTTTACCAGATGTGGTAGCATTTATTTCAATTCCTGATGCTCGCTGTAATCTTTCAAAAGTACACACATTATTTAAACTGTAGAGCTTCGCTTTATTGGATTTATTCGAATTCAAAAGTTACTTGGTGATGTTGATGATGAGAGCCCAGAAAAGACAGCGTCTAATGGCTGGAAGATTCGTCATACTCAATTTGCACAGCTTCATAAAGGTATTACGGAAGCTTTGGGGAAGGCGCGAGTTCTTAATGCTTGTTGTCCAGCTCTCGTTTTCTGTTTATATGCCTCTGAACTCCATGATGAAAAGAACGGAGCATATGAACTAGTTTTGATGGGGAACATTATAGTAAATATACTTACGCTAACTAGTTTTCTTAGAAACTGAATTAAGTTTATTCCGAAAGACAAATTCTAATCCGAATGTTTCTGGGAAACAGTCAGTTTTAGATTTTTGAAATATGCTGTGCAGTTATCAGTTTATGTATTTAGATATAAAACCTAATATTTTATTAGTATAGTAGCTTGCTGAGATGGCGTAGTATAGTGTATAATGTATAGTATAGCAATAGTAAGTTACTGGAGTTTTTCATTCTTAACTAACTGTAACCTTGATTAATGTAGTTTAACTTCTATAAATAACTTTACCAAGCCACATAGCATCCTAGATACCCATATTTAGACTTTTAATTAGTGCCTGTATAATACAGCAATAAAAACTATTATTCCAGCGGCATAGATTTAACACGGTTTATTTAATATGTAAAGAGAGCGATCAAAAAACACCATCACCTCATTTACTTGAAACCTTCCCTATTAATTACTCTCTACAGCTCATTTATAATTTCTTGGCCACGTACATGTAAAACACTGTTGGAAGAGCATCAAAGTTCGAGGGGCACTTATCGCCCAGCCGTCATCATGGAAGGCGATCAAAAGCACCTCGCCTCATCATTCAGGTTCGGGAACATTAAGCCGACGCCGTATCACCTGATAAAAGATGCCGTAAAGTGGATGATAGTGGTAAACAAAGTCGTTATGGAAACTTTGGGCCTATGGCCCGACCATCAGGACAAGACCACGGCCGTTATCAACTTGTTCTTTATACTCAGCTACCTTTTCCTCATGGGGGCTCAAGTTGCTTACGTCCTGGATAAAGACACAAGTGTGGGTTCGGCTGCTGACACTATGGAAGGGATAATTTCCTCAGGAGAAGTACGTGTCTAGGGACTTATTTACAAAACTAATTCGCTCAATTGTAGGCTGTGGGGCGACGGATTTTCAGCGTCATATTGGCAAAGAAGGTCTCAAAGATTCTTTCGACAATCTACTACGATTTTTGGCCGTCGGACATTGCAGGAGAGGAGACGCAGAGAGAGCTCCAAACTGGGAGCAGAATTGTGGCAGCCGCTTCAGCCATCGAGACTCTTCCGGCTATCTTGTGGGCCAACGCGTGCGCTCTTTTTCCCCTGTCCTTCCACACAATGCCTTTAAGCTCGAAATTCTGGTTTCCATTTCAGCAGAGCCCCTTCTACGAGCTGCTGTACGTGTGGGAATGCGTCATGTGCGTGGACATAATCTCCATCGTGTGCAGCTTCGACTTCTTCTTCCTAACCCTAATCTGGAACTGCATTGCTCAGTTCAAACTGCTGAAGGCATTTTTGGAGAAGCGTTTTGAGGAAATAATCAAGTTTCAGGTTTACGATAACGCTAAAACGTCGGAAGCTATGAAATTGGTTTTGGTCTGCTTCCGACGACATAATGAGTTGATACGGTAGGTGGCGAACCAAGCTGTTTAATGTGTGGGTAACGTTTGTTCATTTGCAGAACTTGCAAGGAACTAGAGGATATGCTGACGGTTTTCGTTTTGATACTGTACGCAGGAACCGTGTGTACTATGTGCATATCTACGTTGCTTGTGGTGAGATGCTTAATTTCAACATAGGTTCACATCTTCAAGTAAGCTGTATTTCAGACCGTTATCAAAGAGCAAGTCCCAAAAGCGACTGCCTATTTCTGTGGACACATAATGCAAATCTTCCTTTATTGTTACGCTGGGAATGAGCTAATTATTGAGGTATTCCAGTTTGTTTAATTTGTGTTTAACTGAGGTTTTAAACTTTATTTAGGTATTTTCAAGACATGTTCATACTATAGTGTATATTAAACGAATTGGCCATGTCATTATATGTGCCGAATCTTTGTAATTGGGTGCTATCTTCCGTTGTACTTTGCAGTAGAGCATCAGGACATAATCTAAAAGTCTAAGGTGTTGCCTAACTTGAAGGTTTCTATAATACATTTTTAAATGAGATTTATATTTGAATATTTTTTAAAGGATCAAATAATGACGATGCTTGTTCGAAAAGAAAATTTCTCTAAATAAAATACAGTTCTCTAAACATCGGTTACTGCTTTTATATGGGTGTCGGTAATTATAAAAATAGAGATGTAAATACATTTAATGCAAAAGGAGAGCATCATCGCCGATTTCAGTAAAACTAGTTAGCGATCGTCGGAACTTTTCAATACAAAATAAGGCAAACTTCGAATAATAAAATACCGGGTGTTTTATAACTTACGGAGGAGACTGAAAGGGTAGCTTGAGGGAACCAAAATAAAATTATTTTCTTAATAAAGTTCTGACCAAAACCTAATAACATAAAAATAACAGCATTTTAAGGTTCTTGTATATTAATGCCCACTTATTGAACACCGTTGGTTTCCGTAGAAACATATTTCTTACAACACCTAATAATTTGCTGCTAAGTTAGTTTAGTTTGAAATTCTACAGAAAACACACAGTAAAAATAAGATACCTTTTCAAATAAAGCAAACGTTATTTTATAAATTATAATTTTATTATTAAATAAGCTACAACCAAATTCAGCATGACAAAAACATTCGTATTAGGTGTTCAACCCACATTTGCGCTCGGCGAACCCAGTTGCCCGATACCCTTGAAAATTGTTGGCGTAATTGTTCTGTTGTAGCGTTGATGCGACGGCGCAATTCGTTGATTGTATCAACTTCGGTGTCATATACCAATTCTTTTATGAGAAAAAGTTTACTGGGTTGAGATCTGCACTGCGTGCGGGTTATGAAAGGTATCCATCCTGATCGATACACCACTGCGGAATGATGATGTAGAGGTAATCTCGCACAGAATGACTAAAATGTGAAGCACAGCCGTTATGCATAAACCACATGGTACGGCGTACATCCAAGGGAACAGCTTCGAGAAGCTGTTCCAGAACTTCTTGTAAAAACTCCAAATAAGGATGGCCATTAAGACCTGCTGGTAATTTTTAAGACCCTATTAAGGTGTTGCTTAAAATATCAGCCCACAGTTTCCAACTAAAACGCTGATGAAAGCTACCCTGGCGAATCGCGTGAGGATTTTTATCAGTCCATATTTGAGAATTGTGGAAGTTGAGAACACCATTCCTAGTAAAACAGCATTCACCTTTCACCAGTACGTGTATTGCAAATTCTGCTTTCCTATTAGTGCAATTTATCAGCCATTCGCAAAACTGCTGCCGCAGTAAAAGTAAGCCCTTGCACCTTTTGCAATTGATAGGGGATATGGGATGGAGAAACTCCAACTTGGTGGGAAATTTGGTCTGTACTTGTAGTTGGGATCATTTCTAAAAATTCTTCTTCCACATTTACCCCGTGTTGATTTGATTTGGTTTGCCGCCAGTATGACCTTTCTTCGGTTGGAAATTTTCAGTATCTCTTCCAAGTTGGACTACTCGAAGAAAAGTATTTTCAAAAGGCGTTTGACGATCTAGAAATCTTTCCGAATCGTCTTGCGCGTGCAGCGTTTTCTTCAGCAACTTCATGCATAATAATCATACCTATAAACCGTTTAATAGTTATTTTCCCGATAGGAGGCCATGTTAGGGTGATGAATTTCACCCTGTAAATATGCTGTCAGTCATTAACAAAAGTTAGGTTATGCCCATTTTATACAAAATGATAATTTTATGTTAATGTACAAAATGTGGTTGCCAGATTTGGTTTTGAATTTTTTGTGACCATTTTTTTAATGGCTAAGATAAATTTCATGAAAGACAACTTGCTGATTCTGAATACGTTTCATACTTTGTTGAGTAGGCAAAATGGTATAATGAAAGTCGTTTTTTAATTGTAATTATAAATTGTATACAAAAATACTTAAATATTACAATTTATGTATTTTTTTTAGTATAAATAAATAAAGCTTTTATATGCCACTTGAGGCCCATTGCATAACAATTTGTCTCCATTGTCCCTTTTTCATGATTTTATTTCTCCAGTCTTCTATTGCTTTCTTTGCTATGTCTTCCATTACTGCCTCCTTCCACCTATTCCTTGGTCGCTCTCTTCTTCTAGTTTCTTGCGCTCTTGCTCTACTATCTTAGTAGCTCTTCCATCTGGCATTCTCCATATATGCCTAAACCATCTTAACCTTTGAGCTTTAACGAAGTCTACTATACTTGGCTGCCCATATTTCTCTTGTACCTCTTCGTTTGTCTTCTCCAACCATCCTCCGTCCGAGTCCTTCCAAATATTTTAATTTCAAAATTGTCCCTCCCAATAATATTTCTAATATTCTTTCAGATAACTAAAACAGTACAAAGCCCAAAATTAAACCAACAGTTAAGTTTTATGCGTAAACTTACGTCCCAAATGTCACTAAGCTGGGAAAAGATTTCAGTTTTACTGAGGTCTAGCCTGTCGGCTTAATAATGCCTGTAGGCTTTTGTAATTTGTAGTTTTGTTTCACCATTAATGGCTTTCGGCATATTTGCTTTAGTATTACAATTTGTTGACAGATAGGTATCCATGACGCCAGTGTCCATAAATATTATGCCTTGGCAAACAAAGTACAAAAGGACTGGCAACATTGCACGTTTAACCTCAAAATGTCAAATTAGACACTTTCGTGAGCCTCCTGTACATAACAGCTGATTCTGACAAAGTGTCAGAAGGAGATTCTAGGGAGTTTTAATTTTATTAAACATAAAAACAAAATTCCATGTCTACCTACCGGGAAAATAACTACTATTGAACGGTTTATACATATTCTTCGTTACCGTGGTTAGCCATTTAAGTCGAATTAAACACTTAATAGCTGGCATATCTTAATTTTGACGTTTATAGTCATTAATGACATAAGACCGTTAGTAAGCAGCTAACAAACGAGGATAAAGTTCTGGTCGAAGCTAATGAATTTATCCGAGTTAGTTAGATGCGATAAAGGCCGTATGTCGTTGGATATTTTGCATAACACCTACAAAAATTTAAATTTTAGCTCAATTTAAATGAAAAACTTAAATAGTATTAGCAACGGGTGTTAGAAAACTCGTTTTATCAGAGTCACCTATAAAAAAAAAATTACGTTTGACAATACTGAAATGCATTGCTGCCGACACTGTAAGTCTACGTCAAATTCTATGTTAGCAGGTTAGGTTTTGCGTCAGGTTTGACACAGACTGGCGCAAAACCTAAGCTGCTAACATCGATTTTGACATAGACTTGCAGTGTCACCAACAATACATTTCAGTATTGCCAGTGTTGAAATGTTACTGTTGTGTTATTTTTTAACGATCTTAAATGTATAACAACCATGGCTGTTATGGGAAACTTTTCAGTCCGGTTGACAGTTTTGTTATTGACAAATAACAAGTAGGTGTTATGAAAAATGAATTAACACTCAAACAGATTTCTACTGCTACTTTTTAGTTAGTTATTATTAAATAGCCAGCGGTTCTCCATCAGAAAACACCAATTTTTAAGCTTTTAAAAGAAAAAATTAACTAGCTGTCATCTTTATGTTATTTAGCTTTTATTATTTTTTTAACTCAACATTGTTTAGTTAACTTTCAAATATCCCCTGCTTGAACTTAAAAAAACCTAAATTACTATCTCAGTTTTCGAAGAATGCTCTTTCATTTATTCCTCTTTAACTTGGTGTAATCTTCTTGGTTTATTAAAAAAATAACGTTATTTTGGCTCTACTAGGCTCTAGCTACCCTTTCAGTCTTCCCCGTACGTTATGAAACACCCTGCATATAAAAATTTAATTCTATTTTCCTTCTTCTCGTGTCATATCCTTCAAGGACATCGGCGATCACTCTGGTCCATTTTATTTTATCATATAGAAGGCAGCTAGGAGTAATTTGAGACCGGATCTGAGATTTTTCAATCAGAATATGCGTATTCTTTCTGGAATTTTTCTCCTTTCTACCTTTTTTTGAATAATCCCCTGTAGTAGTTTATGTCGTTGGCTATTCATAATATGGTAGAAGTGTTTGACTTTGCGTTCTTTTTTAGTGTTTATTATTTCTTTTTCTTTTCCTATTCTTTGTATTACTTCAATATCTGTAATGCGTCGTCCTCACGAACTTTTTAATATTCTTCTATAATATGGTGTTACATAAGACGTTTCGTAGTTCATTGACTGCACTCTTTGCTGCTATTTTATGTGAGCGATTACGCTTTTTATGACACATTATCCCAAGTACTGGGTGTTTAAAATTGTCTCTGATCGTAGTGGCCATGAAATTAGATGCATACAAATGGTAACCAGTACTATAAACACTTAAGGTTAGGTGTGCAACAAACGTAACATCATAAGTAGTGTTATTTATATAGATATGGTTCCTGTAGTCCCCTTTTAAACTTCATAAGGCTTTACAAGAAAAATTAAAGATAAGTGGATGTATTTACAGTGTTTAATAAAATTTTTAACAAATAAAATTTTCAGAAAAATGTTTTATTACAAATTAAAAAAGAGAAAAGTCTACAATAAATGTTGAAAGTGGTTTCCGTTTTTTGCAAGACACAATTGAACTCTTCTTTTATTTATTTTCCAAAAAAAAATCCAACATTTCTTAATTAATATTGTTATAACAGTTTCTAAATTCTTCCGCAAGTTTATTTACATTTTGAAATGTTCTTATAAATACACTATCTTTGAGGTAGCCAAAAATGAAAAAAAAAATACTGGCTGGGGACGGACGATTAATGAATGGACTAATAATTCGTTTTCCAAAAATCTGTCTCCAAAAAGGTAGATTTTCTTGGGTTGGAACCAACCATAATTCCTTTCATTTTCATCGAGTTGTTTAACGAAATTTTTTAGAATCTGTTCTCTATACCTCTGCCCATTAATGGTGTTGTTAAAGAATATTGGTCCAATTAACCTTCTTCTGGAAACCGCTATCCAAATACCTAATTTTTGGTGATGTAGTGGAGAATCTAAATATTCATGAGGGTTATAGGTGCTCCATAAGCGAAATTTTTGAGAATTTACATAATCTGACATGAGAAACCAGGCTTCGTCGGTGTAAAAAGTTAAATCTAACAGATTATTGTCAAAAATCTGTTCAAAGCAGTGGCAGTAATTAACACCTGCTTCAAAATATTGAGGTTGCAGCTGCTGATAAACGACAGCTTTATCGCAAGTGCTGAGGGAAACGTAAGATTGAAGTGCCAACTTCTACAGAGAAATATTTGGGTACTCTTCGATTCTTTCCCGAAGATCTTCTACAATTTCTTGAGCAACTTGTGGCCTACCTGAAGACTTGCCTCTTACAACGCTCCCAGTTTTCTGAAAGAGCTTAACAGTTTGTCTAATTTATGACGTAAGCAATTGTCGTCATAATGCTAATCCGGAAATCTAATACGAAATTGTTACAGGCAATCTAGCCTTGCCTGTAACAATGTATGTATGTCCAGACATCATCATTATCAACAATACCGTTTCTAAAATAATCTTTTATAATGAATTTATTCTGCTCAAGTTCCCTTTTTCAAAAACTGACTTATAGCCTACTTGACGTATTTTGACGTTAGTGCTAGTCCAGTTCCCAATTTTGAAGAGAACAAGCATATATGAAAGGTAATGCTATAACGCAGATTTATAAACACGTTGTATGCAGGTGCCTAAACTCTCTCCAATGGTGTTTCGTTTGCATAAATCTTCCCGTACATGTTTGCAATTTTCCGAAAATCTTCACTTTTGCTTTCTTAATGTTGGATCTCATTTCGTACTCTTTGTTGAGCCTTTCTACTTCATTCAGTAGTCTTTTTAAAGCTTTCACACCATCAGAGAGAAGCACCGTGTCATCGGCATATCTGATGTATGTGTAAGTCCAACAATCAGGGCCGTAACTAGGTATAGGCCGAGTAGGCCCCCGCCTACAGGCGCAAGCGGCAAGGGGCGCCAAAATTGCACTGAAAAAAAGAATTTTTTTCGTATTAATGGTACAAGTGGCCAATTTTACAAATAAATATTAACAATTTTAGTCCATACATTACATTGCCTTGTGCAATTTACAAAGGAAATGTTATATGTTCACCAGATGGTAACAGCGTTTATTTTACAGTTCTCACTTATATCAATCAAATTATTGGAATGATTAGCTTGTTAGCCCACCGCCTAGGTGGCCTTATTCTAATTATAAAAATGTTTCCATTTTTAAAACAATGTAATACAGCAGTGGCGACAAACTAACTTGAATTTTTAACCACCGTTGGAGCGGGTTCACTGTTATTACATATACATTCACTGCTTTGGACTCATCGCTGATACAGTCGTCCATTGCAACAATCAGCAGAACTCCACAGACCGATTTTGAGAACTTACTTGTTCCACTACTATGGTATTTTTCGCTACAATCACTTTCCCGGTAGAATTTGTTCAATTTAAAACACTTCTGCGACCCTATACGATGGTAGCTTTTATTTAAAAAAAAGATATATCGAATTTGGCCTGATGCAAGGCTTATACTACGTGCCGGCAGAAAAAATTGTTTTAAATATATTAATTATTACAAAAAAGTGTGACAGTGTGGCTGCGAATACATAACCTTATTCTACGTTCATATGTTACTACGCATAATAATATGTAATTATTTGTTTATATTGCATTATTTTAACATATGGATATGTCTTCACTAACTTGTACCACGCGCACCACATAGGTGGTCTTACTTTAATTAAAATAATTTTTGCATTTTTAAAATAAAAAAGTTACAAAAAAATGTTTTCAAGGTCTTTAATACGGTAAGAGCGCTGCAAGAAAAGCAACTTTTGCTAGATCAAATTATGGTCGAAATCTTCAAAATTCTCTACAAAATAGGTAAAAAAGACCTCAATGCTGCTAATAATACAGAAACAGTAAAGCGAATAACATTAATGTGGAAATTAAAAACAAAACATTGCAGCCAGTGGGATCAGTGTTCACTGATAAATGCATGTGCTTACCATATGTTTATATATAAGAATTTGTATAATGTTCTGCTGACTACATAATGATATGTGCTTTTTTAAATTAACATTGTTCTCTAATCTTGTTTTCTGTTCTCATTTTATTTGTGTTGTATTTTCTTATTTCAACTTTTAGTTGTTTATTTTTAAAATACTTGAATAAAAAATGTTGGATTTATTTTTGAATACCTACCTGTTTGTGGGAATACAATACATCATACATCCGGAGATAAATGTAGAAGTCATATAGTGTCACTAGTATTTTTTGTCACATATATCGTTTTGTACTTAAGGGCGCAAAAATGTTGGCTTGCCTACAATAAAAGTTTGACTAGTTACGGCCCTGCCAACAATCATACCTTTCAAAGGCTGGGCAAAACGTTCTTCCCAGTATATATTAAAAGAAGCGGTAAAAAGATGAACCCTTGACGTACACTCTTTTCATTGGATGTGATGTTTGCTAATCAATTTATACTACAGCTAGTTGTCGTCAGTATAAATTTGCAATGATTCTTGCGCTTTTGCTGTTAAAGTGGTAATAAATACATCATCGAAAGTCTATGAGACATGCAAACACATCACAATTAATATCTCTCTTGTTCCAAAGCTTCTCTGGAAACTGAATTGAGATTCACCTAACCTTTTCTTTAGTTTATTATAATTATATTCGACCATACAATACGCAGACAACATTTAAGGGCGAGATTAATGAAATTCATCGTTTGTTACTAGCAATTTTTCGCTAGCCACCTACCCGAAGTATGAGTAAAGAGGGCTCATAGAGCCACAACTGTATGAAACTGAACAGACCACCGGCCTAATGTAAGAGGAAAAAGAAGCATTTGTTTTGTTATTGTATGTGAATAAAATAAGATTTCCCCTGGCATTAAATAACCAGCATTGCAACATGATCTTTCGATATACAACTAATTGTATGGCATTTCATCGCAAATAATTGTTTTCCCATTTTTTATTTGTTAAATATCCCATTGTATTTCTTCTTTCGTAATAGGTAGGCCATTAATTCCAATCGACGGCATACCCATGGTGCCACGAATAGTTCAAGGTGCAATTTTGCTAGTAGTTTAAGAAGTTGCAAACCTTATTCTTGGAGAAATACGTGTAGAGAAAAACCGATCTTAAATGTATGGTTCCATAAAGGATTTCGCAAAGCAGGTAGAGGGTCGGAATTACTTGGTATTTGTTCTGTCTGTGAATGGAGCAGTAATGGAACATTTTCTACGTTTGCTTTAGAAGAGCAGGAAATACATACTATATTAAAATATCATTTCTTATAATTATGTTGTATAGTGGAGACTCCACTGTCCTTAGACCAAAATTCCATCTTAATCGTTGGTGACTTCTTCTCGCCTCTCTCGTTGATCTCGATTCTATATACACTGATGCTTTCAACAACAGTGTTATATATAAATTGTATATTTAGTTTCTCTCCAGATGTTATCGTTTCATTGGGAAAAATTCAACTTACTGACCTGCCTTGATATATTTCGTTAGAGATATCAGCATTGGAATTCCATTTTCTGTAAAAGTAAAACCCATGCATTTGAAGTGTTGGCATAATTTAACTTCTCTGTTTTCTAATTGTAGTTCTCTTCCGGATCCACCAACTACCAGATATTTGTTTTTTTTCTAACGGGTGTCCTAAAAGCTTCGGCACTGAAAGTAGTTCATAATTTGTAAATGCAGCTTTAAGTTTACTTGAAAATCAAATGTCAAGGTTGATATTTATGAATAAATATAGTTGCATTCATAAATTAGGAAATATTTTCAATGCCTATTCGATAACGAAAGCTTTGAGACACCGGTGATATATGTTAGGAATTCGCAGTTGCCGTTGCCTTCCTTCTTTTATTTAACTAGATTCTCCGTCTATCTACGTTCTCTTTGCCTTCATTTTCCATTGCTTCGTCCACTTCATTTCTCCACGATCTTCTCGACTTATTCTTCTTTTGATTCATCTATTCTGGCCTGTTCTTAGAACATACCCATACCACGTTAGTTGTTTCTCTCTATGCAATTCAAAGTGTATTTCTTGACATTCATTCTTATTGAGATTTCTTCGTTGTTGACTCGGCAACATCTTTTCCAAAACTCCATCTTCGTTGCTTTGACTTGTATTTTTCTTATTCACGACCCAATTATCAGCTACGCATGTCTTTACATTTTGCACCATAAAGTTATAAATATCTTTTTTTTAATTTATGGTAATGTTCTTCTCCCAAATAGTTGAATTTAGTTGTTTTATGCATGTTCGAGTTTGTATAAGTCTGTTTTTTATTTAGTGTTCTGTGGTTGCGTTTTTCGAAATTACGAATCTCAAGTATTTAAATTTATTAATTTCTTTTATTTGTAGGCTATCCTTTATTCCAACATTTTTTGTTTCTTTTTCTATTGTTGTTAGATATTCTGTTTTGATAAAGTGTCTTTCAAGTTGGGCCTTTATATATTTCCAAAACTATATACGCAAAACTCAGGGGTTCATCTTGTGCGATAACCAACAGGTTATTCGCAAAACTGATTGTTTGTCTTCACCGATACCCCCCCTCCCCCCCGCCTTTGTATTTCTTATTCCAATTTTTCAACGCTTGTTCCAGGAATACCTTATATAAAAAATTTCTATTTAATTGCACTGTCTTGTTATTGAATAATCTATAATGGACATTGCGGTTTTTTTTTGTTTGATATCATATGAAGTGTTTATGTGAGAACCATCTCTTTAGTATTTTCAGTGAATATTGGATATTGTTCAATAGAATAGTTTAACCACAGGACCTACAGTCAGATCGTTTCTTCTTTTGCCAGTCCGATAGTCACCTAGTAGTAAAAGTTCTTTCATTTTAGTAACATGATAAGACATTTCGGCAAAGTCGTCATAAAATGAACGTCTGTATTTGTTTCCAAGATAGTATAAATCGTTTGTTTTTAATTTAGGATAGACATGCCAAATTTGGCAACGCGTTGTAGGGATGACTGTAGCTTTTTGGACTGCTACATCTATTTACTTTGTCGATAACTTCATTTAATTTTTTATTGAGTGCTGGCTCGATCCCAATTCCTGTACCCGAAGGACCAGGATTCTCTATCGGAATTTATTCATTTAGCCGAAGGGTTCGGGTTTTAACACAGTCCGTAACGAGCATAGTCAAGGGTTACTACATGAATGTGGGAGTAGGACTTGTTGGCTGAGCTGCTCGATAAAAGTACCCGGTGGCTTTGCTCAAGATTGATAAGATAGTACCTATTCGGAATCTATGCCTGTCTTGAGATCAGTAAGTACTGTTGTGATCGTCACCTAGTTGGTTGTTAAGGTGACTCACGAAACAAGTTTATTACATTGATTCTGAAAACAAGACGCATTTTATTTCAATCTCTACAAATAATCGACATATTGTAAGCCATACACATCCTACTGCTCAATATCGTACAAATTGGTGACCCCGACGGCCCTATATCTTATAGTACCAACTGTTACAATCCCCTCTTTCATAAATAGAGTTTATTTAATAGTATATTACTTTAATTTTACTACGTAGACTTTTAGAATTTAGCAAATTTTTGAATAATTAAATGATTATTAATGTTAACATTTCTTTTGCTCCATGCACTGTAACTGTCCAGATCACCCTCGTTTATAAGACAATTTGTACTTTATTTAATAATATCTATGAAGTTAGGCAACGCATTATAGGATTATGATCGGTTTGCATTATGCTTTGCAATTTCTTTTAAATCTGGTGTATGGAATTCGTGATTCAAAATGTTTTCCTCTTTTCCAAATTGAATTTAACTCTCACTGATCGAAGCCACTTTATTCTTCTTATTTTTTATGCACCCACAGAAAGATGACCAATTTATTCCAGCTTTGAAACTATTTGGCACAGTAACATTCACTGTTCCCGGTAATTATTTGTTTTGCATATTGTATGCAAAATGATCCCACCATCTCGCAAAAGCCAAGTAGCTATGCTTTCCATGGAGAATAGAAACTATCCGGACGAACATAAAGTAGTTATTGACTTTTCAAAACAAGAAAAACACATTTAATAATTGTCTATATCAAGATATGGAAACTGGAAAAATTTCTTTATTATTATTTGTTACGGTATAAAATGCTCAGATCGACATTGATCAAGAGCACTGTCAAAAATCGGGTACAAACTATAGGGTTCGCCGGCTTTACAAAAAAAAGGACACAGATCTTAATGTGCTGGAGCAGATTTTGTTGCTCCGGTTACCTGCACTTAGGTCAGACGGGAAGGCGTGGTTCGAGAGTACAAAGAAAAACCGACGGCACTTACCCTAAAGCTTGCTTAAAAGAAATTGCCTAAGGACGCCACTCGTTTTGATAAATTAACAGCCCTCGTGACCCAAAACGAGAAATATCACAGGGCTCTACTGAAGATGTGCTGGGTTAGCTGCACGCTGCGAAGCGTCGTCCACTAGGTTCCCTCCAAGTCGGGCGGTCAGCACCAGGTGGCCTTAATGACTTACCGTATGACCACCTCCCTAAAGGGGCTCAAAAGAATTTACTGAAGTCAAAAACTGTATGGCTTTTCCACTAAAAGCACGTGTTCTAGCTTCACATTTGATTACACTTGGCATTTTGCCACATTAGGATTGAAGATCCACAGATTGCAGGTTTAAGTCAATTAAACAAACTAAGTGTGACTATATTATTGTTTAATGAATAAAAAATCGACACACACAAGGCCACAAGTTGGCCATAAGAAGGTAACATACACCCTAACTGAAAATTGTCGGGGCTCCCAAGCAAAAATTAACTTAATAACGAAGTACAATACACAAGTTATTTGACGAAATTAAATTCGCAGGCGCAAAGTCCTACAGCATGCGAGGCACAATAAACCTACAATTCGGTAGCACTTTCGCGACACATTAAATCAGGAAGCAAGACAAAAATACATTGGTAGATCCTACCTTTTATAGTTAGAACACCTACTGCGTTGACGATGACCAAAGGCTGGACCGGATCCTGGAGAAGCTTAGTGGCCGCCTGCAGCAATACAGCTCCCCAAAGGGTTGTTGAAGGGCTTTGCCAAAAGCCAAGCGGTGACTGCAGAAGGTCGAGGACTACGAAGATGGCTTCCACAAAGACCAAGGTTACGTCCCGCAGCGAACGTAGAACAGGATTGCCCAAAGGGGTTGAGCGAAGGCAGTGGCCAGCGGCCCGAAAGAGTGTTGAATTAATTCGAGGTGAAAACGGTAGTCCCCGGAAACGCAGAAAATACTTTGGGTTCGGCACGACGTGGTAGAATTTGCAAAAGCAGATATTTCCCACTCACTATGAGAAAATTACGTAGGCTTCATAAGGCGTCTTGGATTATCACTTAACGAGCTATCTGCTTCGAAGCCTGCAGCAGAACTTAAAACGCACGAAAAGCTTCCCTCCAGGGCCACTAACAGTGCAGCCCCGGAGGCAACACCAAACCATAAGCGTCTGCTGTACTCAAAGGCTGGCTACTTATTTCCCAAATTTCAAATGCACAGAGCTTAAAAACAACGTAACGAAAGAAAGTTTCGAGCTCCAAAATCAATAATTCCAAATGTATGGTCCAACAAGGGTTTATCAAACTTTATTTTTATTTCTCAAGGCTCAAAGCTTGGTGCAACTACACGCAGCCTGATGTCATAGCTGAACCAGCAAAATGAGCAAAGTTCCTGGAACCCCGGATAACAAAACACAAGATAAGGGTTCCAATGCACTACTATACCACGTATGGAAATTACCAACGCGGCTCCTAAAGAATACCAAGAAATATATTTGGGTTGTAAAATCGATGTTTAAATGTGTGACAACAAAGAATTCATTTGAGAGCTTAACTACATTAGGCAGAAAACAAATCGCCGAAGCTGCAATACAAAACGGTCTTGACCATCTAACAAAGAATAGCTTATCGCTGTAATTCGAAGATTTGAAACTAACCGGCACTGCTTGCCATAAACGACGTAGTCCCGAGAACTAATTTCAAGGGCAACAAAAGCGATGCACAGAATTTGGGGCGCTCATATACAATGTCAACAATACGAAATCAAAGAAGGAATTCACGGTCGCGAAATAAATATGCGAGACGCAAGCATTTCATCGCCCGTCGGAACAAATTCGAATATAACTAGTGCAGGGCCGAATCCAGTGAAATTTTAAATAGAATATTTTCAGCCCAAGCTCACTAATAACACCCTATAGTGGGATTAATGACAATAGAGACTTAACGAGGTCGAATATTCTAACATATTATCATATATAAAAATATGATAACATCAATACTATCGCACACAAACTCTTTATGGAAATGATAGTACGTACTATAAGTGATAAGCTAAACTAGTTACAACTGCTTGGGTAAACAAGATTTAAGCAATGATAGTATTTCAATTAATACAAAAGATAATGAATACAATCAACCTCTTATGATCGTCTCCATCATTTATGAAAGTACGTTCAATAGTAAAGGGTTAACCAGTGTTAAAAAAAAACAAGATAGCTCCTAAGTACATTTAGATCGTAGATCTTTATAGCAACGTAACGACCAGCAAAAATACTAAACAAATTATAAGAGGTATCAAACAAGGCTTTCTTAATTTATTTACCCCATGTCCAAGAGACCTTATTTAAGGTGTAACTTTAGGCATGAAAGTCAACATAAGCAGTGAATAGTTTCTTATCTAAGCTACTCCGATGCTATCGTGGACGATATACAAGAAAAAGTGGAATTACCTTATTAACCTCAGCATCAGAATCAGAATCAGGTTGGATTGATGATAACTTGGATAAAACGAAATTAGTAGTTATGTCGCCCATCCTATATATCGGTTGACTATAGGAAGTATGGTAAACAACCTTAGATAAACATATTCAGATCAGAGAAGAAGTACCACAATGTTTAAAAAAGTTTGAAATGTCTTTTTGCCAGCCATTACCGACGCAGTAAGACTTAGACTGTAACGAGCAGCATTACAAGTAAAAAAAAACTCAACAGCTTAAACTCAAAGAGCCATTATGGGTGTATTACTGCTTGATAAAAACATGAACAAATTTAAGGCCAAACACGAGTGGGAAACGCCTTAAAAAGAAATGCAAAGTTAGAATGATAGTATATATAACACATTATTCGACACTGGAAAAAAGCTTCTTGAAAAATTTCTTTCCACTAGTCAAAGAAACATAGCTAAACGAAACATGGTCGAATGCCAAAATTAAAATTGCAAGAAAGGTTGGAGATATAGAAAGAATTGCAACTAGGTTGAAGAGAGAGAGTGTGAATGCATTGTAAATCTAGGTTTCCCTGTGTGAAATTTTAGCGGTCATCTTCAAATGGTCAAAAATAGAATTGGTCGTTATGAAATAAATATCCTGTTAGGTCACCAGGTCTCCTCAAATGACTAGTTATGATCTTTTCAGAGTACTTCACTGTCAGCTGCGGTTTTCCAATGCGGATGGCACTTGCTGCCCAATGACAGAGACATGCGGAAAGCCCTGGTGCTAGTCATGTTGAGGTCTCAACGCCAAATCAAGATCACAGTAGGGGGTTTCGGAATTCTGAGCCTGTCGAGCTACATGAGAGTGAGTATGACGACGATTTGAAGAGCTGAGTCAGGTTGGAGTAAATATTCTGTTTTAGTACCGACAGATCAAAATGTCTGTCAAAAAAGATGTAAGTGTAAGTGTTTTATGTCTGCTCTATACTGGTTCAGAAAGATAATTTCTTGCAAATAAGATAACTGTTTTCGTTTGCGTCCATAAGATTCAATTTTGTGCTTTTTTGTACCACCCTCAAAAAGGTGTACTCCAAAATTTAGTTCATGATTGCTAGCAGCCATATACTGATGGAATTTATTAATTAAATATGTCATAACTTTACAGCACTCAGATTAGTAATATTTGGCAACATTCAATTGCAAATTTGCACTGTAGTGCCATTGGTATTTTAAAAGTTCACGCTAGAAGATGCGTGCCGTGAGTGTCATTACAGTTTTACAGCGACTCTATAAGGGCATGAAGAAAACATGGACTATTTACAGGTATATCAATAAAAACTGTAGAACCTTGTCAAACAATACATTATTTAGTTCTGGTTTCCCTAAGCAAGTCTATAGAGTGGTTGGAAGAAATGTAGCAGCGAAAAATCACATGGCATACTGTAATGGCATTGGTTTTTAATGTAAGATAGCATTTACATCATTAGAGGCTTGGTAGTGTAGTGGTTAAAAGCTCTTTGTTCCTATTCGGGAAATTTCGGGTTCGAACTTTGACGGTGGAAAGGATTTTTCAAAAAAAATATTTATTGTTTTTAAACCCATTGTAGACAACCCGTTTTGCTTCCATTTTACTGTCTCTTCTATCATGTGTTTAATTTTAGTGTCGTTCGATTTGAATATATTCAGTACTTCAACTGTTTCATATTTCTTGCTAGCCTGTTCATTTCTTTTCTTGATTTCTTGCTATATCTTCCATTTTCTTATGTTCTCTGTATCCACGTTTACGTGGTTTTTCTTCGTTTCCTAATTTTTCTTGCCCCTAGTATCTTTTTTGATAATCTGCTGTTTTCCATCATGAGTACGTGCTGTACCATTACCGTATTATCAGTTCTTGTCTCACCATTTCTCTTACGTCTTCATTACCGATTATATCCCATTTTGTTTCTGTTGCAATTTTACGAAGCTATTTATCGCATATGTATACGAGCAGCGTGTACTTATTTTCATATTTTTGCTGAATACGCCCAGGTTTTCCTATTTCTTTCTACAGGTTGCAACGGCCTTTCCCGTGTAGCTCAAAATTCAGGGTTCGAGATCACCTGATTAATTAGACACATAATAGAGATCTTTCTTATAATTACCACAGACTGATAAACTTTAATAAAGATAAAATTTAAATTCACAAACGAAGGATTTACAACCAAAAATGTAAGTTTCCAGGTAGCCCACGGACAGCAACATTTATGTAAACATAAAACTGCGTGCCGTTCTAGTCGCTGCCGACGTGTTCAAGGCAAGAATTTTCTATACTCTCGTACTATACGAACATATGTGTTGTTTGCTCATTAATCCACGTAAGTAGAACTACACAGTGGCTTTGGCCTGGGTTATTCTTTGGGCTTCAACAACTGTTCCGCAGCACAAGACAAGTTCAGAGGATGCTTTCCACCGAATATCAGCTATACAAGACACAGGTTCAGGCCTTTGGGTTGGTTTTGGTGTTCTGGGAGTCTCCTCTGGTTGATCCCCAGACTCAAATTAAGCGGGGCTTCAGCCTGCTTCGCCAACTAACGCTGAACTCAAAAGTGTCTTGGACGGGCCGGGTGCTTTTCTATTATACTCCTTTGAAGCATTATTTCAATAATTTTCTGGAAAAAGAAAAGTGTGGGCCACGTTGCGGGTACTTGCTACGCAAACCCAGGAATTGCAGAGCTTATTTAACTCGCCCGCGTCTATTGTGACCAAGATCTAAATTATCACATTATTATTTCATGTTCAAATATAATTTTTACATGGACAAACATCACAATAGTAGAGTTGGCAGTGGGATACAGCAATAGCTTAACTTTCTCACCTACTATACTAGTGTAAAACCGCTCATAGAAGAAGGTCTACAAGTCAATTACCCTACGTTAAATAACGAAAAATATTGGTTTTATCGCACACCCTAGATGTTTATAGTGTTCAGAGATTGCTGGTAAATTAATTAACGAAGTCCTTTTTTAAGCTTCAGCTTACGTCTTAGGTTTTGATAACACAAAGACTGGTAAGGGTAAAGCATGTTTATATTTTCGTCCTAAAGGCTAATTATTCGTCCTCGACTTTATTGGTAGTATACACTTTCTAATTTTTTCTGTATTATTTATTCATATACTATGAACACTATTAAGGTTTTCATCATATGCTAAGCATAGACATTGTCACTATTACTGTCGATCCGAAAAACTTATATTAAGAAAGAAGTCAATAAAAATTACAAATGACACATCTAGACAGGGAAATGGAATATTAGGAATCATAAAGAGAGATAGAATACCAAACAATCATAAGATTAAGGGCTAAGGTAACGTGTCTCAGAAGTGAAAAGGGTTGGTTATTTAGCTCGGGTGAATGACAACAGGTGGACGAAAAGACTATTTAATTGGAGTGGAGTCCAAGGGATGATATGATACCTAGAGGCCGACTACCAACTCGTTGGAGGTATGACATAAAAAATTTAACTAAAAAGTGGGGGCAAATAAAGCACAGTACAAACAAAGATTGAAATATTTGGAGAAAATCTACGTGCTACAGTGGAAGCAAATGGCTGTGGTATGATAATATGGTCACAAGGAGAAAAAGAATACTAAACACCATCATAAGACACATGACTAAAGTAACGGTTATTGTGAGATGTATGTCAGAAGTGAAATGTATGTGGTCGTTTTAGTTCGGATGAATGACGAACAAAGTAGAGGCCGACTATAAAAACGTTGTAGGGACGGTTTAGTGAAAATAACTAGAAACTGAATAAAGGAAATATAAGATAGAGAAAAATGGAAATATATGGAGAAGGCTTACGTGCTACAATAGGTACAAATGGCTATAATATGATGATATGATCACAAAGACAGACAGAATATCAAACACCATCACAAGGCGAAGGACTAAAGTAACGAATATTGTGAAACATATCTCAGAAACAAAATGAAAATGGCTGGTTTAACTGGAATGAATGACAACGGGTTGACAAAGACGTTATTGGAGTGAAATTCAAGAAAAGATAAGAGAAGTAGAGGTTGACTACCAACGCGTTGGGGGATGACATAATCAGCATGACTAGAAACTGGATAAAGGAAGTACAGAATAGGGAAAGATAGAAATATTTGGAAGAGGCTTACGTGGTACAGTAAACGCTAATGGTTGTTTTATGATGATATGATCACAAAGGGAAATAAAATACCAAACACCATAATAAACAAAGGACTAACATAGGACATTGTGAGATATACATCAGATCCTAAGTGGAAGTGGGCAGGTCATTTCAAGCTCGGATGAGTGCCAACAGGTGGATAAAGGAGGTCAAGGTAAGATGAGAAAAGTAGAGGCCGACCACCAAAGTGTTGGAGGTATGATTTAGTGAGGATAACTAGAAACTAGATAAAGGGAGCAACGCACAGAGAAAAATGGAAATATTTAAAGGAGGCTTACGTGCTGGAGTAAACGCAAATGGTTGTGGTATGATGCTATGAGCACAAAGAAAAGCAGAATACCCAAACAGCAAGACTAGGACTTAAGTAACGGCTATTTATAGTGAGAAGGTTAAGGAAAGATAATAGAAGTTAAGCTTGACCACCAACGTGTTGGACGAATGACATGGGGAGAATAGCTAGAAACTGGATAAAGGAAAACAGGGAAAGATGGAAATATTTGGAAAAGTCTTACGTCCTACAGTGTACGCAAATGCTTGTGATATGATTATATGATCACAAAGAGGGACAGAATACCAAACACCATCATAAGGTAAAGGACTAAAGTATGATATCGTGTGATGTATCTCAGATGAGAAATAAAAGTGAGCGGTCATATATAGTTCCAACGAATGTCAACAGGTAGACGAAGAAATTATTGGAGTAAAGGTAAAGGGAAGACAAGAAAAGTACAAGCCGACCACCAACGCATTAGAGGGATAACATACAAAAAATTACTAAAAACTGGATAAAAGAAGCACAAGACAGGTAAAGATGAAACTATTTGAAGGTGGCTTACGTGATAAAGTGGATGCAACTGGTTGTGGTATGATGATATGATCACAAACAGAGTCAGAACACGAAACATCATCACAAGATAAAGGACTATTGTAAGATGTCCCTCAAAAGCAAAATGGAAGTGAACGAGTTATTTAGTTCGGATGAGTGACGACCGATAGACTAAGAGACTATTCGAGTGGAGGCCAAAGGAAGAAAAGAGAAGTAGAAGCCGATTACCAACGGCTTGGAGGGATGGAATAAGGAGTATGACTAGACATTAAATAAAAGGAGCACAAGACGGAGAAAGATGGAAATGTTTATAGAAGGGTTACGTGCGACAGTGAACGCAAATAGTTGTAGTGTGATGCCATGATCACACAGAGAGGCAGAATACCAAACGCCACCAAAAGACAAAAAGCGAAAGAAACTAATATTATGAGACGTATCTCAGAAGCGAAATGAAAGTGGGCGGATCGCTTAGTTCGAATAAATAAGGATGTGTAGACGAAGAGACTATTGAATTGGAGGCTAAGGGGAGATAAGAGAGGTAGAGGCTCACTACCAACACCTTGGTAGGAAATACTTGGAGAAGGGTTATGTGCTATAGTGGACGCAAATAGTTATGGTATGATGATATGATCATAAAAAGGGATAAAGTACTAAACAAGACACAAAACAAGTAACGGATGTTGTCAGACATATCTCAAAAGCGTAATAAAACTGAGCAGTTAATTTATTTTAGTTCGTATGAATGATATCAGCTGCACGAATAGACTATTGGAGTGAAGGTGTAGAGAAAATATGAGACATAGAAGCCGACCATTAACGCGTTGGAGGGATGACATAGAGAAAATAACGAGAAACTGAAGAAATTAAGCCCAAGGCAGAAAATGATAGAAATATTTGGAGGAGAATTACGTGCTACAGTGGATGCAAGTGGCTGTACTCGTAAAGCAAATGAGTAAAGTAATGGATATCGTGAAACGTATCTTAGAAACAAAATGGAAGTGGGCGGGCCATTTAGCTCGCATGAATGATGACAGGTGGACGAAAAGACTATTGGGGTGGAGGTCAAGGCAATATCGGAGGATTAGAGACCGACCATCAATTTTTTAGAGGAATGGCAAAGGGAAGATAACTAGAAGCTGAAAAAAGGATAAAAATATTGAAATATTTGGAGGAGACTTACGTTTTACAGTGGACAAAAATGGCTCAAATTTGAAGATATATTATGGTGTTCTAGGTCTTATGGTTTATTTTCAGTGTTTAAAGCCTCGAGATATATATTCCAATCACTGCCCTCTATTCTAAGCCATTTCATCATTTCATTCCTCGTCTTTATCCTATTTCCCGTTCCTGTTTTCTTTTCACCTTCTCTTTCGTCTTCTAACAAACCGAATTCTTCCTATAATTATTGTTGACTACATAACGACAACATTCTGATGGGCATTCCACGAATAAAGTAACGTGACGATGACAGCTTGAATTTCCTAATTCATCGAATCGATACTTAAGTGCGTTTATCAATCATTGTTTTTTTAATTTGTTGGAAACAATTACCATCTGAAAATCAATGTAACTTGAATTACGGGGCAAAGTCAAATTTGACGATGATATCAATCCGAAGAATGCAGGTTATAGGAATTAGACATTACTGTATGGCATCAACAGAAAGACACGATGTGCCTACGTGCTTTCAAACTTCCAAGCTCAGTGCTTACTTTCAAACTTTGAAATGTTTAAAGTTTGGTTTGTGTTTTTTGTATGATTAACTTGAAAAGAGGCTTCCACGAATGGGGCCCCCAGTTAATCCGCTGCGAATTCCGGTTCAATGGGATTGCCGGGAACTGCCACTTAATAACCCTTGACTTGGGTTCAGTTATTTGTTGGAGTGAAACAAGACTTAACAAACACGAGTATATTGAGTAACAACGATTACAAACGTCACTGATGGACCGATGGTTTTTTACAATAGCTTCAACTGTTGTGACACGCTTGGATTGGCCACGCGAAAATAGCGAATTGCGCGTAACCGACACACAAAACAACCTGGAAACGTCTTTACCAGGGAGCTAGACCGACCGCAAACCAGCACAAAGCATAGCTGAACTTGCTTACTCGAAATTCTGAATCTAATTGAAGCTGAATTGACAATCAGCTGAACTCGCAAATTCAACAAGGAGGGGAAGGCTCAAACACTATTGGCTGAGGCGATCCTGCGTAGCCAATCGGAGCGTGGCACGTTGTTTAGGAATAAATGCTTATTTTAAGAAATCTTAATGCTAAGCCCTCTCAATGAGGCATGGTATTGAACGAAATCCATAAACACATGAGTCCCAAATACGCTAAGTCGGCTTAAGTCCTATTAGAAAGTGTATCCATCCGTTTAAAAGCCATTAAGGAAAGCTTACAAATTCCTTTCCAATATTAACAGAGGCAAACAAATACGGCAAGATGCAAATTTGACTTTACCACGACCTTTGAATGAGATAGAACAGTTATGACTTGAATTACATGAATAATTATAAGCAAAAAGGTTTTGATGCACGCATCTGTGTGAATCAAACAGTTTGTTCATATTTAACTGAATTCAAGTGGGTTATGATTTTGGCCAAATTTTCGTGTTTCAGTGATTAATTTTACTTGCGTCAGGTATTAAATTTCTAAGGTATCAAGCCATGGTAAATCTTTATGAAAAGTGTGAATATGCAGAAGTAGAGCTATTAAATTGAGCAGATTGGCTAAAGCACTAAAAAAATAAACAAATATAAACCTTTCCCAATGTTGATGTAGAATTTTCTCCGTTTTCTTCTACTTCTTCAGCTGAGGGTTTGATGAAATGAAAAAGAAACTTTAGAAAATACATGTATTTTTATTATCGAAGATGAGTAATGTGCTATCACAGTTATACATGGAATGTGTGTTAAGAAAGTATCAGCATCATCAGCAAAAACTGCTTTTTGAACTAAAAGTAAGCTTGTTTCTTGTTTGTTACGTTTCTGTTGGCACAAATAGTACAATATTAGCTTTAAATTGTACTGCAATATTTTTTCTTCAATTAAGAATGTCTACTCCATCTCGATTCAGCTTCTATGAAGATTAATAATTTTCTGCTTGTTTTAGCTGTTGCAGTTTTGCTTCTCCGTCTACACCCTGTTGAGTTCCATGGTGCTCCATGATGAGAAATGAAAAGCTGTATTAGAAAAAGCAATAGCTGCTAAATTCTACTTAAGTTGGTGTTTTACTATAGCTCACGTCAGGTTTTTCCAGTAGGAAGATGAAAAGTCAAAGTTGCAAGTGAATTAATAAATGGTGTGATGAACTTGAGATTCGGTAGGAAAGCATGCACTAAACAAATTTTAGCGTCAGTTTTGACTAGTAGAGTTTGCAAAACTAGATGGTGTTTAACGAGTAGCATACATATCATTGAAATATATAACATGTACTTGTCAATACGTAATAAACTGTTTTAAAAGAAGAATTTGTGTACATCTAGCATTATCTACATTAACTATAGTACGGTTTGTGCTGTAAGTACTACAAAAAAGAAACATTTTTATTATTATAAAGAGCCGGGTTTGTGCTAGAAACTTTGATGTTAGGTATACAGAAACAGACTTCATCAAGACGATCTTCTGTAACCACTATTTTACTTAAAAGAAGATACATAACAGTCTTTACAAGTAAACAAACTTTTATGAGGTAATAATGTTTGATGTTAAAACCTGAGTTTATTTACTTTTGCTTATATTTGTAGTTTTTACAGTTGTTGTACCTGTATTGCTGCTTCGGGTATGCAGACACCACCGGAAGAACACGGTTTGTTATATGTGTTCAGTTTGTGAGAGGGATGATTTTGTTTTACCGGGATAATTTTTATGTACATTTGAGTAGTTTAAACGCATACAAACATTTAGTTAATGCACAAATTCTTATCTCTGTCGTTAACATTTACGATGATTAAATTATTACTATCCATAAGATACTTAAATTAACTAAAAATATGCGTACAGAAGTAGAAAAATTACAATTCCCCAATTTCCAACAGTGGAAATGACAAATACAGGGAGATCAAAAATCGCAGGAGTAATTGAAAACTATAAAAGTTGCCTATTCTGCACCATGCGTTTTGTTAACATACATTTTTTTTAAGTTTAAAATTTACTTTCAACATCTTGTTGAGATTATTCCATGGATATTTTAATGTTACCTTTCAATCTAATGTATAAATTTAGTTTAAATTAGATATTTTGTATATCTGTGTAACTTGTTACACTCTGTGAAGCTCACATGAAACTTAATTCAAATAATTCTAATTCAAATGAACTTAGTTCTATAAAGTGCAGTTTATACAGTATTCTTCAACCTTAATTCTGTTCTTGAATTTTAAATGCCAATCATTGTATTTGTTAGGCTGTATTTTTGCAGTTGATAGAAACGAAGACTTGAGGATTTTGGTAGGACGACGTGGATGCTGTTTGCTGCTAACGGCACTACTGGAGAAAGTTGGTAGGTGCCTTGTCGTGTTTTGGCCAGAAAGTCTTTGTGGATCCAAGTGTTTTTGGAGGAGTTCGAACTGGGATTTGTTTGGACGTTGAGAGATTTTTGTGAGAGTGCTGGATTCGTTTGGCTTGGAAAAGCAGCGGATGGAGTCCATGAACGGGTGACAGAATACAAAAAAAACTAAAAGAAAGAGATAGAAAGAGTGAAAGGAGGTAATTTTAAAGAGGGAAGTACTTACTATATTTGTTGAGTGACAAGTAAATGTAACTGGAAAGTATTTGTAACTGATTTTGCACTTGCATAATTCAAAGTGACAGGTGACAGACGTTGAAGTTGTCTTGAACTAAGAAAATCAAATTTCAGGAATAGAAGCAGTCAAGATTATGAGCGAATCCTGCCTGTGTTTCAGTAAGAGTAAAATGTTTCTACCGGAGTTGGCAATTTAATAATTGCAATTTGATAATCCATAATATAAAAGAGCAAATCCGTTAAGTAAATTTCAATTTTAAGGGAGATTTTATTGAAAATAAAATAAAGTATAGTAAAGTCAATTATAACATTAAATAGGCGTTACAACGTGGAGTCACTACAATATATTTTGGGTGAATTCAAATAATTAAGACCTTTTTTGTGTGAAGTTAAAGTAGTGCAACGGTCACGAAGTTATAAAATGCCTGTCATATTATTAGAAAGTGACTTATACACTAGCATATCAATAGCTGGATCATGTCTAGGAAACCTGAAGAAGGAGAGGGAGAAGACAATTTAGAAAATTCTTGGATTTGTTTTATATATTCAAGCAACTTTAAATAAAGATCTAAAAGTTTTACTGGCAATTTGACATATTTTAGTGTATTTGAGGTGTTACATTGGCTAAAGAAACTTGGTATAAGATGCTCCAAGTGAATCCTCTCTTCCGAGGTCCAGTGGTTGAGCAGTCCTTTATATAGTCTACTAGAAAATACTTTTCTCATCTTACGACCGTTGAAAAATCTAAGCCTTCTTTATTACATTTACTCATTCTAATTTAGCAGCGGTTCCTAGTTTCGATTATTTTATTTTAAGATTTCGAATGTCTTTTTCATCATTGTTCAACCATTTCTTAGTAAGTCATAATGGCGTTCCGAACTTATGAATAAGCTGTATAGTTGTGAAACGGTTGCTCTTCTTCTAGTATCATCGACTATATAATAAATATTTTCGTTTTCGTTGCTTTGAACTTTCCTTTTAAAGGCTTGTAATGTTCACGTTCTAGTATTCCTTGTATAGTTTGTTTGTAGTTGCATGCATTGCCATATTGATATTTTTAGTTTATTTATTTATGAATATTTTAGAAGTCCAATGGTATAATATACTTTTTTATCTGGATTCAATTAATGTACAGCATATATTAGAGAGAATCAAATAGATTATCTTAAGAAATTTTTAGTTAGTTTTAATTGCACTTGAAACTATAGCACCTACTTCAAAAGTGTTATCTGATAGACAACTTTATATCTACTTAAAAACTGTATCATTTACGCCGTATAGTTTTTTTTAAACTTTATCAAAGACGTGACCTTTAAACTGAAACAGCAGTAATGACATTATTTCTTCTGTTGGGATAATATATGCAATTTGTCACAACCAGGCGACGAACAGGGCTTCTTTAAACTACCTTAAAGCGACATTTCTTGTTAGTTCAACTTTTAAACTAAAATATGTTTTACTTCAGCACTCCCTGCCGAAGGATTGCTACAAATCCCATAAAGCTACATAACTTTTGTGAAATCAGTAACAGCTTTGGCGTTCAAGCAAATTTGAAAATTAATGAATATCCAGTATGTCACCCGTATGGATGTAAATTTTGGTTTTGGAGAACGCTGTGACGTCATACATTTTATTTCTAGACTTTATGCATTCCTGTAACATTTCTGTATAACAAGTTCAAATTAATACTGAGCTACGGATTTTTTTGTCATCATAAGTTGTTTACGAATTTTGACGCTCTAGACTAATTTTCAGTGTTTCATTTTTAAGATAAATTCCTGATTTCTTGTCGTTGAAAAACAAATACAACTCCGAATTGCTGATAAAGCAGGTGCAACGGGCAGTATTGGAATTTTCTTGCCAAAGTGCTAAGCAATAATTGGTTTCTTGTGGTTTCTGTGAATCGTGCTAACGATGCGTTCGTGATTGCTGCTAGTATACCAGAATGTCATTTAAATGTTGCACTTAAGTCTTCTAAGCCCTAACACCAGCTAAGGGGCGAGTTTAGTTTCATAGCCTAGTGCTAAAGTCCTTAACGAATATTTTGCTATATATTTATAAGTTTTCTTCTTGGTGGAATAAACCACAAACACTACGCCCATTCTATCCTTGGGTGCAGTTCTGTTTATCGCACATTGGTATTCCTGCTGATGAATGTAACTACCTACGATTCGCTTGGTGCGTTGTGTGCTGGAGATGACGTTCATCTTGAAGGCTATGCGTCTAACATGTACTAAATTAATTATTTCCCGTTTAATAATTGTCATTCCTGTAAATTTTTTAACTCATCGATAGAATAACTTAATTACGTAATAATTTTCTTTGGTTTAACACCACACCAGTTAGTTTGTAATAACTTGTTAATTAATTCCAATCGGACGCTAACTGCTGATTGCGTTCGAAACGGTTATTTGAAAATTTTCATATATTGTATCAACTTTGGGTATCTACTACACTATAGTAAATTGCGACTTTTTTCTTACAAACTTACATTGAATATTTAGTTTTACTAACATTTTACATTACATTTTACTACAATACTTTGCATGTGTAATTACTCACTCGATGTATTATTTGTTAAGATATATACTTAAAATAATAAATATAACCGTTTTTATTGAATAACTGGTTTTGTTTTCTCTGTGCTTTTTACATTATTAAGGTACAATATAGGTGCCATTTGCCAACGACAAGCGATCGTCTTTCTGCAGCATAACTGCCTCGAGTGGCTCTATCGAGGTACTTTACGTTACAGAGCCTGGAGCCCATGAACTAATATTTTACTTGTAGCGATTGGTCATTTGCTTCGTATTTTGCTCATGACCACTCTGCCATTCTATCTCCATAAGCTAAATGTTCTTTTACCAGCTACATAAGGTAAGATTTGGAATTATAGTATTGTTTTATTACACTATTCGCTTATTGTACAATGGCGGATAATAAATTTAGACCTGCTTGTCATTCGCTTGACATCTACTACTACTACTAGTTATGTCCAACTAACCTCAATTTCGGTTTTTCTGGCTTAAATTGATTGTCCACCATGGTACGTAACAACGACCTATCCTATCAGGATGATTTTTGTTTCAGTTTTTGTGGAATATGTATTAATGCAAAGATGACACGCCCTTTTCTATTACTCCGTTCAGTAATGCTTGCAACCTAGAGTAGTTAAGTAATGATCAGTAACCTTGGGAAGAAGAACATATTAGCTATATCAGAAGATTTTAGTGCCAATATAGGACAAGTTGGAAATTATACTTGGTTAGTGATTTTAGACTGGAAAAAAGAACAAAGAAAATAATTACTGAAACACTTTACAATTGCCTTTTCAACTCACATTTGCAACCAGCCTCCTTTAAATATTGAAAGGTGTTGATGGGGCACGCAACACAACTTTTGATGTATTAGTGGGCAACTGTTATTGAAGCAGCTGCAAATCAATCGAAGATATACAATTAGATCATGTACTGTTGGTAGCTACAACATTGAAAATTAAGAGTAAACAATCTAAAAACAAAAATTTAAACAAGCCAGAACATTAAAGTTGATACGGTGCAATAAAGAACAAAAGAAGTAAGATAAGCAAGTGCAGCAGTCTTTGAAAAATATCTTGAACTTTGTTCTCTATAGAGGAAAAAATGCGAGAAGAAGGTTTAAAGACAACGCAAATTAGACGCACGTTAAAATAGAGTAAGGATGTAATGTTATACGTAACTGGCCCGACAATCATGGTTATTAAAAAAAGTCGAGAAAGCTATAAGGCAGATATGGAAGCCCTGTTGCTGACAGAATACTTACAAAGATTTCAAACTTGTAGATTGAGATGCGCAAAAGCATATATAATATGGGTAATATTCATTTTTACATATGGCCATGGTCTTCGGGTACTTTAATTATGAAAAAGAATTGCGCCAAAAAACTGCGCCGATTATAGAACCATAAGTTTGATGAGCCACCTTGCAGAAACCTGTCTGGAGGTGATACAAGTAAGAATTTACTTGTAGATTCTTAAGTTCCTTTCTTGCAAATATAGCGATACTCTACCCATGGAGTTAGGTCACTTTGAGCATCTGTGTGTGGAGCACGTTGTTTACTTATAATCATTTTGACTAATTAATAGTCAAATTTTGAAAATTTGAAATTGGCTCGTGTTAAGCTCCTGTGTATTTAACTTCAGAGTAGAACTAATTTTCCGGTTCTTCTTTTGGGAAATGGACAGACAGTTTCTTTTTTCTCTTCTAAGATCGAACATGTAAGCTGAAATCTGAAAAAAGACGTTAAACTTTAAGCTGTTGTAAATCTGTATCATGGTGAATAGCAAACTGAACACGTTTTTGGTTAGTTGTTACCCCCACCCCCCTCCCGCCCCCCCCTTTCTGATATTTTTTGACTGTTAATTACCGGCGATCTTCGAGACCGATCAACGTTGTACACGCTAACGCCGTTGTGTGATGTGGTCTAACGTCATGTCAATTGTAGGCATTCTTCTATGAGCGGCATTAGTTGTCTTTTACACTCTCAACTCCATTTTCTTTTGGTGGATTTCCGAGGGATCCTATCGTTATTTTGAGGCCGAAAAACGAACTTTTCTGCAGTTGCGTGCCGCTTGCTAAAAGAAATTCTCGGCTTGGTTGGGTTTTTCAGCGACTGATCAACGCTGAGGACCTGTAGTTAAAATCAGTTTTTGTTTTTATTTCACCTATCAAGTTCCTGACGTCATCGCCGCGATAACTTTCGATACGTAGAATATGCTCAGCGCTTTTGTTTTAGTTCGAACCTTCCGTACCGCAGAAAATTATAAAATATATTGTGTGCGTTTGTTTCAATTCAAAGCGACTGGAAGTCTTACGGGTTGTTCACTGAAGTCAATTTAAAATTTCATAACTTGTAATCAGTCACTGAGTTTTTGGAAATTTGGTTTTTCTTTGATAATCTATGTCTATTTAAAGAATCACTTATTGCTTAT
>OW679201.1:50075307-50194877 GCA_940337035.1 Agriotes lineatus | reverse complement strand
ACGCAATGCTTGTCGCAGAGATCTCTCGATAATGAAACACATTTACAATTAAATTAAATTATGACTTTACAAAAACAAGTTTTCGTTGAACGCCAAGACGCGCTATAAAAAAAGTAATCCGTCTACTATTTTAACAATTAAAAACTGCATTATATTATATTCAAAATACACAAAATAATTAAATCGATAACCAAAAAACAAAATTTCCAAAAACTAAATGAATGGTTACAAGTTATAAAATTTTAAATTGAGTTTAGTATCTAAACTACCTACAAGACTTATACGATTCTAGTAGCTTTGAATTAAAACAAACGCACATAATATCGTTCATGATTTTCTGCATTCTGAATGGTTGGAACTAAAACGAACGCGCTGGACATCTTCTACGACTTCTGTGTTCCGAATAACTGAGGATACCGTATACCGAACATAGAAACGTATCGGGAGTTATCTCGGCGACGACGTCAGGAACTCGATAGATAAAATAAAAAACAAAAACTCATTTTAACTGAAGGGTTCCCAACGTTGATCAGTCGCTGAAAAGTCCAACCCGACTGAGAATTGCCTTTAGCAAGCGGCACTCAAACTGCAAATAAGTTCCTTTGTCGGGTTGCGAGTGTAAAAGAAAATTAATGCCGTTCATAGAAGAATGCCTATAACTAAACTCTCCCACGTTAAACCACGCCACACAAATGCTTTAGCGCGTACGATGTTAATAGGTCTCAAAAATTGCTGCTAAATTAGCAGTCAACAAATATCAGAAAGGGGCCGTAATAACCACCCAAAAACATGTTCAGTCTGCTTTTCACCACGATACAAGATTACAATAGTTTAAAGTTTAACATACTTTTTCAGGCTCCAGCTTACCTTCCCCAAAAAAAAAGAACCGGAAAATTAGTTCTACTATGAAGCTAATGCGCTCTTCCGCATTAGCAACACGAGCGGAATGCCAATTTTTAAAAAATAAAAATATACTAGAAATTAGTCAAAATGGTTATAAGTAAACAACGTGCTCCACACACAGACGCTCAAAGTGACCTAATTCCAAAGATAGGGTATCGCTATGTTTTCAGAAAAGAAGCATGAAAATCTACCAGTAATAACAATTTGCAACATTAGACAAACATCTTGGAACAGGGAAAACCATTTTATACCGCTACAGTACGAGAAAATACTGTGTACAGTACCACTATCAATTAATAAAGATGTCACATACAAAATATTTTTATTTCTGACTTCTTGCTCTAATGCTGCTCCGCTTGTTTTAAGTCTTTTTATTTTACGGTTGTCTTATGGATTCCAACTTAGAGCTGCTTTTTCTACTGCAGATTGGTTTTTTCTCAGAATTTTTCCGATCCAATTCCATTTTCCCTTTCTTACTTGGCCACATGCTTGTCCCATCGATTTCTGTTCGAGATGGTACTATGCCTGAAGCTCTTAAGTATTATCTTGATGTATGAGTGTTTGAAGGTTTGCTGTACATTTCTTCGTTTTTCCATGTTTCACTACCATTCAAGAGTATAGATTTTCCGTTAATCCTAAAAAATATGTGTTTGGTTTTAACTGATATTTCTGCTGACTTTCATGTCGGGTAGAATTGTAAAAATATTGTGCTTAATTTTTGCGTTAAACGTTGCGATTGCGGATATAGATTTATATCCTTTAACTACTTTACGTATTTAGATAAATAATTCCTTCAATTTGCTTGGCTGGCACCTCATTAATATTTTTGTAATAATATATTTGATTATTTTTTTCGTACCGATCTCAACCAATCAGAAGGCTGGATTTAGTAAAGTTATCTTGTATAATTTCGATTATACAAAACTGATTATACTAGAGTAACTTCACTAGGCAACGCAATACATTACTTTTGTCAACTTGATGTTTTAATGGAAATGACTTTCAGCTAGGTTAATATATACAAATCGTGCTGCCAATAAAATATTAATTTGATCTTAATATTAAAATTTACTCAAAAAATAATCAAATCGAATACAATGCGTACTTCGAACTGGTTATACGTCTCAAACTTTTTGCACAATAACAAATCGTGTCAGTTTGACAAAATAATTCTCCCGCTGACGCGGTCGGACTATTTAACCTGTCAAACTGACACTCTTTTATTATTGTGCAACAAGTTATCGCCGTATAACCCAATAATATCGAAGTATTTATAGTATTACTTCTGATAATAATTTAATCATTTAACTTCCTCATTGCATTTTTTAAATTTCTCGAACAAGATTCAAATTTAGGGTTGTTCGAATTTCACTAGCTTCTTGTAATTTCTTATATAGGAATTATTTAACGTTTGAGTGACTTTGGAAGATGAGGAACTTAGTGTTATTTGTGGAATAACAATATTGATATAATCTTTATAGCTGTTGTTGTTTTTAATTACTTCATATTTGGCCGTTGATGCCTTAATTATTTAACTTTTACTTCTAGATTTTTTAAATGAGCAGCTGAAACCTCGTTTTTTAGCATGTGGGTTATTAAGAGCTCAGGCACTACACGGTATGTAAGTGTACTTGGCTGTTAGTCTGATTTTTCTGTTGTCCTTGTTGGCAACTGGCGCCCACTTTGTTTATTTTATTTAATTAATAACCTTAAGAGCCGCCTCCTAGTCCTTACCTAATACCACAAATCGCCGAGAGTTTGGAGCTACTCTAGATTGTGAGCATCACTGAACTAAGTGATAGAAAAAAGCTCACAAACTGACACTAAAATCCTCCTGATATGCTAGGCCGTTGTTATGTAGAATAAGCGACAGGTGTAATATAACAAGTTTATAATTCCAAATCTTACCTTATGTAGCTGGTAAAATAACAATTAGCTTATGGAGATAGAACAGTAGAGCGGTCGCAAATTACCAATCGCTACAAGTAGGATTTTAGTTCACGGGCGCGAGGTTGTGTAACGTAAAGTAGCATGTCTCGATAAACCCCCTCGAGACAGTTAATGTTGCAGAAAGACAATCGCTTGTCGTTGGCAAACAGCACATATTGTAATAGTACCCTCGCTTAAAATAGGGTTTTAAATAAAATAGAAAATTTATAATTAGCGCAAGGGATACTACACCTTATGAAAGTTTTAACTGAGAATTTCCTGTCAAACTGAGGGCAAATTAAAAGAATGTAATAACAATTACCAAAAATAAATGGTTTATTGCTCTTTCCTTATTTCATCTATTTGCAATAAATTAAGGCTTAGTGCCAGTGAACATGAAACAATTCTTATCTCAGGGGGTCGGTTTATAAAATTAAGTAGTAAACTTTGTATGAAAAATTATTTGTTGTATGATAATTACTTTCTGATATTAGGGCAAATGTACTGTTTCCAACTAAAGTTAAATAACCTCTAAATTGACTGCAGTAAATAAGATGATCCGTCAGTGCAAAGATAGCTTAAAATTAAATTTTAAACACCAAAATGGCAAAAATGCATCAGTTAAATACGATTAATTCTGTGACGTAGCAACGGCTAACCTCGTTTTGTTTCTAGTGTGACGTAAATCCACGCTTGATTCGCTTTTGTTCAATTTCTGGCAAAAACTGCAACAGCCACCTTAATTCACACTTTTTTGGAACGCCAGCTAAATGATTCGAAGCTCTGGAAACACGTTGATATTCTTGGAATATTCCTATTCTTAAAGAACTCCAGTTTCTACAAGACTGCTGCCCCTAGTTTTTATGAAATCTTACCTTTTTTGAAGAGGTACTCCGCTGTTGGTTGGCACACTGGAAAGACGCCACAAAAAATACTCGCTTGTAAATAGCTTTCTGGTTTTAATTCTTCTACCCAGGGATAGCTGTAGGTCTCCTCTCCATGTATGACAAAAATATCTGCCTTCCAATGTCTGGAACTACCTCAAAAACCGTCACCGACATAGGCTCGCACCAGGTCAAAATTTGCTGGCCTAATACCTAATACCTTTAACACGAAACTGGTTTCACAAAAAACTCGTTATTGACAATTTAATACAATAAATGTGGGCTCAATTTTTCCCCAACATGAAACATTTAAACTTGGTTTATTAATTATTGACAATTGACTGTCTCGTAACTAAGAAAGTAGATTTACAATTGTATAAAAGAGATTAGGTTTGGTTACATGTTTAAACTTATGGACTACAGTTTTGATGTTATGTTTTTGCATTTTCAATAAATTGTCCTTTTCTTGGGATAAATGTCACCACACTTTGCTCTGCTTTTAATATTCACTTGGGTTTATAATGCACTAATACACTTGAGTTCTTTTAGCATCTCACTAATTGTCTTTCGATCGGTTGCCTTACATTTTTCCATTGCTCTATTGCAATTATTGCTTTGCTAGCACTGTTTTTCGTTTACCTTTCAGTTAACTTGTCATTTGCTGGCTTATACTCTTTTAATACATAACGCCTATACAATTTCTATACTTAACAAATCATTCTGTATCATTTTGTTCACATTGTGTTTGACGTTATTAAGCTGAAATCCGTCAGTTACAAATTAAATTGCATTTGCCCTTCCGCACATTAATCATATCTGAAACTCTGAACGTAACCCTTCTGAAACCTACCCTATCTCATGCTTTTATCCCTCAAATTATTATTAGTTTCTGCTGCTCACATCAAGTGCATTTATTAATGTAGAGTACTGATTATCTTGCAATAAATAAAATATTTAATTCTGTGCTCATTTTGACCTTATTCATTTAGTTAATTAAGCAATCAGAATTGCTGTAAGCAGTAAACCATTACAATATATCGTACCCAATAATATAAAAAAACACAGAAAAGATAAAACCATATATCGAATAAAAACGGTTATATTTATTATTTTAAGTATGTCTCAACAAAGAAATACATCGCGTTAATAATTACACATGCAAACTATTGTAGTAAAATGCAATATAAAATGTTAGTAACAGTAAATATCGAATGCAAGTTTGTAAAAAAAGGTAATAATTCACTACATAGTGTTGCAGCTTATGTTAACGGTGTGGTAGTTACACAAAGTTTTTAAAGTATATGAGAATTCTCAAATAACCGTTTGAAACGCAATCAGCAGTTAGTAACCGCATCACCAGGAAATCAATGTACAATAAAGAAAACTGCACCTAAGAGTACAATGGGCGTAGTGCCTGTGTTTTATTCCACCAAAAAGAAAACTTACTTACGGCGTAGCCCGCCGTGAAAACGCTATAGCTAAATATTCGTTAAGGACTTTAACACTAGGCTATGGAACTAAACTCACCTTTTAGCTGATGTTAACAACTAACCAACAATTAGAATTGGGAAAAACTAAAAGCAGAACCGCAACCACAAAATCTCGAAAATTCCTTGTTAATGAAAGACACGAGCTTATAGACTTCGGATGGTTTGTTTTCCAAATTCATCTTATTTAATTATTATCAGTAATAACCGCGATGTAAACTCCAAATCCTCCAAAAAGTTCCAATTATTGGTCATTCAGAAACGATTTATATGTCTGACTGAATTGGTGGTGCATGCCTAGCATACCACTTATATGTTAAATCAAAACCGCAAGACAAACAATCGTTTATAATAACCAATAACAAATTAATTTCTTCACTTGCTCAAAATTTTTAGAACTAACAATAAAACCATGAACTTTCAAAACTAGAGAATTAAAAATGTGTGCCATTTAAGCCAACACAATTGCTATATTTGTCAGATATGCAAACATAAACATTACACGCTGTTGCATTTAGATGGCAGATAGTAATCAGGCGACCATCGAACTTGTTACAGAAATTGGACAAATTTACCTTATTTTAAGGAGAATCCTTACGGCCATGGTGCAAATATGAAGCGAGGATTAACGGTCGCGGAAGCGGGACTGCCAACTTCACAAAGTAGACATCACACTCCTCACGTTGCTTTTTAGCTGAAAATACTTCCTAAATGTTATGGGCAAAACCTTTGAACCCTTGTTTCTAAGCTTCAGCTTCAGCTATGCCTAAAAGTCCGCAATATCATCCCCGACTGCCAATACGATTTTTTCTCCCAAAAAAGCACTAACCTTCTGCCACTTTTGTCATCAACTCCGGAAAATGCCTTCTAGTTGTCATGCTTAACATTGAGAGAGCGTTTGACTCCGTTTGGTCAGAAGGACTGCTGGCCAATTTTTTTGATTTCCATGTCCACCCTTTCTTTTTCTCTATTATCGACATCTACTTCTTTTCCCGTCAGCTCCAGGTCATACTCCGCCATGCCAACTCAAGACAGTTCTCCCTAAGAGCCAGGTAACTTCAAGGCTCAATTCCCGCCCCTCTGATTTACATCAACTGCTGCGCAGACATACCTCTCCTACCCAACCCAAAAGTTTACCTTTTTCAATGCGCAGGTTACACTGCCACCACAGACAAAGCCATTGCCAGTGACATTACTTCCAATTTTTTATCCGCTTCACTTCTGGGACTTCAAACCTGTGGCCATCATATTTCTAAATCGCCATCACCACAGCAGACCCATGTTAATCCCCCCAACATTGCTCTAACACTCTGGAAGTCTAGATTGGAGCTCTCCACCATCTCCACTTATTTGGGAGCCAATTCCACTTCCACTCTGAACTGAAACCTTAAAGAGTCCTTGACGTGTTCCGAGGTAGCTTTAAAGGCTGCCACTCCCGTACCCTCATTCACCCCTACAATACCGTGATTCATCTCATCATTGACTACCGTTGCATATATTTCAGAGCTCTACCACGCACTACATGAAGAAGCCAAAATCGAAAAAGAGAACTATCGCCACGAACGTGATGCACTTTAATTGCACTGCAACGTCACAACGTCGCTGCAGCGTGTGTGGATTTGTCTGTCTACCAGGCGATTTGGACTTCAACATAGAACAATTACTTCAAATAAATTTTTTTAACATTTTTAAAAAATTTATTTGAAGTAATTGTTCTATGTTGAAGTCCAAATCGCCTGGTAGACAGACAAATCCAATACCAATTATTGGTACCATATAATAATAAACCGTACTTAGTTTATTTTACTAATCTAATTAACCAAGCAAACATCGAATCTTAGCTTTTGAGCTAGAATAGAGGCATTTTCTATACGAATAAATTAATATAAAAACCCCGTTTCATTGAAACTGTGCTCATGTTTTGAAAAATTACTCAAATGATAAAAACTTTTTATTATACCTGCATCAAAATCGCCGTTTAAAGCACGCCTGAGCGAGCGAAAACAAGCGATTAAAGATCGCCGAGCTTTAAAGGTTGTCAAGGAAACGACTGAATGCAACAACGGACGTGGATGCGACAAAAACGTAAAAAATTCTCGTAACTATAGTAGCAATTTTATTATGCCCTCTCGATTTATCACGACAAAAATTTTTAGTGCGTAATTTATTTCCAGTATTGCAGGTATAATAAAAAAACGCGTCAAGTATTCGTGGATAACTGGTCTTTAAAACACTTTCTCTATTTCTAGCACTCCGGCTACGCCGTTGTGCTCGAAAATTCGCGCTTGTTTTAAAGACCTTGTTATCCACTCATACTTTAATATATTAATTTCTACGATCGTGGCAAAAAATATAATTTTTCCCATAATTTCTAATGTTGAAAGTGAAAGTATCATTGGTGACGTGTAATAAAAATTTAAATCACAAGCTTTTACGTAAATTTGTACGTGAACAAAACCTAGAATACAGTGTAACAGAAAAAGTTGCAATGAATTAACTTCTGCTACAATCAGTGAAAAGATATTTTATCTACGACCACTACTAAAAGTAGACCTTTTAGCGCTAGCTTGTTTCACTAAAAGTGACGTTTTATAGTTTACCGTGGTTAAAAAAATCAGCTGTTTACTTTTAGCCCATGTGCTAAAAGTGAAGTGAGGTTATGAAACTACAATTTCGAACTGGAAGTGAAGTTGTAAAGTTATTCAAGTTGCTTCTTGCGTTACAGATAAAGTGTTTTTAAAATAATTAAAGCGTTATGCAATGAATACAGTGAGATGTGTAGTATTAATAATTACCTTTGATAACTGACTTTGACAGTACTGCCTTCGCACACATTCGCCGGCGCGGCATGATCTACTGTTTATTATGACATAAATTAGAAGTGTCGTAGATCAAACCTTTGTTAAATCGATATTTATGGATTAATAACAGTAAAATTAAGGTCGTAGATAAAATATTGTATGCAACGCGTGCTAAAAGTCGTTTATGCACGAGACATGAAAATTATGAAACAAAGCCGAAGGCTGAGTTTCATAATTTTCATGTCTCGTTTAATTTATAATTATGCTATTGTTGTAATAGCACAAGATGCGTTCGACTTGGAATATATGATAAAGAGATTACATCGGTGCTACGATAAATGGGGCCTTAGCATAAGTTTAGAGGAAACGGAGTATTTAGTAGTCAACTCGAAAGCACAATATGAAGTCTTAATAAATGAAGATGTCGCAGTAAGACAAGTAGAAAGGTTTAAATACCTCAGTGCTGCAATACAATCAATGGAAAAGGTTTGGGAACAGAAGAGATCAGAACTCGAATAGTACAAAGTACCTACTTAAAATCAATTTGATGGGACAATACTATCTCTAACAAAAACAAAAAAAGAAGAGGTAAAGTAATGGTAGAGTGGGTGCTATGTTATGGCAGTGAGGTATGGACTGTAACAGCGGAAATGAAACGAAGACTAAACACAGTTCAAATGGACGAAAAAGCGCAAAGGTATCGAGACGAGATAGAGTGACGAACGAGGAAATAAGACGCAGAATGGAGGCACCAGAATCAGTTGTGGACAGAATTGGAGAATGGAGGAGACGACGTGGCTTATGAAGATCTTTAAATGGTCGCCGCCGGTTAAGAAAAAAAGAGGTAGACCACGCAAACCGTGGAATGAGGGTATTCGGAGAGCCATGGAGGAACCTGGAAGAAGATCAAGCACAGAACAGGGAGGTGTGGAGACAGGGAACAGGAAGACGGCATTTAGCTGTATTGTAAACTAGCATAACTGAAACCGGTTGTAAACTTCATGTAACACCTTACAGCACTACGAACGAACGCCAATGAGAAATGTCAATGTCTAAAAATAACACTGCACGTGTAACTAACATCAACTAGTTAAAATAACTAGCGCCAAAATAATGACCACTCAAAAACGTTCGATTATTTCGAAAGGCACTGTATATCTCTACGCTCAAATTTGCCTGTTAATGGCGGCCAACAATCGTATGGCCACACTGTCTTGTATATAGTCACTGTACCTTTATGTAGACAGTGGCGACAATGGGGTGTCTTATTTTTGATTGGCTCCGTAGATCACGTGGTTTTAGCCGCCATTTTTATGCTAAATCACCCGTGATTCGTGTTATACTTTTGGCAGTACTGAAGTGTATTGTCAGTCTATGTCAAATCCAAAGTTAGCAGGTTCGGTTTTGCGTCAGTTTTGCCACAAACTGACGCAAATCTTAACCTGCAAATTTCAAATGTTTTCAGTACTGTCAAACGTAAAACACGTATCACAGTCGACTCTGATCACGTATTTAAATAAACACCCGTTAGAAATTTGCCAAAATATGGCGGCGGGGGTGTGGCTTAGTTGTATTGTCGCCACTGTCTATATAAAGGCACTGTACTCTGAACAACCCTTTTAATTTTTAAACGCAGTTCTTCAAATCGTTAGTTGTAGTGAAAACGACTTTTCAGAGGAAGTTTTAGGCATATCTGTCACAGTTTCACAAAATTCCATACTTCTGAAATGGCCAACGGGAAGAATATCGCAGCTAAATCTACTAGTTCTGCAATTTATTTAAATAAATAGTCTGGATAGTCATTAGCGGTAATACAAACCTCTTTTAAATTCCTGTCTTCATTGGGAACATTAGGGCTTTTGTGCTTTTGGGGAGAAACACATCCAAAGTTTCCAAAATTTGAAATAACTCCATGTAACGTTGATAACGATAAAGAACGCCTATTTTCAAATGTTGTGAAAGAATTTTGAATTTCTCGGACCGTTGGACCCTGATAATACCATTTTACAATTTGCACTGACCCGTTGCTTCGTAGTTATCGATTTTAAGATAGAAATGACAGCAGATATTATCTACTGACAAAATACGCGAACTGTCAAAGCCAAATTCTCGGCATTTGTAAATTCGACATATCGTCTGCCGTGTTCGTAGTAAGAAAAATCTCTCTGTATATACAATCTGATAGCTACCCATTAGTGGACCATTGGTAATTTATATTTTCGGAATGATAGCTTTGAGAAAACTTTTAGACAACTTTTGTTGGCTGAACTTTTCCAAAATCGTGGTACAAAGTCTTATAAGCTCATCGGCAATATAATTACTATCTTATAAAGATTTGCGGAAAACGGCAAAACTTAAATTAAACATAGTATCAGTACAACAAGCTTTATTGTTAGGAAAGATCACTACAGTGCGGTGCTTCAAATCAAACCTAAAATATTACAGTATATGCGCAAAATATTTGTTTCATTTGATTTCGAAAATAAATTATTATGAACAGAAATACAACCAAAGGACAACCACGTTTAACAACTAGAATCAGTATGACACAATATTAAATAAACTTCGCAGAAATTAAAGTTGTTCAGCTGCAGCAGCTTCTTGTCTGCGGATCATCGAGTTTAAGAGCGTGTAGACGGAGAAACAAAACTGCAAAAGCTAAAGCCCCAGTCACAACATAGCCCAGAATTCCTTCTCTTAACTCACCTTCAGAAAGCTCGTCAAGCTTAAAACTCCAAACCCTCCCACAGTGATGGTGATCGGTCGCTGCGACCTAACCATTAACAAGATCAAGGATTTCTGCAAGTCCCTGTCGTACGAAAGGAGATGCCACCCACAATGAGCGACAGCCCCCGTCAATGCAGTGCTCTGAAAATTTTAAGATACTTCGTTTAGCAATCTTGATTATCTTTTTTGTATAAAAGTCAAGTTTAAGGTGCTGCATTTCATGTAGGAATTTGACTTGCAACTCTACAACCCCGACATCTAAAAATCAAAAGTCCATTTTCTTAGATAAAAATGTCACGAGCTTTTTTGTGTGTTAGGTGATTTTTAATGTAGTTACGACGTGAATATTGTTCAACATATTGTAATATCAGCCTCGCTTTAATAGAATATAAAATTTATAATTAGCGCAAGGGATACTACACCTTATGAATTGTATTAGTTTCAATTACGAACTTGCCTGTCAAACTCAGGGCAAATTAAAAGAATGGTTTAGTTCTTATAGTGCCTAAATTAAAGTGTACATAGTGTTTTCTGACGTACTAGACAGTTTGCGTAACGTTGCGATCATTGTAGTATTTACTTTTAAATCATTGCAATTGCTTGTAACTTTAATTTATTACCGTCAGATTTCATGATCCTGTTTAACTTTGCATTGTGGCAGATGAGGTGTGTGTTGCTTTTATACCACGTTCAGTTGATTACCGTCTTTTAATGCTGTTTATTGGGTCAGTGCTTTGGATAATTCGATATTTAACCATTATTAACCCATTCCATACCTTTATCTACTAAACTTTGGTTTAATTCGTTACCGTCAGATTTTATGATCCTGGTTAACTTTGCATTGTGGCAGATGAGGCGTGTGTTGCTTTTATACCACGTTTAGTTGATTACCGTCCTTTAATGCTGTTTATTGGGTCAGTGCTTTGGATAATTCGATATTTAACCATTATTAACCCATTCCGTACCTGTATTTACTAAACTTTGGTTCTTTTACAATTTGCTAATACATTTATTTGCCTGTGGTTTTCGATATTTGCATGCGATTTGTGTATGTACTTTCTTTTGTGAAAGAAGTTTAGCAAGCTGCTCAAGACAGTTTTCCGAAAGGTAAGTTCGATGCTTTTGTACGCGGTTCGCCGACCAGGACACGGTTATAGTTGAAAGGTGTACCCATACTGCTTCCATTTTCCTCAGTGGGTTTACCTATGCATTTTTCCCTTGTAGGAACGTGGTGGCGCCTTGGTATTAAGATCTTCTTTTCTGTTGTTAGGCCGTTGCCCTGTGTTATCTAGTGTTGAATTCCCTTCGCTACACGGATACTATGCCGGCATCCTTTTTGTTACGAGCTGGGGCAGCGCTCCTATGTAGTTCCTTCCCGAATTTGAGTTTACGCGATAGTTTTTTAGCATTGGTTGTGTTGTAAAGTCAGTTTGCATTGTAACAAGCTGGCATCCCAATACGGTGCCATGGTTTTTCCTTGTTGTCATAATATCGATTTAGCCGGTAACAAACGGTCGTCCCGGATTTAATGTCGTAACAAACTGGCGAGTTGTCGTCCTTACCGGTTTGTCTCGTAACAAAGTACATATTAAATTCCTATCATTGCAGAAAATTTTATTCGACAACCTGTCATAAAATTCTAATTTTTTCACAGCTACTTGTTAAAGATCTTGCTGCTTCGTCAAGTTTCATGCCAATATTATAAGACCTAAAAAAATTGTTTGGTATCTTTCTTTACCAACATCTCCACGTTTTTTAGAATTCAAGTTCTTATGAGCTGAGTCAGTATATGGTGAGTGGGTATATTTGACTGCAAGCTGTGCAGACTTCTTTCACTATTGTGGTTGGCAATTGACGCCCACCTTTTTCTTTATTTAATATCTTTAAGAACCGTCGCCCAGTACACAGCCGCAAATTACCGAGGGTTTTGAGCTAGTCTGAGTTGTGTGCAGCCCTGACTGAAGTAGTAAAAAGTGCGGTTTAGTACAAAAGTACAGTAATTAAAATCATTATTAATCGAAGTAATTAGTAAGTTTTAAAGCAGCAGTAAATGTCATTTGAAACAGCCGGCTAATATTATCGAACTCAAATTGTGCTACGGCAGAGAATGGTTTTAATTACTATTATTCCACTAGATAAAAAGTTTCCAGCAATTATACGAGTTGATACATTCCAATAATAGTAGATTATATTATAAGTGAGAGAAATGCATCATTATTTGCGAGTGAGAATTTTGAATCGCGAGTGCCCCAGCACGAGCGATACAATTTCTCACGAGCTTATAATGGCATTTCGCTCACGTGTGATATACGACGTTTTATCTTACAGTAGCAATTCTTGTGCCTAAATAGTTTGCGCAGTCAGAATATGTCGCGAAATTAATTTATAATTAGTCGCCTATGATTTGTGATATACGTTTGACAGTACTGAAGTGTATTGGCAGTACTGAAGTGTATTGTCAGTCTATGTCAAATTCGAGGTTCATAGGTTAGGTTTTGTTTGTTATTTGACAAAGACTGACGCAAAACTTAACTTGAAAATTACGAATTTGACATAGCTTGACAGTGCTACCAACAATGCAGTAGTATAAATAATGAAAACTCACTTGTGAATAAAACTTCATTTTAGTCACTGAAAACAGTTGTATAATGTATGGTAATAGGCGCTACTGTAAGATAAAAACCATTAAATTACGAATTCACTTATTATACGTGTAACAACATTGTAACAACATTAAAGTCTATACATTTTTAAAGTAAAAAATCTGGTTAAAAATTGTTCCATAACTTGACGTTTCGTTGATCATGCTGTCAGCTTTTAAAAGTTTTCTAGAAACTGATGTTGGAGTGTTATGCTTCTCGTTATAGACCCAACAGTCGCCCCGGTTGGCTGCTCATTCAATTTTGTGTTATTGGAACGCGTTTGTCTTTTGATTTGTTTTGTAAGACTACTTTCCATGCGTTTATAAGACGGTAACCGTCGTTTCGATTAAAGCTGTTTAGATTTTAAATAATCTAGAGAGATTTCCGAATAATGCGTGGGATGTAGTTTGTACCCCTGGCTAGTCATAGTTTATTTGGTGTGGTCGCCTTGTCCTAGGAGGTGTTTGGCGAAGCTTGATTTTTGCGTGTTTTCAAGTTGTGTGTGCTGACGTTCTGTTACTTTACGTTAGATGCTTCTTCTAGTATAATATTTGCCAGCAACTCCTTGGAGCTCGTAAACGTCTTTTTATTGCAGCTGGATAAATCTTTGTTATAAAAGATCAATTGTTAGATCTTTTTCACTGTACGAAAACAAACCCAATTTTTTTTATCACAAATATTTTTTATTCTATTGGTTACTTTGACGATGTAGGGAAAGCGGGTTTAATTTGTAGATGTAGATTTATTTGATTTTTTGGTATTTTGCCATCCTTCCCTAATATCTTGTCAACTATAACTTTGTGGCAAACAGTGTTGGTCTTATAAATATGAGGTTTGATCAATGCCTTGTTTTGTAGATGGTGATATTGAGACGAAGGGTGTAGATAGTGACCCGTATTAGTCTTCTTCCGATATATTGTCAGGCTTAATCTGTTATTAGTGGTTCGTTTCACTAACACGTTCAAGAAAATAAAACTTCCATTCTCTTAAGTTTTCATAGTGAACTTTATTCTTGGTTGCTCATATGAAACTCGTATTATTCTATTATCGTAGAGCTTGTTGAAAATCCGAATAACTTTAATCGGGAAGACGGTTATCGGCTTAGCAACACATGGAAGATAGACCTACAAAATAACTCAAAAGATACACAAGTTTTACGTAAGCAATCAATCAGAATAACAACAAGTTTCAGTGACACACATGATCTGCATGAGCAGCCAACCGGAAAGGTTCCTCGGTACATAAGGAAAAGCGTGAAACTACAAAGTAAGTCTTTTTTGAAAAAGCTGACAGCATGATCAGCGAAACGTCAAGTTCATAAATTACAACCCGGAAAATGATTATTATTTGAATGTGCTGGTTAACTAGATGCAGATATAGGTTTTCAAAAGCTTATTGTTCCCTTCGTGGGAATAAATATTTCATCGTTCTGAAAAATCATAAACGCTAGACACATAAATAGTAATACATGTCATCTGTAATCGTCAGCAACAACTGCAATTTACTACAGTTGAGTTTGAAAATTGCTAAAGAAATTTCAAGAAATTTTATTGTATTAGAAATTTTCAGATGAATAGCTTATTTCCAACAGAGAAGGTTGAGTCACTATTTATCACTGCAACGTCTAGTTTCTTTGGCTGTATAAAATTATTAAACTGTCACAAACTATGTGTAAAATTTGAAAACCATACCTCTATTATTAATTCGTTTCCCACGGCGCAGTAAATGAAAATCTGAATCATGTGGCCCAAGAAATAAGGAAACATTTTCGCTCTCCCAGCAGCGTCCTTTACAACGGTCTGAAATTTTATTACCATTTAGCTGCTAATACTTTCACTTACGCTGAATATTTTTACCCCAACAAATCCGGAAAGAACTATCGTTCCAACGGTACCCACATACAGCAGCAGAATGTAAACAGTCAGCATACTTTCAATCTCCTTGCAGGTGCTGTAATTTTAATTATAAAAGTTATTATTATTTAATTGTTATTCTTGCGTCTTTTTTATGTTCATAACTGTACCAAAATTAGGTCGACATATTTCGAGAAGTTTCAGAGAACGCCAAATAACAACTTTGAGCAATAGACGTTCACAAATACCCCGACCTGAAGAACAAAAGTGTTCTTCGAGTATTGATATAACGCGGGGCCCATACGAAGACCGTGCAGAACTGTTAAAAGTTATTAATGAAAATAATAAATGTGATCTACAATAGCCGTGAAAAACTGGCTCAAGTCAACTTTCACTGTCGTCGCAAACAGAGAAAACTAAACACGCTCGGGCAGGGAATAATCAGTCTCTTAAACCATATCTTAAGTTTGGTCTAGGCAGTCTATATTCGCATTGCATGTAAAATACCGAGACTAAAGAAAGGATAAAGCGTGAAAGAGCAAATTAAAGAACTGAAACACTCCGTTATAAAACCTTTTTTGGAGTCAATGACATAACTATTAAACGATATGTAAGGCGGGGTTGTGTTATTTCTCCAACACTGTTCAACATGGTTACAATTACTGAAAGTGAATGGTGATCGTCTCAATAAGGTATGCTGATGATACAATGATCCTATTTGACAATATTAAAGATCTATCAAAGTTATTATACAGGACCAAATTAATTGATACATGAATCAACTAGACCCTGGCGCCGAATAGCAATCTCCAAACTAACGAAAGATGATACGATGTTTATGCAATGATAACCGCAACTTGCAGCTCTGTGAGAGGATAATCCAATTCTGTATGGTCTGTTCTGTTCCGCTGTGGAGTCCATAATTAATATAAAAGTTGACAGAATTAAAGAACTGACACGGAAGAAAAAAGAGCGCTTTTTTATACCAAGTCTGTCAAACATCCAAAAAGTGCGCTGAATACAAACAAACTTTGCAAAGTTAATAAACAATATGAAGACATAGAAAACACTAAGAAGCAACAAGAAGAAGTGTGTTAACATACGTATACAAACAAATAGCATTGTCAAATGATAGTGTTTGCAATATTTCGCAAAGCTTTACAAAACTACCCTAAATCATACAACAAATAGTTCAGTAACTATATCATCAACAAATTAGTAGTAAACTTAATTCTGGAAGAACTGGAGCAGGTGCTACATAATTTAAAGCTACGCAAATGTCTTAGTTCAGACGGCATACTAAATTGTAATTAAATTTGATAGGGAACCACTCTAACATACTGTTAGAACAATTTCTATTAAAGCAGTTACTTCTGGTACTTTAGCCTCAAATCCTAGCATTTTCACGAGTCACGCAAGCAAAAATCTGTAATCCAGTGGTAATGTTATCAAAATCCGGTGGCGTCGTTTACAATTTAAGCTTCGTTTCTGTTGAGTGCATTATCGCCGTCCTTCTTAGAATGCTTGTTGTGCGAGTCTGTCTTAAAACTTTCCGCGTAAATCGTTTATGAATACTGCCGTACAGCCATGTTCGTCGAAATTAGTTATCAATTCACCCATTGTTCTCTTCTGTCCGCAAAGCAGTCTCAGGTTACCGACTTGCTACACCCGGGGTCCCCTGCAAGTTTCGCAAGTGTTGAACCATATTTCGTCATGCTAAAACTTTCCGTAGCTTTCAATAGAAGTTTGAGTCAGCTTTGGTGATCCCGACATCTTCTGATCCGTTCTATCGTACGAGTGGGACAAGGATGTAGATAAGCCGCGTTTGCGCTTAGCCAGTTTCGCGCCTGTCGACCTTCCGCATGAGCGTTACTTAGCGTGCAGCCCTCAAGACGTTAGGGGGTGGCGCTTCGTCCTCGAGCCGGCCTCGCTTGGCCGAGCTCGCGTTAAGTCGAAATTTGTGTATTATGAAGAAGCTTTGTCGTCGTCATTTCGGGCTTTGTGCATAGTGGTTAAAGGTGAACGTTTAGCCGAGTTTTCCATATCGTTTGGAGCTGAGCACCTCCGTTAACACTTATCGTGGATTATATTTTGGGAACACTCACTCGTGTGCTAAACTTACCAAGTAGAACGAAGACCCGATTCTTTTACCGTCATCTGCTTGTTACCGGGGTCCGTTCTAGTCAACCCTCGTCTTGGGGATGTCTTACCGCTCGCATTCGCTCGATTTTGGCCCAGTCCTGTGCTTTACAACAGTTTCCTGTCGTTTCCGTTCGTGGCACTGACTGAGATGCAACTCGCAGCTGAGGAAAACAACGTAATTCCGCACAACTATGATCCTATGAAGGTAAATTGTTAACTGCTAAATGTTTATAGTGAAGTGTTTTGTCAAAGTGTAATTTGGGCCACTTGAGCCCTTTTGGATTGATTTAAATCATAAAATGTCGAACAGTTCCGTCAAGTTTTATTGTCTTTATGTTGTTTTTGTGTATTAAACTCACGTAACCGTTGCTGTACCATTTTTGAAGTGTTGGTTGCTAAATTTCGATACTGTAAAGTAGTTTTTGTGGTAGAACGTACCGTTCATAATGTTTGTAGATGTAACCATGTCATTTGTTGCCGTTTGATCATTCAAGTTTAGATTATAAATTGCGTCGTTAACCCCACTAACCTTTTTGAATATTTCCGGCCGTAAGATTTGATTATTGTAACATTCATTGTATTTGTTTCACATGTTATTTCATCAATAGAGTTTATTGTTAATTGTTTATATGTCTTTTTTTTATTGGTGTGTTTGCATGCCATGTTGTGTCTATGTTTTGTACAGGAACCTAGTTGGTGCAAGTAAGTGTAAGCTGATGCCGTTTAAGGTAGGTTTGATCCAGCTGTGACGTCGCTACCTCAGGTTGTGCCAAGGAAAAAGTAGTAAGGTGATTTTACCCACTTCTATTTTCAAGTAATCTCACCTGTGTCGTTATTGTTGTTTCTCGATTTAGTCAAGAAAATGGTCCTTATTTTAACATCTTTAACCCCGGTGTGCTAGAGCACAGCCCTAACTGTTAAGATAGTAAAGAACCTCGACCTTTCTTCACTGAGCATCCCACAGCCGGCGCGCATCGTTGCAGTACATCTCGTAACGAAAGTTAGGGCTGAGTTTTTAAGCGATATTCCCGATTATGTCTTCTTAGTCATTTTGTAGATAACAGGTTTGGCTCTCAAGCGTATGAGTTATGCTTTGCACGCTTGAGGGGCTGATTGTTAATGCCGTTAACGCGGTTTTCGTCGTGTAACAAACTGGCTAATTGTTAGTGTCGTAATAACTTTTCCGTATTGTAACAATACAACCATCATGGAATCACATTGTTACTACAATTATTAAAAAAGAATTCCAACGGAAGAACAATAAAGATTAAGAAGGCACTATAGACTCAGTTTTTATGATACTCCAATTATTAGGCAAATCAATCAAACACAAACACCCGTTCGCCCGTGTTCAAAAATCGGATATAATGTTATACGTTTCTCGTAGTTTAAATAAAACTCTTTAATGGCCTTATTCCAAACACTCGAACAGAAATAATAAAATCCTTCCCAGCACTCACTCCGTCATTGTCCGTAAAAGTATCAAAGAAGATTACCCCATCTATTTAATTCAGTGATAAAGGAGGCGAATTAGTCGCTAAGACGTAAAGGTGGATGTAAATTGGATGCTACTATGATTCTATCCTGATAGGCAACTCAGAGGGCAGCAAAAACTGTTTTACAAATGCACTACTACCTAAACGAAGTGTAACATGCAAATATCCACTGACAACGGAATACCTATGATAGTAAACAAGCATCCCATAAGGTAAAATTAGAAATAAAAGGTGGTGTGGTTGAACAGGCGATACTAATTATTAGGGAGTAGAAATTACTAGTGGCCACGAAATCTGTTCAGAGGCTCGTTACTTCGACGCTATTGTATGGCGCAATAAATACATGAGAAGAGGAACTAAAATTCGAATTTACAAATTTAAGTATGTGAGACTTGCGCGATAGCTACTCGAGCAGAAATAAACCACACAAACTAAACCTGCCAGTTGTAGTGTACGTTGTTACGGATATTTTGTAGCTTTCCCTGTATTAGAGAACACTTGCTAGCTGAATTTTATTTTTAAGCTTTAGTAGGTGGCTTTAATTTGTAATTTCGCATGCTTTAGTGAAGACTTAACTAGTTGTATTCTATTTTTAAGCATTTCCTTATAATTAATACGTGGTTTCGCATGCAACTCTCCTAGTAATTAACTAGATTTCATCAGTTCAATTTATTCTGCAATAAATTCTGCATACATTCACGCCTAGTGGTTAGGCAACCTTAGGCACATTTATTAACAACAATTTTCTGGCCTTACTTATTACAATTGCAGTGCTGTTATCTCGTGGTGCAGTTCAATTTTTTAGGAAGTTTTTTTAAGGTTCATTTTCCAAAATGTTGGGAAGTGTTTGATAACCTGGGATTTTGTTAAACATTTGGTTGGATTTCTCACGTTATTTTCCATTTGAAATTTGTGCAAGCGAGTTGTGCCCCGGGTTTGTGCTTCAATTAAGAGCCAATTGGTTTGGTTCCACTCCTTTTTTGTTATATGGAGGATTTAGAAGTACAAGTGCCCTTTTATGACGTTCGTAATTATTAGTTTTGTTGATTTACTTATGTCAGTCGCCACAGCAGATTAATTTCGTGCCAACGTTACCGTTGCACGTTCGCTTTGGCTACTCTTTAACTTTAGGTAAGCTGACGATAGCTCCTGCTTCATATTCGGGAGAATTTTGTACGTTTTCAGCCAATTTATGCTGGGATTTAATTTTTTTCTGCGATCCAGCCATATGCTCCTGTAGCTTGACGAATTGCAATTGGATTTTGAAATCTGCCCGCCATGGATCCCGCTAAGGAATAGGAGCTCGCCCACTGCATACCTGCAGTCGCCACGCTGCCTTTACTGACGTCACGGAAGGCTATCTGCGACATTCGAACAGCCGCTAGAAGTCGATGTCCTTGGATCTCACATCTCCGTTGCCACAGGTGCGCAGACTGCAAGGTAACAAGCTGAGTAATTAGATTTGGGTGTGTACTCCCAGGCGAATCACTCGCTTAGATATTATAAGGGTATGCTATACCGATCGTTTCGCCTTGTGTATTTTTTTTATTAGGCGAAACTTTCGCATAGATATTGTCAAGGAATATTATGCAGCTCGGCCCACTTTATGTAGTTTTAGATTAGATTCGGGGCTGGCTGTATTATTTGTGCTCGTCGTTTACTGAAATACTGCTACTTGAAGTTACCACGTCTTACCTTAATTATGCTAAATTATGATCTCGGGTTGCCGGTATTGTGCGTGCTAACTATTACACTAGCAGGCTAGCTTCCTAGCTTCGAGGCCTCCTCTGTTGGGCCGGTGGCTTTTCTTAAATTTATAATCGGGCTCCTACAAAATATAGCAGAATAGTACATTGGAGTTTTGCCTTAGGCTGTAAGACATTATAGGAATTTCGTCCTTACCTATGGCACGTTTTAGTCGAGTCTCACGACCATTTCGCAGCATCTTGGGCTTCCCTTTCACGCAAGCACGATATCCTCCAAATCGAGGTTAATTTTATGACAGCCACCACGTATTACTTATGAAGTTATCGCTTTTGGGTTGTGGTTAGAGACCCGACTTCGGCAACGTATTGCTTAGAATAGGAGCTCCCGTGAATTATTTACGCAATGTCACGATTAAACAATATTCTTAAGGGCATATTCAAGCCGTTTTTTTATTAATCACAAACAGAATTATGAGTTTATATTAAGAAACTCCCTCGGCTTCGTATGGCCATACTGTCGGACAGCGTTTTCGCTATTTGAGTAACGTGTTAACGCCAGATCGAGCTAACTCTCGGGATTAAAAGTTAGCCATACGCTTGCATAGCTCCGTTTCGCCGCACTCTGCCTTACAGGGTGCGTGCTAATTATTGTGCCTGCGTCGTACCTGCGTGCTAATTTTTGAATAGCGAACTATTTTGCGGTAGCTTAATTCTTACTTCGTATGTATTTGTTCATTTTGCCTACTTTATTTGTGCTCACATTTGATGTAGCATTTTGTTTGATATGTATATAGGTGACTTTAGATCAACATGTTTGCACTATAGCACCAGATAGTAAATAAATGCTGTTATATGTTGTTGGTTTTTCTTTTTGCTATTTGGTTTGCTGGTTTTATTCCATACCTTGGAGTAGTCCGACCCAAGGATTAGTCGTCGTCGAGGACCTGGCGCCCTCTTCCTCAGTTTCCTTTTTTAGCGTAGTTGGAACCCCGACTCTTCTCGGCGAGTTAGCCCAATAAGACTGATATTTACCAACCGGTAAAATAACGAATACAACTAACGCCACCACCGCTCACAACGTATGATATGCATAGTGAAGTAAACGAAGACGCCAAGAATAAAATAGCTGCCATGATGAGACGGGGGGACAACTACTCAAAAATGAACACAGAGTTGGTTCTCCTTCTCTACAGACTGGTTGCCGCAAACCAAGTAAACAGAGATTAGTCCTAGCTAATATAAAAACAATAATTAATGTTAAAACACAGATGCTAGCAGCAGACTAAAACGTCCTATATAATCCTAATTAACTGAATTAAATGTACTATCCTGTAACCCCTATCCCTTGGTAGTGGAAATCGCCTAGGAGTAAACTGGTATATAATAAATTTGTCCGCCAACCTTTATCAAATTAACGATGAACTTTTATCCAAGATCTCAAAATAGCTTTTCCTAATAATAAATAAAAATATACATCCTTAACGTAGCATCGTTATATCAAGGTTCGTACAAAATAAATCCAATACTTTTCAAGAGACCTCAGGCCAGCGGTATGTTAGCTAAAATTATTCATCTTGGTGTCTTATGTAACTTCCTGAAGTTTATTAGTTTCATATTTGGACACCTCGTAGAGAGAAGACCTTAATTCTATACAGGATCTATTTTGCACTCGTTAAAAAGGAATTCTTACTTAATTAAATTATTGTGCCTCCGAAAAATGAGTAGGATCAACTTCATCGCCTCCGACCGCTGTCCCTTAAGAGCAGCCCTGTCCCTCTTAACTACCTTTTCAAAATTGACCAGAAGGTACTGCTTCAACAACTTGAACTGCGCTACGCAGCACCAAACGAGGGACACAAGGAAAAAGTCAAAACCCACTATTATGCAACACATTTCTGCGGATAAGTAGTACTCCCAGATGTAGATCACTTCGTAGTAGGGGCTCTGCATGTAGGGGAACCAGAACTTCGAGCGCTGTGGCTGCAAATGGTACTGCAACGGGATGCCCCCGCATTGGAACCCGTAGCCGATCGCCTGGCAGGACTGGAGCATCATAAAGCCCACCACCACCCAACTACCGCGGTTGATCTCTTTGTGCATCTCCACTCCAGCAATGTCCGACCGCCAGAAGTCGTAGAGGATAATGGAGATTATCTTCGAGAAGCGCTTCGCCAGAATCATGCCCAGAATTCGCCTCGCAGCTGCCTGGAAAACACAAAATAATAAGATACCGATGTCGAGTAATAATTGCATAAATATATAATAAATAAAAAACACTGTATTGTTACTAACCACCCTAGGTAAAATTACACGCGATGTTAACAACCAGTTAAGCCAGTGATGAAATGGCTACTAGAATTAAGGATTTTCGGATACCCAGAAGTTGCAAACCAAGACTGCAATTTCATTTTTTGTTGGAAAAATATGTTATTAATTTGGAAAGTGTTTGGATTCATGCATACATTTATCAAATTAAGATCCTACTACATTAAGTGCATTCTTCATTCAAAGATCAAAAATTTGCTTATCAGATAAATCTGATCTTGCCTAACGAAGATCTGTAACACAATGCGAAAGCAACGTGTGCTATATACCGGGCTCTTAATAGTTATTTACATGGTAAGCTTAGTAAACTAGCCTTTATTGGCGAACCGGATACTTGCAGGGTGAGCGAAGTAGAAACGAGCCCTGTAATCCGGTGAGCTCCAATAAAGGCTAATTGCAAGCGAGCCGCATACTACGTTTTATTTCCTCTTGCTAAAAATTCTAAAATATCATATTCTTCTCCTCTTCTTCATCAACCTCTTTGAATCCACTGCTGGATGTAGGTCTCCCCTTGAGTCTTCCACTCTTGTCTGTTTTGAGCTAGTTGGTGCCAGTTTTGTCCTGTTATTGCTTTAATATCATCGCCAACGTTTTGGTGGTCTTCCCACATTTCTTTTGTGCTCTCTTGGCCTCCACTGGATGATGTTCTTAGTCCATCTTTCACTCTCTTGTCGGGCCACATGTCCCGCCCAACTCCACTTCAACTTTGCGATCCTAGCGATTAGGTCGTCCACTTTCGTTTTTCTTCTTATGTCTTCGTTCCGAATATGTTCTCTCAGAGAGACTCCCAACATTGCTCTTTCGATAGCCCTTTGTGTCGTTCTTAATCGGTTGGCTGATTGTATTGTAAGTGTCATTGTCTCCATGCCATACGTCATGACAGGGAGAATACAACTATTGAACACTTTTCTCTTTAGGCTAATGGGGGTTTCTGTATTTCTTAAAACCATGTTGAGTTTACTCATCGCAGCCCAAGTCATACGTATTCTTCTCATAATTTCCGCCGTTTGATTTTGCTTGCCAAGTGTGATTGTATGTCCTAGATATGTGTATTGGTTTACTTTCTCGATTTCATTTCCGTCTATTTCCACTCTAGTGTTTTCTTCTGTCATTACTTTGGTTTTATTAAGATTCATCTTCAGGCCGACTTTCTCTGATTCCGTTTTCAGTTCTCTCAGCATTTCCTGTAGTTCTTCTATGTTATTGCTTATAATCACGATGTCATCGGCATATCTAAGATGACTCAAATGTCGACCGTCAATCTTCACTTCGCGTTCTTCCCAGTTTAATTTCTTGAACACATCTTCTAACGCAAGGGTGAATAATTTTGGGGAGATCGTATCTCCCTGTCTGACTCCTCGCTCGACTTTTTATCTTCCTTGTTGTTATTTCTCCTGCTATGTTTATTTGTATGGTTGCTTTGTTGTATATTTGTTTCAGGAGTTCCTTATACCTTGAATCTATCCTGGCGTTATTCAGCCCTTGGTAGATTGCCCATAGTTCTATGGAATCGAATGCTTTATTGTAGTCCACAAAGGCTAGCTGAAGGGGTACGTTGTATTCATTGCATTTCTCTATGAGTATACGTAATGATTGTAGGTGCTCTATAGTGTTGTAACCTTTGCGGAACCCCGCCTGTCCGACTGATTGATAGTCGTCTAATTTGTTTGACAGTCTGTTAGTGTTTATAAGGATGTGGTAGGAGATTTATTGGGCGGTAGTTATCTAGGTTAAATTTGTCTCCCTTTTTATGTATTAATATAACCCTCGCATTTCTCCATGAATCTGGGATGGTTCCATTCTGTAGGCATTTGTTCATGAGGATTTGAATTGCTTCTAGAGTAGTTGATCCTCCCATTGCTATCATTTCTTTGGTAATGCCGTCTTCTCCAGGAGCTCTGCCGTTCTTCATCTGAGTTAAAGCCCCTTCAATTTCCCCTTTGGTAATTTCAGGTAATTCCTCCGATCCCACATTCAGTATTTTCTCACTTTTGTTGGTGACAGGTTCTGGTATTATGGATCAGTATAATTCTGTATAGTATTTTTCAATAATCTCTGTTATCTGGTCTTTCTCATATTTGACAATTCCGTTAGTGTCTTTCATCTGATGTATTTTTTGTCGTCCTGTGCTTCCTAGAGTTTTCAATACTTTCAAGTTCTTGTTGCTTTCTATTACTGCTTCGATTGTTTCGGTGTTGTATCTTCTAATATCTTGTCTTATCTTTTTTCTGATTGTTCTGTTGAGTTCTTTGTAACCTGGGGAATTTCTGTTTAAGCAGCTCCTCTCTTTAATCATGTCTCTTGTCTCTTTAGTTAGTTTGCAGTTTTTGGTTTGTGCTCTTGAGCATATTTTACTGGTTGCCGTTTGTATGTTTTTTCTTATTCTTTCCTCTAATTCATTGGTGTTCATATTCTTTAGGCGTTCTATTGGTTTTAATTTTTCCTCTAACTCTTTTTGGTATTGGAGCTCATTGTTTTTAAGTTCCTGTATGGTCGGCAATTGACTTTGTGTTATTAGTTTTTTCCTTTCTACTCTTGTGTTGATTGTTATTCTTGCCCTAAGTAACCTGTGATCACTTCCCAATCTAATCATGTTAACTACTGATACATCAGTTACGATATGTTTGTTGTTAGCTAGTACATAGTCAATTTCATTCTTTGTTTTACCGTCTGGGCTTAGCCACGTCCATCGTCGGTTTTTTGGTTTTTTAAAGAATGTGTTCATGCAGTACAGGTTAGCCTCTTGCAAGAAATCAATCAATCTGTCTCCTCTTACGTTGAGATCGCTTAGTCCAAATTTTCCTCTATTGGGTATGTTGTCGATGTTTTCACTGCCTATTTTGGCGTTAAAGTGTCCTATAAATACTTTAAAGTGGGCTTTTTCTGAGTTGGCCTTTGTAATGTCTTCGTACATTTGTTCCACCTCTTCATCTTCCGCGTTACTGGTGGGAGCGTATACTTGGATTATCTGCACGCTGTATCTCTTGAATATTTTCAGAGTTATATAAATAACTCTTTCTGAGATTGCCACCATTTTTGTTACCAGATTATTCTCTTATTTATCAGGATTCCGACGCCTCCTATATGTGAGTCGATTTCTCTCTTGTTTTGGAAAAACATGTGTCCCGACTGGAGGATTGAGCATTTTTCTCCTGGCAATCTTGTTTCACTCAATCCTAGTACGTCCCATTTTATCTTTGATAATTCTTCCTCTAGTTTTTCCAGTTTCTCCTCGGATTTCATGGTTCTTATGTTGAAAGTTGCAATAGATAACTTCGTTGAGGGGGGGGTTCGTTTTTGATAGATTGAGTTTTTGCCTCCTCCAGATTCCATGAGGCAGACCCTATTAAGGGTGTGGCGTTCGCCCACCTGGGGATTTGTTCCGTTCGTTTTAAAACTCATTGGGTGTATTTGGCCATACTCTACCACGCTGGCCGTTGCGGGTTGGTAGAGGGTGAGGATATAGATATGGTAAATGTGGGATGGGAAGGATTTAGGTATTAGGACATGATTCCTCTCTGTATCGGGAGGTGAAAGGAGATCAAGACTCGCGTGGGCAGGGTCGTATACCTGAAGTAGACCTGTCTCCGTCGGGACCACGAAGGATGTCTACCCGCTACCCTATCATATTAGTGATTAATAAAAGATGTATCTATTAAAAAACAAGGGGCCTGTAAAGTAACGATGGCAACATTTTACAAGCACCGTGCCTGTAAAGACTCATTTACCGGTTAGTTCAGACGACAGTAATCCTTTACAGGCACCTGGCCTCTAAAGACTTATTTACCGAGTCAGTTCAGACGACACTAAATTACCTTTACTTGTTCCTCACTTGCAAACATCAATTTATCAAGTCACTGTATTCACCTTGAAAATGTTTCTTAACTGGCTAGCCAGTAAAAAATTTACTGGCTAGCCAGTTATATTTTACAAGCGTGCTCATAGATAAATGATAGCGTGCAAAGCCAGAGTTGTCTTCCTTAGTATGTGTCATATTGATGAATTTAGTTGCTGGTCAGTTTGACATTTTGAATAAATGGTAAATTTCTAGTTATTTACAAGTGAGAAACAAATAAAATATTCAACAAAACACACCAGGTAACCATTTTTACTGGCTCAAGGATATGACAGGCTCGCCTAATGGCTCGCCAGTCATCCCAATCCTATCGCCAGTAAAAACTGTTTTACCTGGCTTGTAATGTTAAATACTATTTAACAAGTCAAGAGAAAATAAAAAATCTTACTAGGCAGCAGTAAAAGTACTTATGTATAGAGGAGCACCGAAAAAGTTGCACAGAAATAATTCTATGTGTTCTATCTGCGCTTGATCGTAAGTAATTTATCTTATTTTATAGTTCAATTTAGGAAATAAGAATAGAAATACTGGTTTTGTACGATACTTTTATTTATTTTAAAGTGATAAGAACAATCCTATCACGGAATACCGTATCCCCAGCTAAATGAAGAACATCAGGGCTTTCGTGAAAACAATATTTGTTATACTTCAGGTAGCTAAGAAAGCAATCTAATTCAACACGTCAGCTTTTGTATGTTATGTGAATTTAGTAAAGACATTCGATAGAGCACGCCTACATGATATAACTTCACAAAAGATAAATACCACCACAACTAATAAGCGTAATATAAGAAAGGAACAAGAACTGCACAACGAAAATCCAGATATGAGGCCAATTTACTGACGAATAAAGTGTACGACAGGAGTACGACAAGCGACTCACTTAGTCAGGGTATAAGATGGGAGAAAAAATATAGAGATATTGTGCTCCACACGTGTGCAACACTTTTGGCGGATTCAGAGTATGGCCTGCAAATGATTTTGCACAGATTTCATACCACAGCAAAGAAATTCAACATGGCTCTGTTTACGAAGAAATCTAAATGGATAATTATATTAAAATAACCGATACGTTTCAAACTGATCATGGAAACTAAAATCATAGAACAAGTCATGAATTACAAATATCTAAGAGTAGAAATGTCTAGCAATCGAAAGCCCTATAAAAAGGTTAAACAGCAGACCACGAAAAGGGCTCAAATATGGAATACTTGCGAGACATAATAACAAGAGATTAATAAAGTGCATTGCTTTTCGTTTTATCTTCGTTATCTGAGACTTGGCGAGTCAGGGCCGCCGAAATATCTCTTTCCGGAACCCAGCCATGTGGCACACGTTGACGGCGTACTGGGTGATGTGGTTAACATCAGGCCTTCGACGACTGCCTTACTTTCTCCACCTCCACAACCGTTGTTTCAATACCCAATTCTTAAAGCGACTGGGAGGGCCGCCGCGCCGCCAGTTGCCAGGTGTGGAGATAGTACCTCGTATCGTAGCACTGCAGCCGGACTTTCTAACCGCTCGGTCACGCTGGCGCTAATAAAGATTTACTGTAGTCCAATAAGAAAGAGACACCCGGGAAGGCCACTGAGACGATGGGCTCAGAGCTAGATCTCTATATAAAAAAAAACACAGAAACAGAAACAAAAATAATTATCAGCGGCACACGCCGGAGTCTACAACTAAACCAGACCAGGTTACCGACGGTACAAGCCGAAAACTACAATTACCAAATTCCCGCCATTAGATGCGTGAAGAATCACCAGCGGCACATGCCAAAATCTACAACAAAACCGAAACAGGTTACCAATAGCCCAAGCCTAATTTATAAATCTAACGCCAGGGAAAACTGTAAACAACAACCACGACGACATGCAAACCATATTGAGTAAACAACACCAGCTGGCAGAAAATATCCGCAAATTGCACAGTAACTTGAAGAAATATCACGTAACCAAGAATAACCCACAGTACTTAGCAATACAGGAAGCTAAACTAAAAACATACTAGAGGACTTCCAGCAACAACCATCTCCAACTACTAATATTCGAGGAATACTGAAGGATCTTCAAACACCGCAATTTCAGTCAAGTGATGAAAGAGTACTAATGAGCTGCAAATTATATTTACAGATAGCAAGGTGTTTTTGAAGAATTTTGAGAAGTGCATGTGTTTTTGAAGCTCCGATATAAAAGTCCATTTGGGCCATATCGAGTTATTTAAAAACGCAAGAAAGTAGTGAAGAAGAAGAAGCAAGGGGTTTCTCAAATCTGAAAAGATTGAAAACGCAGGAAAGCCACCTGAGCAGTGAGTAAGCTTGTTATAAATAAGATTGGATGCGGTTAAAAGATAGCAAATAAGGTGGAAAGTTGCATGCAACTAATAGATAAGGAAGATAGCAATACACAAACTGGATCCACGCCAAATTTTTGAGGGTAGGCAACACACTGTGCGCTAGAGTGTACAGGAACTAAAGAACAAACTGAAATACACAAGAAGGGCCGCTCTTTGAAGTGCAGAACTGGGGGCATCACTTAACAAAATAGCAGGATGATAGTAGGCTAACCTTCGAGAAGTAGATTCGGGTGAACCTATTTTCGCAGCATAACTAATAAATAAAAACCTAAGGTGCAATAATAATACAAAAAGGGAAAATGGATAGTGAGGACTATTCAACCGATATGAAAAAGGAAAAAAGGATAAAAGGAAGAACAAAAGGTAATGGTAACGAATACACGCAAAAAGAAATAGGAAGCTGTTTTAAATTGGGTACATGGAATTTAGAAGACGTATATGAAGAGCGTGGGTGTACGGAAATGGATTTAAAAAAAAGAAAAGACTACCAGAAAAGTTCTGTAATAAAAATTAGGAACATGGAATGTTCAAGGAACAAATCAAGAAGGTAAACTTAACAAGCTAAGCGAGGAGTTAAAACAAAGGAATATATATTTTTTAGCAATACAGGAAATGAAACAAAAGAAGGTAGTACAAAGGAAATAGGCGATTATATTTTGTTTGCGGGAGCATGCAAGAGATCTATTTTTGGGGTTGGTTTTATGATTCACAAGAAATGGAAAAATCACATAAGAAAATTTGAAGTAATCTCAAACACTCTCTGTTATATAAAAATAAATGCCAGGTATCGAAAACTTAGTTTAGTAAATGCCCACGCACCTACAGAAGTCAAATATAAAGAAGAAAAAACTGCATTTATGAGGAATTGGAAAATTTAGTTGCCAAAATCCCTAAATATGATTTAAAAATAGTCTTAGGGGATTTTAACGCAAAATAGGAAAGGAACAAATCTATCAACCAACAATAGGGGCATTTAGTTTACACTTAAAAAGTAATGAAAATGGAGAATACTTGATAGGATTTGCCACCGAACAAAAACTACGAATTATGGGAACCTTTTATGAGCATAAAGACATTCACAAAGGCACCTGGAGATCGCCAGATGGCAGAAATACTAACCAAATAGATCACTTTTTGGTGGAAGAGCAGCACAGAAATAGAGTTATGGATGTAAGAGCTTTTAGAAAGGCTGATATTGATTCAGACCATTTTTTAGCAGTACTGAAAATAAAGGAGAAGACGTTAATGAAATCGAGAAGAAAAAATAAATATACCAGATATAATACGGAGCTGCTTAAGACGGACGAGATACGGAAAAATTACCAATACCGTATAGAACAAAAGCTGGCTGAGGGAAATGAGAGTAACAACCTAAATAAAAAATGGGAAAAAGTAGAGGAAGCCATTTTATGGGGGGCAAAAGTATTGGAAACAAAAAAAGCAAGAAATAGAAAAGAGTGGTTTGATGAAGACTGTAAAAAAGTGCTACAAGAGAGAACAGAATTAAAATTGAAAATGTTAAGAGATAACACGGAAGAAAATAAAAGGGAGTACCAGATGATAAGGAGGAAAGCTAAACAAACATGTAGGCGAAAGAAGAGAGAGAATATGGAATTAAGACTGGAAAGAATGGAAAATAATTTGAAAAAGAAAGATATTAGAAAATTCTATAAAGAAGTCGGAAACGAGAGAAAAGGATATCGTGCGAGGACAATTTTTATCAAAGGAGAAGATGGAAATTTGATAGGCAATATAGAAGAAAAAAAAGAAAGATGGCGGAATTATTTCAAAAGTATGTTTTATGAAGAAGAAAGAAGTGAGGGCCTAGAGAATGAACTCGGTATGGAAGGAGATGACATACAATATCCTGAGGAAAATGAAGTTATAAAAGTAATAACGAAGCTAAAGGATAATAAAAGTCCAGGTGAAAATGGAATTTGTGCAGAAATGTTAAAACACGGAGCAGAAAAGGTGCTGAAATGTATTAATCAAATAATAAAGGAAGTATGGAAAGAAGAGAAAATGCCAGACCGATGGACGGAAGCAATTATACAGAGTAAAAGGGGGAGAAACGAAAACCTGATCCTAGAAGAAGAACAGGGGTTGAGACAGGCAGAAATAAAAAGAGTAGAAAGTTTCATCTATCTGGAGCTGTCTTTCACGAAAATGGAGGGAACCAGGAAGAAATAAAACATAGACTAAAAAAAGGTTCAGCAAGTGCTGGAGCTCTCATGAGTTCACTAACATCAAAAGCAGTATTAAGAAGTACAAAACTCAGAATTTATCAGTCAGTTATACGGCCAACAGTGATGTTTGCATGCGAAACGTGGGCTATTAGAAAGAGCGTTTAGAACAAATAGACATATGGGAAAGAAGGATGTTGAGAAGAATATTTGGGGCAAGAAAGTGCAAGAGGTGTGGGAGAGAAGAAACAATCAAGAGTTGTATGAGCTTTATAACGAACCGAAATTATCAAAAGTGGTCAAAGCTCAAAGAGTTCGATGGATGGGGCATATTACACGGGCAAAAGAAGAAAGAATGATTAAACAAATTCTGAATACGCAGGCTTTAGATAACAAGGGGAGAGGAAGACCTAGAGTTAGCTGGAGGCGACAAGTTGAAGAGGACTTGGAAGCAGTAGGAGTTAGAGGATGGAGAAGAGGGGCAGAAGACAGAAAAACATGGAGAGAAGTAGTGCAAAAAACTCTTGAGCAATAGTTTCTCTTTTACAAGCCTTGGGCCACTAGGCCTGTGTGCTTATTATATATATAAGGAAAAATTAATACAACCGCTGACAAGCACACCTAAAAATTATCGAAAGAAAAGACACAATTATATTAAGTACTACTTGAATCGGTGCACCAGCGTGTCCGAGCGATTAGGGAGCTCAGCAGCGGTGCCACAGCACGGGGTTCAAACCCCACATGTGGCAACTGGCGAACAGCCTACCCAATTGCCTTAAATTGGGAATCAAAACCACGGTTATGGAAGTAGGAAACGTAAGAAAAAATGAAGAAGGGTTTATGGAAAGCACGGTTAACGAAGTACCTATCTAGGCTACAACACCGTGGTAGTGAAAAACACATAAACAGAATATAGCTGCAAGAGAGGGAACTGTACAAGGCCGTCACGTAGATATGCATAGCCAACAAATGTATTAATCAGTAATCATATGCAATAACCTACGAGAAGAAGTGGTTCTCACAGTATTTTTTGTTATTTTTTATTAATGATTGCAATATTTACAACTAGCCCTAGGGCTAACGAGCAAGTCGTATATGCTACATAACATGAGGGAGGTGCTACGCCGAGTGACGCTCCCCCGTAAACTAATATCTAGTTAGATAATAAAATCGAGAGTTTTTTGTCGGATTAAACGTCTATAGTTCATTCAAATTCAAGATAGAGCAAAATCTGCAACCCAAGTTACAAATATCAGCGGTCAGTTGATTACTAATTTGATTTTATTAAAATTTAGATCAGAGAGATATGGCTTTTTTTGCTGTCTTGATGAGTGTCAAAATCAAATTCGAGGTTAGCAGGTTAGGTTTTGCGTCAGTTTTGACACGAACCCACGCAAAACCTAACCTGCTAACCTCTAATTTGATTTTGACACTCATCAAGACAGCAACAAAGCCATATCTCACTGATCTAAATTTTAATAAAATCATATTAGTAATCAACTTACTGCTGATATTTGTAATTTGGGTTGCAGATTTTACTCTATCTTGAATTTGAATGAACTATAGTTACATTAACATTGTCTAGCAGATTGATCACTAAAACACTTGGATGTTGGTGCAGTCTATTCACATAGTTTACTGTGTAACGTTTGATTTCATCGCCCACCCACGGAATTCTAAGATCCTTGTGTAGTGTTTTATTACTTATATATCCCTCTGCTTTGGCTAATACACGAAGAGTTTTATTCTGGAATCTTTGTATTATATCTAGATTTGACAATTTAGCACAACCCCAAAACTGGATCCCGTAGGTACACACAGGAGTTAACAATGATTTGTACACAAGCACTTTATTATTAAGAGTTAATTTTGACTTGCGTCCTAATAACCAGCACATCTTCTTGAGTTTGATATCCAGTGCCTTCCTTGTCCGTGTAAGGTGTCGTTTCCACGTTAACCGTCTATCAAGGATCATACCGACATATCTAGCTTCATGCTTGACAGGAATCAGCATGCCATTTAGTGCTACCGGTGGGTGGGGCAGAACTATGCTTTGTAGTAAGGGTTATAGCGCCATTTATGGAGCCATTTCTACATATTTTTGAGTTGTAGTTGAAGGTTCGTTGCTGCCAAAACATTATCTACATGATATGCTAATAGTGCAGTATCATCTGCGAAGGTGTCTGTAAAAACATTTTCATTAATTGGCAGATCAGCAGTAAATAACTGATATAGGGTGGGCCCCCAGCACACTTCCCTGGGGCACACCGGCCTGGATCTGGTGGAAGTTAGAACGGCTTCCTTCATATTTAACTTGAAAGTGTCTTTCATTTAAGTATGACTTGAGAAGCATGTAGTACGGATGGGGAAGAAGCCGTTTGATCTTGAACAATAGGCCATTGTGCCAGACGCGATCGAAGGCCTGACTTACGTCTAAAAATACAGCAACACAGTATCTGCCTTCTTTTAGGTCTTGTTCTATTACATCCACGACTCGATGTATCTGCTCTAACGTGGAATACTTTCTCCGAAGCCAAACTGGTGCTGTGGATTAGACTATGAGTATCTATGATAGGTAGCAGTCTCTTTAATATTAGCTTCTCCAGTAGTTTAGACAATAACGGGAGCAAAGTTATTGGCCTGTATGAGGTGACTTGATGTGGAGGTTTGCCTGGTTTCAAAATTAAGATTATTTCTTCAAATTTCCATGATATTGGAAAGTACTGTCATCTTATTCTTATTATTGTCATTATTTGTGTAAGTAACATTATCGTTTTCTTTGGAAGTTCTTTTAAGGGTTTGGCGGTAATAAGGTCATGACCCGGAGCTTTATTGTTGTTCAAATTATTAATTTCTAGTCTAATTTCTTCTGGAGAAGTGCTGAATAGGTAAGCTTAGCTGTGGTGGAGCAGTAAGATAATCCAATATTTCATTTTCTTCTGCTTGAGTGGTCCGTGAAGGATGTGGCTGAAAGGTTTTGGATAGATGTTCCGCAAAGAGCTCTGCTTTCTCGTTGCTTGTTCGTGCCCATGTATTGTCATCTTTACGAATTGGCGGAATAGGAATAGTGGAAGTTTTTAGCTTTTTTGTTACTTTCCAGAGAACGTAATCGATATGCGAAGAGGCTGATAGGTTACTAACGTAATCATTGAATGAATCATTTTTCGCTTAGCAAGTTTTTTAGTTCTCTCGTTAGTCTGTGCAATCTATTCATGTCGTTAGGATGTCTGGTTTGTTGCCAGATTCTTCTTGCTCTCCTTTTTTCCAAAATTTTGGTTCTGACATGTAAAGGGTAATTTTCGATCGTTGCTTTGGGGTTACATCTAGAAGGGGTTGCGTGCCAGGCTGCATTTTGTATGTTGTCTGTTAGACTTTCAACTGCAGTATCAATTTTATCTTCAGTTTTTAATGAAGCTTTAATTTTTACATTTTGAATTAGGTAGCCTTTGTACATGTCCCAGTTGGTGTGTCTAGTATGAAGCGTAGGATTTTTAGATTTTGTAATTACCGAGGTGCTGATGGTGATTATTATGGATGAGTGGTCTGAAAATAGGTCGAAGCACGATTCCACTTTACAGTAATTGTTGGATAGACCTTTTGTGATGCAGAAGTCCGGTATTTTGTTGAGATCGAAGGGCCAGTATGTTGGCTCACCAGTGGAGAGCTGATCATAGTTCTTTGCTAGCATAGCTTTGTGCAGCTCTCTTCTTTCGTCGTTGTTAGCCTAGAGCCCTATATTGGATTTTTGCCATTATAGTCCCCCCCCCCCCCTGCTATAAATCTGTTTCCTAATTTTTGATAAAAGCCTTCATATTATGCCTGTTTTATGGCATGCCTGGGTGGGCAGTAGATTGCTGCTACAAGTAGAGAATTTTTCCAGTTCGTAATGATGCAGCATCTCGCTGATAATAATTGCAGAACCGCTAAGGGCTGTGCCATCCGGATGATTTCTGTTGTATGTTATGTATTTATAAATTTTGAAATAACTCCTTTCCGTGAAGTGAGTTTCTGAGATGAGTAAAATGTCAATTTTGTGCTCATTAAGAAAGTGTTCAATTAGCCGGACGTTTTGTGCTAACCCATTTGCATTCCAAACTGCTAGACGTAGGGTATTCATTATTGGGATTTACTGATTAGCTGGGTAAGCAGACTTAGCATCATGCTATTCTGGTTCATTAACTGGTTGAACATTGATTCAAATCTAGATAAAAATTGAGATAACGATATGTCATTATTGTAATTTGCTTGGGAGTTACTTCGTGCTTCTACCACGGTGCTATAAAGTCTTCGGTGTTTGGGAAAGTGGCATTTATGTCTTTCTGTGCTGAAATTGGTGGGTAAGCTCTAAGTAAATTATTTGTTCTAGTTGGAACTCCTGATTTGCCTCTGTTGAGTTGGAGTTGTTGATAGACCTGACAGCCTTTATAATTTCCTGGGTGTGGGCCCTGACATAAGCGCACTTAGCAGGAGTAGTTTGTAGTTTTTTACACTGTTTCGTATTATGTTCTCCGCTACATTTGATTGATACAGTAGTGTTTGCTATGTCCGTACGCCTGGCATCTCATACATTGGATGATTGTGCTTTTCTTTCGTGGTGGCTCCACTAATACTTGCTGATAGTCTATGGTTTATTTCGTACGCTTTTTTGTTATTTGTAGCTGGCTCTATATCGACGTAGAACATGGGTAGTGGTTCTTTATTAACTCTGTGTCTAATATTGATGATATTGCGAACGACAGCTTTTTTAACTCTTCTTTGATTACCTCGATGTCTGTAGTATGGTGTAAGTTTCTGATAACTACCCTGTAGTTCTTTAGCTGGTAAGTGTGATGTACAATATGTTCGTCGTTTAGACGTGTAATGAGTTGCCTGTACGCTTCTATTGTATGCAGATTGACCTTTATTGTGTTATTTGCTAGAGCTTTTGCTCTCTATCTACGGCTTTGGAAAGATTTTCGATCATTTGGTGACCCCATAAATAAATATAGGAGGGGGTTAGGTTTTTTTTGTTTATTGGTATTGCTTGCTCGTGTTGTTGTGCACCTTTCCCTTCATCATCGTCCATTGTAATCGGTTTTGCTGTTATTTGAAATTTGATCGTTTGTTGATACTAGCGGTGGATTGTTTTGACTAGAGGATTGAGGCACATAATTGTCGTTATAAATTTGTGATGCTGAAATATAAGTGTTGTTTTGAGTAAGTGGTATAAAACCATTATTTAGGAGTATTTGTTGGAATCCAAACATTTGCGGTTGCTGAGGGTATTGAAATTGCTGCTGTGAGAAATACATATTTTGGTTGTTATTATTTTGCATATTCTGACAGAGCAGAATTTGTTGATTGATAATTTATTACTATTTTTGCTTATTTATAAAATTAACTTAATATTATACTTAAAGCGTCCTATCTGTATCAGGTCAAAGTTCAAGCGCGTGCACCGATGATAACTTGTAGCGAGCTCCATACGGCACGTGCACTCACTTCCGCAATACACGGCGGACTCAACAGTACTGGAGTAATACAAATGCAAAATCAGTCGGCACGATTCCAGTAACAGCAACATTTTATACCCACTGGAAATCTCAACCTCGAAAACCATACAGCCATAGCAAATGTCTTGAAAGAAAAGTTTGACGTGGCTTTCCTGCTCACAAAAGCTCTTTAACCCGGTCATTCGTTTAACAAGTTTCCAACTCTTCAGTAAAATAGCAAACATATTAACCTGGTTCGGTCATTCAACAATCTATGTTACCTGAAGTGCTTCCTAAAAAGTTGCATTTATTTTGATATAGAAGTAGAAAAAGTTGTTTGACTTTTCGTGTCTTCATGGCAGTAGGCCGCATTGTCTCCGATGTTATTTATTGCGGTTATAAAACAAGTATATGGACAGCTACAGTGGGACAATCCTAATATTTATGCTGGCAGAAACAAACACTCGAAGTTCGCTGATTATGTTAATCAGAAAAACAAGAAAGAACTCAAAAAATGTTGGTTGAATTGGGTAGCCAGACTAGTAACAATAAAAAAAATCAAAATACTTAAAGTATTAACAAACAACAAAGAAATAAACATTGCAGTAAAACATACATTATTGGGTAGCACAGTTGAGGTAATTTATCTAACTATATAGAGAGTTAGAGAATAGAATAAGTTTAGTGCAGACTACATTACGACTAGAAAAATTATGATCTCTCAGAAACATTTCTCCGAGTAATATAAAATCCAACATTAAATAAGAATATTATACACTACACTGTTTTAAACTTGACATAAAGCCGAGTTATCTATTACACATATGACAGGTGATGTGGCTAGCACAACAGTTTCGATTACTACTTTAGTTTCGAATTACTAGTTACTACAAGAAGCTTTTATGCCCACCAGGCGTGAGGGGTACAAAAGTAAATCCAGTTCGAGATAAATTACGGTCGGGTGACATTCTGGACTTTAAATATATGCTTTGATTAAAGACGGAAAAGGCGCCGCTATATTCCATTGAAAAAGTTTTAGCTTGAGATACGGCAGGTCAAAAGCTCCAATAATCAAGCCCAATCGTTCGGAACACCTTTAACGGGGTACTAGATCACTGGCTGATAAGGCGAGCACCACGTCTGCGATTAATGCATGACTTTCCAGGTAATAAAGGAAAATTTTTACCCTAATCTTGAAACCCGAGTGCACAACCTGCTTGCCAGTGGTGAGAAATCAGGAAAAATAAATCCAGCGTAGGATAAACTACAGTTGGAAAAATGTTGGACTTTACATCAGCGCAGAGGTTCCAATAAAGCCCAAAAACACCTTTAACGGAATGTGTATTTTGGAATCATAATTGAGCACCCTCTCTAGACGCCAAGCTTGCAGAGAAATAAATCTAGAATAAATTTGGTTGGAAAAAACTATGGTTTGTCCAAAACGTAATTATCTCGTTGATTTTTTAATTCCCATTTACAATGCTTCAAATTTGATAGTACTCAATCCAAATACGTTTAGTAAAAGATTACCTATGACCTCACAATTGCAAAACAAAGATCATCAAAGCGAGTCAACAGCGTCGAAATATACATTTTCAGACAGATAGCTTCAGTGGTTTCCTGCTCTAATTCCTTTTTTCGATCAGACTCTTTGATCTATTCTGTCACCGTCCAAAGTGTGTCAATACTTTCAAATAATACCATGTAGTTCCTATTCCAATTACTTCTATAATTATAGTTGAATATTCGTCCTGGTTAATTTCAGTAATCTTCCCTTTATCTATTACCATTATTTAAATTTAAATATTTAGAAACCAACATAACACATAACAGAACTGTAACAGAAGAAGTAGGAGCACAATATATAAAGACAGCAGCGGGATGCAAAATGGCGAAATAAGTACATGCAGTCAACAGCAAGGCCAGAATGTGCAAAACGTGTTTGAGACCCGTATTGACCGGAGACACGGAGAGATGCAACCCAAACAAAACAAATAATGATACTAAAGTCAGATGACCATGAATAACGGAAGACTTGCAAAAATAGTATTGACAGGCAAACCAAACAGCAGATAGCCACAGGTAGGACCTTCCAAAATGAGGAGGTACAGGGTCTCCACTTCCAACGAAGATCTATAAAAGAGAATTTTTGTAATGCCAAGACTATGTTCTAATTAAAGAAAAAGAATAATAGAAAACCCTAATTGAAATGAGCATTGCCTAGTATTCACAAGTTATTAAATAAATTCGCTCGCGGACTTCGTAGCACGTTGAGGCCTCATCGAGGCATCATAAAAAGGTAATTCGTCTCAAAATAAATTAAAGCACTTTGGCAAATAAATAGCTGCAGCATACTCTTAAAAAGTAAAATACGGCAAGTAAAATTTGTAAACAACAGATTGTTGCCGCACAAACACAAAACAACGACATGATCGGGAAATAAACCTAGAATGGAAAGCAATATCTCTGTTACGATGGCTGTAACAAGAAAGGTTTGCTCCGGCTAAAACTACAGTGGAGATGGGCAGGTTCTTTACGACCTTTGAGTTAGGGATGTACTGTGGTACGAGAAGTAAAAGATGTTCAAATTGATGCGCCACCACATTCGAAATAAATCGGGAAAACAAAATCAACACAGGTGAACGCATTCTGAATGTGGAAGTAAGTGATTCACCTTGCTACTTCTAACTTGGCAGAGTTTGGTCGACGATCCACGTACAACACCGACTTATCTTACAAAAATAGCTTATTGATGCAGCTGCCAAACTCCTTTTACAACTGAAAAGTACACACATAACGCATGCAAATATAAACTACAAATGAAAAACAGCAGTACTTAACAATGGACGCTATTGCAATAATAAAAATATGTAGGTGACAATGACCAGATTTGGAGTAAAAGTAACAACGCCGACATGAGTTAGTAAAGGTTAGGTTAAATTGCGTAACACGTTAACTTAGTTACAAACAGTAAACTTGACTTCGAGTACATAAGGTGGCTCAGTAACGAAACTGCGACAACGTTACCTTAAACAACAAGGAAATATGACAGCCATTCATTAAATTTGGCAAAATCAACAATGCTAACATTAATTTAATATTACGCTGGATTGTTCAACACTTGACGGGACGGTCACTGTACATTATACACAAAAAGTTACAATACAATAACATGTTACCTTAGGGAGATCAATTGACTGCATTTGACTGTCCAAAAATGTCTGAAGAAAAGAGCTACCGGCAGACCACAAGATGTTGACGGGATGCTGGAACAAGGCCTCGGTGATGTTTGCCATAGACGGGGTTGGAAAGACGATATACCCAGAACGGGTGAAGACGTACATAACTTCCAATGCAACAACGGGACGAAACCTCAACGTGTAAGATACAACATGACGTCGTACTAAGATCGAGTTGGCTCGTTTAAGAATCCGGTAGATAAATCCGCTTATGCAAAAATAAAGGTCTCGCAACCTTCCGGTAAAGGATCGTTTGATCACAACCACCTTACTTGCGTTACATGAATTCCCCAATAGCTAATATTCACAACACAACGAACACTAAGGGTTGCCACCAAAAACGACACAGTTCTAATCCTTCAGAAAGCACTCAGGTAACTTCAACAGTTCCTCAGAGGGCATAAAGTGAGGCCGCGGGAAGGCGACCTTGACACACACGCTTTTCTGTTCAGAGACGGGCGTGAATTGAATAACTTAAACCGCGCTTTCAAATTCCAATTGCGGCCACGCAAGCGCGCCACTTAATTCCTTCCTTGTCTAGCTTGCGCGAAAAATTCCAACAGGCTGATGTCATTTCTATCCAAGCTATTTGCACGATCTCGGGGAAACACCTAGTCTTTCTAAACAAGAAGAAATTCTAAGAAGGCGACAATAAAGCAAAAAGCATATGGGAATAGATTTCGTCACCCCAAACGCTCGGGAACATTCTTGAAGGACCAAAAGTTGAGGAAACGCTTCGCACGAAACTTGAAGGAAAAGTTAAGTGTGTCAAAACAGCAATAAATTCTGAGAAGTCGGTAGAGTGCTTGCCATATCTCAGCGACCCTGCGCAGTGATCGAAATTCTGTAAATACGTCATAAGCAAGGCTACAGACCAACCTGAAAATATAATTGCGATTTTGCTGCCTTTGATATCGTTTGCTATTTTCATGCTTATAAGTTAGTTTTTGCGTTCTTTATCTACTTATATTTCCGTTTATTATAAAAAACAGTTTTATCAAATAAACACGAAATATTGAAACAATCTATTTTAAATTTCGTGCCTGCAAGCTAGCCTGATGTTTTTAGGTTGTACTGAAAACACCATTTGGGCGTCTCGCTCTACAGTTTTCTCTCTTGCTCTACTGCGCATTTGTGCTCGTTAAGATATAGCAAGACCTCTAAGCTAAAACTGCATTGCTTTGCAGATGAGAACAAAGCGTGGATTTATAAATGAATTTCGGCAAATATAAATGAGTCTGTAATACGTTAGCATAGGAAATAAGCGGAAATAAGTTTCTTATGGACTGAAATATTGAGTACACGAATTTAACTTACGTGAATCGGGAAAATGTTAAAGTTTGGGCTAAAAATTGCGAAAATCACTAGGTTTGGAAAATGGTTCTAACAAGATGGTTGTTTAGTAGTTACAAACTTCAGTAAATTATGTTATGCTCGTACAGAGTAGACGTGTACACGAGGTTATCCCAAATTGTTAGTGTTACTGATTTTCATTTCCTTATAGTACCGGTTAAGAAATTTGACAGATCCTATCTGCGTTTCATTTAATGGTAGCTTGCAGACAGGTCCGTTTGTGATTAAAAATGAGATGAAATAAAAGTCGGAGGCTATTTAACTACATACTTATATTATAAAAATAAAAACATAAAGTAAATTATTACAAAAATTAGTTGTCAAAAACATGTTGAGTAAGCTTAATAGGTATTCAAAATTTCTAACCTAAACTTGGGCTAATATCGGCACCAAAATAGCTACCTAAGTCATGAAAAGACTCCGCTCTAGACTATATGTATATATTAAATTCCGGATTCCTTCAATTGAGACACATAATGCAAGACATATAGAGGGTTAAGAATAGTAATCGTTTTAATTCAAACCTGGTACGTAGAAGAACTTCAGAGCCTGTGAACACAGATTTATTTAGTTACGAAAACGCGCTATCGATTGTTACCTGTAACGTTGCACATGGCTATCAGATTTATTTAAATTTATGGAATTTTAAAAGGCGGCTTTTCTTCCTACCAAATTGGCACTGTGACACACCCATAATTTAGATGGAACCAAATTGATCAAAATTGTCATGATTTCATGTTTAATGCTACAAGTACCATTTTTACCGGGGACCGCTGCGGTTACGACTCAAGTACCGGCTACCGTCTTACTACCCTGCGTTGATTCATTGCCTCTCCAATTAATTTCGAAAAATGTGATTCGGTTAATCCCGAAGTATTCTTCTTCACTTAACGTTTTGTGTGATAATCATTTCTCTATTTCAAGGAACGCGTGTATGAATCTGTTACGATTTTTGCAATTGTGCGGTTCTCATACGAACGGTTTCTAATCTGCAACATTGCAATTGTTGCCTAAGAAACTTGAGCTGGAGGGCTGTTCACTTCCCAAATGTCTAACTTATCGCCTTCTGGTGCTTGCAATTTTTATCTCAACTTGAGTTAACAGTTAAAATTACTCTTAATTCGATGAATTTTTAGATACTTATACGCATTTTAATGCGGTTTATTACAGAATGCTGTTTACACAAAATCAACTACGCGATATCAAAATCATAGCCAAAATTGCACTTGATCGACATGTGGGCAACAAGAATGTTATGGAAGGTCTTGCAGAGAAGGTGACCGAAATTGTCGAAAAACATTACACGCTAAATTCGTTACCCTACTAGAAAATATACTAAATTGGAAAATTGCGCCGTAGAAAAACCTGAATAAAAAAGTTGACGCGTTAGAACAATACTCTCTCGTTCGCCAAGGAGGCCAACCAGAGAGAGGAATATGCACAAAGGAACAATTACTTAAAGATGTAGAGCAACTGGCAAGTAAAATTGTCTCAGCTTATGAGGAGGCTTGTCCTCTCAAGGAGACTTGAGTTTGTAGGGTACCATGGTAGACCGCATTCTAGCCGATCTGCGCAAGGAATCCAGGTGAACCTTTAATCGTGCTATCAGGGAAGGGACACAGGCCTGCTAAAACACTTTCAAAACTGCCAGAAAGAGGTTTAAACATGAGTTAAGGTGAAAAAAACATCCAGCTGGCAGAAATACTGTGCGGAGTTAAACTCAGTATCAGACTCTGCCAGACTGATTAAAATCTTAAGCCGCGAAACTAGTCAAGTGGTAGAAGCGTTAAAAAAGGCCGGTGGGATGTGGACAACATCTAGAGAGGAGTCTTTACAACACCTCCTAGAAGTCCACTTTCCAGGAGACTGCGCCATCCAATTAGCACCCATAGCAGAACTGGAACAAGTTTCTATAGAGAACTGGCAGTTCGACGAGGAGATTATAACGGAAGGTGCAGTCACATGGGTAGTACAGGAGTTCGATGTCTTTAAGTCACCGGGGCCAGATGGAATTTTACCAGCATTGCTTCAAAAAAGCCTGAATATCCTTCTTTCAAATATAGTAAGGGTATATATAGCTAGCGTAGCAATGGGATAGGTCTCAGAACAGTGGAAGACGGTCAGAGTGGTCTTTATTCCTAAGACGGGAAGGGAGGACTACACAACTGCCAAATCATTTAGGCCCATTAGTCTTACATCCTTTCTTTTAAAGACCTTGGAAAGGATTATTGATGGGCATCTAATGGAAAGGGTAATAACAACACACCCATTTCACAGGAACCAGCATGCATACAAACGTGGAAGATCGACCGAAACTGCACTCCACGCTGTCGTGGGTCGAAAGGGCACTACACCATAGGGAAGTGGCCCTTGCAGTACTTTTTGACATTAAAGGCGCATTTGACGAGGCAACAACGGCTACAATATACCAAGCCTTACAGGCCAGGGAAACCCCTCCCGTTTTGGTCAGTTGGGTTAGAACAGCACTGGAGCAAAGAACCGTGACGGCAAACCTAGAGGACTGTTCAGTGAGGGCTAGGGTGACAACCTCCCGCCCGCAAGGCAGTTGCCTCTCACCTCACTTATTGTGTCTTATAATGAACAGCCTACTGGGATGCCTAACGGCGGAGGGCTTCTATGCGCAAGCATACGCAGATGACGGACTGGTACTTGTTACTGGCAGGTTCCTAAACGTTGTTTGAAATAGAATGCAAATAGCGTGCAGGATTATTGAAAGATGGTGTGAAGAGAAAGGTCTGTCGGTAAACCCACTAAAGACTAAGATCATTTTCTTCACAGAAAGACGAAAACTTCAGGGTCTGAGGATACCCATAATGTACAGAAGACCACTCGCATTAGTGCAAGAGATCAAGTACCTAGGGGTAATCCTCGACAGAAAACTAAGTTGGAGGTCGCATGTCGACAAAACGGTGAAAAAGTCGACAGCGACCTTATGGCAGTTGCGCAGAGCAATAAGCAAAAAGTGGGGGATAAACCCCAAGAATCTGCACTGGCTCTATACATTGGTAGTAAGGCCAAGAATTCAGTATGGCTCAGTAGTATGGTGTCCTAGTGTAGAGCACCCCAGTATTTCCGTAAGATTGGCAAAGGTCCAACGACTAGCCTGTCTCGGAATTACAGGGGCAATGAGGACAACCCCAACAGCCGCACTGGAGGTAATACTGGGACTCCCGGGCCTCGACACTTGGATAAAGAGAGAGGCCATGGCTACCCACCTCAGAATGTGGGATACGGGGCTTTGGAATGACCAGCAAGTTCGCACGGGCCATGCTGAGACCCCGACATAGCAGCCTACAGGGTAACCGAAGCAGAAGACCGGATAAGGTTAAAAAAGGATACTCTCGCACTATCCCAACAAGGAAACAGTGGGAGCAAAAAAGGGTTAAGCTTCAGTCGAATGCCTTGATATGCTACACGGATGGCTCTCAAGTGGCGGAAAAGGCAATCCTCTGGAGCAGGAATTTATATGGAAGGCCGAGGGGTACAAGAAAGCTATGCTTTAGAAAGATTTGGAACAATTTTTTGGCTTTGCTTAATTGTTTCGCCAGTTATCCAATTATTTCAGGCCTAACTTGAATATTTTTATTTGAATTATAAATCCTTTGCATTTCGAATTCTTACATTTTCCAAAGCCGCTTATTTTGTACCTGGATCGAGTTCCTTTCGTTCGCGCGATGCACTTTTGACCCGTGCTATCTCTTATCACAGGCCGTTGTAATGCGAGCTTTCCTTTGAAAACGAATTTTTCGTCCGAGGCACTTGCTGTTCTCGCCTGAGCCCGCCGTCACCGGCGAGGCTAAGGTTTGCTTGTTTAAGTCAAATTACGTGCGCTCAACCAATTTTTATGAGCATTGTGTTTCTAAGGGCTGATTATGATCAGGTACGATGGCGCTTTTCTGTTTTGTTATTCCCATAGTAATTACATTTTCTTTAGCTCTTAATTAACAGTTTCATCCAAGAGTTTAACCTCGGAGGCAAAGTTGTTAGCCTGCTGGCGTTCCGCCTGGTTTCTGCCGTTTTAGGGTGCCTTCGCTACAATTACCGGTGCATCCACGGCGATTTCGACCAATGAGTATAGCAGCTCACGACCAGCTTCTCTTTAACCGCAGTCTATAAAAATCGAGGTTAGTTTGTGCTAGTCCGGGATTATTTTATATTATCTTCGATACCTGGAATTTATATTCTAAAACCGTTATTATTAACATGTAATATTCAAATTCTTACATGCATTTGTTCTAATATTTGAAGTTTTATGCCTATATTTAATTATGATTAATATTTAAAGCTGCAATTATGATGTGTAGTGACCCTTTGTAAAGGAGCATTTACGCTTTTTTTATTTCAATAGCCTAAACAGAAGGATTTTATCAAATGACTGAGGTATGCATATCCCACGGTTGGTTTTAATGTTACAGTTAATTTAATAACCCGAAAGAAGTTTTTGATCTTTGTGCGTGTCGCAGCCTTCATTTGACGTACACAATTTCGTTATGACATTATTTGCCTTTTAATTATTCTGATTATTTATTACTGATTCTACAAGGTTTTTAGTTCTGTTAAATAAACTCTAGTCACTTGTAGGTTATCCTTTATTATTTGAAATCTTTTTTTGAATATATTACAGGGTGCACAGCTGGTGATTTGAATCCACGACCATATCGCCGAATTTGAGCTAGCTCGGTCATCGCGGTAAGTAAAGAGTTTTCAGAGCTGCCGTAGTGTATAAACTATAGGGGTGTTGATCTGCGATTTTTCATACTATCATAGCTTAATTTTAATTTATTAATCGCAGGTCGGCTTCTTTATTGTTTCAGATTCATCACGCTATTCCATGCAGAAGTTTATGCCATCCTATCGGTGGCAACAAGGAACGAGGTCAGAATATCCCCAAAGCAAAAAATTTATATTTTCTCTGATAGCCAAGCCGCACTAAAAGCAATCTTCTCGGCCAGGACAAGATCAGCTCTTGTCCAGGATTGTGGAGAAGCTTTAGCTAAATTGGCAAGGAAAAAAGACGTCGAGCTCGTCTGGGTTCAGAGACACACAGGAATCTAAGGCAACGAGAAGACGGACGAACTAGTCAAACTCGGAGCCGGAGAAACTTGTTTTGGACCGCAACCCCTTCTGGGTATAACAAAGCAGCAGGTCTCAGCAGCCCTAACCGGGTGGGCCTACAAGACCAGCGAGGCAAAGTGGAAAGGATGCAAGGGTTGTCGTCACGCAAAGTACCACGTAGCGGGATTTGATTCAAAGAAATCGGCCTGGCTAATGGGAAGGAGACGAAGAATCACAAATTTGTTGATAAGGATCTTGAGAGGCCACTGTAAACTAAAGAGACACCCAACACTGATAGAAGTAGAGAAAGATCCCATTTGCCCAACGTGTAGGAGAGATGAGAAAACGTCCTAACTGCTTGGGAGAATGCGAGGCCTACCAGCGACTGAGGTACCATAGAACGTTTGGAGCACCTACGCTTCGAATGGAAGAGTTGAACTACCTAGTGCGCCGATATTCTGATCTTTATTAGACAATCAGGAAGGTTTAAGCAGGGAGAAGAGCCCATCGAAGAGGACGATAATGAAGGTGGTTGAGGGGGGCATGGGGTTGTCAAAAAGGCCCTATGGCGGCCTGCTTGCTAGACTTCGGTTTCCCCACAACTACTACTACTAGAACAATACACCAGAAGAAACATTTTAAGCATATTTGAAATGACCGAAAAATCTAACGAAAATACAGATTAGCTTATGTTCCAATAAATTAAATGCAAACGCAGTATTCAGTTCCCACCAGAACGTTCCCATCGTGTAGGTTCCTTCAATTCAGTGGCAACAAAACCCTGAGGAATCATCATTAGGTTCACAAGCTACAGTTAACTTAATTTAGTCTTTCAGACCAAAAAGAAGTTCTCAACTATGATGTGGAACAATTGGTTTAAAAAATGTGTGTAATAACAGACAGGGAAGAAAATACGTATATCAGAGTCGGTTAGACCTCGAGAAACTGTGTTAGTAATGTGTTTAGGCACCACTCAACTCAACCTCCAAGTTTAATTTAGTGCCCTTTTATTTCTAACTTAATAACTTTAAGTTACCTACACCGGAGAAGCGGGTAACTGGCGCACGAAGTTCGATAAAAAATCAGACCTGCACTATTCACTACCACGAGTTTCAAAAGGCTAGAAGAGCTGCCGGTGAGCCAGAAGTGAATCCTTTGCTACCAAGTGGCAGGATTTTACTCCACCGTGCGATAAGCGGCCGAACAAATAAAAGATAGCGAGGGCGGCAGTTATCAAACAATTATCGAAGATAACGTCAATAATATCGAGCTTTATTTGAAATAACGGCTTAAATAAAAAAAAACAGTTTCAAATATTCAAACCTTGTGTTCAGATTTGAATCTTATATTTAGATTGACGGATTCAAACCCTGTGTTTACATTAGAATCATATGTGCACATTCGAATATTCAACACTCTTGTCCAGATTCACAGATTCGAACCTTGTGTTTAGATTCGAATTTTGTTTTCAGATTCGAAGATTCAAATATGGATCCAAATGTTTTTAGATTCGGGATTTGAATTTTAAAAGTTTCCGAATCTTGACATCCTTAGACTATATAATAGTGAACTAAATTTTTGATACTTAACGTAATGATAATACTCGTAGTGTAGTTATTGCAATTAAAAAGGCTAATATTTAACAATAATAAAAACTACAAGGTGCTATTAATGAAATTTTAAACACTTAACTGTAGATTTTAATCCAGGACTAAGTACTGTTCGAGATTAAAAACTTTATATCTGATAAAAGCACAGAATTTCTTAGCTGGCTGAAATATTACGAATCCATTCAAGACAAATTCTTAAATATGCTGCTTTTAAGAAAATATCAGCTTTTTAGTCCCCCGCATACGTGGTTTTAATCTCATTAATAGTCATGCACTAAGAACAATAATTATTATTTTTCGGTCGGGAATGCACCGAAAAATACACGACCCGAGGTACAAATAAAATTTTGTATACTACCAGCATAATTTCCAACATTTTATTTAAAATTTTTTAAACTTTATTTTTTGTCTTAAAACAAAACTAAGTAAGTCTTACTTCAACAGCGAACATGATTCCCGTAAGTGCGTCGGCAGCTTTAGGTAAGTCAGTGTCCTTGTCCAGTGCGTAAGCCGTCTGGGCGACAGCCATGGCCGTAACACTGAAGATGGAGAAGAAGTTAACGAAAGCCGTCGCTTTATTTTGGTGGTCCGGCCAGCACCCCATGGAGTCGAGAAACACCTTGCCGATCCGCATGAGCCATTTTACGTTGTCCGAGGCGATGCGGTAAGGAAACTTGCTTCTATCCTCAGTTCTGGGTTTGGTGAGCCAGTTCTCGTCCTCCTTGCCCGCAACTTCCATGGCGACTGACGGACAAGAGGCAACTGCTTCAATATATGGCTCGATTGCTGTAATTAATGCGTTTTTAGACTAGCATTAAAAAAGCAATTAAGACAAATTTAGCCGAAGTTAATTGTTAGCTACTGCTGCGGCAGGTATTCGGTTCTCATCCAGCACGCTGGTCCACGTATGATCCTTTTTTTATAGTAATTACAATAAATACATTATTTATAAAGTCTGTAATGACTTCGCTGGTTTTATGCTGTGTGGGTAGGTAATCTCTAGCATATCATTATTTACTGGTCAAGGTTTTGTTTGTGTAAAGCAAAATATGTTTCAAAGCTAGTGAGAACGAAATTAATCGATCGGCTTAAGCTTGTTATATTTTGAAATATACAGGGTGTTCCAAGATATGCGGGCATGACCTTACTACAGTTCTGGAGCCCACGATAAAACTTAACTTCAATCTCCCATTGCTATCCTTAAGTGGGTCGAGTAATTTTTAGGGCATTTTCTATATCTTTACAAAAATCTTCTTGTTCTTCTTTAGTTGGCGACCGATAGAACTTTCCAACGGAAATAAGCAGATTGAAGTTAGAATAAATTTTTAAAAATACCAAAAATTAACAAGGGTACTAATTACGTAGTTTGCTCTGAGCCACAAGTGCGGCTCCTTTGGCTACTTTCGGCTTTCTAACTTTTTTCCCGGACCTGTTGCCGGTCTGTACTTCACGGGGCGAGTTTATAGGCGTATGCATCGAAATTATACTGGTGCGAAAACTACATAACAAAATAGAGAATGAACGCCGTTGCCATCGCCAACACCAAGTTCAACCTTCCGTCAGGAGCTCTCTCAAATTCTAATCTGAAAACACTCAAATATATCGACAGGTAAAAAGAATAATCCAGAGGTAAGTTGAAGTACCACAGCTTTAATGAAAATAAGCCGCGCGAAAATGGAATATCGCAAAGATACCACTATAATATTCAAGGGATGTCAGCACTGGAATCAAAGGTACTTATTAAAAGCAATTAAATACAACTACAGCTAAAAGGTTTATACCAAAATTAATATTACACAAATACCGTTAGGTCTGTTATATTCAAAGTAAACCCAGAAATTAAAACATCATTATATGAGTTACTACAAACTATTCATGTAATAAGTTGTACAGATAAATTACGCAAGCAAACAGGGGAATTGGGTTAATATGGCGCTTGGAACCAAACAGCTGTTAGAAAATACTTTATTGACGTATTTTACGCAACACATGCCTCATACAAAATTGTATGCAATGAATATATAAGCAATTCTCCACACATATGGGCTCCTGGCATCTTACAATTGAAACAATTGACCTAAGTTGATTCACTGATTTATACTGTCCTAGTAGCAGTAACGAATATAACCATTTTTAGACTGCCCTGCTTAATAATACTTGTATGTATGTACGTATTACCTGTAACCTCATTTACCTTGCGGTGTAGAGGCTGGTGCTTCGTACGCTATCATCTGGCGGTACAGTTGCCCCGGATTCGGGTTACAAAATTGGAGCGCGCTTTTGAGTTTGCGCAGCAACCATTGTGTGCGGAGTGCGTCTTCGTCATGTGTTGACCTTGTTACTCTATCTCTTAGGTCTGTGGTTTTGAGTAGAGCACAGTTAATTTGGTGCCCAACTGTGAATAGTCTCACCGAGCCCGATTCCAATTGCCAAGGCTTTGAACAAATTCCGACCCCCGAACCGAGGGCTTGCTTAATGCAAGCTTAGCGCTTTCCCAACTGCGCTACGCGGCTTCTATAATACTTATGCAGTCCAATATCTCAAGTCACATACCTTTGGCCAGCTACGACAGCCACGCAAAGCAACATTGAGAAAATGAGAATAGTCCAAATAGAGATAGAATAACAACATTAAAGTGGCGATTTGGATGGCAGCTAGCAAAGGCGAAATAAGGATGATATGAGATAAAAACGCGAGCTGTGATTTATCACCAACAAAGAGACGCTTCAAAATACCGAATGTAAATTAACACCTCAAAACAATGCGGCGACTCGAAGCAAGATTACACCAAGTAAAAGTGCTATTATACACAGATTTTGCGGACAACGGACGCTCGCAGCCGAGCTGTAGGGCCCGCAAGCAGCTTTGTTGGCGACAAAGCTCATATAAGCGACTTATAAGATAAACGCCAAAAATGAAATAAAATCAAGCTCAACAGGTATCGAACTTTAGAGCAAAGACCCGCGACGCAAATTGCTAAGAAAGGAATTACGCCAGAAATGTTAGTCGCGGCACATATGAGGGGAAAACCATACAAATACTGCTAGAGACGTCAAGTTTAGATTCAAATGACGCCAAATCGCAAGGGCTGTACAATTCCCCACAAAGCACGACTCCACAACAATACCATAACAAGTTGAAACAAGAATTAGATATCCGTGGAATAGGTACACTATTTTCCCTTTCAAAGCCAACCAATAGGAGCCAAGAACAGCTAAAACAAAGAACCCGTTTCTTTTTAAACTGGCGAATTTTAGCAAAGGATCATTAAAGCTTTTGGTATCAAACCTCCTAGGTCGTCCTAGCCTGCAATCTGCAAAGCAATTAAAGCTTTTGCGAAGGAACCTTCCAGTTTGTTCTAGCCTGGAATCCGCAAACCTATTGAAGTTTTGGGATAAACAGGAAGACAAAATCTAAATAAATAATTACAAATTATGAAATTTTAAGTTAACTTTACTACACAACCATAAATGGGGCTTATATGATTATAGTCGATTTGAATTGAAACAAACGCAAACAATATATTTCATAACCTTCAGCGTTCGGGATGGTTGGAACTAAAACAAACGCCCTAAGCATCTTCTATGATTTCGGCGTTTCTGATAACTGAGGATACTGCATACCAAACTTAGAGGCGTACCCGGAGTTATCTCGGCGAGGACCGACGTCAGAAACCCGATAAGTAAAATACAAAAAAAAACTGATTTTAACTGAAGGGTCCTCAGAGCTAATCAGTCACTGAAAAGCCCAACCAGACTGAGAATTGACTTTAGCAAGCGGCACTCAACTGCAGATAAGTTTCCCTCAAAACAACGACAGGATTCCTCGGAAATCAACCAAAAAAATTGGAGTTGCTAGTGTAAAAAACAACTATGGCCGCGCATAGAAGAATGCGTACAACTGACATTAAATCACTTCACACAACGGCTTTAGCGCATACGATGTTGATATGCCTCGAAGATTGCTGATAAATTAACAAATATCCGAAAGGGGCGATAATAACTAGCCACAAATGTGTTCAGTCTGCTTTTTACCACGATACGGGATTACAGCAGCTTAAGGTTTAACATTCTTTTTCAGCTCCAGCTTACATGTTCGATTTTTGAACAAAATGGGAAGACTGTCCATTACCCAAAAAAGAACCAGAAAATTGGTTCTACCCTGAACTTATTTAAATGCTCAAGAGTGGAACACGAGCGGAGTGCCAATTTCAAATTTTCGAAATACACTAGAAATTAGACAAAATTATTATAACTAAGCAATGTGCTCCACACACAGACGCTCAACGTGACCTAATCCCAAAAATAGGGTATCATTATATTTGCAGGAAAGAGCTTGAAAATCTACCAAAGATGGCATTTGCAACATTATAAAATCATCGTGAAACGGGGAAAACCATTTTATACCGTTACAGTACGATAAAATACTGTATACAGTACCACAGCTATTAATTAATAAAGACGTCACATACAAGATATGTTTATTTCTGACTTCTTCATCTAATCCTGCTCTTTAGATTGCTTTACGTCTTTTTATTTTACGGTTGCCTTATGGATTCAAACTTAGAGCTCGTTTTCCTACTGCCGATGGTTTTTTCAGAATGTTTCCAATCCAATTCCATTTTCCCTTTTTGACTTGGCTACATGGTTGTTCTATAGATTGCTTTCGAGATAGTATTATACCTAAAGATCTTAAAGATTATCCTGATTTATGAGTGTTTGAAGGTTGGCTGTATATTTCTTCGTATATTCACCACCATTCAAGAGTACAGATATTCCATTAATTGTCAAAAATATATTTTTAGTTTTAACTAATATTTCTGGTGCCTTCAAAGTCGGGTAGAAGTGTAAAAATGTTGCGTTTAATTTTTGCATCCGACTTTCACATTTTTTTTCCGTCGTTATTTATTTCAAAATCACTGTTATTGGTGGTGACTATTCTTAGTGGTTTTTTTAACAGTTGATCTTTACACCAGCGACGCATCGTTTCTGAGTTTCTCTTCTTACATTTTTTCTGGCGTGGAATAGAAGGCAAACGCTAAATCTTCAATAAGTTGTGTAAGGTTGCAGTTTATTCTTCTTTTTTATTTTACTTTAAATCATTACTTCATCAATTATGTCATGAGTTTTTAAATAAGTCAGACGCCGTCTACTATTCTAACAGTTTAAGAACCGCGCCATGTAAATGCAAGGAAATACAACAAAGAAACAAATCGATCAGCACCACAGGTGGCTTGGTTATACACAAACCGTCAATAAACCAAGATTCACAAACAAGTTCGCAAAATAATTACTTACATTGACCAGCCAGTGTGGTTGTTTAATTAGTCGCACACTTTAAACTATTAAATTAACAAAGACACAAAACTTGAAACAGCAAATTAATGATGCCAGTTAATAGATTTTAAACACACTGGATTGATTTCCTTATTTCCTTATTAAACTTTTACGATGCTGGGAACTCGGAACCTGATATGCATGGAGCAAGCACCATATGGAGATTTCTTTAACCCGAATATCTGATGAACTCTGAGCACCATTTAGGAGTATGCCAGAAAATATAAAAACACCTGACCTAGCGTTATCTACAACCCTGCAGGTCCTCGACAGCTTCAAGGCACCGTGCACAACCCGAGGCGTGAAGATTCCCACGGTCCGTAGCACGGCTGTAGAATCACTCGAAAATCGCCCAGAATCGAGGATCGGTTAAAATAACCTGCAAGTGGAAAACAGCCGTATGAAAGTGCGAAAAACCTTCAAAAATGTCTGCACGGCCTACAAGAAGCAGGAATACACAATTAAACTATTGTAAGTATTACCATAATTGCGACTGGCGTATATCGCTTCTTAAAGTGACAAGAAGACAATTACCAAATTCCAGAAAAACACCGGAGGAAATCGCTCTACCTTGACACCAAAATAAAAATAGACAGCCTGCTCCAACCACAGGCGTTTGAAGAAGTCTGCGTCCAAGGAAATAACTTGCTATACAGGGTGATTCATTAGCCTTTTTACAAACTTTGGCAATGAAAAGCAGATTTAATTTCATGATTAAATGTTTATAATAATAATAATAATAATAAATCGCCTTTATTGATAATGATAAAAACAACACATATTATTTTGTTTGCGCGAGGCGAGATTCAGCACAGCTACCAAATATAGCTGGGCCGTTCTTCCACCTAACCCCGCAGAAAAAAAAAACTTAAACCTAAGCCCTATGTACCGCACATGAGACCATATGTAAAAAAACGTAGATTTCAATTAAAATAAAACATTCTAAGTTGAGGGAAAAAATATACACACAACATTAGATACTACGAGATAGCACGCAAAGTACAATTTAAAAGTAATTTCTTAAGCTGGCACCGAAACCTGGCTATTGTTAAAGTTTTAATATCCAGGGGCAAAGCTTTGTAAATTTTTGCAATCGAATAAGAGAAGCACCGTTTAGCTTGCTCACTGGACAACAATGGTATACTCAATCTACCCCTGAACCTTAAATTTAAGTTATGTACATCAGTACGATATGTAATTGTATTGTAGAGATAAGGTGGACATTCTGAGATTATAATTTTGTGACAGAGACAAGGGGAGTGCAAAAAACGCCTGCTACTCATATCAAGCCAACTCACTTCCTTTAGTTTATGTGATATTCTTTCGTACTTTCTTATCCCAAATATTTCCGTAAACAAGAATTTTGCAGCTTTTGAATTCTGGATTTATCTTGATAATCTAAGCAAGGACCATAAACTGTATCACAGAAATCGAATTTAGACAAAACTAGGCTATTGCACAGCATAACTTTAATTTGTTTATTTAAAACATGTCGGTTTTGAAAAATAAGCCGAAGGTTACAGTATGCACTCTGCAAGCACCTAGACACATGCTGTTTAAAACGCAGGCCGCTGTCAAGTGTTAAACCCAGATTTTTAGCAGAATCAACTAATGGGAGAGTTTTATTTTGTATCCTAATATTTACTAAATTTGAAAGTTTTTGTCTGTCATTTTTTTCCAAATATTAAAACAGCTGATTTATTTGGATTTAATTGTAAGGCATGTTGCTCAGAAATGTTTGCCAGATTCTCAAGATCTAAATTTATAGCTTCACACGACTCTACAATTTCGTCGGGTTTGAAAGATTTATAAATTTGCGAGTCGTCTGCATAAAAGTGGGATGTACTCGATTGCAAAACTGATGGGAATAACGAATTATAAATTGTGAAAAAAAGTGGTCCCAGAATAGACCCCTGCAGTACTCCAGAAGAAATTTTACAAAATTTGGATTGCTTATCATTAAGACTAACAGCCTGACAGCGCTCTGAGAGATAAGCTGCTAACAAAGTAATAGCCTGTTTACTTAAGCCAATATAATGAAAAATTGAAAGTAATACATCATGGTTGATAGTGTCAAAAGCCTTAGAATAATCAAGCAGAACAAGCACTGTTAGCTTACCTTCATCAGTAGCTAGAATTATATCGTTAGTAATTTTTAGTAATGCCGTACTGCAACTGTATCCTTTCCGAAAACCTGACTGTACATCAGGCAATACCTTAAACCGCTCAATATGTTGTCGTAGTTGTCGTTTCATTATTTTTTCTACAACTTTTGACAAAACGGGAAGAATACTTATTGGCCTTAATTCTTTAAATTCAGTTGGTGATGTGACTTTGGGTAAAGGTTTGACAAGAGCTTGTTTCCAACACTTGGGAAATACGGAATTAGTTAGACAATAATTCATTAAATGGGTAATTATTGGAAGCAAAAACGGAATACAAAATTTAATAATGGAAATACTCAAACCATCCACTCCAATAGCTTTAGTCTTGATTGATGAAATTATTTTCAACACCTCAATTTCGTCCGTAGGCATAAAGTTGAAGACATCTGAGATATGTGCTTTTGTTTTATTTAAATAAAAATCTATTACCTGACCATCAATGTTTACCTTAGGTATGCTATTAATAAAAAAATTATTTAGTTAGCAGCAGTCGGATAGATGAGGAAGAAATTCGCGTTTATGCTGTTTATTAGAAATATTCAGATTTTTAAAGTCACTCCAGAGTGCAGCAGAATCAGCTCTAAATTTGCAATTATAATATGCTTTCTTTTCCCGTTTTATTGCGCTATTCGTATGATTTCTAAGTTGTTTGTAATATTTCCAGTGTTCCGGGTTCTTACTTTTCTTGAATCGACTGAGAGCCTTATCACGTGTACTTATCATATTTTTAATATTATTTGTTAACCAAGGAGCGTGAGGTTTGGTAACTCTGGAAGAAATAATTGGTGCATGGATATTAAGAAGCGTATTTAGGCTGTCAACAAAAAACTTAACTTTATCATCTATATTATTAATGCTATAAACGTTATTCCACGGTATTGAGCGTAAATCGGCATCGAATTGAGAATAATCGAAATTTTTCAAATCTTTATATGTTCGTATAACTGATACAGGAACTACATGAGGCACATTTATTGAACAATATATTAAGTGGTGATCAGATATTTCGTGCATACTCAAGACGCCAATGTTGGAAACAAGCTTCCTGTTTGAAACGATTATTAAGTCAATTAGAGAAAACGATGATTGTGTAATACGGGTAGGTTCGCTAATTACCTGTTTTAAACCAAGGCTCTCAACCATATGCAAAGTAGAACAGCTTTCCGTATCTGCCATGTCGATATTGACGTCACCAAAGAAAAATGTTTCTTTATTCGCCGATAACATCATTGATAATGTAGTTTCCAAAGTGTTTACAAATTCCATATAAAATCTTCTGTGCGGGTTGTACACAACTCCAAATGCATATTTACATTTTTGAAATGTCATTTGTATCCAAAGTTGTTCAATATCAGAACTACTCTCTAAAATGGAAAAAGAAAAGGGTGACTTAATATAAAAAGCAACACCGCCTCCACGTGTCACTCTATCTCTACGCACAACGTTATAACCATCAATACATATCGCACTGGTCGAAATATCTGCGGTCAACCAAGTTTCGGTACAAGCGACCAAATCGTATTGACAAGACAACACCTGCTGCTTAAAGTTATCGAAATTATTTAAGATAGAACGTACGTTTAGGTGGGCGCATTTTAAAGTATTTAACATTAGCAGCTACTGCAGCTGACTACATTAGTATCTTCATTGTGGTGCCATTCCCAAAGATACAAAATTAATTAATGAAATAAAATAAAATAATGCCACATTACAAACAAAAACGAAAAATTTACTAAAATTTTGCTTTTTTACAAAACCAAATAATTATCTATCTAACAGAATAAAAAGTTGAACAATATTATTAATTATTATTTACAAAAAACAAAAACAATAGACCAGATATAAACTATTTGGAGAATTTTACACGCCAAATATTTAACATTTAATTCATTAATATGCGTATGTCCTATCTTTCTTTGTTCAGAAGTTATAGCGCTTTTAATTTTTTTTAACACTAATAAGTACTCAAAATTCAATGAAATCAAAAATATTTATTACAACAAACAGAAAGCAAAATTTATCTACAGTAAGTGTTCAAAAATTAGTCCATTCTCCTGGATATATAATTGGCAACGACGAATTAAATTCTCTTGCACGCGTAATAAATTCATGTTATTCCTAATATGAATGACAGCATCTCGAATCCTCTGCAATAACTGATTGCGATCATTTATTTCCACGGCATAAACAAGTTGCTTGAAGTGACCCCATAAATAAAAATCGCAAGGAGTCAGGTCGGGTAATCTAGGTGGCCATGGTATAAGACCTCCGTTACCAATCCATTTATTTGGGAAATGAGTATGCAGCCATTGGGTGACTTGTCTTCCTCGCTAAGGCGGGGCCGTGCCATGCTGACACCACATATCTTGTACCAGGTGAAGTAGAACATGCTCCAGAAGAACAAAAAATGTGGTGTTTAAAAAGTTATGGCACCTCTCTGCATTTAAATTTCCATTAAATACATTTAGAGGTAATGTGTTATTAAATAAGCCACCACAAACATTTACACGAAATCTCTGCTAGAAATTATGCGTTCTGGTCGCATGTGGATTGTCCAAAGACCAAACATCGTCCTTATGGAAATTGTTAGTACCGTCTCGAAAAATTGGATTCATCATTGGATTCACCATAAAAACTTTTAGTTGTTACTCGTATCTTGAACGTGTTGTAATATCCAGTGACAAAAATTTAATTGCAGTTCAGCATCTCCGTGATGCAATGCTTGTACACTTTGTCGATGATAAGGGTGCCGCATTTCTTGATTTATTTTTCGCCATACAAAACTTTGTGATAGACCCAAATTTCGTGCTATGCGTCTGGTACTAATTTCCGGTTTTCCAGTTACAGAATTTATTACGTTTTCACAATCTTCAACATTTACATCATGTGGGCGAATAGGTCTAGGAGGAGTAGCAGTACCAGTCATGCGAAGTCTTCTATATGATGTACTGAATATGCGATGCGACGGTTGACGTCTATGAGAAAATCTATTTCGATATTCCCTCGCTGCATTACGAGAATTTCCATTACAAAGTTCGTACACAAACACAATGTCAGCATATTCTTCATTAGAAAATGTATTCATTACTAAGTAAAATTGCACAAATACAAATTTTAACGAATAGTGACAGAAAGCATTAAAATAAAGAAACTATTTTTGACAGGAGATTATTTAAAATGACAGTTACTAAATTTAGTTTTGCTACATCATCACTACTACGATTTTTCAACTTAAAACATTTTAAAAGCGTTATAACTTCTGAACAAAGAAAGATGGGACATACTGCAATGCTATCTGGGGCCTCGTATTAATTTCCAGTTTATATTTAATTTGGAAAGTGCCCCTGTAGCATTAATAATTATGCCCTTTTAAAAATGGTAGCTGCTTATTGGGTCCAGGTCCCGATTACTCACACTTAGACTGATTTAAAGAAACAGGTTTGAACAAAATATACATTTATTCCCTATTACATACACGTCATAATTTAAAATAAATTATATATTGAATTATGTACAAGATAATTTGTTTTGCGTTAATTCTTTGGTTAGTTGCTGGACGGGTAGGCTGCCCTCCTCACACCGGTGTAGGACCGTGGTATTTACGACGCCAGGTTGTTGGACAATCGAGAGTTCTCACGTTTACGTTGGCAGCCCTGTAATCCCAAAACAAATTAAAAATGACAGTTTAGCACTGATGTAAATAATCGGGAGCTTCAAAATTACTTCAACTATAAAGTGACTTGATTGAAATTACGAGTTGTTTAATCTATGTTAATATCTATGCAAGTGCACGTTCTAGTGATAGACAGGATGTGCATTTAGCCTTTGGCCTGAGGTCGAATTCTTTCTACTGTTATCTACGCTCCGACACGTGCGGAGGTCATCTACACAGCGTAAATATTTTAACAGGGTCGGTGAGTTTTGACTTTTGCAATACTTTGTTTAACCTCACGTAAAATAAGGGACTGGTTTTGTAATTTTCAATTCTGTGATTCAAACTGACTTTACTTTAATGTACTCGGATGAACTATTGAAATTAATTATATTTTGACAGGTCTTTCGTGACTTTACTGGATTTGAATTTATTGTTATTTCAGTGTTCGTGGATGTTATATTTGAATGTTAGTTTTATTCCTACGGAATAAACTCAATTGAAACTCGCCGATATTCCAGCCAAGTTCAATTGGGATTTATTCGTTCCGTAAGTTTACCTGGATTGCTCGCCCACGAAATTAAGTTATTTCGATAGCCCAAACATAAGCTTAATTCGTATGCGAACGCTCGTGACAAATTTTACGGAATTGTAAGAATAAAACTTGCACAATCCGATTCCCAGATTTGTGTAAAATAAACTTATTGTTTTCAATTTACGAATAAATCCTAATAAACGCAGTCCGAGTCCAGAAATACGTTTATATAGGCAGGTACCTGGGGAAAATCGAGTTAATATTTCGAATTCTTCAGTTCGGTTTCTGGTCTGAGTTTGGCTGAAGGCCCTGGTTAATTTAGGTCGGAGATCCGGGATGTTCTGCGGCGCCAGCTGCTGAGGGCGGCTGGAAGCCCGCTTAAATTCAGGTCAAGATCTCCTCGAGCTCGCTGCGCGATCTGGTTTTATAGCTTATCGCGTTCCCTCCTCTCGTATCAACGTGCGCGTTCGTTTCGTTTGCGCACAGCGAGGAACTGGTGCGACACGAGCGCGAGCTGAAACTTTCCGATTGTTGCAAACCGATTGTTGCGGCGTTTTAAATGCTCTAATATTATATATTATTAAAAATACATTTAAAACCAGAGCGAAACGTTACAATACGTTTATATGAACATTTCTTCGTGAAATTAAAACTGCTTTTCATTACCAAAGTTTGTAAAGAGGCTAATAAATCACCCTGTATTTGAGAGAAAAATCCACGCAAGGCGATTCACGAAAACAATAAGAAAGCTATAGAGTAATGGAAAACACATATTTTGGTTGTTATAGTTGGCTCTATAAGTATCCATTCCATACATCAACACAAAACAGGTAGCATGTAATTATTTCTATTAATCGTTAATATACAGAGTGAGTCTTTGTATATTTAACATTGGGATCTTCGAAACTATTGGAGATAGAGAGACGGTTAAATGTGGAAAGTAGTGCAGTTTTACGAGCATGATTAGGTAACACCTTAATTTTAAAGTGGTATATGATATTTGTCTTTTACTTCTAGATTTTTTAACGTGCAGCTGAAACCTTGTTTTTTAGAATGTAGGTTATTAGAATCTGAGGCAAAAATATGGGTAAATGAATGTACCTAGCTGCTAGTTAGTCTGCTTTTTTTGTTGTTGGCCAGTGGCGCCCACTTTGTTTCTTTTTAATTAATAACCTTAAGAACCATCACGTAGCCCTTACCTACAACCACAAATCGCCGAGAGTTTTAAGCTACTATGAGTTGTGAGCATCACTAAACAAAGTGGTAAAAAAAGGAAAACAAACTGACACAAAAAGCATCCTGATAGCCTAGTCGTTGATACGTACAATAAGCGACAGGTGCAATAAAACAAGATTATAATTCCAAATCTTACCTTGTGTAGCTGGTAAAATAACAATTAGCTAATGAAGATAGAATGGTAACATGATCGTGGGCAAAATACGATGCAAATGATCAATCGCTACAAGTACAATTTTAGTTCATGGGCGCCAGGCTCTGTAACGTGAAGTACAACATCTCGATGAGCCACCCGAGGCAGTTATGCTGCAGGAGGATGATCGCTTATTGTTGGCAAAGAGCACATAACTATTTATATTGTACCTAATAATATAGAGTACAGAAAAACAAAACCATTTATTATCCAATAGAAACGGTTATATTTATTATTATAAGTATATGTCTTAACAAATAAATACATCGGGTGAGTAATTACACATGCAAAGTATTGTAGTAACTGTAATGTAAAATGTTAGTAAAATTGAATATGCAATGCAAGTTTGTAATAAAAAAGGTCGCAATTTACTACAGTGTGTTGGAGCTTATATTAACTGTGTTGTAGTTACACAAAGTTTGTACAGTATATAAGAATTCTCAAAGAACCGTTTAGAACGCAATCAGCAGTTAGTATCCGATTGGAATAAATTAACACGTATTTAAGCGATTCTATTGATAAGGTAAAGGAAACTGCACCCAAAGGTATAACGGGAGTAATGCATGTGTTTTATTTCACAAAGAAGATAACTTGCTTACGTCGTAGCCCGCCGTGAAAAAGCTATAATTAAATATTCATTAAGTACTTTAACACTAGACTAAACGCACAACTTAGCTGGTGTTAGTGCTTAGGAGATGTAAGTGCAACATCTAAATGACATTCTAGAATGGGAGCAATGCTTTTAAAAAAGCGGCAATCACGAACGCATCATTAACACCATGCACAGAAATCAAAAGAAACTAATTGTTGCCCTAGAACATTGACAAGAAAATTACAACACTGCCCATCGCAACTGTTTTATCAGCAATTCAAAGTTGTATTTGTTTCTCACCAACAAGAAAGCAGGAATTCATCTTAAAAACGAAAAACTCAGAGCGTCAAAATTCCCAAACAATTTGTGATGACAAAAAAATCTTAGCTCAGAATTAATTTGAACTTGCCATACAGAAATGTTAGTTAACCATGAGACATACTCGGCATTCATTAGTTTTCCGACTTTGCTTGAAAGCCAAAGCTGTTACTATTTGCAAAAGTTATGTAGCTTTATGAGATTTGTAAAAATGGTCCAGGTCGTTGGATTGTTGTGCGATTATTGCATAAAGGGTACGATTATTGTTGGAAATTTTGTTTCGTTGAAGTTTAGGAGCGTCTGAGTTAGTGGGTTGTTGACTTGATGTTTGCTTGCGTTGATTAATCGAAGCAGAAAAATTTCGGTAGTAAGAGCATCCTTTATAACTCGCGGGATGCTCGGCGCCGCAGTTGACACATTGTGGTTTGGTACCAGCTACTTTCGGGCACTGTTTGTAATGATGGTTACCCGTACACTTTACATAGCGGGGATCCAAATGGCAATAGTTCTTCGTATGGTCGTAGCGCTGACAGCGAGTGCACTGTGGATTATCTCGGGATTTGTGCCGTGGTACTACTGTTACGACACAGTGGTTCAGTCTAGTTAGGTTGAATATATCAGATTCTGTTCCATTCTTTTTTAGTTCAATAACATTAAGTGGCACGGGTTTTTTGTCTTTCTTTAACATGCGTACTACTTTCAAAATCGGGTATTTCTTTAAACAGAGTTCTGTTTTTATTTTCTCCTCTGTTATAGGAAGTGGGAGGCCTCTAATAACTACTGATAAATTTGCGTTTTCAGGATTTTTAAATGTGTGATATTTTATTTTTTCTTTATCGTAGTATTCTGTTAGGAGTCGATAATCGTCTGATAAGGTTAAATTGATTCTAAGGAACGTACCTTTGTAAGCTGTAGTGAATTCGTCTTTAGTGATGTTTTTTATGTCTTTTATTACCTCCTAGTAATTGTTGGCGTTGTGTAGGTATATTGGTGGAATTTTTTGTTTTGTTGCAGTAGCAGGTTCGGTTGCAAGTTCATCGTCTTTGTTTTCTGCATTAGAGGTGTTATTTGCATTAGGAAGGTAATATTTGTTTTGTAATAGGAGTTCTTCCCTGCATAGAAAGTATTTTTTGCTTGTAATGGCTTGAGGCGATTGATTTCCTCGTTTTTGTTGTTGTTTGAACTGTTGGTAGCATCGGTAAAATTCATTGCTGTATGTAGATTAAGTTGGTCCTTGTTATTATTATCTGTTGTCATTTTGGTTTTTATTCGTCCTAATCTCTCGGCCGAGAGATTGGACTTGCAAATGTGTTTAACGGATGAAATAAATCTGTTTTGTTCACTTATAGTCACTGATAAATTAATCGCACGTACACTGGTTTTAGGCTGACTTTACTAAAACGCTGCGTTACACTCCCATCCACACACGATGGCAGTTCACACGCGACTATACTAATTTAAATTAGCACTAAAAAAACGTATGTACAATGAAGGTCTGAATTGAGAAAATATGTTATGTTATCTCGACCTCGTTTGTTCTACCTAAATTTTACTAAATACAACTCTGTACCTGGAGCTTATAATCAAATTTATCTGGGCAAACTTAAAATGCTCTCGTTGTATGGAATTTCCCCGCAAGCACTTTCTTGCAGTGAACAAATTGCTTATTTGTTTCGACATCCGGGCGTCAGCGCCCAAAAATTCTTGGAATATATGCGTGTTACCTTGTGGAATATTAGGGAGGGAAAAATAAATTTGGAGCAAGTTATTTGTCTTAAGCAATAACGAAACTAAGCCTTAAAGTCCAATGTTTCCTTTCAATAACTTAGCGCTTAAAGTTCTTCCTTGCATTTTGATATTTAAGCACGTGAAATTCCTGTACGTGGCATTGCAAGTGTGTGGGAACCTTTTTCTTTGTGCTTTGTTAACCGTGACTTCCCCCGGGTTCTTTGAGTAACGTTCCACTTCATGGCGCAATAGCGAGACGGAAAGTCAGTCGGTTTGCTGCCAAAGAGAGATGCTTTCCCGGGGAACGGGGAACAAATTTTGTAGTCTTCACGCGGCAATTAAATTTTGAAGGCAGTTCGGCTCAAGTCCTGATAACAGCTAGTTGGTTGCAACTCAAAGTATTCGGTAGCGCGGATTAGGGTCAATGTTGTATTAGCCGGCTCAAATTATAGGCGAGGCACCTTTTGTCGACTTTGCCTTCCCGTGAAGGGTGGAAAAGCAGGTTGCATCCATTGCACATTTAATCAAGGTGTTCTCATAAGCCTACAGTGTTTCTCGTATTAGTGGGAAAAGTTTCTGCATTCTTGCAAATCCTGTGAAGTCGTGCTTAATTGAAGCAATTTGTCGTCCGCCGCTGGCTGCCGCTTTTATTCGTGGGGTACAATCACCCTTTTTGGCCTCCTGTTGCCGAACGAGCATGTCGTTATAATTAATATGTGGTTTCGCATGCTACTCCCCTAGTAATTAACTAAATTTTATCATTTGTATTTATTCTGCCCCAATTCTATATACATTCACGCCTAGTTGGTTAGGCAACTTTATATGCATTTATTATAAACAAATTTCTGGCTTGATACATTACAATTGCAGTGCTGTTATCTCTTGGGTGCGGTCCAATTTTTCAGTCGTTTTTTGGGAAAGTTCTTGATGTCCTGACATTTGTTGAACACATGATTGGTTCCTCTCGTTCTTTTCTATTTGAAACTTCGTGTAAGCGAGGTGTGCCCACGGGTTTGTGCTTCAATTAAGGGCCAAATGGTTTGGTTCCATTCCTATTTGTTATATGGAGGATCTAGAAGCACAAGTGCCCTTTTATGAGGTTCGTAATTATTAGTTTTGTTGATTTACTTACGTCGTTCGCCATTGCGGATTTATTTTGGGCCAACGTTACCTCTTGCACATTCGCTCTGGCTACTGTCCAACGTTACGTAAGCTGAGGATAGCTGCTGCCTCATTGTCGGGGGCTTATTTGGAAATTTTGTACGTTTTCTTCCAATATCGCTGGGACTCAATTTTCGCTGGGATGCACTATATCTCTGGAATTCAACCATGTGCTCCTGTAATTGACGGATTGCAATTGGCTTTCGCAATTTACCCCAGTGCATTCCTCTAGGGAATAAGAGTTCGCCCAACGCCTACCTGCAGTCCCCACGCTGCCTCCACTGACGTCAACGTAAGGCTATCTGCCTCATTCGAACCGCTGCTGGAAGCCGAGGTCCTTGGCCCTGGTATCCCGGATGCCTCGTGTGCAAGACTGCAAGGAAACATGCCGAATAATAGATTTGGGTGTGTACTCCTGCAGGCGAATCACTCTCTTAGATATTATAAGAGCATGCTATACCAATTGTCTCGCCTTGTGTATTTTTAGATTAGGCGAACCTTTCGCATAGATATTGTCAAGGAATGTTATACAGCTCGTCCCACTTTATGTAGCTTTAGATTATATTTGGAGCTGGCTGTATTATTTGTACTGGTCGTTTACTGTGTAGCCTGAGGGGCTAGTTTAATTTAATTTAATTGTTTAATCCGTTTGCTACAATTACCAGACTGATACTGGCTTTCCAAGCCAAGGTACCAATAATAAACTCAACCTTAATTACCCTGGAAAGAATACAAAATAATTTTTATCAGTGTATATGTTTAGCTAACTACATCAAATTAAATTGTATTTGATCAGACAAAGAAATAAAAATGTAACAATGCTTGTTAACACCTCGAGTTTCTTCTACCGGTGGGTTTCGTTCGTTTAGATTTGGAGCCTGGCAGTCACTTTTGGAGCAGTCTATACATGGGGTAGCTCCGATGTCCCGTAGGCAGTTCGACGGGCCTGTATGCAGAAAATGACAGTGAGCGAAACCCGCTTAATGGCGGTACGTAAACATTAAATTCGGTCTTTAACTTTTTGAACGGACGAAAGTGCGGGCAATATCTAGTTAAATTACATGCGTACCTGGCACTGCTAGTGTTTATCGGCGGAACTGCAGGAGTACTGTGAGCGGATGGCTAGTTTGTCCGGTTTTGCCTGTGATAGAAGCTTTGCAAATCCAGATAAGAGAATTTCGATCGAATAACCGCTGGTTTTTTGTTGGCGATGACCCCCGTTGAATTGCTATCAATTCAAACGTGCGTAACTATAAAAGCCGGCGTCTAGCTCTCTAGGCTAGGCCTTCTAGTGCGCGTTTTCGGCTTCGATGGTGTCAAGCCGCTCCGAACGCAATTAATGGACTTAATTACATTAGATTCGTTGTCCGGGTGCGGAAACATTAGCTCATAAACGGGACCGTCAAGGGCGAGCTCGGTTTAATCCTCCTGGTAACCAGATACTGGGAATCGTCGTCGGTTAACTCAATTTAGCTCTCCTATTAACTAGGTGTTGGGCACCGTCGTCGTCGGGCCTAGAAAAGATTTCTGAGTAACTAGGTGCTGGGAAACGTCATCGAAGAGTCTGGCGTAACCGTCCTAGTTACCAGGTGCTGGACAACGTCACCGACGAGTCTTGGATGACCCTCCTAGTAACCAGGTGCTGGACATCTGGCAGGAGTCTTCTCGAAGAGTCTAGAGACCCTCCTGAGTAAAATTAGTCTAGGAGAAAAGTTTAAGAAGATTTTCGAAAAGCTCCGAGGCTCTCCTGAGAGGAATCAGGTCTGGAAGAGGTTCGGAAAAAATTCTGTTTGGTACTGGCTTTGTTTTCTCCTTATATACCCTGGACTGGAGTAATCAGAGGTTTACGCCGGTTCGTTAGAGCGGGAGATCCTTCCTTTAAATGCGCGGCGGGATACCTGCGACTCTTCGCAAGAACGTCGTTTATCGCGGTCCGCGCGGACTAAAGATGCAACGCTCTTATAACTAACGTGAAATACGCCATGGGAGATCGCGCGAATTAATTTATAATTCCCAAAATCGCGTTCGCGCTGGGCGAAACGTTACAACTGAAAGCTACTGTTTAAAGTTACCACGGCTCACCTGAATTATGTCAGTTATGATCTCGGGTTGTCGGTATCGTGTGTGCTAACTGTTACACTAGCATACTAGCTTCGAGGCCCCCTCTGCAGTGCCGGTAGTTTAGCTTAAATTTATAATTGGGCTTCTACAAAATATAGCAGAATAGTACATTGGAGTTTTGCATTAGGCTGCAAAACAATATAGTAGGGTGTTCGTACTTACCTATAGCTAGTTTTAGTCGTGCCTGACGGCCAATGCGCCTCATCTTGGGCCCCCTTTTCTCACAAGCACGATTTCCTCTATGTCGAGGTTAACTTTATAACAGCCACCGCGTACGTATAAAGTAATCAAATGGACGCTAGGTTGTGGCGCGTGGCACGACCTCGGCAACGTATTGCTTAGAATACAAGCTTTCGTAAACTAATTACGCAATTTTACGTTTACAAAATATTGTTAAGAGCATATTCAAGTCGTTGTAGCATTGATAAATATCCTGATGTTTTTACATTAAGAAACTTCCTCGATTTCGTATCGCTATACTATCGCAAGGTGTTTTCGCCAATTAAAAATTTTGAGTAACGTCTTAATGCCAATTCGAGCTACCACTCGGGGTTAAGAGTTAGCTAGACACTTGCATTGCTCTTTTTGCCGCGTTTCATATCACAGCTTGCGTGCTAATTATTATTGTGCCCGCTTCGTACCCGCGTGCTAATTATTACTTAACTGGTTCGACATTGCCAATTTAACCAAATCTCTATCTTCAATGATAAAAAAGTTACCTATGCAATCCCACTCGATCTAGGACACACTGTATATATACACTTACTGGCCACATTCATATATGGTAAGAAAATCGTTTTAATTTAATTTTTATTTGTGTGGAGCCAGTAACTTTTCCAAGCAAAACGCAAGAGGACTTTAAGCCCAATAAGTCGAAAGTTCTTAGCCGCGACGAAGTTTTGAGGTGCATTCGTACTTCACCGGACGAGAAGTATTTACTTGCAAAGGTTAGCATTATTGATCCATTTGTTTCCTTTTAATTGTAAAATTACATTGCAGACTATACTTATGGGTATTGCTGGCGGTTGTCGCATTGGAGAACTGGTCAAAATGAAAATTGACGACGTGGACGTCGTTTTGTTAATTTAGCTGTAATGTACTTATGTTAATTTTTTGATAAATTATTGATTTATTTTGGTTGACATTTATTTGACATTTTTAAAGCGCTAGCGCAATAAACGTTTTAAATCATTAGCGGAATACAAATTTTAAATGACTGTTTATAAAACACCAACTTTCATGGGCAGGCCAGAAACCAACTGATTTACAGTTATCAATTGAAAAAAAATTTGCAATAATACTAGGTTTTTTTAAAATCTCGTAGGTATTTAGAATATGTTCAGGAAATTTATTGACAAATATAAATGTGTAATAACATTAGTTAAGCCAATTACGTATTTTTTTGTAGAAAAAGTAGGTAATATAATGGACATTTTAATTACCATGTTGATTCACACACCACTTATAAGAACAAGACACCAAGCCAAATAAACAATATACCAAGACAAAATTACAAAAGCGACTGAACACCAAGAACTTTAAGCAATAATGTTGCTGATATCAGGTTGTTTTACAAGTGGGGTTGATTACCTGAGTTTTTGGAATAGGAATTAGACACTTAAATACGTACCTATACAAATTATCCATCATAACAATAAAACATAATATTTCCTTTATATTTGGGATATTCCAAAAGCAGATAAGTACTTAATTGTCCCTATTTTCAGAAAATTGTAGGTTTGTCTAAATATAGTGCTTTTAGAGATCAGCAAATTAAAGGAATGTAGTTTTTGGAAACTGTCCCAGTGACATTTCCACTAACTGGATTTATAGCATTGTAACAATAATTAGCATTTGATACTAAACAGAAAAAAGAAGACACTATTCAATTCAGCAGTATCGGTGTATCCAATATGTAGGAGGAAAGTGGCCTGGAGGCTATCCAAATATTTTCAATCTGTAACGTGCTTTTAAAACTTTCTTTAGTGCAACAAAAGTTATTAGATTCGTCGTATATTTTAAATGCGGCATATGCCGCGGGTTTCAGCTAGTTATAAACATAAGTGGAGTATTAGTGCACGGTACGCCGCAATCTCATCGCTGCAGATTGCGGCGTGGCCAGGGCCGGCTGACCTGACCGATTAAACAAACTAAATTTCATATTCTTGTGCAAAAATATCTACAAGAACTAATACTAAACTAAAATATGAGTGAACAAAACACCTTCCAATTAAAACCACCCACAGTAATCTTTAGAGGCACAAATGCTCCCCCCAGCACAACAACAATGGACTTCCAGGAAACACCCAATAATGAGACAAACACTAACAAACGACCTTTGACCTCACCACCAGACTCGGATATTAATAAGCGATATGCCTTCAATACAGATGCACTAATTTCCCAAAATAGATATTATGCCCTGCAATTGGACCAAGGGAATGATTCAAAATCACAAACAGCTAAAACAACAGATGAAAAAACTAAGATTCCCCCTATATTCATCCCTAACGGTACGCACTACCAGAACATCATCAAAGATATTAAGGTAATAGCCAAAGAAGATTTCTCAACCACGTATAAGGGCAATCAGCTTAGAATTAATCTAAATAATATTGATGACTACAGAAGCCTTACCAAATTTTATGATGAACAAAAGGTAAGCTTCTTTACTTATAGAAACCCAAAACACTCTAACATTGAAGCAATAATTCGCAATGTTCCTTTATCTATTACGGAGGATGAAATCAAAACCGCATTAATTAACCTAAAATATCCAGTATTGAAAGTCACTCGATTGCTTAATAATAAAAAAATGCCAATGCCACTAACTGCAGTGGCACTAAGTAACACAGATCAAGCGAAAAATATATTTAGCTTGACTAGATTACTGTACTGTATTGTAACGGTAGAACCACGACGAAGAAGTAAAGACACCCCTCAGTGCACCAATTGCCAACTGGTAGGACATACCAAAAATTACTGCCATTTACCCCCAAGGTGCGTTAAATGTACTGAAAATCACCATTACTCCTCATGCACAAAACTTAAAGAAAAATATAAACCTCAGTGTGTGAACTGTGGAGGTGAACACACAGCCAATTATAGGGGTTGCCCATATATTAAAAAACAGAATGATAGACCTTCCTTCCCAATAATCAGATCTTCTAATCCCAATGCCTGTATAAGTGGAAAAATTACCTCCAACGCTACAAACGCACAAATCGTAGCAAACAATCCCAACTCCTCAAATCCCATCAAAACAAACAATAATAATAATCAAAGTGTACCTTGTCCTGATTCTCTCTCAACAAAAATTTTCCAAAGCATTATTGAACTCATTACACCACATCTTGATCAAATTAAAAATTTTATAATCTCCATAATTCCAATGTTGTTCCAAAATGCCAGCAAATAATCGGAATCCTAAACCAAAGTTAACCCTCCTAAACTGGAACGCCAACGGCATTAAAGCCCAGCGCTCAACCTTTACTCCTTTATTTCCCGGCATGGCATAGACATAGCGTGTATCACCGAAACACATTTAATTAAAAATGAAAAATTCACTATACCGAGATATAATATTTACCGAAAAGATAGAGAATCTGCAATAGGATGGGGAGGCTCTGCAGTAATCATTAAAAGTAAAATAGACGCCACACCAGTGAAATTATCAAACATTCATAATCTCGAAGCCGTATCAATTAAACTAGCAATAACGAACCACACTTCAATCACAATCATTTCTGCATATAAATCGCCAAACAACAAACTTGATCTACAAGAACTGAAAAACATATTTGAAGGATCACAGCCCACGCTGCTAGTAGGCGATCTCAACTGCAAAAATAAGAACTGGGGTTGCAGAGTAACTAATCCTAATGGAGTAAAGCTAAATAATTTTACCTCTCAATTGGCAGTGGATATTTCTGCTCCCGCTGAATACACATATTATCCATACAGAAGCAATCAACAGCCCGATATTCTGGATATTATTCTACATAAGAACTTGACGCTACCAATAAGTCAGTCAGTTCTAACAGAACTTGATTCTGATCACCTGCCAGTAGTTTTCACCCTTAACAGTTCTCCTTACTATTATCCCAAACTTCTTAGGTTAATAAACGGCCCTATTAACTGGGAACTTTTTCGAACAACAATGAAAAACCAGTTAATATGCCCAGCGAATCTCTCATCACAAAACAATATTGATAAAGCAATAAAATGCTTGAAGGACGCAGCTGAACTGGCAATTAACCAATCTACTATGCCCACCAGACCTCAAAATCCTTCAAACAGTCAAACTCTCCCCACACACATACAATATTTGATTCGTGAAAAGCATTGTACACGTAGATTATGGCAAAACACTGGAGATCATGTGGTTAAAACTCGCCATGCTGATTCGACGAGTTAAAGAAGAGTTGGACCAATTTAGAATAGACTCATACAACTATTATATTAAGACACTCAACCCAGGAGACCCTAATATGTGGAGAGCAACGAAAAGAATCTTAAGGCAACCCACTATCATACCACCACTTAAAAACAATGATGTCACATATACTGAAGATAAGGACAAATGCGAAATCTTTGCCCAACAACTTGATAATTGTTTTACCACCACATTCAACGGAAATGATATAAACGATATCGACTACACCCGTAAAGTGGAAGAAGAAGTAAGCAACATAGATGGTACAAATATAACACTCACAGATCCAGCATCCCCAATGGAAGTTAAACAGCACATTAAAAAATTAAAACTAAAAAGGCACCAGGATCAGTTATGCTACCCAACATCCTTCTTAAAAACTTATCCAACAAATCTATAACATTTCTAACTGCAATATTAACGCATGCATGCGAACTGGATATTTTCCCATAGTATGCAAACATGCAATAATCCTAATGTTTCCTAAGCCTGGCAAACAGCACAATAATCCAGCACATTACAGACCTATTAGTCTACTATCCACTGTTTCCAAACTCCTAGAAAGAATTATCCAGTCCCGAGTAAATAAGTTCCTAAATGAAAATGACATACTTCCACATTTCCAATTTGGATTTAAAAATGGTCACTCCACAAATCACCAGATTTTACAGATTACAGAAAAAATTGAAACAGGATTGAAAATAAAATGCATACATTAATAGTTTTTGTAGACGTAGCACAGGCATTTGACCGGCTATGGACAAATGGGCTAATTTATAAAATAAAAACCATGAACATACCCACATACTTGTTGCTGATCATCAAATCATTCCTATCTGACAGAACATTTCAAGTGAGAGTCAACGCTTGCACCTCCTCGACACACCGCATCAATGCTGGAGTCCCACAAGGATCTATTTTGGGCCCGATCTTATTTAACATTTTTATGTATGACATCCCCGAACCACTTAATGCAAATATAGCTATGTATGCCGATGACACGGCGTTAATCACGCAGAACTACGATATTAATCAGGCAGCACAAAGACTCCAGGAAGGTGTACACCAGCTAACTCTCTGGTTCCGGAAGTGGAATTTAAAAATCAACGCAGAAAAGTGCGATACAAAAATTTTCACTCTCCGACGGCCCCAAGATCCACCAAATATAACAATTAATAACACTCCTATACCATGGAACCCCAAAGACAGCGCCGTCCGATATCTAGGGATATATTTAGATCGCAGACTAACCTATCACATAAATAAAAAGCTAGCAGAATCCTATGCCAGGTTAAGCATGCTTTACCCAATTTTGAACAAAAAATCGTCACTTAGAATTAAATGTGGAATATTAATTTATACAGCTATAATTAGACCAATATTTACTTATGGTTGTAGTATCTGGAGCTCGACATCGAAAACTAATATCAATAAGTTGCAGATTCTACAAAACGAAGTGCTGTGCACAATAACTAATGCTGAGTGGTTTGTAAGAAATTCTCAGTTGCATCGAGAAACTGATATTCCCACAATACAAGAATTCATCACGAAAACAAATAAAAACTTTTATAACAACATAGACATATGTAATGACGCAATATTTTATCATGTGGGCTCAAGATCACTACACACAAGATTAAAAAGGAAATTACCTGTAGATCTTTTGACTCGTGACAGTGACTAACATAAATGAATCTCAGTAATCTCCCCCTCATAACTGTAGTGCGCACAGTGCCTCATAGGACAATCCAATTTTAACAATCATAAAAATTAGTGACAGAGGTCTTTAGGACCTCGGTAGTGCGGTATATTGTGACACACATCGCTGAACATTACCATGCATAGCACCATTGCTGAACTGGTACAGACAATTGTTAAAAAAAAAAGGGATACGTAATGCATAAAAGAGTTATGGAGAACTTTTTTGGGAAGAATATTGTTTTTCTTTTATCTACAATATTGTTTTGCAGCGTTTGTTAGTTCAACATATTGTTATGATACATGAGGCAGTGTAATTAATTTCAATAAAGAATTATTGGAAACAAATAAGCTTGGAAGAATGATATAATTAAATCTTGATGGGTGTTAAATTTCAAACATTATTAATAAATTAATTGAGACAATGATTGAAGAGATTTTGATATTGATTAAATATGTTAATTTAATAGTTACAGAAAATTTTAATAAATACAAGCCAAGGTAACGATTGACAAATGTGTTATAATAATAATGTGAATTGTTAAAGTGTAAATAATGGATAATTTAAAATATGTAAGGGTGCAGTAAGAATAGTACCCAACAAGAGCAAGTTTTTGTTTAAGGGTAGTTACATAAATACAAAAAATGTATAACTTATTACGAAATGTGATATTTATTAAATAAAAATCGAAATTGCTGCAGAATTTGTATAGTTGTTTGGTTGATATACAAATGGGGGTGTTATTAAGAAATCTACGAGGTATTAAGGATGGCGACTAAATGTTAATATAAAAAAATACAATCGGTAAAGAGATTGTTAAGTACTGCAAAAATACATTAAAGGAACTACAGAACAACAAAATTGAATGGAATTGGATTTATTGATTGGCGTGTCGCATAATTACATGTTCATGTTTGACATTGGTGGTTGCATCGAAATAAGGTGATTTGTGGTAGTATCAGAGTTGGACAACATCGGAGGAGATTGCAGAGTGCTGAAGGATATCTAAAGAAGAAACAAGATAAGAGCTATTGCAGTTAGAAACTTGAAACTTGCCAGGTTTTGTTGAAGTTGAAGCTGGCGTTTGACAGAGAAATTGCAGCCGGCATCAGCAGAGGTATTGGATTTGGTTGACAGGTGTAGGCTGTAGGTGTCAGGCGAGGACGACGTTGGGATCCTTTGGGAAGTAAAAGGCACTGGTGTAAGGAATTGTGCGAGTGAAGCTGAATAAGTAACAAGGTTTGTTAGAAATTAATATTAAAACATTTTATATAAAGATCAATCAGTAAAATACAATAATACAAGGCAATATTTGATTTGATGAATTGATTAATGTAAAAATACAACTGTCGATACCTGGTTTGTTGAGATTTAGAAATCAGTTTGACAGTAAACTTCATTAACTGTAATGTTGACATAGAGAGATAGAGATCTTGATTTGGCGAACCACCTGAGATAAGAGAACTTGATTTATTTTTATTAAAGAATTATTATTGAATTTGAAAGGGCATCACATTAATAAAAGTATAATTTTATATAGCCACATCATAATAATATTGAGTAAGGGGGGAGGGGGGCCCTTTAGAATTCATTTAAGATTTAGAAGAAAAAACAAACATTTGTAGTCCGTACGAAGAACGAGTATCTTGCTAGTTTAAAATATAACAAGCTTAAGCCGATCGATTAATTTCGTTCTCACTAGTTTTGAAACATATTTTGCCTTACACAAACAAAACCTTGACCACTAAATAATGATATTCTGAGATTACCTACCCACACAGCATAAAACCAGCGAAGTTCTTACAGACTTTATAAATAATATATTTGTTTTAATTACTATAAAAAAAGTTCATATGTCGACCAGAGTGCTGGATGAGAACCAAAAACCTGCCGCAGCAGTAGCTAACAATTAACTTCGGCTAAATTTGTCTTAATTGCTTTTTTAAGGGTAGTCTAAAAACGCTTTAATTACAGCAATCGAGCCATATATCGATGCAGTTGCATTTTGTCCGTCAGTCGCCATGGAAGTTGCCGGCAAGGAGGACGAAAACTGGCTCACCAAGCCTAGGACAGAGGATAGAAGCAAGTTTCCTTACCGCACGCCTCGGACAACGTAAAATGGCTCCTGAAGATCGCCAAGGTGTTTCTCGACTCCTTGGGGTGCTGGCCGGACCACCAAAATAAAGCGACGGTCTTTGTTAACCTCTTCTCCATCTTCAGTTTTACGGGCATGGTAATCGCCCAGATCGCTTACATTCTGGACAAGGACACTGACTTACCTTTTGCTGCACACGCACTTACTGGAGTCGTGTCTTCGGTTGAAGTAAGACTTATTTTAGTTTTGTTCAAGGACAAAAAATAAAATTTAAACAATATTTTTTTGGAAATTATACTGGTAGTATACAAAATTTCATTTACACCTCGGGTAGTATTGTCTATTTTTCGGTGCATTCTCCACCGAAAAGTAATCATTATTGTCCTTAGTGCATAAATAATTATTAATGAGAATAGAACCACATATGCTGGGGAACAAACAGGTATTATATTTCTTAAAAGCAAAATTTTAAGAATTTGTCTTGAATTGATTCCTAATATTTCAGCCGACTAAGCAATTGCGTAAATTTTTCATATAGCTATAAAGTTTAATCTCGACAAGTACTGAGTTCTAGAATCAAATCTACAGTTAAGTGTGTCAAATTCGTTTGATAGCACCTTGTAGTTCCAATTAACTTTAAATATTGGCCTTTTTAATTGCAATAACTATACTATCATCTTTAAGATAAGTATGAAAAATTTAGTTCGTCTATTATATGGTCTAAGGCTATCAAGATTCGGAAACTTTTAAAATTTAAATCCCGAATCTAAAGACATTTGGATCCATAAAATTCGAATGGTCGAATCTGAAAACAAGTTTAGAATCTGAACACCATGTTTGAATCTGTGAATCTAAACAAGAGTTTTAAATATTCGAATCTGCGCATAAGATTGTAATCTGAACACAAGGTTTGAATATGCGAATCTAAACAAGAGTTGCGAATCTGAGCGCGAAATTCAAATTTCAACAGTGATACAAACCTACGAATCTGAGAACAGAAATTGAGTTTTGCAATCTAAATATGAGATTTCTTCGAATTTGAACGAAATTTTTATATATATTTTTTGTGCACTACACAGTAGCTTCTGCCTTATTGTACTGCAATTGATATAAAATAACTTATATCATTACATTTTCTTCTATTTGGACATCCTAATCACCAAGTAAAGACACTTTACTGTAGGGATCTGAACTCAGGACTGAATCCGAGATTCGTATACACAAATTTGAATCCGCGATTCGTACATATAGGCCAGTCTACAAGTACATTAATAGCGGGAGCAATTCCGGACAAGCTGAAATAAATTTTAATCTATTCTGTTGGAAACATTTATTAATTTTGCACCCCTTGACAGGCCCGGATTTAACCGTCATGTTAAAATAATGGCCAAAAATTTTATATGTTTCCTAATATTAGTGAATATCTCGATTAGTATCAACTTTCTAGTAGTTGTGGGTTATACTTTGTTCTTATACTATTTTTGTTCTCTCTGTCTTTTATTTTGACTTTAATCTTTGCTCTCACTAGCGCATGGTCGGATCCTATGTCAGCCCCATTCATCGCTCTCACATCTAGTAAGCTATTTCTATGTCTTCTTTCTATGGTGACGTAATCAATTTGATTTCTGGGATTCCTGCCTGGTCCTATCTATGTGATTTTGTGTTTCAGCTTATGAGGGAAGAGGCTTCCTCCTATCAGTAGATTGTTTATTGTATAAAACTCCAAAAATCTTTCCTCATTATCGTTTCTCTGTCTTATACTTTCCTTTCCCATAATTTGTTCTATACCTTCATTCTCATTTCCGATTTTTGCGTTCACATCTCTTTTATGTTTCTTCCTTTGCTTATCATATGTTTTTTGTAATTCTTCGTAATGTTCCTCTTTTTTGTATTGTGCCTCTGTATTTGTTGGGGCATAAGTGTTAATTGTTGTGATGTTGAAGAACTTCGCGTTAAATCTGGCCGCAATTATTCTTTCCGACACCGCTTCCCAGTCTAAGAGTGCTCTTTTTGCTTCTCGGTCTATCTAAAGCCGACCCCGTGTTCATGTGCGGCATTTATTTCATAACTGGCTCAACTGTACAGTAACTTTACCTAGGGTAGTTAGTGTCAATGTGTAGTCTATCTATTTGTCACCATCTGCAGTTGGAAGCCAGAAACTTGATGCGCAGTGGGAAGGGCCTTACAGTACAATAGTCGGAGCAGCAGTTAAAATACATTCTCGTTAAGAGCCAATACAGTGTTTTGTATTTATTATATATTTACGCAATTCACAGTCCTTATTACTAAACATCGGTATCTTATTATTTTGTGTTTCCCAGGCAGCTGGGAGGCGAGTTCTGGGAATGATCCTGGCGAAGCGCTTCTCGAGGATAGTCTCCATCATCCTCTATGACTTCTGGCAATCGACCTTGCCGAGGTAGAGATGCACAAAGAGATCAACGGCGGCAGTTGGGTGGTGGTGGGATCCATAATGTTCGAGGCCTGCCAGGCGACCGGCTACGGGTTCCAGTGCGGAGGGATCCCGTTGCAGTATCACATGCAGCCGCAGCGCTCGAAGTTCTGGTTTCCGTATATGGAGAGTCCTTACTACGAAGTGCTCTACATCTGGGAGTACCTCCTATGCGCAGATCTAGGTGCGATGATAGTGGGCTTTGACTTTTTCCTTGTGACCCTCGTCTGGTGTTGCGTGGCGCAGTTCAAGGTGTTGAGGCAGTACCTTCTGGTCAATTTCCAAAAAGCAGTTGAGAGGGATAAGGCTGCTCCTAAGGGGCTGCGGTCGGAGGCGATGAAGTTGATCCTCGTCATTTTACGGAGGCACAATAATTTAATTAAGTAAGGATACCTTTTTCAAGAGTGCAAAATAAACCCTGTTTAGAATTAAGATTTTTTCTCTACTAGTTGTCCAAATATGAAACCAATAAACGCCATGAAGTTACATAAGACACCAAGATGAATAATTTTAGCTGATACGTCCCAGAACGGCATCTGTTGAAAAATATTGGATTTATTTTGTTCAAACTTCGATATAACGATGCTACGTTAAGGATGTAGATTTTTATTTATTAAAAAAAGCTATTTTGAGATGTTGGATAAAAGTTCATCGTTTATTCGATAAAGGTTGTGGACAAATTTCTTATATACTACTTTACTCTTACGCGACTTCCCTTGGTAGTAGTGAGGATAAACAATTACAGACTAGTACTTTTATTTATTTTTATTAGCTCTACATCCCAGTGGTCTTCGATTATGTAGAATTTTTTTGTCTTCTACTTTTCTCTCTGTTTCAACTTTTATTAGCTAGGACTAATTTCTGTTTTCTTGGTTTGCGGCAACTAGTCTGTAGAGCAGGTGAACCAACTCTGTGCTCATTTTTGAGCAGTTGTCTCAGACATTTATTTACATTTCGTCGTTTGTATTTATTTATGTGTACTGTGCGATTAATATTTTCTTAAATCTAAAAATTGTCTTTATTGTTTATAGCTAACATTGTTCTTTCTCGTTACACACACAAGTTTTATAAATCACTGCTCTGCTTTTGCACTTTGTTTTTATTAATGCACTGGTATTCGAGTTTACAATTTTTACACGTCACTTGTTATTTTCTCTTCCGTTGCCTAATTCTGGACTGCTCTTTGCAATTTCTATTTTATCCTTATCTTGCTTTTATCTACCTTTCAGATTGCTTGCCTGTATTTGCGCTTCTGCAAAGAGACCTCTGCCATTAGTAATTTCCACTCCCAAATGATTGGTTTGTATCACGTGTTCAACCACACCACCTTCTATTTCTAATTTCACCTTATGGGATGTTTGCTCACTATCATAGGTTTGTCGTCAGTGAATATTAGTATGTTACACTTCTTTCCTGTAGTATTGTATTTGTAAAGTAGTTTTTGCTGCCCTCGGAGTTAAGTTGTGTTATTATTTACGGAAATTTTGCAATCACTATCATTTTACAATGCTATTTGTTTGTACACGTATGTTAATAAACTTTATTTTGTTTGTTTTGTAGTGTTTTCTGTCTTTACGTCCTATACACATTGTGTTCAATATAGTTTATTAACTTTGCAAAGTTGTCTTTCTTATCGTATTTGTTTATATTCAGCGCACTTTTTGGATGTTCGACAGACTTTGTATACAAAAGCGATCTTTTTTCTTCCGTGTCAGTTCTTTAATTTTGTCATTAACCCACAGTAGTATCAAATGCTTACTTATGGACTCCACAGCAGAACAGAACAGTCCATACATAGTTGGATTATCCTCTCACAGAGCTGCAAGTTGCGGTTATCATTGCATAGAAATCGTATCACCTTTGGTTAGTTTGGCGATTGCTATTCGGCGCCAGAGTGTAGTTGGTTCACATTTCAATGAATTTGGCCTTGTTTAATAATGTTGAAGGATTTTTAATATTGTCAAATAGAATCACTGCATCATCAGCATACTTTATTGAGACGATCACCATTTACTTTCACTCGGTATCAGATTCGAGAGCTATAGTATGATCTAAAATTATTTTCATCTAGTAAGGCTATGGAATGGTTCTTAATTTATCAATGCAACTATAATTCACTTAAAAATAAAATGTTAAGTTTAACATTTAGGTATAAACATAGTTGCATTCATAAATTAGGAACGATGCCATAGCCATACTAGATGAACGTAATTTTTTATCATACTCTATTTTGAATAACTGTAACCATGTGGAACAGTGTTGGAGAAATAACACAACCCCTGCTTATATATCGTTTAATAGTTATGTCATCCACTCCAAAAAAGGTTTTATTAATGTGATCTCTGTTAATAACGGTGTACTTCCGTTCTTTAATTTTTTCTTTCATGCTTTATTCTTTCTTTAGTGACGGAATTTAACATGCAATGCGAATAAAGACTACCTGGGTATGTAGGCATCTCCTGAAAATCTGGTTCATACCTGTTCCTTAATCGTAAGATATGGTTCAAGAGACTGATTATTCCCTTCCAGAGCGTTGTTTAGCTTTCTCTGTATGCGATAGCAGTGAAAATTGACTTAAATCAGATTTTCACGACTATTGTACACCACATTCAATATTTTCATTAAGAACTTTTAAAAGTTCTGCATGGTTTTCGTCTGGGTCCCGCGATATATTAATACTCGAAAAACACTTTTGTTCTTCAGGTTGTGGTATTTGTGACCGTCTATTGCTCAAAGTTATTACTTGGCGTTCTCTAAAACTTTTCGAAATTTGTTGACCTCATTTTGCTACAGGTTTAAACATAAAGAAGACGCAAGAATAACAACTAAACAAAAATAACTATTATAATTAAAATTATAGCACCTGCAAGGAGATTGAAAGTATGCTGACTGTTTACATTCTGCTGCTCTATGTGGGTACTGTTGGAACGATAGTCCTTTCCGGATTTGTTATGGTAAAAATATTTAATGTAAGTGAAAGTGTTAATAGCTAAATGGTAATAAAATTTTAGACCGTTGTGAAGAACAATGTTGGGAAAGCGAAACTGTTTCCTTATTTCTTGGGTCACATGATTCAGATTTTCATCTACTGCTACGTGGGAAACGAATTAATAATAGAGGTATTGCAAATTTTACACATACTTTGAGAATTTAATGATTTTATATAGCAAACGACACTAGACGCTGCAACAATAAATAGTGACGCAACTTTTCTGTGCTGGAAATAAATGATTCATCTGAATATTTCTATTATAATGACATTTATTGGAAATTTCTTTAGCAATTTTCCATTTAAACTGTAGCAAATTGCAGTTGTTGCTGACGAATACAGATGACATGTATTACTATTTATGTGTCTAGCGTTTATGATTTTTCAGGGCCAGAAGAATATTTATACCCACGAAAGGAACAATAAGCTTTTGAAAACGTATGTATGCATCTACTTAGCCAGAACATTCAAATATTAATGTTGACATTTTCTGGGTTGTACCGATTTGAACTTTTCGTTTCGCCGATCAAGCTGTCAGCTTCTTCAAAAGTTTTCTAAATGTTTATGTTGTAGTCTCAGACTTCTCGTTATATACCGAGGAGTTTTTCCGGTTGGCTGCTCATGCAAATCTTGTGTTTCACTAAAACTTGTTGTTATTTTGATTGGTTGAAGAACTTCTGTATCTTTTGAGTTATTTTTCTGGACTATCTTCCATGTGTTGCTAAGCCGCTAACCGTCTTCCTGATTAAAGTTGTTTGGATTTTTAACAAGCTCTACGGACTTTTGAATAATACGAATTTCTTGTGAGCAACCAAGAATAAAGTTTACTATGGAAACTGAAGAAAATGTAAGCCGCATTTTTTTGAACGTGTTAGTGAAACGAACCACTAACAACAGATTAAGCCTGATAGTATATCTAAAGAAAACTAACATGGGTCACTGTCTATGCTTCGTCTCAATATTATCATCTACGAAACAGGGCATTGATCAAAGCTCATATTTATAAGATCAGCGCTGCTTGCCACAAAGGTAAAGTTGGCGAGATAGTAGGAAAGGAGGACAAAACACCAAAAAACCAAATGGACCTACATCTACAAATTAAACACGGTTTCCCTACATCGTCAAAGTAACCACAAAGATAAAAAAGGTTTTGGACAAAAAGACATTGGAGTTTGTTGTTGATGACGTTTACGAGTTCCAAGGTATTAGTGGCACATATTGTACTAGGACGAAGCACCTAATGTAAAATAACAGAACGGCAGTACACACAACTTGAAAACACCCAAAAATCAGCCATCACCAAACACCCACTAGGACAAGGAGACCACACAATAAATTACTACTCCGCCAAGAGTACAAACTACCACCTTCGTAATATTCAGAAATCTCTGGAGATGATTACAAATCTAAACAGCTTCAATCGAAACTACGGTTACCGTCTTAGAAACACAAGGAAGGTAGCCCTACAAAACAAATCAAAAGATAAACAAGTGCCAATAAAACAAAATTGCATGAGCAGCCAACCGTCGCGACTGTTGGGTCTATAACGAAAAGCATACTCCAACATCAGTTTCTAGAATACCTCTAAAAGCTGACAGCATGATCAGCAAAGCGTCAAGTGCGAATCGACGACCACGGCATAACCTAGAAGATCCTTACTATTAATCACTATGGACGTGGAAGCCTGCATTCCACTGTATCAAACATTTCCGGAGATGTAAAAGTAACAAGTTATGGGACAAATATGGGCCAGATCTTTTGCTTTAAAAATATATGGACAGCTAACTAGTCAATATTTCTGTTACATCAATGTTGTTACACGCGTTATGAGCAAATTCCTAGCTGGAAATAATTGAATGGTTTTCATTAGATTGAATCGACTTGTATAATTGCTGAAACTGTTTTATCTAGTGGAATATAATAGTAACTATTAAAACCATTCATGCGAAAAATTCAAACTATTAGTTAATTGCATATATTACTATAACAGTAAGTTTCTCTGCTGTAACACAATTAGAGTTTGATTAACTTGTTATTATTAACTGAGAAGCAAGAAAATGGAGATATATTTTAGGAGGACGAGATATATATCATTCGACTCAGCTTGAAGAGTAGATTCCAAAAATATATAGAAACCGGAAATCGGATTTCTTTTCCGAGGTCGACTTCCGGTCAATTTTTTTTTCATCTCGTGTTAAATTCTTAATGTCCAATTATTGGCTCCCCTAATTATTTTAGAGCTAAAGTGTAAATACATATTTTGTAGAGAAAAAAATACTGCATCTATTCATACTGTTGCTAACCATTTTTCATTTTCCATAACCGAAGGAATGCAAAAACTAAAACTAGCATTTTAATATGTAGGCATGTGGCCTGGCTCTAGCTAACTCTCATTAGTTATTACCTACATATTACAAGTGCACAAATGACATGCTTTTTGTTTGTTTGTTTGTTAATGGACAAGGTCTAGGCATGCAGAGTACCAGGTACCTTAGACACCGACTGCTTTGGTCATTAAATTGGTCGAAGTTTCTATTTGTGTCTAAATCTCAAAAAAGGACCGCCATGTCTAATAATTATTATTAAATTACTGATCCAGTCAGCTTTGTAACATGTCATTTGGGTTGCATAAGCCACTCCATTTGTTTGCTGCGCCAAGTATAGTCTCGTAATTCTAAAGTATACCGCAGGCATAACTGTTTTCATAGTTCGCTGCTTCTTGGTTATTATTGGAGTTTCTTTTCCAGTGAGTAAGGCCGTGTTCTTGTAATATTAGTCTGCAGTTTCAAATAACATTCACTAATTACGTCGTTTAAAGACGATTTTAATTACTGTACCGCACTTTTTTACCACTCCAGTCAGAGCTTTCTGTTCGACTACACTGCAAAAGATTTTTTGATCTACAAAAATATTTATATTTGACACATTAAAAAATTCAATTTCTTATTGAAAAATTTGGTAGTTTCGAAGTGCGCTTTTTAAGGTTAATTGCGTGATCTATATCGGGAACAACTTTTAATGTTAGGTATTAAGGATAACTTCCTTTTTGTTATTTGTAAAGTTTTCAGTTAATCTAATCCTTTCCTGATCTTCCTTTATTGATTTGAATATAATTATGAAATTTATTTTGAAGTTAACTATTGACATTGACCGCAGTTTAATTTTGCTATTATAAAGTACTAGCCCATAAAGAGGCGGTTTGCGGACACCAAATAGTGTCATAGCGCATTCGAACATAAAATATCTTTTCACTGATCGTAGCAGAAGTTAGTGCATTGCAACTTTTTCTGTCACACTGTATTCTAGATTTTGTTGACATACAAATTTACGGAGAAGCTTGCGATTTAAATTTGTATTGCACGTCACCAATGGTACCGTCACTTTTAACATTAGAAATTGCAAAAATTAAATTTTTTGCCACGACCGTAGAAAATAATTTCTATCATTTGAGTCATTTTTCAAAACATGAACATAGTTTGCAATGAAACGGGGTTTTTAAATTAATTTCTATCGATAGAAAATGTCTCTATTCTAGCTCAAAAGCTAAGATTCGACATTTGCTTGATTAATTAGATTGGTAAAATAGACTAAGTTCGGTTTATTAACAGCTAATATATGTTACCAATTATTAAACTTAAAATGTATTGCATAAGTAACATACGTATAATCAAAATGTAAAAAATGAATTTGAAGTAATTGTTCTATGCTGAAGTCTAAAAATCCTGTGTGACGAAGGATTAAAGGGTTGGCCTTACCTGGTGGCGAAAGTTGTATTTGTTATTTTGCCGGCTGGTAAATATCGGCTTTATTGGGCTAATTCGCCGAAAAGGGTCGGGGATTCAGCTACGCTAAAAAAGAAAACTAAGGGAGCGGGCGGGCGCCAGGTCCTCGACGTCGACTAATCTTTGGGTCGGACCACTCCAAGATATAAGATAAATCCAACAAACCAAATAGCAAAAAAACCAACAACATATAACAGCATTTATTTAGTACTCGGCGCTATAGTGCAAACCCTATCGCAAAATAGTTCGCTATTCAAAAACTAAAAACTGTAATTTTCTTGTATGTCAAATATATTTGTAAGTATAATAGATACGAAAAAAAGTTTTATATAAAAGTCGCTGTTTTCGATGACACCAATTTAAAATTGGTGTCGAACAAAAATTCAAGATGGCTGCTTTTTAGGTACTCGTATCAACTTCTTTAAGTTATATATATGGGCGCCATATTTGATTTTTAGGTTACTGAATAGAATTTTTCATTATCTTTTCAACGATGTAAGATAACGTATGATTGAATAAAATATACCAGTAAAATTAATTGTTTTTACATTTTAATCAAGTAGGCTTACATGGATCAAAACAAAAACAAACAACATTTATTTAAAAACAAAACATAATCCTGATAATCACATGAAATGATCAAAATGCTGGCGATTGTTAGCGAAACATAGTTGACACCATTTGACGACACGACGGGTTACTTTACGCAAACTTTCTTATTGTTTTTCATCATAGCTGGTTACCTACTTGATTATACATTTAAAAAGTAATATCACGATGGTTTTTGTGGTTCAAGTACTTAGTACTGAATTAACATGTTACTAAGTATTATAGGAATTACATACAAAGGTTTTCTAAAATAAATTTCACCTAATTTTGTTTTGATCCATGTAAGCCTACTTGATTAAAATGTAAAAACAATAAATTTTACTGGTATTTTTTATTCAATCATACGTTATCTTACATCGTTGAAAAGAGAATAAAAATTCTATTCAGTAACCTAAACATCAAATAAAAAGTTTTATATAAAAGTCGCTGTTTTCGATGAGACCAATTTAAAATTGGTGTCGAACAAAAATTCAAGATGGCTGCTTTTGAGGTACTCGTATCAACTTCCTTAAGTTATATGGGAGCCATATTTGATTGTTAGGTTACTGAATAGAATTTTTTATTCTCTTTTCAACGATGTAAGATAAAGTATGATTAAATAAAAAATACCAGTAAAATTAATTGTTTTTACATTTTAATCAAGTAGGCTTACATGGATCAAAACAAAAACAAACAACATTTATTTAAAAACAAAACATAATCCTGATAATCACATGAAATGATCAAAATGCTGGCGATTGTTAGCGAAACATAGTTGACACCATTTGACGACACGACGGGTTACTTTACGCAAACTTTCTTATTGTTTTTCATCATAGCTGGTTACCTACTTGATTATACATTTAAAAAGTAATATCACGATGGTTTTTGTGGTTCAAGTACTTAGTACTGAATTAACATGTTACTAAGTATTATAGGAATTACATACAAAGGTTTTCTAAAATAAATTTCACCTAATTTTGTTTTGATCCATGTAAGCCTACTTGATTAAAATGTAAAAACAATAAATTTTACTGGTATTTTTTATTCAATCATACGTTATCTTACATCGTTGAAAAGAGAATAAAAATTCTATTCAGTAACCTAAACATCAAATAAAAAGTTTTATATAAAAGTCGCTGTTTTCGATGAGACCAATTTAAAATTGGTGTCGAACAAAAATTCAAGATGGCTGCTTTTGAGGTACTCGTATCAACTTCCTTAAGTTATATGGGAGCCATATTTGATTGTTAGGTTACTGAATAGAATTTTTTATTCTCTTTTCAACGATGTAAGATAAAGTATGATTGAATAAAAAATACCAGTAAAATTAATTGTTTTTACATTTTAATCAAGTAGGCTTACATGGATCAAAACAAAAACAAACAACATTTATTTAAAAACAAAACATAATCCTGATAATCACATGAAATGATCAAAATGCTGGCGATTGTTAGCGAAACATAGTTGACACCATTTGACGACACGGCGGGTTACTTTACGCAAACTTTCTTATTGTTTTTCATCATAGCTGGTTACCTACCTGATTATACTTTTAAAAAGTAATATCACGATGGTTTTTGTGGTTCAAGTACTTAGTACTGAATTATCATGTTACTAAGTATTATAGGAATTAGATACAAAGGTTTTCTAAAATAAATTTCACCTAATTTTGTTTTGATCCATGTAAGCCTACTTGATTAAAATGTAAAAACAATTAATTTTACTGGTAATTTTTATTCAATCATACGTTATCTTACATCGTTGAAAAGAGAATAAAAATTCTGTTCAGTAACCTAAAAATCAAATATTACTTTTTTTTCGTATCTCTTATACTTACAAAGATATTTGACATACAAGAAAATAACAGTTTTTAGTTTTTTTTTAATAATTTTTGACTGGTTCGACATTCTGAACTTTTTCAAACAGATATTAAATCAGCATATGAAACTGCAAAACATTGGCCATTTAACCAAATCTCCATCTTCAATGATAAGAAAGTTACCCATGCAATCCCAGTCGATCTGGGACACACTGTATGTAATTGCTTCATATGTGCCATTGGGATTTAAAGTATAATTAAATCGTAACACAAATTAAATCTTGATATCGAGTCCCAAAGTTTCATTTTTATCTGTTAACACACAAAAAATAAGCACACACAATGAAATTCCACTAAATAACTTACAAACAAAATCTGATGCTTCCCGGATAGTTACATTGAACGCACCTTAGGCTTTGATTAAATTTTCCAGTTTTTAATAAATATTAGGTAGTTGCTTTCAAAAGATCCACTATTAATGCCCAATCAGCTAATGCCGATGCACTCTGAAATAAAATTTAAATAAAACACCATAGACTACATTTACACGGTCTGCTAACACCGGTGTTACAATATCGGTTGTTGTTAACACCGGCTTACTAACGCTACACCACTACGCCAAGAGGCGTGACATTAGTAAGGTGTAAAATGTACGTGTAAATGGATACTTTTGACTAACACTGGCTTTGAAACAGGACCATTGTACACTTTAACGCCTGTACAACACCCCTTGTGTAAACACACGTTTTACACGAGTTTTAATAACAACGGTTTAAATAACACCAGCGTTAAATTACCGTGTAAATGTAGTCATACAGTGATTCTAAAATACCAACAAAATACCTTGGCTGTGAACCATTCTTTTAGCGTTGCTCATTATTCTACACTGTAGCCTTTCTTTTCTTCAACGTTTGGTAAGAATTTTTCTTGTAACCACTTGGAAAAATGCTTGTTATTCATATCGTCATGGTAGTCCCCAGTCTTAAGGCCCGATTTAAAAATAAGTAGCCCATTCGGAACAAAACCTATTTTACCGCCAGCATGCACAATAATTAAGCGGTCTGTTTTCTGAATCAGCACTTGTCGATTATCTTGGCTTTCTTCCAACGAAACCCTATTTTCAGGCCTATTCACTAAATTATCGTTTGTGAACGATTCGTTTGATAACGACGATCGTTAGCGACTTTCCGATGCCACTTCTAACGATTTTACTCAGTAGGCCAATTCTGTAAGCAGTGACGTTCAGTTGGTTTACTGTCAACGACATGTCGAACGTTTTCAGTACAGGTAGTACAATTGGTGCTAATATCAGAGCGTAATATATGTGAAATGGAGATGTCAACTTCCTGTCATCTGTGTTAAAGGCGAAGGTGTAAGCGGAAGAGGTAATTGTTTTGTGAGTGGAAGCGCCTATAAAACGTGATATGGCAGATAAACGCAGAAGGTCGTCTAAAACAACACGACAGCAATTTATGTTGTATTTAGAAGAGCTGGAAAATAATAAAGCGTTCAGAAATAACAAATTTTCCCCAGAAAATCCAAATGTTTTGGAAGACACATGGAAAAAATTAACCCAATTACTAAATAGCAGTGGTGGACCACAAAAAACTGTGCTACAGTGGAAAAAGGTAACAGCATATTTTACATGTTATTTGGCTAAACTGCAGGATCCGGGGCCAATTCCCTCCTTTTGTTTCCCTTATAAAATTTAGTTATGGTTACTAGTAAAACATGGTTAAAATAATTAATATTAAAAATAGGAGGGGAATTGGCCCTGGATTCTGCAGTTTTCCCCGTTATTTTATCGTTTACTCCAGGACCCGTCTACATATACTGTTATCCATGGTGTACCGTCCTCATATACATGACCCATCTCAACAGCATGTGCCTTTTCTTCGGCACCAGCGGCTTTCATTGATCTCCATAACGAAGCTTTCCATTCCTAAAATAAAAATGTTTAGTGCATACAAACTCAATTTTATATTTATAATTATTACAACTCCTAACTCTGTCTCTATGTTACTGAATTGTTTCTCTGGCATCATAGGAATATCTAAACAACTAAACAACTCGTCTAAGTGAGAATATGTACTGCCGGTTGCTAGGGTTCCCCAAACTGCGCCAACATTTATCAAAGAACCAGATTGTCTCGGTGCTTCAGTATCCAGTCGGAAAATTTTGTTACACATTGTACAATTCAGTACAATCGTACTAACCAATCCTTTTGAAGTACGTATCTCATCTTTGACTGTAATTTTACCAAGAGAGCAAGTTCTAGAATGTGTATATTGGAAGTCCAATGCAGTTTGCAGAACATATCCCAACTCTACTATTCTGTTTCCAGTAACTGGACACGGTTGCTTAGGAGTAGTGTCACGTTCCACACTTAATGGATAATTCCAAATTCTAAAATCAGATATCACAGTAGAATATTAAGTTACATACTTGGTTGTTGTACTCTTACTGGTCATATTCCTCAGATGATATAACGCCATATTCTTTTTCCGGTAACTTTCTTACTTCTGCTTCATATGTCTTTAATTTCAACTTTGGAGTCCTAAAACTACAACAATGATCATACATAGATACTATTCAATAGCTAGTACCTGCTAAGCAACTTACAAAGGATTTCCATAATTGCTGGTAATGTCATCAGTGTCACTGGCCCCTTCATAACTAATATTTTCTGTCAATAATGAACTTGTGTTGGTCCTAGCAACATAAAGGAAATAGCCATTTATGTTACAAGTATGAAATTAAGGACTTTTTGGACGAGCCGCAGTTTAAGTTCTCTTTCGTACGAGTTACATCCATAATTTTTTGTTCTACTGCTTTGGAAGCGTATATTCTTTTTCAAAAAATACAGTTTAATCGAGGTCATGAGCATATGAAAAAATGACAATGTGTATTTTGATTTCGATCAATGGAAACACAGCTTTAGTTGTTTTTGTTATGGTTATTACTGATAAAAAGTAAAAGGTAGTAGTACGAAAAAGTGGATGTTTTCAGCTGGTAAACACGGTCCAAATTGATAGCTTTTAGATGCAGTAGAACAACAAAGCAATTTGCAGTGCAAAAAGTAACTTCCAATTTTTGAGGTAGGTTAGGTAGGTACTACCTTTGATGAAATGGCAGAATTTAATTGACTTACGATAAAGTGCTTAAGTATGTAATAAAAATTATGCAAAACCTTTATCGAAGCAAGCAAAATGTTTGCTTCTGTGCTTGATAGTGGACGGAACATTGAAGTTCCGTTACATTTTATGTAACACATATTTGGCGAACATTAAACTTTTTCATTTAAATGTTATAGTTTCAACTGTAAGTGAGCTATTGAGTAAGTTTACAATATTGAGCTACCCTGTATATTTTAGTGATAATAATTGAATTATTCAATTCATCATAGTACTTACTCATTTGTTCCTTCAACCATTTCAGTTGGATTAACATTTATTTCAGAAATATCCTCAGTTAGGTCTTGAAATAGTACACTTTTGCTAGAGCTGAAATGACGAAAGTACAATAGGTTACATCGTAACTAAATAGTGTGATATTTATATACACGCAGTATGCCAAAGTTTGCACAATATGTGGGCACTGTATAAACTTATAAAACACAACTTATTTGTTTTTGTTTCTCTTTGACAAAAAAGTACATGTAATAGATCCACGAACCTCTGGCACAATAATTCATTCGCCTTCATCCATCGCAATTTATTTGCTTATTGCGTTTCCGTTGAATTGCTATGCTTTTTGGCATCTTTGTATGTTATTTTATTTGATGATACAAACCAATCTAAAGTTCTAACAATATCATGTAATAGCAAATAATGACACACAAAAATCACTTACTTATATTTTCACGTCACTTATCACAGCTACCCATAAATTCAATAATTATTACAATAATTCACAACTTTCACAATTCACCCACAACGAACGCTCGTTTGGTAAGCTGGGTTTCAAATTGCGGTCGAAACTGTTCCACAAGCAGAAATCGATATGAGTAAGCACAGACAGTAAATAAACTTCTGTTGAGCTCAACTTTGTCAACTCAGCAAGTTGAGAAAATATTTGGCGGGAGTTTTTCTTAGGGAAGCGAAATCGAAACGCACCGAGCACGGAAAAAACACTTTTCTCACGTGTTGTACATGCGATTTTTACGCGCCTGTAGGGAATTTTAAAAATTTTGAGTTACAAATATCAATAATCATACAGAAAATCGATGCTAGCAGAAAAATACCACTTTTATAAACGAGTTTGTAGTTAGAAATTTTCCTACAGTACTTGAAAAATGATATTTCTTGACCACTTCAGGTACCTAAGCATTTCAAAGAAGGCGTTTAGATTGTTTTGAGAGTCATAAATAAGAGGTTTGTTGATTTATGTAGCACGAAATATTTCAGATAAGCTATAGCCCAGATAAACAATGCGAAAGTGCCATCTGTTATCGTGTAGTCGCAACCATGCATCATGCAGCCATATATATAATACACATATATTGCTGGTAGGGCCTGGAAACTTCAGAAAACATTACGGCGCCGACATAGTATCACTTAGAGTATAACGCGTCTCGTGCGCATGCGTGGGAATTCGAACTCCGCCTATAGAAGCGAATTTTAAACTTGACCACTTCCCCATTGGGAGGACGACGCCGCCGCGCTTGCGCACAGCTCACCGTATACATGAAGGAGTTGGTTGTGTGTTTCACTTCATCGGTGAGTTTCCCACTCATAGCCGCTAGCAATATAGTAAGTATTAGATATATGCATGCAGCAGATTTCAGCATACTAATAGAGCCAAAAATAAATTCATAATATTGAACATTACTGCCATCTTACGGCAGTTTAATACGTCAAATACTCCCACTCCGCTTACGGCCTGCTCTTAAGGTACCTAGCAATATTGTAGATTATATTTGGTATATTTTTTTCTCTTAGATATTTGCTGACTGGAAGTGCGCAGTCAAGAAGCGGGCAAGGCTGTTAACAATGCGCCGCGTTAAGATAGGAGGAGGTCCACCAGAAAAACCGCTAACAGATATAGAAACTAAATTAATAAACATTATCGGGGTTGTTGTTATTAGTGGCATAGAGGATGTTAAAGAAGTAGGGCTTCCGGTTGCAGGTAAACATATAAATATACATATAATTGATTATTTTCAATTAGTTTTCATTACAGATGATATTCTGCAGTTCGAAAAATGTGGTGATGGCATTTTACAAAACGCTGAAATGACAACGCCCAACACCCAATCTGCAGATAAACGTATGTTGATTTTATCCTAAATTTGCTATTTCTTTTCTGATAATTATTTTTTAAATTTTAATTATAGGAAATGATCTGGACAATGGGGAACATCAATCCGCTCCTGGACCATCAAACCCTACACCAAAAAGGAAAAATTCAACTGTTTTGTCTTCTCTCACAACAGTTATAGAAGAAAGAAAAAGTACTGATCAAAATCTTTTAACTGTTTTAAAGAGCATTGATGCCAATTTAAATAAAATGGTTCAACTCAAAGAGAAACCATTAAAATTAACTTGTATACAACTGCAGATTGCTAATCCAACCTTGGATTTGAGCGAATTCATGTAAATGATTACTTAATAAATAAAAGTCCTTATTACCCACACGAGTACTTCATTATATTTTATTTAAATTATGTATAACTTTATTAACGAACATAAAATGACTTGCATATTTTTAAGCGAAAATATTTGCAATCAGGTTATTTCTCACTGCTCGTCCTTGTGCGAGAAGATCTCCATCTACTTCATTTTGATTGTTTTCACCTTCGTCTTCATCAAATTCTAAAACAAGTAACTAAAAGCTTTTTTTTTTTTTTTTTTTTTTTAATTTAAAGATTTATTGGGTACTTCAATTACATAGACTATTAGCACCCTATACTATAAACAATTAGATTATAATTAATACATTATATAACATTATTTTATATTTTGTACAGTAAACCAGTGTCCTTGAGGAATTTCAGTACGTTGTCTGTTTTGCGTTCGTCGTTTTCAAGCGCTTCTTTAAGGTTTGGACAAATATTGTTTTTATGCCGTTGTTGGTCGAATTTTGAACATTGTAGAATGACATGTTCGACAGTTAGAAGTGTATTACAGGTCTCGCAAAGCGTTGGTTCCAATTTTTTGATGAGGTAGTCATGGGTTAATGTTGTATGTCCTATACGAAGTCGTGTCATAATTATTTGCTCCCTTCGGTTTCTGTTTGATTGCCACTTGTCTACGTCTTCTTTTATTTTTCGCAGTTTGTTATTTGTGGTTTCTTTCCATTTTTCTTTCCATTTGTTGTTTAGTTTTTTCTTGATGATGTTTTTATAATCAGATGAAGGAATTTTGACGTTAAGTAGTTCGGTGGTGTGTGCTTCTTTTGCTCTTTTGTCGGCTGTTTCATTTCCTGCTATTGCTATGTGTGAAGGTATCCAAATAAAGGTTATATTTTTGTTTCTTTCTTTTGAGAGTACATGTATTTTTTCTTGAATTTCAACAAGGAACGGATGACAAAAGTTTTTGTTTCTGATGCTATTTATTACGCTCAAAGAATCTGTACAGATGACGAAATGGTTATGGTGCGATTCTTCGATGATGTTTAGGGCTTTTAGAATACCGTATGCTTCTGCTGTATATATGCTGCAAGTCAATGGTAGATGGAATTGGTAACTATCTTCTGCGAGCACCACTGCAGCTCCTGCATGGCTGTCTGATTTGGATCCATCCGTATATATGAATTTTGAATGTTTGAATTTATGTTTTAATTCGTTGAATAACGCTAGGTAGAGAGATGGGTGGGTGTTTTGTTTTGAAAATTGTGTTAAGTAGGATATACAATGAGGAGGATTAATTTGCCAAGGGGGTATTTTTATAAAACGTTCGGTTGATATATTTGAAATTAACGTAGTTGATTTTAGAGAGTTTGTTATGTATTGTTGCAGAGGTGTTTCAGTTTGTGTTGTCACCTGTCCATTATTGCAGTAGTTGAAAATTTGTTTAAAAGTTGGTATATTTGGATTAGCAGCCAGTTTTATTATATGATTGAGGGCCAGTTGGTTTCTTCTAAATTCTAGGGGTTGTTCTCCGGCTTCGCAGGCTATACTGTTAGTCGGGCTTGTTCTATAGGCTCCTGTTGAAATTCTCATTGCCATATTTTGTACTGGATCTAGTATTTTTAATCTGGATGGTTTTGTGGCAGTGTATGCAATGCATGCGTAGTCTAATTTTGTTCTAATCGTGGAGTTGTATATATTAATTAAAGTTTCTCGTTCTGATCCCCAATTTCGATGTGCCAAAGCTTTGAGGATATTAAGTTTTTGGAGGCATTCTGTTTTCAGTTTTAATAGGTGAGGGATCCAAGTTAGTTTGCGGTCAAAGGTTATTTCCAGGAATTTTATGTTGTCTACATATTCAATGTTAGTCCCTTTTAGTTGTAACGTAGGATCTTGGTGTTTTTTCCTAAGTTTGCAAAAATGTATAGCCTTTGTTTTGCTGCAGGAGAAGTCAAATCCGGTGTTTTCGGTCCATTTTTCTAAATTGTTGATGGTGTTTTGCATTTGTGTTTGTAGGGAGGTTAGGTTTTTACCTTTTTGGAATATTACTATATCGTCAGCAAATAAAGCAATTTTTGTTAATTTAGGGATGAAGTTTGTTATTTTATTCATTGCTATAAGGAATAATGTCACGCTTAGAATTTCACCCTGAGGTACGCCATTTTCTTGATGTTTGGTTTCAGACACAGAGCCGTTTATTCTTACTCGAAATTTGCGATCTTTTAAGAAGTTAATTACATATTGTAGTATGTTGCCCTGTAATCCATATTCTTCTAAAGATTTGATGATGTTAAATCTCCAGGCAGTGTCGTATGCTTTCTTAATGTCCAAAAATACCGCTAATAGGTGTTGTTTATTATGGAATGCAAATTCTATTTCGGATTCAAGGTACAGGATTGCATCTGTGGTTGTTCTTCCTTTTCGAAAGCCATACTGTGCTTCGTTTAATATATTTTCGGTTTCCATGTACCATATGAGTCGTTTATTAACCATTTTTTTGAAGAATTTTGCTTAAGCAATTAGACAACGAAATGGGTCGGTAGTTTTGTGGGTCGGTCTTGTTTTTGTTGGGTTTTAGTATTGGGATTACTACAGATTCTCTCCATTTGTTAGGGTATACATTATTACGCCATATATGATTATATATGTTTAAGATATGGTTCCAGGTTTCTTTGGGGAGGTGCTTTATAATTTCGTACGATATACCATCAGGCCCAGGACTGCTGTTTAGTTTCATGTCTTGAATAGTTTCTATTAGTTCTGAATAGGTAAAGCACGTATTTATGGGGTTTTCTGCATCTTGAATAATTTTTACTGGTATTTTTTCTGCATCCATTTTTTTGTTAATGAACGTCTGTCTGTAATTTTGGTTACTTGAGTTTTGTGCGAATGTGTCTGCCAAGATATCTGCAATTTGTTGAGGGTGTGTGCAAATGCCTGTATTTGTTATTAAAGTTTCAGTATGAAAGATAGTGCCTTGACCTTCAATACTTTTAATTTTGTTCCACATTTCTTTGGTGGGAGTGTTTAAGTTGATTTTGGAGACATAATTTTGCCATGACAGTTTTTTACTGTTTACAATGGTTCTGCGTGCAATGGCTCTTGTTCTTTTTAAGTGTATTAGATTTAGAGTACTTTTATCTTTTCTGTATATATATAACGCTTTTTTGTTATCTAAAATTGCCTTTTGACATTCTTCGTTCCACCAGGGAACCCTTTTCCGTTTTCTTTGGTTATGTTTATACCCTATTGCTTCTGTTGCTGCGTCTGTTATTTTCTTTGTTAATTTTTCTATTAATGTATCGATATCATCAGTGGTTGAGATGTCTGGGCAGGTTCTTGATAAAACTTCAAAGAGTGTCCAGGTGGCTTTTTTATAGTTCCATTTGTTGTGGATTAGGTTGTTAGGGGGGTCTGAGGATTTTTGTCTTAGGGTTATTGATATCGGAAAGTGGTCACTACCATGGAGAGATTGAAAGACTTCCCATGTTACATTGGTAGCAAGCCGTGCATGACACAAGGTAAGGTCTATACTTGAGAAGGAACCAGTTCTTGTACAGAGGTGGGTTGGAGATCCATCGTTAAGTAGTACCATGTTTGCGTTCAGGAGTTTTTCGATTTCTTTCCCCCGATGGTCTGTATGGTTGGATCCCCATAGGCGATTGTGTGCATTGAAATCTCCCATTATAAGAAAGGGGACAGGGAGTTGTGATATTAGTTGTAAGATGTCGGTTTCGTCAATGCTTTGGTTAGGCGGTAAATAGATAGAGCATATGGTCACTTTTTGAGGGATATAGGTTGTAATAGCTACGGCTTCTAAATTAGTGTGTAGACTCAGGTTTTGTGCATAAAGAGAATGTTTTACGAATATTGCAACTCCTCCACTAGCTATTATATGGTTTTGACGGTCTTTTCTATATATGTTGTAATTTCTAAATTTTATAGTTTTCTGATCCTGGAATCTAGTTTCTTGTATACATATATAATCAGGTTGGTTTTGGGCAATTAGGTGTTGGAATTCGCCTAAGTGTGCGTATAAACCGTTGCAATTCCACTGTAGAATGGACATATTAAAATAGTAATGATTCCAGACTAGAGTGAGGAGTTGATTGTTTTTTAAGGTTGGTCATAAGTCGCGTGAATTTTGTTTTTATCGATCTATCTTCGAGGAAGGGGTATAGGTCGTACAGCATTTGTATCAGTTTGTTGGTGTCAGTGGTATATTGGAGAGAGAATTGTAAGTGATCACTTCTGCCCTGAACATTTTCCAAAAAGTCCAGTAATTCTTCATAGGATAATATATATTTATCTTGGTTGGTTTCAATTATTTTTTGAAGTGGCTGTATTAACTGTCGCACTTCTTTAGTACTACCAGGGCTTTCAGAACGTAATTTCTTTTTTTTTAATATTTTTGTAGGGTGGATAGCAAGCTGCTCATTTGAGAATGTTTCGTTTTGAGGAGGGTCTGTGTCTATTATAAGGGATCCTGCTTTTGAGTCTGTGGAATCGGAAGCTAAGCGTTTAAGACTCTCTTTCTTCTGGGGTTCTCGATTTCCTTGGGATTCAATGGGAGTGCTTAATGTATTTGTATCTGGTTCGTTGGTATTGATTTGTTGAGTGTTATAGTTAGGAACTGGGAATATGGTGGAAGTGTCTTTATTTGGGCATACGTTGGTTATGTGTCCTACTTGTTTACATATGAAACACGAAATTACTTCTTCACTTATGAATATTCTGTATTTGGTATTTTCATAGTCAATTAGGAGAGTTTCCGGTACAAGCGTTTCGTCTTCAGGGGATATGTAGACGTGTCTTCTAAAGCTTAAAATATGTGTATATCCTTCTTCTTGCATTCCGGCTTTTAAGAAATTTATTGATGACAATAGTTTAATTTCCCATACATTTTAATTCGTTTTCAATAATGTTATGGGGTATGGTTGGGCAGACATTTGATAGGATGATGCGTTTAGCCGGTTTTATCATCGGTTTTATATTAATTTCAAAGTTTTCTATTTGGATTGTTTTGTATTCTTTAGTAAATCGGTCGACAATGTCTTTACTTTTTAGATACATACAGATTCGGTTATTTGATACTCGCGAAGCAAATAAAATGTTTTTGGGCCCAACAACGTTTCCTATTTTTAAAACGTAATCTTTGATTTTTATTCCATCGACGGAGTTTAAGATTATGGCCTGTTCTTTTGTGGGAAAGATATCAGTTTGTTTCGAGGCTGCATTTGCAAAGGTCAACGTTTCCGTCGAGTTCATTGTAACGAGTAGTTATTATTTGGTTAGAATTTATTACAAAAATCCCTGTAGTCAGAGATTCCTGTGATTATGGTGGTTAATTAAGGGTTGGAAAAATAAAGAGGAGGTACTCTACCTAGCGAATGTCGGTTTAATAGTCACTTGAGGGACACGTAGAAAACCAGGTCAAATGATTGGCACATGTTCACTCTAACGTTCACTCGAAGCAACTCCTAACTAAAAGCTTTATACACGATATAAAATAATGTAACTATTACCAAACTCAAAATTAATCTCCAAATCTATGTTTCTACTTCTTAAAATGTTGTGTAGAACTGCGCAACAATATATAATTTTTGCTGCCATGGGTGGCTTGTAGTGCAAAATTCGATCTTTATGAAGACATCGAAAATATGCCTTCAGTACACCAATACATCGTTCTACTGTATTTCTTACTCTGCAATGTCCACGGGTGTATCTCCCTTCTGGTGTATTACCATCAGCTCCTGGAATTGGAGTTAATAATAATAATAATAATAATAATAATAATAAGCAGCTTTATTTCCCATATAATTAAAAATTACAACAAAAAATAAACGTAATTTCAATTAATTTATAGGGAAACCCCAAGGCCCAGGTTCAATTGCAGCGATATGCCGCTCTTGATCTACCACCCGAACCTTGCATAATAAAGATGTTTTCTTAAGTTTATATAATTCTTAAAACTATACACTAAAAACTAATACAATTCGACGACAGTTGGTCGTGGCTATGATGAAATAATAATAAAATAGCATTTAACACATCGTATCACAGTTGTAAAAGTAACATAAATATAAATGTATAAATAAATTATTGTTGGCGTAGCAACTCGATCTTAAGTTTTCTTTTAAAGGCATTTACAGACAGACCCTTCAAGAATATAGGAAGATTATTATATACCTTTGCTATTTGGTACGTAAAGGAGCGTTCATATAGTGCAGTTTTATGAACTGGTGGTGTTATTGTTCTTTTATACCTGATGTTTATGTTGTGAATATCTGTGCGGTAAGTAATTTTATTATAGAGGTACGCTGGTCTCTTATGCAGAACAATTCTGTGGTATAACGTGGCCGCAAGCAATTTTAGTCTATTTGCCATATTTAACCAGCCTGCATCTTGCAATTTATGAGAAATATGATCATATTTTCTGATGCCATATGCCAGTCGGAGACACGAATTTTGCACTCTCTGAATTTGATTTATATTATAATAAAAATGGTTGTAGGGGATAACCAGAATCTCCCAGCAACCATGTAGTAGAATCATTGTTTTCTGTATAATTTCTTCTTAAAAACGTATTTATATTGCTAACCATCCATACAGCTGAATCATGGACGGATCCAGGATATTGTGCATTAATAGCTATTACTTTTAAATTGGAATCACAAATCTACCAACAAAGATTACACATCTGTCAATGTTTACCTTTTCAAAATATTTATTTATTACTATTATTACTTACAATTTGACAATTAATACTGTGGAACCCTTTCCTATTTAAAAATGCACGACCTGGATGAATTGGATCATTTGCTTTAGGTGGTGTAATACCAATGTGTGTGCAATCTATGCAACCAACCACCCCAGAAAAATTAAATTTTTCAAAGAAACTGGAAGTAAGTACAAGTCAGTTACTAATAATTTCTATTGTATACAAACATATTGTTATTTACCTGTTTTTTGCTAGTGTAATCTCTTGCAAATTATTTGGGAACTTGATGTAACGACCAACAAGATGATTGTTCATAATATTTACAACCTCCATTACTCTACGACTAACTGCTGCTTGTGACATTGCACAGTGGTGATCTTTGCCAACCGATTTTTGGTAGCTTCCATGGGCGAAAAAATGTATAGCTGTTATAAACTTAAAATAAAATGCTCTTACAAATATGTCTCACAAAATTAAACAAATTTTAAACTATTATACCTACTCTTACAACACTCGGTATTTTGGTGGTTCTCTGCGAAACTTGCATATGTGGTTGCATTTCATTAAACAAGAGAAATGCAGATTCCCTAGTCAGCCGATACAATTTTCTAAACATTTCTTCTGGTAGTTGAAATGGATCATGTAGTGTATGCACTAATATTTAATTAAAGTCAACGTATGCGAGTATATGTTTATTCAATGCCGTTACAAATTGGAATGAAAGTATTTAAGGCAATCGTGCTGCGAAGGCCTGCACTCCGCGATAGCGGATTACAAAAAGCAGACTTTAGCTGCTGCCAAAATACACCACAATATCCTTCCCACAAAATTATAACAATCAGTTACAGTAATTATCTTAAGTTGTGCTTAATATATACCTTATAACGTAACACTAAATTTAAATCTTCTACTTACACATAAGCTAACCTGTCTACTGGTTTAACTTGCCTTTTAGGCCTTTCACTCAAATTTTCACACTCTTGAGTTAGTTGTAAACTGCTTTTTTCTCTATCTCTATCCGGTACGTACTCCTTACTAGACACTATATCATTGTTATCGTTAACTTCAATGACAGTAGCGGCATCATTGTTACAAACAGGAATAAGAGATGACTCATAAGTATCTGATAACTTTTTAATTTGATTTGTGTGTCTTTTCCATGTTCTTTGCAACTCTGGTACATCTACCAAATATGTACGCCTACCTATTTTTTTTACAATCTTTGCCCTAATAAATGTTGGCTTATTAACTACTCTATAGTCTTTAACTAAAACTGCATTGCCTACATTAAATTGCACATTATCTTTCCCTCTACTGTTTACAATTTGCCTTTTTTGTTGATTTTCCACCCGCCTTCTAACTTCTTGACGTTCGATGTCATTAGAACGTTTACAATTTTGCGTAGGAGGCAACAAGGTAGAAAATCGTGTCCGTAAAGAACGTCCAAACATTAAAATAGCGGGGCTAACCCCTGTCGTACTGTGTGGAGTGTTTCTGTAATCGAATAAGAATCTACACAGCGCCAAATGATTGGTACACCCTGTATTAGAAAACAAAGCCTTTTTTAAAGAATTTTTTACTGTCTTGACAGAATTCTCAGCGGCTCCATTTGATGATGGATGATACGGAGGGCTAGTAATATGATTAATATTATTTGACTCTAGAAAATTTTTAAATTCTTGAGACACTAACGATTTTCCATTATCCGATACTATAACACGCGGTAGACCAAAACGAGCAAATAAGGTTCTAAGTGCTTGAATAGTTGAGGTTGACTTAATGCTTCTCATTTCAAACACTTCTAACCATTTAGTGTAGGCATCCACGACAATTAGAAAAAAACTACTTTTCAATTCACAGAAATCGATGTGAATACGCTCCCAGGGCTCATTTGGCAGTGGCCAAGGTGAAATTACAGCTCTTGGAGGATTACTTCCATGTAAATTGCAAGCATCACAATTTTTAACCATATTTTCGATTTCGCCATCTAACTTCGGAAACCAAAAGTAACCTCGAGCTAAATTTTTCATTTTCACCACTCCCAAATGCGTAGAATGTAGTTGAGCTAAAATGTCGGCTTGTAAACTAAGCGGAATTACCAACCTGTGGTTCCACATTACACAGTCGTGTTTTACAAAAAAATCAAATCGTTTAGCAAAATATGGCTTCAACTCCACCTTATCTATTTTTTCTGGCCAACCATTATTTATGAAATTTTTCACAGTAGTTAACACAGGATCATTTAATGTTGCTAATTTAACATTATCAAAATTTAATTTCACATCCGAATTATGAGTAAAAAAGTAACAATAATCTACTTCTGCGAAACTTTCATCGGCAACCTTCATTTTTACTGGTAGACGTGAGAGCCAATCTGCCCTGTTATTTGAAGATTTTACGTACTCGATAGTGTAACTATATCCAGACAAAATGACTGCCCACCTTCTCAGTCTATTAGCAGCAAATTGAGGTATGGACTTGCTAGGACTGAATATAGATAAGAGAGGTTTGTGGTCGGTCACCAGAACAAAGTGTTTACCATACAAGTACTGGTTAAACTTAGTTACCCCATATATTATTGACAAACCTTCCTTTTCTATTTGAGAGTAATTAGTCTCTGCTTTAGAAAGCGTTCTTGAAGCAAACGCAATTGGTTTTTCTATCCCTGACGGAAATATATGGCTTAAAACGGCACCTATGCCCACAGAACTAGCATCTACTGTTAACCTCAACTCTAATTTAGGATTAAAATGAACTAAAACGCTTGTGGATGCTAAAATATCTTTAACTGTTTTAAACGCTAAACTACAATTTTTTGTCCAATTCCATGTACTATTCAATTTTAATAAATTATATAAAGGACTTAGAATCGTAGACATATTTTTTATAAATCGACCATAATAATTTATGGTACCGAGAAATGATTTTAGCTCAGTAACATTCTTAGGCTCCGGTGCTAACTCTATAGCCTTTGATTTCTCTTTGGAGGGGTGTAAGCCCTCTTTATCAATAACAAAACCTATATATTCCACTTTCTCTTGGAAAAACTTACATTTTTCTAAATTAACCTTTAAACCCGCATCTTTTAAAATAGATAAAACCTTTTTTAGCTTTTTTAAATGCTCGTCTTGATCTATTCCTGTTACCAGTATATCATCTTGAAATACTGCAATACCCGATAAGCTACTCAACACCGAATCCATAATTTTTTGAAATTTCGCAGGGGCACAAGCAACCCCAAATGTTAAACGATTATACCTAAATAGACCCTTGTGCGTAGATATGGTTAGTAGCTCCTTGCTCGAATCATCCACCTCTATTTGTTGAAAAGCTTGCGACAGGTCCAGCTTTGAAAATTCTGATCCTCCTTCAAGACTGCTAAAAAGCTCTTCAATTCTCGGCAAAGGGTACTGGTCTACTTCTACTTCTGGGTTGACCGTAATTTTGAAATCTCCACAAAGTCGAACTTGGCCGTTTTTTTTGAAAACGGGTACAACTGGGGTCGCCCACGCACTGTAGTTCACAGGAGAAATGATACCTAGAGACAATAATCTATTAATTTCATCCTCAACTTGATTTTTAATTGCGAATGGTATTGGTCGAGCTTTTACAAATTTAGGAGCAACATTTGGGTTTTTCAAATTTATTTTTGCAACTCCCTTATTAAAATGCCCCAGTCCAGGCGAAAAAACTTCATGAAACTGTTTAATTAACTCGCCTAATTTATCTTGAGCAGTATGTATATAGTTAACATTAGAAAATCCAATATTATATAGAGTCAAAAAATCCCGACCAACTATAGGAGGCCCCCCATTTTCCATGACATAAAAATCTAAATATTTTAAATTATCTAGAAAAATTATTTTTGATTGCATAACTCCCACAGGTTTAACTTTAATACCATTATAGAATAAAAAACATTTATCGGAAGATTGCAAGGGAATATTACTAAAATGCTGACGATATAAATCGTGAGAAAAACAAGAGATAGGTACCACTACCAGAATCAATTTGAAATTCCAGTTCTACATTTTCCACTGTAACAGAAATAGTGAAAGGTTCTTTCGATATTGTACTATCAGAGACATTATACAAACAAAGATCCTTCTTTTCACCATCTGCTTCAATGTAATGGTGACCAGTCACATTGCGAGCAGTGTATTTACTAAAATCCTGTTTTGGATGGTCTGAAAAGTTTTCATATTTACAAACTGCCGCGATGTGACCGGCTTTCTGACATAGTAAACAAATCGCATTTTTGTAAAAACACTTATCTTTCGTATGATTGTCCCTGCCACAAACTTCGCAGTTTGGGACGCCCTTGCTGTGATATTTCGGCTGATGACGTGGTGCGCGCCTTGGTCTTGCTCCGCTGGGTCCTGCGCTCTGGTAATTGCTGGTTTTCCTTAGAAAATTCACGGGCTCCTCTTTGATAATTATTGCTTGCATTTCCTGAGCCGCCATTTTGGTCGCTGCTAAAGTTACCATTCTTTCAAAATCTTCCGTCACCTTTTCCTCCATAAGTCGGTCCAAAACTGGCCCCTTATTGAATCCAAAAACGAATCGGTCACGAAGGCACACCTTGAGCTCTTCTCCAAACTCACAGCCAACTGCTAATCCTCGAATGCGTGCGGCCCACTCATTAGCCGTCTCGTCGGGTTCCTTCATCGCTGAATAAAATCTGAAGCGAGCTGCAAATGCACTCTGCTGTGGCTTGAAATGACTGTTTAGGATATCCACTAACTGCTTGTATGTTTTCTCTTCTGGCTTGGTTGGACTTACTAAGTCGAAAACCAGTTTGTAAGCCGCCTCGTCTAGAATATTTAACAAGATACTTCGCCTTTTGTTTGCATCCTCGCCCTCGGCTTTAATGCCATTTGCACTGAAGTAGTTTTCTAAACGGGCTCTAAAAATTGTCCAGTCCGAATTGTTTAAGCAAAATTCTCGTAAATGTCCTATTTTGCCGGTATCCGTGGACATGTTGCGCGAGCGTGGACCAATTCACAAAATTACAGAAACTTGCACTGTATGGTTTGCTAACGACTTTAAATCGCAAAAATACCTCGTCGCCACTTTGTAGTGTATGCACTAATATTTAATTAAAGTCAACGTATGCGAGTATATGTTTATTCAATGCCGTTACAAATTGGAATGAAAGTATTTAAGGCAATCGTGCTGCGAAGGCCTGCACTCCGCGATAGCGGATTACAAAAAGCAGACTTTAGCTGCTGCCAAAATACACCACAGATCACTAGAATCTCTAAGATTTATATTAATGTCCTTGGCTTGCCGTCTGTAAACATATTTTTAGGTTAGATTTATAAATTATCAAATTTTCTTAACTTACCTTCTTTCTAACTCATCCACAAGAAACTGTAATTCAATATTTGCCATACTACACCGAAATAAATAGTTTTACGCCTTGTAACTTTAATTACACAATAATTGGTACTTCGTACTGCGTATTACCGTTAGCAAACTTCAACTATTTTGAAATCGTACGCCAACGAACGTGTTTAACGAAAGTTTTCGTTTATTACCGAGAGGCGGATAGTTACAGAATAACTTTAGCGCTACTTCTCGTTACCATAACGATAATCGGTAGCAAACGAGTCGCTCATGATCGTTGAGTGCTTACAGAATAAGGCTGTTTATGTACTAATCTTCTAAAAATACATATCTTTCGAGTAAAATTAATGCCATCATCTTTAACTGCTTCAAATACATCCTTGGTCTTCTTTTATGAATAGTTGCAAATCTATAAATAATTGTTCGCTTTCTTTGGGGAAGTAAATTTGCCGCCTGCAAAGATCTTGAATAAGAAAGTCGCAAATCTCAGTTACTTAGAGCTCATTCTAACCTATAAACAATTTTCAATCTTAAACTTGGACACTTGTACTTACAGTTGCAATAAAATGCTGTAGCTCTGTGGCGTTGAAAAAACTGTTTTATAATAAATAGAAATATAAGTAGATAAAGAACGCAAAAACTAACTTATAAGCACGAAAACACAAAAACGCAATGATATTTTCAGGTTGGTTTGTGGCCTTGCTTCTGACAAGTTGTAACCACCGTTCTTCCTAGAGTTAGTAAAGTCCACTTGCAAAAAGTTTATAACCATATTTTTGTACAAAGCTCCGAATTTAGGTTATTTGCAGATTTAATATTTATGTGTACATAGTACAAACATTCCTGTGTAATGTAAAAAATGTGTGTAGGCCCTAACAAGAGCATTAATTGTTCTCTCCTTCCATATTACTGGCTCTTAGAAAATATCAAGACCACGCCCAAAATCGTAACTACACATAGACCACGCGCATACATGTTTGACCTTGGGAATTGTTCTGCTTTATTATAGAGTTATGATAATACCTATTTTTAAGTTTTATAGTAACTATAATATCTTTAGTATACCAGTTCGGATATTTAGGAAGCTTATTTTAATAAAGTGATACATGAAGATTAAAATATTGCAAAAATATCGAATTTTCTTTTTTCAATCAAATATCCACCATTATTCAGAAAACCGCCCTCGAATTGGGCACCGGTTAGACCTTCTACCGCTTCTACATAGGGCTTAATTTCACCACCTTTGTAATTTAACGAAAAAAAGTTATGAGCCACATTGGATGTTTTTATTTATAATTTTAGTTAGTGTTTATTAGTAAGAAAAAGAATCACTAAATCAAAAAGTTTGAGATGATGATCAAAACTCGAAACGTAATTAAACCATAATTGTTGAATTCAGAATATAAAGGGCTTCTAAAATCTTACATTAGAAAATGAGAACCATATTTAAAAAAAAACGAAGTTGATGATTAGATAGTGGCTCGAAGACACGTCGGATAAAAAATTGATAACGTAATTTTTACGTCCATGAAATGTTGCTACAAAGAAGTTTTGTCAGTTTTTGCTCTAACTTTAATATTAACGCCAGAAAATATAAAATAAAATTCCAGAAATTCGGTTTTTTAAGAACTCTGAAACAATTTTTTGGCTTCGCTTAATTGTTTCGCCAGTTACCAATTTATTTCAGGCCTAACCTGTATATTTTTAGTTGAATTATATATCCTTTGCATTTCGAATTCGTAAATTTTCCAAAGCAGCTTATTTTGTACCTGTATCGAGTTCCTTTCGTTTGCGCTATGCCCTTTCTGACCTGTGCTATCTCTTGTCGTAGGCCGTTGTAATGCAAGCTTTTTTTTGGAAATGAAATTTTCGTCCGAGGCACTTGCTGTCTTCACCTAAGCCCGCCGTCATCGGCGCGGCTAAGGCTTGATTTTAATTAAGTCAAATTACGCTCAACCAATTTTTATGAGCATTGTGTTCCCAAGGGCTGATTATAATCAGGTACGATGGCGCTTTTCTGTTTTGTTATTCCTGTAGTAATTACATTTTTTCTTAGATCTTAATTACCCGTTTCATCCACGAATTCATCTCGGAAGCTATGGCTAGTTTAATCTCATTTTCGACACTTGCTGGCGTTCTTCGTTTTTGCTGCAAGTTGTGGGTGCTGCCGCTGTAATCACCGGTAATCCACGGCGACTTCGTCCATTATATGCAGTTCACGACCACCTTATGTTGAACTGAAGGGTGTAGCAACCCCCAGCCGGCGTTTGCCTGTTAGCAGTTTGTGAGCGTTGGAGAAGCGAGGTTAGTTTGTGTTATTCCGGGATTTATCTTATCTCCAATAGGTACCTGGATTTTACATTTATACATTTTAAACCCGTAATTATTTGGAATTTAAATTCACACGTTCCGCAATTATTAACATGTAATGTTCAATTTCATACATGCTCTTGTTTTAATATTTAAATTTTTATGCTTATATTTAATTATGCTCAGTATTTAAAGTTGCTCTTTTGATGTATTTCGACCCTCTGTGAAAGGTACAGTCACGCTTTTTTATTTCAATATCGTAAACAGAAGGATTTATTAAATGACTGTGATAAGCTTGTTCCACGAATAATTTGTTGTTAAAGTTATTAAAATAACCCGAAAGGGGTTTTTAATTATATGCGTGTCGCAACCTTCAGTTTACGTACACAATTTTGTTATAACATTATTTGCATTCTAATCGTTCTGATAATTTACTACTGACACTACAAGACTATTTTATTGTTTACTGATTAAACGCTAGTCACTTGCAGTTTATTTCCTCTTATTATTTGAAATCTTTTGATTTCTGGCGCCTATTTCCTTTTCCTTTTTTGAAGACATTCCAGGGTACACAGCTGATGATTTGAACCTACGACCCAAGGCCGCCGAAATTTGAGTTATTTAGGGCCATCGCATCGCGGTAAGTAAAGAGTTTTCAGAGCTGACGTGGTGTATAAACTGTAGGGGGGTTGATCTGCGATTTTTACTACCATCGATCAATTTTATTAATTAATCGCAGGTCGGCTTCTTTATTGTTTCAACTCGAAAGTGAAAAATCATATCCAGGATTTCTGGTCATTTTGATAGTCCCTTAGTTACACAACTATTTCCTCATTTATCCAAATGTGTATCTCTTAACTATTAACAATATCCCCGTACTGGCTCTGCTCATCTTGGACACACTGTATATTAATTAGACCCTCAAGACTATGAAGGTTAACGCCAAGTCCGTTACGAGAATGCATATGTGTATTATTAAATTATTATTATGACTGGCTGTAGACGATAAGAGCTGCATGCTTGCTGGTTGTGGGTTGCGTGATTTACTCGCACTTGCTTTCAGTCTTTGTTGTTTTAACCGAGAACGTTCGGCAACGTGTCTGCAAACTCATATCGCGATATCAGCAATCACACTGCCAGCAACAAAAACACATACAAAAATGCGAACAGAATATGCCTGTGTATTCCATTTCAAGTTTATGTTTGACATATGGGGCAAATGGCAATCTTTCCTCAATTTTAACTCAAATACGTTTGCAATATTGTTACCTGGAACGTTTTTAAATTACTGGGGGCTTTATACGAACCAAGTAATTTTTCAAATTCAGTACAATGGTAGTTTATTTAAACAGAAAAAGCTGCAAACACCAATACATTTTTTCTATTTTCAATCAGCATACCGAACTCAGAATTTTGATATATGCGGAAATAGCATAAAACCAAAGAGCATTGCTAAAACTTACTGTATTCAGGTTGCCTACAACATGAGTTGCCAGCCGATTTGTCTCAGGATTTTTCATTTATTGATGGTGATTTCGAAGACGAAATTTTGGGGTTTGCTTCTAAACCAGTGGCAGTGATCTTGAAAAGAAGCGATAGCCAATTTTGGTGATCACCAGTAAGTTTTTCTCGAAAAAAAAATCGAGGATCGGGGGTCAATTTTTCCATGTCTCATATTATAATTATTGAGATTCCCTATGAAAACAGCCAAATTTGCTCAACCAGTACATGGTGATCCATTAAAAAAAACCGAAATGATTACATTTGTAAGGTTTGAGCGCCCTGTATAGCATTAATACGCAGATGTACCTACTATTTTACACTCGAGAAGGCATTCATAAAATACAAAAAAAAGGTAAAACATTAGTACGGTATTCGTCTTTTGCAGTCTATTCCTGCTTGGTATAAAATGAATTTTTACCAAATTACAGTTCCGATAGGATCCAGTCGATAGAGTTAGCTTAAGATGAATATAAAATTGAAGGCAAATGGGTCTTTCTGGTGACTTAACGCGAAATTGTTACTAAAATAAAATATTCTAAAAATTATGGCGGCGGTCTATTCAGTTTCATTACAGTTTCCTAAAAAAGGAAATATTAAAAATTAACGTACACATTATATTTTGTAACTATAATGAACAATTTCAATTAAAAGAACTAAAACAATTATTCAAATAGTACCTCACCTAAAGTAGCACTCTTCTTCTAAGTTCTTGGTAACGTTTAAACCCTAGACTGCAAATGACAAAAGCTGTACTATTTTTTGTAATCATTACACCTATCACAGTCACTCCGGGGACACACTGTATATTTTTATCATACAACTACTTCGTGTCCGTTACAATAATTTATTTCTAGCAAATATAAATTATATTATACCAATAATTATTCATTTATTTTACGTAAAAATTGATTTAATTTACAATTAATAAGTAATAATTTTATAATGTGCTATTAATTTTACCGACGTAAGAATACTGCGCAAATACTTAACGTACAGTACATCACTATACAAATACATTTTTCAAACTTTTCACTAAACAGTAGCAGTTACATATGTATGACGGAATCAATACCTATTTTATTTGATTAGTATTTGTACATACCTTGTGTCTGAGAGCATACGCAGCATAGGCAAACACCAACAATGGTAAATTTAACCATCAGCGTAGCCTGTGCTGCGCGGAGATGCTCTAATGAATAATGATGAATGCATGATAAGATGTTTTGTGGTGATTTCTACCAATAAAAAAGTTTTCTATTATACCACTCCAATATTATTATCGGTGGACCACTAGTAAATGAAACGCGTGTATCAGGAGACATATCAGACGGTAACTTGTAATGACTGGCTGATAGCGGGTTGTATGCAAAACCACCGATGTTGATCGCCACCGATATGGATTTCCTCCGACTCCTAAAAACTGTATTGAACACTACCGACTGAAACTACCACCGATTGGGTTTACTACCAACTTTTAAAGTTTGTAACAAATGTCTTCTCCAGAAAGAGACATTCAGGGGTAAAATGTATTCTTAGTAAATTTTTATATAGTATACATATTACGATTTAGATCAAAAACAATAAAATCTAAGTGACTGCGCCATACTTTTTTTGGAAAAAGGTGTAATCTGGTTGTCCTGTGGGCTGTTAATCAGATGATTAAAAATTAATTTCTAATTATATAACAAACCTTTCTTATATCGCGATTCGACAAATTAGGAATAAAGTAAAAATTCTACAGGGTGTAGTTCAACATTTTGCGTGGTAGAAACTTCTGTATCCAGAAAAATGGTGGTCACACTGAGAATTTATTGTAATTTTGTTTTAATATTACAAATAAAACCAATAACTACAAAATAAGGGATAGCACTATTTTGGGAAAGTTTACATTCAATTTGATCAATAACTTTTTAACTGTTAACTATGTTTGTACTTGACTAGAATGAAAAGTGAAATTCGCACAACTAATTTTCATTAGGACGTGATCATCTGTGCGTCGATATCTCAACTTATTCTTTATTAAGTTCATCTTTGAGGAAGCTGTTACACACACCAAATATTATACACAGTTTTATGAATATATTCAATCACAAGTTTTTCCCATTAACAACTACGTTTATATTTGTAACTTCAGTATGGCAAGGGTTTTTATAATTTAAGGTCTGCTAATTTTCGAAGGCTTAAAAAATCATATTTTTCGTATGATTACTTCAAGGTCATACAAAATTTATTTGTGGTCTGGATACGGACTATGGTCCGCAAGTTGGCGACTCTGTTAGTGATTTTCCGTAATTCATGGCCTACTTTGGCTAAAAAAAAATAAATTTTGAAAAATAATAATTTCCAAAATTTACATTTAAGAATGCTATCATAAAGCACTTTTAGTGCTCATTTCAAATATCTGAAAATATACCGGGTGTTCCATTTAAAAAACCAAAGTTGTGTATAACTACGTAAAAATAGGAGGCCATGGCTTAAATTGGTTTACGTCAATTTGTAGATTGTATACTGGTATTTAAAACAAAAGAAAGTTCTTTTCGATATCTCGCTTATTAACGAAGTTGCGAGCTGTCTAACCATCTACAAACACCCTGTATAGTAAACATTTTAATTGAGCTATAAAAATAAAATTTTCTTTGAAAAAAGCTAGAGAATACTACAAACACATCGAAATTAGCTCAGTGGTTATTCTGGTGTCAGCATAAATATCAACGACCCCGGGGCGTTTTACGGCTCAGTTGGGGAGTGACCTCGGGTGGTCGTGGATGCTGGATGGTCTAACGTTCGCTAAACGGAAAATAAACGGTGTAATTTCAGTGTTTGCAAATTTTTTCGGTGCATACCTAGGCGTCGAAACATTGAAATAACTACAGTGCACAAAATACGCAGTAGCGACAAAGTGTAAATAATAATAAATTCAGGCGTAATTGGTACAGTGAGTGCAGAGAGTGTGTTAAAGGTAACATTATTCAGCTCGTTGTTGTAAATCCACCCAATGAATTACAACGCGATTATATGCGTCTCAAGGGACCCGATTAGAATTTTAGTTAAAAGTTAATACGTGGCCGTGTGCAAGCAAAAACTCGAAAGTTTGCTGAAGTGTAAAAGTGCACAAACTTTATAAACAAATGACTCCGGAACCAATGCTTTCCAAATTTGGCTAAAGTCAAAAGAAGTGGCATTGGTACATCCTATATTTCTACTATAAAATCACTTTTTGACATATACGTATTTTTTTCATTTCTAGTTTCAGCGGGAGTGATACCAACTTTTGATTTTCAAATGGAACACCCTGTATATTATTCGATTTTTGGATTCTACATAATTTTTTGAATCTAATGATACCACATAAATGAATTTGAAATTGTTATTTTCAAATTTTAATTTAATTGCGTAATGCGATTGTGTCGGGACTGTCCGGATTTTTATCGGTTCTCCAGCGTCCCGACGCATAGCTGGCCATAGACACACATTTAAAACCGCCACGAATGTAGTACATCCGTACCGGTTTTGAACATGTCCATATGCGCAGCTATAAGCTGGGCACAAACACACGTTCAAAACCTCCACGAAAAACTACATTCGTGGCGGTTTTAAATGTGTGTCTATGGCCAGCTAATGGCTGATGCATTCATCGATTATTTTATTATTGTATACTTATTGCATTAACCTATATTTCTAGATATTGTATTCTATACTAATATTAATTTTAACTTTGAAATGAGTTATTTATCTGTGACGCAGAACGTTCTTCCTCTTTTAAAATTCTTTGTAAGTTGTTATCAACATAGATTGCTAGGAAGTTTCAAGACCGCATGACCGTTCCTTGCGTAGGCATAACAGATAAGGAATTCATTAAAACCACTTCGCTACTTCTGAAGTGGCAGTTCATCAGAGTTCGCAGTTCTTCCTAATTCATCATAATTCATTATTAATTGTTGCTGCTTTCAGCACAACAACTTATTAAATGTATATTCAACCTTAAGTTCTTATAATTGTACTTCAGCTTGTGTTTAGTGTTGTTATTTGTGTAATAAAAGTTATTCAAAGTTCTACGAGTTTATATTACGAATTTATGAACGAATTTATTCTACAAGTTTATATAAATTTCCTTCGTAACCAGCCTACCGCTCAGCTCCTTAACAAGGAAATTAATTGGTGTCAGAAGTGCTGATATTTCAAACGACGGAAGACCACCTGCTACTATTTCTTCTACCTGTGGATTCTTCGACGCCGTACCAATTTTTACTACGAATTTCTACTACAAGATTCTACCTACAAGTTCCTTCAACGACTCCTAAGTGACATCACAGCACCTGCCGACTTCAATCCCGCAACTTTTATTTCTACTGGAGACGACAGTTCCTGCAACAAACTTCTAAGTCCATGGAGTACATCACTAAATTACTTCTGTGAGTACAATCATTTTCTATTTATACTTAACGTGCTTAACTCTTAATGTACCCTTCTCTGCAACATTTATTTTCAACCCCTAACATGGCTACCTCAACTAATCATTCTAATAATGCCTCAGACAACGAAGATGACAATATTCAAGATGGACAAAGATCAATTTCCCCAATTCCTGATCAACCGACCTTATCGATGTCTGATTTATTTAAATTTATACCAGTTTTTGATGGCAATAGAGACGAATTAGCTTCTTTCATTTCCAAAGTAGGATCTGCTTTTTCCATCGCTATTCCAAATCAGCGAATAATTTTACTAAAATATGTATTAACTCGTATTATTGGAAAAGCAGGAGTATTATTAACCAACCGTAAATTTGACAATTGGAAACAAGTAAGGGATTTTCTTTTATTAAATTATCAGGATAAAAAGCATAAAACCCAACTTCTTTGTGAATTAACTAACTTACAACAAAAATCTTCAGAGTCAGTGTCTTTTTTCGTTCAAAGAATAGAGACTCTTTTAAAAAAAGTGACTGGTTCTATTTCACAGGATTCACCTACAGAATTATTAGATGGTCAACTTTATTTAATGAATGAAATTACTGTCTCAAGGTTTATTCATTTCACAAATCCTAAAATTTCTGATAGGTTACGTGGTGCAAAATTATCAACCCTAAATGAAGCTATAACTTTAGCCCTTGCAGAGGAAAGTTCTTTAAAAATGATGAATTCAAGTCAGGGATATATTTCTAACAAATCTAAACCATTTTCTAAATCATTTTCTCCTAAATATTATTGTGCAAATTGCAAAACAAATACGCACAATACGGATAAATGTTATGTTAAATCTACTTCATCTAAAATATATCAAGTAGAAACCAAAAATTCTAAAGACATGCGTAATAATAATTCTTATACTAATTTATCTTGCGCTTATTGTAAATTAAAAGGTCATCATATTCGTGATTGCCGAAAGCGAAAATACAATGAAGCTCAGAAACAGAAATCTAATTCTTCGCAAGTTCTTATAAATAATCCTTCTAATTTAAACGAATGCGATGCCACTGCATAAACCAGGGTAGAGGTAAATCACATTCGCAATCTGGTTTAAAAAATTTTAACATTTATTCAAATTTTAATTATCCCAAGACGTCGGAAATTTTTGATTCTGCTAAACTAGTAATCCAGTTAAAAATAACTGACAATTATAATAAAAAATTTAGTTTCTCATTTTTAATCGATACAGGAGCCTCTGTTTCTTTATTAAAATTATCTAAACTAAATTCTTTAACTAAAAATATAAATTATAACGACCAAATTCATTTGCAAGGAATATCACAAACTCATATGCCAACTCTTGGTTCAATTTTATTACCTTTGCAAATACATCAGCATACTTTGCCTACTAAATTTTATTTGGTCAACGACTTACTAAACATCCCGTATGATGGATTGTTAGGTAACGATTTTTTAGTACAAAATCAATGTACGATTCAAGACATGAAATTTCTTAAGTTACGAAATGTAGCTATTCCATTTTCTAATTCTAATTCTAATTCTTTACAAACTTCTCCTAATTTTTATAAAGTACCTAAACGTACAGAAGTTGTAATTCCATTTCATGTTCTTAATCCTGAAATCAAACAAGGTATTCTACCTCCAATTGATTCTAATTTCTCAGGAATTTATTTTTCTAAAGCTATTGTTAAGGTATTACCTAATCATACCTGCTTAGCTACTATAGCGAATACGACTGATAAGGATTTTAAATATACTATCAGCTCTGTCAAATTATTACCCCTTGATGTAGATCAAGTTTTCTTATTTTCTAGTCGCAAAGACGACAATCCAATTTCTACTACATCAAATTCTTTTGTCAGAAGACATAAATTATTACAAGATAATCTTCGATTACAACATTTGAATTCTGAAGAATCAGATTCAATTCTTAAATTATGTAATCAGTTTCATGACATATTTCATTTACCTGGTGACGTTTTAACACATACCAATGCAATTTATCATAGGATCAATACAACCTCTGACAATCCTGTTTCTGCAAAAATTTATAGATATCCTGAAATTCAGAAACAGGAAATCGATTCTCAAATTTCACAGATGTTACAACAGAAAATTATTAAACCATCTTTCTCTCCTTGGAATTCCCCTTTATGGATTGTTCCTAAGAAAGAAGATGCAAGTCAGAAAAAGAAATGGCGAATTGTTATTGATTATCGTAAATTAAATGAAATTACCATTGGCGATGCCTATCCTTTACCTAATATCGAGGATATTCTTAATCAATTAGGTCATTCTCAATATTTTACAACTTTGGACTTAGCTAGTGGATTTCATCAAATTCTTATGGATCCTAAGGATACCCCTAAAACTGCATTTTCTACCCCTACTGGTTTCTGGGAGTATTTACGTCTACCCTTCGGTTTAAAAAATGCCGCTAGTACGTTTCAAAGGTTAATGAATCAGGTATTAACAGGTTTACAAGGTAACAAATGCTTTGTTTACTTAGATGATATTGTTATTTATGCTAGTTCTTTACAAGATCATGAAACAAAACTTTCTGAAATATTTTCTCGATTACGTGAAAATAATTTAAAATTACAACCTGATAAATGCGAATTTCTACATAAAGAGATTGCTTATTTAGGTCATATTCTTTCCTATGATGGAACAATAAAACCTAATCCCGAAAAGATTAAGGCTATTGTAAAATTCCCTCAACCTAAAACCCCTAAACAGGTTAAATCATTTCTTGGTTTGAGTGGTTATTATAGAAAATTTGTATCCAGTTTTTCTCGTATTATCAAACCTTTAACTATTCTTCTACAAAAGGATAATAAATTTATTTGGACTACAGAACAACAATCTTCTTTCGATCAATTGAAACAAATTTATCAAATGATTTACTTCTCCATTTTCCCTACTTTTCTAAGGAATTTCTTTAACAACAGATGCTAGTAATTACGCAATCGGTTCTGTGTTATCACAAGGTCCTATAAATCAAGACCGACCTATTGCATTTGCTTCTCGTACCCTTAATAAATCTGAACAAAATTTAAGTACAACGGAGAAAGAATTGTTAGCTATCGTATGGAGTATTAAACATGTTCGTCCTTATTTATATGGTCGCAAGTTCAAAATTGTAACAGACCATAGACCCCTAACTTATCTCTAAAAATTGTAGAGATCCTAGTTCAAAGCTAGTACGCTGGCGATTGCTTCTAGAAGAATACGAATACGAAATTATTTACAAACCTGGAAAAATTAATTCTAATGCCGATGCTTTATCACGTATCGATCAAATTCTACCAATTTCTAATGATCAAATTTTACCAATTTCTACAAAAAGTGATCCTCTAACTTTTTCTGATTTTCTTAAAGCTCGTAATTTAGACGAATTACCTCAAACTTATATAAACATGCAGGATGACTACATATCTACTTCTTCTAATTTAAAATTATTATTTCATTCTTTAGATAATGAAGAATCATTATTAACTACTACCCTCTTGAATGAACAAAATCTAAAACCTTCTTCTCATGCTAAACTTTATGAATGTGAAAGAATTTCTGATTCTTATTTACTAATTTATCATAAGAATAATTTCTTTGACAAATTCTCTTATCAAGATCTTTTTAAATGCCTATATACCGTGAGTAGATATTGCAAACAAAATAGAATTTTTAAGCTTGATATTCTACACCCTTCTGATGATTATCAGATCATCAAAACCCCCTTATTTACTTGATATTTTAAGATTTCTTATGCCAATTTTTTGTAAAGTGTCTGTATATACAAATATAATTACAGATATCACTTCTGAACAAGTTCCTGAAATTCTGAAAAATAATCATGATTCTCCCTTAGCTGGACACCCCGGTTTTCATAGAACTTATTCTCGAATTAAATCGAAATACCGATGGTCCAACATGTATTCTGATATTCGAAATTATGTATCAAAATGTGAATCTTGCCAAAAATCTAAAATTAATAGGAAACCTACTAAATTACCTCTTATCATCACAACAACTAGTGACAAGCCTTTTGAACGAATTTCACTAGATATTGTAGGTCCTCTTCCTTCTACTGAAGATGGAAACAAATTTATTCTTACTATGCAAGATGACTTAACCAAATTTCTTTACGCTGTTCCATTACCAAGACATGATGCTGAAACCATCGCTGTCGAATTTATCAAATTTATTAGTTTTTATGGGACACCCTCTTCTATTTTAACTGATCAAGGTTCTGAATTCATGTCTCAATTATTTACAAAATTAAACAAACTTCTTAAAATTAATAAAAAGCATACTTCTGCTTATCATCCACAAACTAATGGATCCCTTGAAAGAAGTCATGCCGTTCTTAAAGAATATCTAAGACATTATGTCCAATCAGATCATTCTACCTGGGATATTTATCTTCCAACAGCTATTTTATCTTATAACTCTAATCAACATTCTTCTACCTTATTCACACCTTATGAACTTTTATTTGGTTATAAAATGATGCTACCTTATGACTTAATTTCTTCTAATTCTGCTAAACCTACTTATAATTCATATCTTGACAATCTAAAATTGCATCTCAAGAATTCTCATCGTTTAGCGAAAGAACGTTTACTTTCTAGTAAGGCCAAATCTAAAGAATATTACGATACTAAACTCCAAAACCCTTGTTTCTTACCTGGAGATCTAGTACTTCTTCGTAACGAAGCTTCTCGATTAAACGAAAGTAAAAAGTTACAACCAACTTATCAAGGTCCTTATGAAATCGAATCTATAACTGATACTAATGCTGTTATAAGATTGGGTAACAAGATTTTTCAAGTTCATATCAATCGATTAAAATCTTTTAGAGATTAATATACATTGATGGCAAACATTCAATGTAATATCGATTTTCGATTCTTGTTTCTAATGTATGACATTATGAATTTATTTACATAAGCTTTTAATTATTCTAATAATTTTATTGTTCTTGATACATACTTGATATCTTCTTACAGATTAATCATTCTATCCCCTTGCCATGGTTACAACATCAATCCAATTACCAATGGTTCCGGATTAGTCTACATTCCTCAAGGTACTTCTAGTATTTCAGATACAACATGGGATTTACTTATTAACCTCGACTTATCTGCTTTAGATACCGAATTTCATAATTTTCTTCGTCTAGAATCTCAGTTACGTACCTTATGCACATTTTCTTCAGACAACCCTATTAAAAAACCATGTGAATACGCTTTAAATCAATATTTACATAAACAACCTCTTATTCAACGTCGTTATTCTACTCTTGCTGATTTAGTTCAACATGACAAAAAACATACAAAACGATCCTTAGATTTCCTTGGTACTGCCTGGAAATGGATTTCTGGTACACCTGATGCTTCTGATGCAACTTATTATAATGATGCTATTAAAGGTTTACAAGATGACCAAGATAAAATTGAATTATTATTAAAAGAACAAACTCATGTCGTTAAAAATACTTTAACTTTATATAACGAATCTATGTTTTCTTTGAAAAGTTTAACTGACAAATTTAATAAAAATATTGATCAATTTGAAATTCTTGCTAAAAGACAAAAAACTACTCAAGGTGATTTACTCAATGCTGTTCAATTAATTGACCTCGTAAATCAACTTTCCTTTATAATGGAATCCCTTGATAACCAAATTGATATGGTATTAAATAGTATTTTATTTGCCAAACAAAATATTCTATCTCCTATAGTTATCGATCCTAAACAACTTATCATTGAATTAACTAAAGTTTCAAGTTTTCTTCCAGTCTCTCGAAAGTTCCCAGTGACGTTAACAACGCGTTACGCACATTTATTATTAGATCTTTCAACCCTTAATGTTCTATACCATGCACCCAATTTAATTTTTATATTGCATATTCCCCTTATAGACTCATTTATTTACAATTTCTATTCAATTTATTCATTACCCATTCTTAATCCAAATGATTTTAATGAACATCAAATGATTGTTCCCTCTCACAAGTTTCTTCTTATCACACCAGATAAGCAACGTTATGTATTAATGGATGATGATTCTCATTGCAAGTCTATAACCTCTACACATTTTGTATGTAAAACACAAGAATTACGTACAAAATCTTCTGATGATGTTTGTGAAGTAACTTTATTTAAACATACTTATACCAAGTTACCTTCAAGTTGCCACAAGATCTCTCTACAAGGTCCATTATTTCTATGGAATTACATCAAACCAAACCAATGGCTGATCACCACCACTTCTGAAGCACATATGGACATCACTTGTGACGAGAAGACAAAAAATATACTTGTGCCTACTACTTTTCTGTTATACTTACAGCCAACATGCTACGCTTATATTGGTTCCCTGTTTCTACACAGTGAGTCAACATCTGAATCCAATGTTACCATCTATCTACCTGAAACACCTATCTTCTTGGATTGCTGTGACCAATCATCACATGAAAAAGAAGACATTCCTGTTCTACATTTTCAACATCTGGATCCAGTACCGATGCACATAAGTGACATTCAACTTGCGCAACATCAACTTCAGCATGTATCTGAAGAACTCGACATTCTTCGTTTACAAAAGCATGTATACCGAAATTTACCTTGGTATTCATTTCTATCAGTTATTGTTTTAATACTTATTTCTCTTTGTTTATGCCATTATTGCTGTAAATGTAATCCTATTTTATTTTGTTACAAACGTTTCTGCAACTCGAAGCCGGACA
>OW679201.1:49822209-50075207 GCA_940337035.1 Agriotes lineatus | reverse complement strand
AATTAATGGAATATCTGTACTCTTGAATGGTGGTGAATATACGAAGAAATATAGAAGCCAACCTTCAAACACTCATAAATCAGGATAATCTTAAGATCTTTAGGTATAATACTATCTCGAAAGCAATCTATAGAACACACCATGTAGCCAAGTCAAAAAGGGAAAATGGAATTGGATTGGAAACATTCTGAAAAACCATCGGCAGTAGGAAAACGAGCTCTAAGATTTGAATCCATAAGGCAACCGTAAAATAAAAAGACGTAAAGCAAGCTAAAGAGCAGGATTAGATGAAGAAGTCAGAAATAACATATCTTGTATGTGGACGTCTTTATCCTTATGTGGTTGAAAGTGGTACCCGGGTGCCTTTCGGGTATAAAATATAGAATATTTCGGTTTTGGGAAGACGAATCAACTTGAGCTTCTAGGACATCTCTAAATATATAATTGTAAGTATATTGTGAAATTTTATGTATTGGGAGGTATGGAATGTCGGGTTTCTTTGGGCCTTGATAAAAAATCAACAAATTCTGGCGGACGGTGGTACCTGGGTACCACTGTTCGGGGACAAGATTTGAATTATTAGGAGCTTCCACAGAAATTCCTACAACACTTTCAATGTGTTTTCATAAAGCGATTTTGCAATACCATGGGATTTTCGCTTCGTTGGTTCACAGCTAGCAAGCACAGATCACGAGCTAAATCTTTTAAGAAATGTATCCCTTATTTATGTTCTGATGCTTCTTCGTGGATTGTTTTCAGTGTAGATAATGTAGGGCAGCCAGAGTTGCTACATCTAATATATTGAATGAAAGGCCACTGGCCGACAGCTTGCTCGCCACGTGTATATTTTCAAAATTTTATCGATAACGTCAGCATCTGACTTAGTTTCGTTATAAAACGAGATTACTTCAGGTTTTGGCTTCAGGGTATCATCAGTTGCATAGAGTGTATCGTTGATAACAAAACTAAGGTTTACCTTAAATAAAGAACGACTTCTGGGATTGGACCGAGTCATTATTTAGGTCGAAAAACTTAACGTTTCGCTCACTTTTGTAACGGGGCTTTATCAGAAGGAAAAAGCAAAAATAGCACAGTAACTCAACGTGTTAACCACGCCAGAGGCGAAATTCGAGCTGAGTTTCGCCCCCTGGCGTGGTTAACGCGTTGAGCTACAATGCACTTTTGCTTTTTTCTCCTGACGAAGCCCCTTACGAAAGTGGGTGTTGAGTTCTTCGACCTCAATAATGACACGGTCCCAATACCGGAAGTTGTTTTTACTTAATGACAATGGCCGTGAAAGCCTTCGAAATCATATAAGATTTACCTTTACCGTTTGGACATACCGAGCACAACATGGCATCTGTGTTGAAAGCAAAGTTTGTTGAAAAGCTGGTTGTTCCATTTCAGTTTCTTTTCATAAGCATAAGCATACCAACCAGAATGAGTCCCATATAAAACTTTGCAATGCCAACATAATTGCATTACAGTTGTTTCGTCAATGTTAAAAGCCATTGCTTGATTCTCGAATGATATACAACCGGATTTGAGACTAGGGTAATGGAGTCTTATTGCTGATGGTTGAATTACTTCTACGATAAACGGTGGAGTTGCAGTAGCCTCCGTCTCTGTAATAAATTCTCCACTTCTATTTCGCTGTCCAGTGTAAACATCTTCTACGTCCTTACTATCTTCAAATGAATCACTAAATTCAGACACTTTATACAACCTTGCGACTTCTTCAGCATCACTCTATATCGAAAAACATTAACCAGAACAAACACAAAAATAAAGCAACATGCTTATATGGCCGGGCTCCGTAACTCAGTGGTTAAGCATTCTGGCTACTGATCTAAGGGTCGATCGATAGTTCGATTTTCGATCCCGGTGAGATTTAAAAAAATTAAAAATGAGGATGAAAAGCTCTACAGAATGCCATCATTCGGAAGTGATATAAAGCCGTGGATCCCATGTTGCTACAAAGTGTAGCATGTCCTTGCTAGGGCTGGAACTCCATAGTCTCGGAAAATTCTAAGTAGGACTTTGATCATGTGATCAAAGCAGTCGGTGTCTAAACTACCTGGTACTCCGCAGCTTAGACCTTGTCCTTTACATACAAACAAACAAATATACTTATCTAAGTCCAGATATCATCTGGAATAGTATGGTGCAGCAACACTATTAAGCACGAGTAGAAGGCATTTCTTTTTCTCATTTGAACTAAACTGATCATAATTCAACCGGATCACAACGTCGACTGGGACCATACATGAGAGATGAATAAGCACAAAAAACAGTCAACGTTACCGTTTAAGTTTGCACAGGCACGTAAACATACAACAATCCGAGCAAAATCATTCAAAATACACAGTGGTACCCAGGTACCACCTTCTGCCATGTACGTTGTATAATTTTTGCGGCCACATAAGGGTTATTAATTAATAGCTGTGGTACTGTATACAGTATTTTATCGTACTGTAACGTATAAAATGGTTTTCTTCGTTTCACGATGATTTTGTAATGTCGCAAATTGCCATCTCTGGTAGATTTTTAAGCTCTTTTCCTGCAAATATAGTGATACTCTATTTTTGGAATTAGGTCACTTTGAGGGTCTGTGCGTGGAGCACGTTGTTTAGTTATAATCATTTTGTCTAGTTTCTGGTGTATTTCGAAAATTTGAAATTGGCACTCCGCTCGTGTTCCACTCTTGAGCATTTAAATAAGTTCAGGGTAGAACCAATTTTCTGGTTCTTTTTTGGGTAATGGACAGTCTTCCCATTTTGTTCAAAAATCGAATATGTAGGCTAGAGCTGAAAAGGATTGCTAAACCTTAAGCTGCTGTAATCCCGTATCGTGGTAAAAAGCAGACTGAACACATTTGTGATTAGTTATTATCGCCCCTTTCGGATATTTGTTAATTTATCAGCAATCTTCGAGACCTATCAACATCGTATGCGCTAAAGCCGTTGTGTGAAGTGATTTAACGTCAGTTGTACGCATTCTTCGATGCGCGGCCTTGGTTGTTTTTTACACTGGCAACTCCAATTTTGTTGGTTGATTTCCGAGGGATCCTGTCGTTGTTTTGAGAGCGAAACTTATCTGCAGTTGAGTGCCGCTTGCTAAAGTCAATTCTCAGTCTGTTTGGGCTTTCAAGTGACTGATTAGCGCTGAGGACCCTTCAGTTCAAATCAGTTTTTTTTTGTATTTTACTTATCGGGTTTCTGACGTCGGTCCCTCACCTAAGTTTGGTATGCGGTATCCTCAGTTATGAGAAACGCCGAAATCATATAAAATGCTTAGGGCGTTTGTTTTAGTTCCAACCATCCCGAAAGCAGAAAGTTATGAAGATATTGTTTGCGTTTGTTTCAATTCAAATCGACTATAATCATATAAGCCCCATTTATGGGTTGTGTAGTAAAGGTAACTTAAAATTTCATAATTTGTAACTATTTATTTAGATTTTGTCTTCTTGTTTATCCCCAAAACTTCAATAGGTTTGTGGGATTCCAGGCTAGAACGAACTGAAAGTTCTTCGCAAAAGCTTTAATTGCTTTGCAGATTGCAGGCTAGAACGACCTAGGAGGTTTGATTTCAAAAGCTTTAATGATCCTTTGCTAAATGCACCAGCTTATAAAGAGACGGGTTCTTTGTTTTAGCTGTTCTTGGCTCCTATTGGCTGGCTTTGAGGGGGCAAATAGTGTACCTATTCCTCGGATATCTAATTCTTGTTTCAACTTGTTATGGTATTGTTGTGGAGTCGTGCTTTGTGGGGAATTGTACAGTCCTTGCGATATGGCGTCATTTGAATCTAAACTTGACGTCTCTAGCAGTATGGTTTTTTCCTTATATGTGCCGCGACTAACATTTTTGGCGTAATTCCTTTCTTAGCAATTTGCGTCGCGGGGCTTTGCTCTGAAGTTAGATACCTGTTGAGCTTGATTTTATTTCATTCTTGGCGTTTATTCTATAAGCCGCTTATATGAGCTTTGTCGCCATCAAGCCTTTCAACAAAGCTGCTTGCGGTCCCTACAGCTCGGCTGCGAGCGTCCGTTGTCCGCAAAATCTGTTTATAATAGCACTTTCACTTGGTATAATCTTGCTTCGAGTCGCCGCATTGTTTGAGGTGTTAATTTACATCTGGTATTTTCAAGCGTCTCTTTGTTGGTGATAAAAACAGCTCGCGTTTTATCTCATATCCTTATTTCGCCTTTTGCTAGCTGCCATCCAAATCGCCACTTTAATGTTGTCATTCTATCTCTATTTGGGCGATTCTAATTTTCTCAATGTTGCTTTGCGTGGCTGTCGTAGCTGGCCAAAGATATGTGACTTGAGATATTGGACAGCATAAGTATTATAGAAGCCGCGTAGCGCAGTTGGGAAAGCGCTCAGCTTGCATTAAGCAAGCCCTCGGTTTGAATCCAGCGGGGGTTCGGAATTTGGTCAAAGCCTTGGCAATTGGAATCGGGCTCCGGTGAGACTATTTACAGTTGGGCACCAAATTAACTGTGCTCTACTGAAAACCACAGACCTAAGAGATAGAGTAACAGGTCAACACATCACGAAGACGCACTCCGCACACAATGGTTGCTGCGCAGAACCCAACAGCGCGCTCCAACTTTGTAACCCGAATCCGGGGCAACAGTACCGCCAGATGATAGCGTACGAAGCACCAGCCTCTACACCGCAAGGTAAATGAGGTTACAGGTAATACGTACATACATACAAGTATTTATTAAGCAGGGCAGTCTAAAAATGGTTATATTCGTTACTGCTACTAGGACAGTATAAATCAGTGATCAACTTAGGTCAATTGTTTCAATTGTAAGATGCCAGGAGCCCATATGTGTGGAGAATTGCTTATATATTCATTGCATACAATTTTGTATGAGGCATGTGTTGCGTAAAATACGTCAATAAAGTATTTTCTAACAGCTGTTTGGTTCCAAGCGCCATATTAACCCAATTCCCCTGTTTGCTTGCGTAATTTATCTGTACAAACTTATTACATGAATAGTTTGTAGTAACTCATATAATGATGTTTTAATTTCTGGGTTTACTTTGAATATAACAGACCTAACGGTATTTGTGTAATATTAATTTTGGTATAAACCTTTTAGCTGTAGTTGTATTTAATTGCTTTTAATAAGTAACCTTTGATTCCAGTGCTGACATCCCTTGAATATTATCAGTGGTATCTTTGCGATATTCCATTTTCGCGCGGCTTATTTTCATTAAAGCTGTGGTACTTCAACTTACCTCTGGATTATTCTTTTTACCTGTCGATATAATCTTGCGTGTTTTCAGATTAGGAATTTGAGAGAGCTCCTGACGGAAGGTTGAACTTGGTGTTGGCGATGGCAACGGCGTTCATTCTCTATTTTGTTATGTAGTTTTCGCACCAGTATAATTTCGATGCATACGCCTATAAACTCGCCCCGTGAAGTACAGACCGGCAACAGGTCCGGGAAAAAAGTTAGAAAGCCGAAAGTAGGCAAAGGAGCCTGACTTGTGGTTCAGAACAAACTACGTAATTAGTACCCTTGTTAATGTTTGGTATTTTTTTAAATTTGTTCTAACTTAAAATCTGCTTATTCCCGTTGGAAAGTTCTATCGGTCGCCAACGACCGAAGAACAAGAAGATTTTTGTAAAGATCTAGGAAAATGCCCAAAAAATGACTCGACCCACTTAGGATAGCAATGGGGAGATTGAAGTTAAGTTTTATCGTGGGCTCCAGAACTGTAGTAAGGCCATGCCCGCATCTTGGAACACCCTGTATATTTTAAAATATAACAAGCTAAGGCCGATCGATTAATTTCGTTCTCACTAGCTTTGAAACATATTTGTTGCTTCACAAACAAAACCTTGACCAGTAAATAATGATATGCTGGAGATTACCTACCCACACAGTATAAAACCAGCGAAGTCATTATCAGACTTTATAAATAATGTATTTATTGTAATTACTATAAAAAAAGGATCATACGTGGACCAGCGTGCTGGATGAGAACCGAATACCTGCCGCAGCAGTAGCTAACAATTAACTTCGGCTAAATTTGTCTTAATTGCTTTTTTAATGCTAGTCTAAAAACGCATTAATTACAGCAATCGAGCCATATATTGAAGCAGTTGCCTCTTGTCCGTCAGTCGCCATGGAAGTTGCGGGCAAGGAGGACGAGAACTGGCTCACCAAACCCAGAACTGAGGATAGAAGCAAGTTTCCTTACCGCATCGCCTCGGACAACGTAAAATGGCTCATGCGGATCGGCAAGGTGTTTCTCGACTCCATGGGGTGCTGGCCGGACCACCAAAATAAAGCGACGGCTTTCGTTAACTTCTTCTCCATCTTCAGTGTTACGGCCATGGCTGTCGCCCAGACGGCTTACGCACTGGACAAGGACACTGACTTACCTAAAGCTGCCGACGCACTTACGGGAATCATGTTCGCTGTTGAAGTAAGACTTACTTAGTTTTGTTTTAAGACAAAAAATACAGTTGTACCTCGGGTCGTGTATTTTTCGGTGCATTCCCGACCGAAAAATAATAATTATTGTTCTTAGTGCATGACTATTAATGAGATTAAAACCACGTATGCGGGGGACTAAAAAGCTGATATTTTCTTAAAGGCAGCATAGTTAAGAATCTGTCTTGAATGGATTCGTAGTATTTCAGCCAGCTAAGAAATTCTGTGCTTTTATCAGATATAAAGTTTTTAATCTCGAACAGTACTTAGTCCTGGATTAAAATCTACAGTTAAGTGTTTAAAATTTCTTTAATAGCACCTTGTAGTTTTTATTATTGTTAAATATTAGCCTTTTTAATTGCAATAACTACACTACGAGTATTATCATTACGTTAAGTATCAAAAATTTAGTTCGCCTATTATATAGTTTAAGGATGTCAAGATTCGGAAACTTTTAAAATTCAAATCCCGAATCTAAAAACATTTGGATCCATATTTGAATCTTCAAATCTGAAAACAAAATTCGAATCTAAACACAAGGTTCGAATCTGTGAATCTGGACAAGAGTGTTAAATATTCGAATCTGCACATATGATTCTAATGTAAACACAGGGTTTGAATCCGTCAATCTAAATATACGATTGAAATCTGAACACAAGGTTTGAATATTTGAAACTGTTTTTTTTTTAATTTAAGCCGTTATTTCAAATAAAGCTCGATATTATTGACGTTATCTTCTATAATTGTTTGATAACTGCCGCCCTCGCTATCTTTTATTTGTTCGGCCGCTTATCGCAAGGTGGAGAAAAATCCTGCCACTTGGTAGCAACGGATTCACTTCTGGCTCACCGGCAGCCTTTTGAAACTCGTGGTAGTGAATAGTGCAGGTCTGATTTTTTATCAAACTTTGTGCGCCAGTTACCCGCTTCTCCTAAGGTAACTTAAAGTTATTAAGTTAGAAATAATAGAGCACTAAATTAAACACATCACTAACTCAGTTTTTCGAGGTCTAATAGACTCTGATATACGTATTTTCTTCCCTGTCTGTTAATACATATAACAAAATTTTTTGACCATACATTTTTTAAACCAAATTGTTCCACATCATAGTTGAGAACCCCTTTTTGGTCTGAAAGACTAAATTAAGGTAACTGTAGCTTGTGAACTTTATTCGAACATAAGCTAATCTGTATTTTCGTTAGATTTTTCGGTCATTTCAAATATGCTTAAAATGTTTCTTCTGGTGTATTGTTCTAGTCAGTAGTAGTAGTTGTGGGGAAACCGAAGTCTAGCAAGTAGGCCACCATAGGGCATTTTTGCCAAAACCCATGCCCCCCTCAACCACCTTCATTATCGTCCTCTTCGATGGGTTCTTCTTCCTGCTTAAACCTTCCTGATTTTCTAATAAAGATCAGAATATCGGCGCAGTAGGTAGTTCAACTCTTTCATTCGAAGCGTAGGTGCTCCAAAGGTTCTATACCTCAGTCGCTGGTAGGCCTCGCATTCTCCCAAGCAGTGAAAGGACGTTTCCTCATCCCTCCTACATGTTGGGCAAATGGGATCTTTCTCTACTTCTATCAGTGTTGGGTGTCTCTTTAGTTTACAGTGGCCTCTCAAGATCCCTATCAAAAGATTTGTGATTCTTCGGCTCCTTCCCATTAGCCAGGCCAATTTCTTTGAATCAAATCCCGCTACGTGGTACTTTGCCTGACGACAGCCCTTGCATCCTTTCCACTTTTCCTCGATGGTCTTGTAGGCCCACCCGGTTAGGGCTGCTGAGACTTGGTGCCTTGTTATACCCAGAAGGGGTTGCGGTCCAAAACAAGTTTCTCCGGCTCCGAGTTTGGCTAGTTCGTCCGTCTTCTCGTTGCCTTGGACCCCTGTGTGTCTCTGAACCCAGACGAGCTCGACGTCTTTTTTCCTTGCCAATTCAGCTAAAGCTTCTCCACAATCCTGGACAAGAGCTGATCTTTTCCTGTCCGAGAAGATTGCTTTTAGTGCGGCTTGGCTATCAGAGAAAATATAAATTTTTTGCTCTGGGGATATTCTGACCTCGTTCCTTGTTGCCACCGATAGAATGGCATAAACTTCTGCATGGAATAGCGTGGTGAATCTGAAACAATAACGAAGCCGACCTGCGATTAATTACTTAAAATTAAGCTATGATAGTAAGAAAAATCGCAGATCAACCCCCTTATAGTTTATACACCACGCCAGCTCTGAAACCTCTTTATTTACCGCAATGGCCGAGCTAGCTCAAATTCGGCGATATGATCGTGGATTCAAATCACCAGCTGTGCACCCTGTAATATCTTTAAAAAAATGGGCGCCAGAAATCCAAAGATTTCAAATAATAAAGGATACACTACAAGTGACTAGCGTTTATTTAACAGAACTGGAAAACTTGTGGAATCAGTAATAAATAAAATATATAAATAATAATTAAAAGAAAAATAATGTCATAACGAAATTGTGTACGTCAAATAAAGGCTGCGACACGCACAAAGATCAAAAGTCATTTGATAAAACCTTTCTGTTTAGGCTATTGAAATAAAAAAGCGTAAATGCTCCTTTACAAAGGGTCACTACACATCATAATTGCAGCTTTAAATATTAATCATAATTAAATATAGGCATAAAACTTCAAATATTAGAACAAATGCATGTAAGAATTTGAACATTACATGTTAATAATAACGGTTTTAGAATATAAATTCCAGGTAACAAAGATAATATAAAATAATTCCGGACTAGCACAAACTAACCTCGATTTCCATAGACTGCGGTTAAACAGAAGCTGGTCGTGAGCTGCTATACTCATTGGTCGAAATCGCCGTGGATGCACCGGTAATTGTAGCGAAGGCACGCAAACGGCAGCAACTAGGCGGAACGCCAGCAGGTGTCGAAAATGAGATTAGGCTAACAACTTTGCCTCCGAGATTAAATTCTTGGATGAAACTGTTAATTAAGAGCTAAAGAAAATGTAATTACTATGGGAATAACAAAACAGAAAAACGCCATCGTACCTGATCATAATCAGCCCTTAGAAATACAATTCTCATAAAAATTGGTTGAGCGCACGTAATTTGACTTAAACAAACAAACTTTAGCGGCGCCGGTGACGGCGGGCTCAGGCGAGAACAGCAAGTGCCTCGAACGAAAAATTCGTTTCCAAAGGAAAGCTCGCATTACAACGGCGTGTGATAAGAGATAGCACGGGTCAAAAGTGCATCGCGCAAACAAAAGGAACTCGATCCAGGTACAAAATAAGCGGCTTTGGAAAATTTAAGAATTCGAAATGCAAAGGATCTATAATTCAAATAAAAATATTCAGGTTAGGCCTGAAATAATTGGATAACTGGCGAAACAATTAAGCGAAGCCAAAAAATTGTTTCAAATCTTCCTAAAGCATAGCTTTCTTGTACCCCTCGGCCTTCTATATAAATTCCTGCTGCAGAGGATTGCCTTTCCGCCACTTGAGAACCATCCGTGTAGCATATCAAGGCATTCGACTTTTTTTTGCTCCCATTGTTTCCTTGTTGGGATAGTGAGAGAGTATCCTTTTCTAACCTTAGCCGGTCTTCTGCTTCGGTTACCCTGTAGGCTGATAGAGGTGTTTCTCTAGCAGCTATGTCGGCGGTCTCAGCATGGCCCGTGCGAACTTTCTGGTCACTCCAAAGCCCCGTATCCCGCATTCTGAGGTGAGTAGTCATGGCCTCTCTCTGTATCCAAGTGTCAAGGGCCGGGAGTCCCAATATTACCTCAAGTGTGGCCATTAGGGTTGTCCTCATTGCCCCTGTAATTCCGAGACAGGCTAGTCGTTGGACTTTTGCCAATCTTACAGAAATACTGGGGTGCTCTACACTAGGCCACCAGACCACTGAGCTATACTGAATTATTGGCCTTACTACCAATGTATAGAGCCAGTGCAGAATCTTGGGGTTTATTCCCCAGTTTCTGCCTATTGCTCTGCGCAACTGCCATAAGGTCGCTGTCGACTTCTTCACCGTTTTGTCAACATGCGACCTCCAACTTAGTTTGCTGTCGAGGATTACTCCTAGGTACTTGATCTCTTGCACTAATGCAAGTGGTCTTTTGTACATTATGGGTATCCTTAGATCCTGAAGTTTTCGTCTTTCTGTGAAGAAAATGATCTTAGTCTTTAGTGGGTTTACCGACAGACCTTTCTCTTCACACAATCTTTCAATAATTCTGCACGCTACTTGCATTCTATCGCAAACAACGTTTAGGAACCTGCCAGTAACAAGTACCAGTCCATCATCTGCGTATGCTTGCGCATAGAAGCCCTCCGCCGTTAGGCATCCCAGTAGGCTGTCCATTATAAGACACCATAAGTGAGGTGAGAGGCAACTGCCTTGCGGGCAAATTCCCGTCACCCTAGCCCTCACTGAACAGTCTTCTAGGTTTGCCGTCACGGTTCTTTGTTCCAGTGCTGTTCTCACCCAACTGACCAAAACGGGAGGGGTTTCCCTGGCCTGTAAGGCTTGGTATATTGTAGCGAGCCAACTCGATCTTAGTACGACGTCATGTTGTATCTCACACGTTGAGGTTTCATCCCGTTGTTCCTGCATTGGAAGTTATGTACGTCATCACCCGTTCTGGGTATATCGTCTTGGCAAACATCACCGAGGCCGTGTTCCAGCATCCCGTCAACATCTTGTGGTCTGCCGGTAGCTTTTTTCGTCAGACATTTTTGGACAGTCAAATGCAGTCAGCTGATCTCCTTCAGGTAACCTGTTATTGTATTGCAACTTTTTGTGTATAATGTACAGTGACCGTCCTGCCAAGTGTTGAACAATCCAGCGTAATATTAAATTTACTGTTAGAATTGTTGGTTTTGCCAAATTTAATGAATGGCTGTCATATTTCCTTGTTGTTTAAGGTAACGTTGTGGCAGTTTCGTTACTGAGCCACCTTATGTACTCGCAGTCAAGTTTACTGTTTGTAACTAAGTTAACGTGTTACGCACTTTAACCTAACCTTTACTAACTCATGTCTGTGTTGTTACTTTTACTCCAAATCTGGTCATTGTCACCTACATATTTTTATTATTGCAATAGCGTCCATTGTTAAGTGCTGCTGTTTTTCATTTGTGGTTTATATTTGCATGCGTTATGTGTGTACTTTTCAGTTGTAAAAGGAGTTTGGCAGCTGCATCAATGAGCTATTTTTGTAAGATAAGTCAGTGTTGTACGTGGATCGTCGACCAAACTCTACCAAGTTAGAAGTAGCAAGGTGAATCACTTACTTCCACATTCAGAATGCGTTCACCTGTGTTGCTTTTGTTTTCCCGATTTATTCCGAATGTGGTGTCGCATCAATTTGAACATCTTTTACTTCTCGTACCGAAGTACAGCCCTAATTCAAAGGTCGTAAAGAACCTGCCCATCTCCACTGTAGTTTTAGCCGGAGAAAACCTTTCTTGTTGCCGCCATCGTAACAGAGATATTGCCTTGCATTCTAGGTTTATTTCCCGATCATGTCGTTGTTTCGTGTTTGTGCGGTAACAATCTGTTGTTTACAAATTTCACTTGCCGTATTTTACTTTTTAAGATTATGCTGCAGCCATTTATTTGCCAAAGTGCTTTAATTTATTTCGAGACGAATTACCTTTTTATGATGCCTCGATGAGGCCTCAACGTGGTACGAAGTCCGCGGGCGAATTTATTTAATAAATTGTGAATACTAGGTAATGCTCATTTCAATTAGGGTTTTCTATTCTTATTTTTCTTTAATTAGAACATAGTCCTGGCATTACATAAATTCTCTTTTATAGATCTTCGTTGGAAGTGGAGACCCTGTACTTCCTCATTTTGGGAGGTCCTACCTGTGGCTATCTGCTGTTTGGTTTGCCTGTCAATACTATTTTTGCAAGTCTTCCGTTATTCATGGTCATTTGACTTTGCCTCTCAAGCTTGCCCCGATCATTATTCTTCATCTAGTTTGTAATCATTATTTGTTTTGTTTGGGTTGCATCTCTCCTTGTCTCCGGTCAATATGGGTCTCAAACACGTTTTGCACATTCCGGCCTTGCTGTTGACTGCATGTACTTATTTCGTCATATTGCATCCCGCTGCTGTCCTGATATCATTGCTGTCTTTATATATTGTGCTCCTACTTCTTCTGTTACAGTTCTGTTATGTGTTATGTCCGTTTCTAAATATTTAAATTTAAATAATGGTAATAGATAACAGGAAAATCACTGAAATTAACCAGGACAAATATTCAATTATAATTATAGAAGTAATTGGAATAGGAACTATATGGTATTATTTAAAAATATTGACACACTTTGGACGGCGACAGAAAAGATCAAAGGGTCTGAATAGAGCAGGAAACCACTGAAGCTATCTGCCTGAAAATATATCTTTCGACGCGGTTGATTCGCTTTGATGATCTTTGTTTTGCAATTGTGAGGTCATAGGTAATCTTATACTAAACGTATTTGGATTGAGTACAATCAAATTTGAAGCAATGTGAATGGGAATTAAAAAATCATCGAGATAATTACGTTTTGGACAAACCATAATTTTTTACAACCTCTGAGCTGATTTAAAGTCCAACATTTTTCCAACTGTAGTTTATCCTACGCTGGATTTATTTTTCCTGATTTCTCACCACTGGCAAGCAGGTTGTGCACTCGAGTTTCAAGATTAGGGTAAAAATCTTCCTTTATTACCTGGAAAGTCATGCATTAATCGCAGACGTGGTGCTCGCCTTATCAGTCAGTGATCCAGTACCCCGTTAAAGGTGTTCCGAACGATTGGGCTTGATTATTGGAGCTTTTGACCTGCCGTATCTCAAGCTAAAACCTTTTCAATGGAATGTAGCGGCGCTTTTTCCGTCTTTAATCAAAGCATATATTTAAAGCCCAGAATTTCACCCGACCGTAATTTATCTCGAACTGGATTTACTTTTGTACCCCTCACGCCTGGTGGGCATAAAAGATTCTTGTAGTAACTAGTAATTCAAAACTAAAGTAGTAATCGAAGCCGTTGTGCTAGCCACATCACCTGTAATAGATAACTCGACAGTGCGGCCTACTGCCATGAAGACACGAAAAGTCAAACAACTTTTTCTACTTCTATATCAAAATAAATGCAACTTTTTAGGAAGCACTTCAGGTAACATAGATGTAATGTGTTTGCTATTTTATTGAAGAGTTGGAAACTTGTTAAACGAATGACCGGGTTAAAGAGCTTTTGTGAGCAGGAAAGCCAGGTCAAACTTTTCTTTCAAGACATTTGCTATGGCTGTATGGTTTTTGAGGTTGAGATTTCCAGTGGGTATAAAACCTATTGGAATGACCGTGTTACATGTTGCTGTTACTGGAATCGTGCCGACTGATTTTGCATGTGCTGTTTAGTTTGGATGTGACATTCCGGGGCGATTTGTATTACTCCAGTACTGTTGAGTCCGCCGTGTATCGCGGAAGTGAGTGCACGTGCCGTATGGAGCTCGCTACAAGTTATTATCGGTACACGCGCTTGAACTCTGACCTGATACAGATAGGACGCTTTAAGTATAATATTAAGTTAATTTTATAAATAAGCAACAATAGTAATAAATTATCAATCAACAAATTCTGCTCTGTTAGAATATGCAAAATAATAACAACCAAAATATGTATTTCTCACAGCAACAACAATACCCTCAGCAACCGCAAATGTTTGGATTCCAGCAAATACTCCTAAATAATGGTTTTATACCACTTACTCAAAACAGCATCGCAAATTTATAACGACAATTATGTGCCTCCATCCTCTAGTCAAAACAATCCACCGCTAGTATCAACAAACGATCAAATTTCAAATAACAGATAACCAATTACAATGGACGATGATGAAGGGGAAGATGCACAACAACACAAGCAAGCAATACCAATGAACAAAAAAACCTAAACCCCCTCCTATATTTATTTATGAGGTCACCAAATGATCGAAAATCTTTCCAAAGCCGTAGATAGAGAGCAAAAGCTCTAGCAAATAACACAATAAAGGTCAATCTGCATACAATAGAAGCGTACAGGCAACTAATTACACATCTAAACGACGAACATATTGTACATCACACTTACCAGCTAAAGAACTACAGGGTAGTTTTCAGAAACTTACACCACACTACAGACATCGAGGTAATCAAAGAAGAGTTAAAAAAGCTGTCGTTCGCAATATCATCAATATTAGGCACAGAGTTAATAAAGAACCACTACCCATGTTCTACGTCGATATAGAGCCAGCTACAAATAACAAAAAAGCTTACGAAATAAAACATAGACTATCAGCAAGTATTAGTGGAGCCACCACGAAAGAAAAGCACAATCATCCAATGTATGAGATGCCAGGCGTACGGACATAGCAAACACTACTGTACCAATCAAATGTGGCGGAGAACATAATACGAAACAGTGTAAAAAACTACAAACTACTCCTGCTAAGTGCGCATTATGTTAGGGCCCACACCCAGCAAATTATAAAGGCTGTCAGGTCTATCAACAACTCCAACTCAACAGAGGCAAATCAGGAGTTCCAACTAGAACAAATAATTTACTTAGAGCTTACCCACCAATTTCAGCACAGAAAGACATAAATGCCACTTTCCCAAACAACCGAAGACTTTATAGCACCATGGTAAAAGCACGAAGTAACTCCCAAGCAAATGACAATAATGACATCTTGCTATCTTAATTTTTATTTAGATTTGAATCAATGTTCAACCAGTTAATGAACCAGAATAGCATGATGCTAAGTCTGCTTACCCAGCTAATCAGTAAATCCCAATAATGAATACCCTAGCAGTTTGGAATGCAAATGGGTTAGTACAAAACGTCCGGCTAATTGAACACTTTCTTAATGAGCACAAAATTGACATTTTACTCATCTCAGAAACTCACTTCACGGAAAGGAGTTATTTTAAAATTTATAAAAACATAACATACAACACAAATCATCCGGATGGCACAGCCCTTAAAAATTCTCTACTAACTATCTCCAAGGCACTATCATCAACGACAAATGCAGTAACGGAGCACTCGTTGTAGCAGCAATCTACTGCCCACCCAGGCATGCCATAAAACAGGCATAATATGAAGACTTTTATCAAAAATTAGGAAACAGATTTATAGCAGGGGGGGACTATAATGCCAAAAATCCGATATGGGGCTCTAGGCTAACAACGACGAAAGGAAGAGAGCTGCACAAAGCTATGGTAGCAAAGAACTATGATCAGCTATCCACTGGTGAGCCAACATACTGGCCCTCCGATCTCAACAAAATACCGGACGCTGTAGACTTCTGCATCACAAAATGTCTATCCAACAATTACTGTAAAGTGGAATCGTGGTAGCACTAAATGGCATGCTGATTCCTGTCAAGCATGAAGCTAGATATCTCGGTATAATCATTGATAGACGGTTAACGCGGAAACCACACCTTACAAGGACAAGGAAGGCACTGGATATCAAACTCAAGAAAATGTACTGGTTATTAGGACGCAAGTCAAAATTAACTCTTAATAATAAAGTGCTTGTGTACAAATCAGTGTTAACTCCTGTGTGGACCTACGGGATCCAGTTTTGGGGTTGTGCTAAATCGTCAAATCTAGATATAACACAAATATTCCAGAATAAAACTCTTCGTGTATTGGCCAACGCGGAGTGGTATATAAGTAATAAAACACCACACAAGGACCTTAGAATTCCGTAGGTGCGCGATGAAATCACACGTTACACAGTAAACTATATGAATAGACTGCACCATCATCCAAGTGTTTTAGTGATCAATCTGCTAGACAATGTTAATGTAACTGGACGTTTAATCCGACAAAAAACTCTCGATCTTATTAACTAACTAGATATTAGTTTACGGGGGAGCGCCACTCGGCGTATCACCTCCCTCATGTTATGTAGCATATACGATTTGCTCGTTAGCCCTAGGGCTAGTTGTAAATATTGCAATCATTAATAAAAATTAACAAAAAATACAGTTGAGAACCACTTCTTCTCGTAGGTTATTGCATATGATTACTGATTAATACATTTGTTGGCTATGCATATCTACTTGACGGCCTTGTACAGTTCCCTCTCTTGCAGCTATATTCTGTTATGTGTTTTTCACTACCACGTTGTTGTAGCCTAGATAGGTACTTCGTTAACCATGCTTTCCATAAACCCTTCTTCATTTTTTTAAAAGTCTCCATCTATTTATACTATGATTGTAGGAGGTGATGGGATCGTCCGGCTTTCCGGGTGTCATAAGTGTTTGCTGAATTAGCAAGTGTTATGGGGTAATTGCTGGCACGTCGTTTGGGTAGCTGCTTAATGGCGTCAAAGGTCTCGAATTGCAACACACTTCAATTAGGTGTAGTAGTATGATTAACTCTTACAAGATGATCTCGCTTTCCCAATGACCTGATTCAAGTGGTAAATAGTAAAGTTCAGGGCGCGTCATTCCACACTTAGGAGTATGGCCCGAGACGCGGAGGGTCAGGGCCGAAATTTTCTTTCGACGACTGCTTTACGTTTCCTACTTCCATAACCGTGGTTTTGATTCCCAATTTAAGGCAATTGGGTAGGCTTTTCGCCAGTTGCCACATGTGGGGTTTGAACCCCGTGCTGTGGCACCGCTGCTGAGCTCCCTAATCGCTCGGACACGCTGGTGCACCGATTCAAGTAGTACTTAATATAATTGTGGTTTCTCTTTCGATAATTTTTAGGTGTGTTTGTCAGCGGTTGTATTAATTTTTCCTTGCTATCTGTAAATATAATTTGCAGCTCATTAGTACTCTTTCATCACTTGACTGAAATTGCGGTGTTTGAAGATCCTTCAGTATTCCTCGAATATTAGTAGTTGGAGATGGTTGTTGCTGGAAGTCCTCTAGTATGCTTTTAGTTTAGCTTCCTGTATTGCTAAGTACTGTGGGTTATTCTTGGTTACGTGATATTTCTTCAAATTACTGTGCAATTTGCGGATATTTTCTGCCAGCTGGTGTTGTTTACTCAATATGGTTTGCATGTCGTCGTGGTTGTTGTTTACAGTTTTCCCTGGCGTTAGATTTATAAATTAGGCTTGGGCTATTGGTAACCTGTTTCGGTTTCGTTGTAGATTTTGGCATGTGCCGCTGGTGATTCTTCACGCATCTAATGGCGGGAATTTGATAATTGTAGTTTTCGGCTTGTACCGTCGGTAACCTGGTCTGGTTTAGTTGTAGACTCCGGCCGCTGATGATTATTTTTGTTTCTGTTTCTGTGTTTTTTATATAGAGATCTAGCTCTGAGCCCATCGTTTCAGTGGCCTTCCTGGGTGTCTCTTTCTTATTGGCCTACAGTAAATCTTTATTAGCGCCAGCGTGACCGAGCGGTTAGAAAGCCCGGCTGCAGTGCTACGATACGAGGTACTATCTCCACACCTGGCAACTGGCGGGCGCGGCGGCCCTCCCAGTCGCTTTAAAAATTGGGTATTAAACTAACGGTTGTGGAAGTGGAGAAAGTAAGGCAGTCGTCGAAGGCGTGATGTTAACCACATCACCCAGTACGCCGTCAACGTGTGCCACATGACTGGGTTCCGGAAAGAGATATTTCGGCGGCCCTGACTCGCCAAGTTTCAGATAACGAAGATGAAACGAAAAGCAATGAACTTTATTAATCTCTTGTTATTATGTCTAGCAAGTATCCCAATATTTGAGCCCTTTTCGTGGTCTGCTGTTTAACCTTTTTATAGGGCTTTCGATTGCTAGATATTTCTACTCTTAGATTTTAGTTTCCATGATCAGCTTGAAACGTATCGGTTATTTTAATATAATTATCCATTTAGATTTCTTCGTAAACACAGCCATGTTGAATTTCTTTGCTGTGGTATGAAATCTGTGCAAAATCATTTGCAGGTCATACTCTGAATCCGCCAAAAACGTTGCACACGTGTGGAGCACAATATCTCTATATTTTTTCTCCCATCTTATACCCTGACTAAGTGAGTCGCTTGTCGTACTCCTGTTGTACACTTTATTCGTCAGTAAATTGGCCTCATATCTGGATTTTCGTTGTGCAGTTCTTGTTCCTTTCTTATATTACGCTTATTAGTTGTGGTGGTATTCATCTTTTTGTGAAGTTAGATCATGTAGGCGTGCTCTATCGAATGTCTTTACTAAATTCACATAACATACAAAAGCTGACGTGTTGAATTAGATTGCTTTCTCAGCTACCTGAAGTATAACAAATATTGTTTGCACGAAAGCTCTGCTGTTCTTCATTGAGCTGGGGATACGGTATTCCGTGATAGGATCGTCCTTATCACTTAAAAAAAATAAAGGTATCGTACAAAACCAGTATTTCTATTCTTATTTCCTAAATTGAACTATAAAATAAGATAAATTACTTACGATCAAGCGCAGATAGAACACAGAATTATTTCTGTGCAACTTTTTCGGTGCTCCTTTATACATAAGTACTTTTACTGCTGCCTAGTAAGATTTTTTATTTTCTCTTGACTTGTTAATAGGTAATTTAGTGTCGTCTGAACTGACTCGGTAAATGAGTCTTTAGAGGCCAGGTGCCTGTAAAGGATTACTGTCGTCTGAACTAACCGGTAAATGAGTCTTTACAGGCACGATGCTTGTAAAATGTTGCCATCGTTACTTTACAGGCAGATACATCCTTTATTAATCACTAATATGATATTTTAGAATTTTTAGCAAGAGGAAATAAGACGTCGTATGCGGCTCGCTTGCAATTAGCCTTTATAGTACAGTAAAATTGTCGGAAAATACCCCGTCACCTTAAAAAAATTGGCCGCGGCGATTCCTCTTGCCCAGTGGTTTAGGGTCATTAGACAAGTGTAAAACCAAAAAGGCGTCACCCCACCCCTTGCCAAACAGCCGCCATCTTGATAACAATTGAATTTGTTTTATCTCGCGATCCATTGGTCGCACAGAAAAAGTTATTGAACAAAAAATATTGGAAATAAAATTCTACACATTTTTGATCCTTGCCGCGATACCGAGAAGTTGGTATTTCAAACGGTAGAGGGCAACAAAGTTACCAAAAATCTGTTTCCGCCATTCTAGTTCTGTGGGGGTGGTTTTTTCCGAAAATTACGAATATGAAAGTTGTAGTGCTTGAAAAAATATGCACAAATCTTTTTTAATAATGGGATTGATTTAAATAGTCTCCGAGTGACAGCCCTTCGAAGTCCGCGCAGCGTGGGAAATGTACGATATATTCCGGCGCAGTGAAGTAACCATTTCTCTTTTGCGTGATAAAATCGTCACGTCACTCAAGTAGTTTCAACGTGAATAGGTTTTCACAACCTGCAGAAATTCTACACATTTTTGGTCATTGCCGCGATACCGAGAAATTGGTATAGGTAAAAGAAATGAAAATGATGGGAAAGGAGTAAAGCTCTTAAATTTGCTGGTGTAATATTTATTATATAATATGATAATTGCAATTGTTTGTAAATTTTGCCACAGGAATGACCAAAATTCAACAAATTGGTAATTGCTTTACCACGTGCCAGTTCTGCAAAAATAATACAGACACCCGACTGTCTATATGTTATTAAACAACAAACAGCTTGTTTCACTTCAACTAAAACATGCTACGGTGAACGAAATTATATTTTGATCGTTTGGGCCAAATGAAATGAATCGGTAATTTATTTTTTCGTCAAACGGCAGTAAAATATGGCATTATACTGCTGGATTGATGATGCTAAACTGTCACTTTATTGCCAAGCGGCAGATAATATTATCTGCCGCTGACGAGTTCAAGTCATTTTCTTCGAATTTTGTTCACAAAGTTGTAAATAATTTGTTATAAAAACGTTTGAAGAACAAATACTATATGTTATTTGGAGCAAAAGTATCTTTATGTGGCTCGCCTGTACTTATCTGCCTCGCAAGCTCGGCAGATAACCCGTCCAGCCTCACCACATAAAATATAACTTTTGCTCCTAATAACATAATATACTATTATTCAATTTTGACAGTTTAAGGTGACATTATTAACTCCATAACCTTCATAAACAGTCTATGATTCAGTTTAATTCACTAGAGAATTAAAAAAGTTTAATTTACTAGAGAATTAAAAAAGTTTAATTCACTAAAGAATTAAAAAAGTTTCAATGAAGACCAACATATTTTTATTATCTACAAATATTTACATTCAATTATTCTTTCTCTTTGTAGTGTGTAATATATAATTACTAAAATTTAGATCAAATCGACGATGAATAGGCAAATTTATATCTTAGTTTAATTATTTTTAAAAATTTTTATTAAAAAATTTCGTCAAAATTTAATAAAAACATATATACGCCACGTGAATTAAACATTTATTAACTCAAAGATATGATCTCAACATCTTTTCGTGAATAAACATATGTTTAATTCACTTGGTGTATAATATTTATTAAAGTTAGTGTTTCCCGACTACTTTTTGTAATTTGTTATTGCTAAAGCTGTTATAATACTGCTAAAAACGTCTACAATTACGATGTAAGAATATTGACCAAGAACATTTTCTTTCTCAACTGTGCCAAATGATTTGATTCTGGGCTCGTATATTGAAAGTAATTTCTTTTTGCATAAACCCTAAGATATATTGTAATCTACTCAGACACGTTTTCTTTTTTGGAGCTGTTTCTTCCTCTTGGTTCGGAGCCTCGGACACAACCGAGTCATTATCGACCATGATAGAAATGTTGCTAAAACTTTTAGTGAAAAAAGAGCTCACAATTTGTTATAAACGCAATGTGCAAAATTCTTGGAAAAAATCCGTGAATACGATTGCGAGTGCTGTTTCGTGATTGTATTCTGATTAAAAATGGATAATAGTACGAGCGATAATGGTTTTCTTTATGCTAATCAAATGGCACACATGGCATCTCGTTAGTTATAATAAGTGCGGGATGTAAATAATTTACATCTCTCCACTTCTCCGCGCTGCGCGGACTTTGAAGGGCTGTCACTCGGAGACTATTTAAATCAATCACATTATTAAAAGATATTTGTATATATTTTTTCAAGCACTACAATTTTCACATTTGCAATTTTCGGAAAAAATCATCCCCACAGCGCTAGAATGGCGGAAACAGATTTTTGGTAACTTTGTCGCCCTCTACCGTTTTAAATACCAACTTCTCGGTATCACGGCACGGATAAAAAATGTGTAGAATTTTATTTCCAATATTTTTTGTACAAAAACTTTTTCTGTGCGACCAATGGATCGCGAGATAAAACAAATTCAATTGTTATCAAGATGGCGGCTGTTTGGCAAGGGGTGGGGTGACGCCTTTTTGGTTTTACACTTGTCTAATGACCCTAAACCACTGGGAAAGAGGAATCGCCGCGGCCAATTTTTTAAAGGTAAAACGACAATTTTACTGTACTATTATTGGAGCTCACCGGATTACAGGGCTCGCTTCTACCTCGCTCACCCTGCAAGTATCCGGCTCGCTAATAAAGGCTAGTTTACTAAGCTTACCATGTAAATAACTATTAAGAGCCCGGTATATAGCACACGTTGCTTTCGCATTGTGTTCCAGATCTTCGTTAGGCAAGATCAGATTTATCTGATAAAGAAAATTTTTGATCTTTGAATGAAGAATGCACTTAAAGTAGTAGGATCTTAATTTGATAAATGTATGCATGAATCCAGACATTTTCCAAATTAATAACATATTTTTCCAACAAAAAATGAAATTGCAGTCTTGGTTTGCAACTTCTGGGTATCCGAAAATCCTTAATTCTAATAGTCATTTCATCACTGGCTTAACTGGTTATTAACATCGCGTGTAACTTTACCTAGGGTGGTTAGTAACAATACAGTGTTTTTTATTTATTATATATTTATGCAATTATTACTCGACATCGGTATCTTATTATTTTGTGTTTCCCAGGCAGCTGCGAGGCGAATTCTGGGCATGATTCTGGCGAAGCGCTTCTCGAAGATAATCTCCATTATCCTCTACGACTTCTGGCGGTCGGACATTGCTGGAGTGGAGATGCACAAAGAGATCAACCGCGGTAGTTGGGTGGTGGTGGGCTTTATGATGCTCCAGTCCTGCCAGGCGATCGGCTACGGGTTCCAATGCGGGGGCATCCCGTTGCAGTACCATTTGCAGCCACAGCGCTCGAAGTTCTGGTTCCCCTACATGCAGAGCCCCTACTACGAAGTGATCTACATCTGGGAGTACTACTTATCCGCAGAAATGTGTTGCATAATAGTGGGTTTTGACTTTTTCCTTGTGTCCCTCGTTTGGTGCTGCGTAGCGCAGTTCAAGTTGTTGAAGCAGTACCTTCTGGTCAATTTTGAAAAGGTAGTTAAGAGGGACAGGGCTGCTCTTAAGGGACAGCGGTCGGAGGCGATGAAGTTGATCCTACTCATTTTTCGGAGGCACAATAATTTAATTAAGTAAGAATTCCTTTTTAACGAGTGCAAAATAGATCCTGTATAGAATTAAGGTCTTCTCTCTACGAGGTGTCCAAATATGAAACTAATAAACTTCAGGAAGTTACATAAGACACCAAGATGAATAATTTTAGCTAACAGGGGTCCCGAGTGGTGTAGCTTGAACAAGCGTCCACGTTCGATCAGCAGAGTTAAGCAACGCTGTCTCTGGTCAGAACGTGGATGGGAGTTCCACGGCTGCATCTCTCGGCGCCTCGTGGTACGGCTATCACCGAAAAAAGTTGGTCCCGGCGGTCATACAACATCATGACAGTCGTTAGTGGGGTTGGAAGTCCTCATAACTGCACAGCGACGCCTATAATTGGCCTAACGGCTGTTGGCTGAGTGCAAATTAAATAAAAAATTAAAAAAAACATACCGCTGGCCTGAGGTCTCTTGAAAAGTATTGGATTTATTTTGTACGAACCTTGATATAACGATGCTACGTTAAGGATGTATATTTTTATTTATTATTAGGAAAAGCTATTTTGAGATGTTGGATAAAAGTTCATCTTTAATTTGATAAAGGTTGGCGGACAAATTTCTTAGATACCAGTTTACTCCTAGGCGATTTCCCTTGGTAGTTGTCAGGATAGGGATTACAGGATAGTACATTTAATTTAGTTAATTAGGATTATATAAGACGTTTTAGTCTGCTGGTAGCCTCTGTGTTTTAACATTTATTATTGTTTTTATATTAGCTAGGACTAATCTCTGTTTACTTGGTTTGCGGCAACCAGTCTGTAGAGAAGGAGAACCAACTCTGTGTTCATTTTTGAGTAGTTGTCCCAGAGATGTATTTAGATTTCGTCGTTTGTATTTATTTATGTGTATTGTGCGATATCCCCCTCCCTCCGTCTCATCATGGCAGCTATTTTATTCTTGGCGTCTTTGTTTATTTTACTATGCATATCATACATTGTGAGTGGTGGTGGCGAAAGTTGTATTCGGTGTTCTACCGGTTGGTAAATATCAGTCTTATTGGGCTAACTCGCCGAGAAGGGTCGGGGTTACAACTACGCTAAAAAAGGAAACTGAGGGAGAGGGCGCCAGGTCCTCGACGACGACTAATTCTTGGGTCGGACCACTCCAAGGTATGGAATAAAACCAGCAAACCAAATAGCAAAAAAAAAAACCAACAACGTATAACAGCATTTATTTACTATCTGGTGCTATAGTGCAAACATGTTGATCTAAAGTCACCTATATACATATCAAACAAAATGATACATCAAATGTGAGCACAAATAAAGTAGGCAAAATAAACAAATAAATACGAAGTAAGAATTAAGCTACCGCAAAATAGTTCGCTATTCAAAAATTAGCACCCAGGTACGACGCAGGCACAATAATTAGCAGGCACCCTGTAAGGCAGAGTGCGGCGAAACGGAGCTATGAAAACGTATGGCTAGCTTTTAATCCCGAGAGTTAGCTCGATCTGGCGTTAACACGTTACTCAAAATTTTCTAAGTAGCGAAAACGCCGTCCGACAGTATGGCCATACGAAGCCGAGGGAGTTTCCTAATATAAACTCATAATTCTGTTTGTGATTAATAAAAAAACGGCTTGTATATGCCCTTAAGAATATTGTTTAGTCGTGACATTGCTTAAATAACTCACGGGAGCTCGTATTCTAAGCAATACGTTGCCGAAGTCGGGTCTCTAACCACAACCCAAAAGCGATAACTTCATAAGTAATACGTGGTGACTGTCATAAAATTAACCTCGATTTGGAGGATATCGTGCTTGCGTGAAAGGGAAGCCCAAGATGCTGCGAAATGGTCGTGAGACTCGACTAAAACGTGCCATAGGTAAGTACGAAATTCCTATAATGTCTTACAGCCTAAGGAAAAACTCCAATGTACTATTCTGCTTTTTTTTGTAGGAGCCCGATTATAAATTTAAGAAAATCCACCGGCACAACAGAGGAGGCCTCGAAGCTAGGAAGCTAGCCTGCTAGTGTAACAGTTAGCACGCACAACACCGGCAACCAGAGATCATAATTTAGCATAATTAAGGTAAGTCGTGGTAACTTCAAGCAGCAGTATTTCAGTAAACGACGAGCACAAATAATACAGCCAGCCCCGAATCTAATCTAAAACTACATAAAGTGGGACGAGCTGCATAATATTTCCTGACAATAACTACGCGAAGGTTTCGCCTAATAAAAAAATACACAAGGCGAGACGATCGGTATAGCATACCCTTATAATATCTAAGCGAGTGATTCGCCTGCGGGAGTACACACCCAAATCTAATTACTCTGCTTGTTACCTTACAGTCTGCGCACATGGGGCAACGGAGATTTGAGGGCCAAGGACATCGACTTTCAGTGGCTGTTCGAATGTCGCAGATAGCCTTCCGTGGACGTCAGTGAAGGCAGCAAGGCGACTGCAGGTATGCAGTGGGCGAGCTCTTATTCCTTAGCGGGATCCATGGCGGGTAGATTGCAAAATCCAATTGCAATTCGTCAAGCTGCAGAAGCACATGGATGGATCTCAGCAAAAAAATTGAATCCCAGCATAAATTGGCTGAAAACGTACAAAATTCTCCCGAATATGAAGCAGGAGCTATCGTCAACTTACCTAAAGTTGAAGAGTAGCCAAAGCAAACGTGCAACGGTAACGTTGGCCCGAAATTAATCCGCTGTGGCAACTGACATCAGTAAATCAACAAAACTAATAATTACGAACGTCATAAAAGGGCACTTGTACTTCTAAATCTTCCATATAACAAAAAAGGAGTGGAGCCAAACCAATTGACTCTTAATTGAAGCACAAACCCGGGGCACAACTCGCTTGCACAAATTTCAAATGGAAAAGAAAGTGAGAAATCCAACCAAATGTTTAACAAAATTCCAGGTTATCAAACACTTCCCTACATTTTGGAAAATAACCCTTAAAAAAACCTCCTGAAAAATTTAACTGCACCATGAAATAACAGCACTGCAATTGTAATAAATAAGGCCAGGAAATTGTTGTTAATAAATGCGCCTAAGGTTGCCTAACCACTAGGCGTGAATGTATGCAGAATTTACGGCAGAATAAATTGAACTGATGAAATATAGTCAATTACTAGGGGACTTGCATGCGAAACCACGTATTAATTATAAGGAAATGCCTAAAAATAGAATACAACTATTTAAATCTTCTCTAAAGCATGCGAAAGTACAAATTCAAGCCACCTACTAAAGCTTAAAAATAAAATTCAGCTAGCAAATTTTCTCTAATACAGGGAAAGCTACAAAATATCCGTAACAACGTACACTACAACTGGCAGGTTTAGTTTGTGTGGTTTATCTCCGCTCGAGTAGCTATCGCGCAAGTCTCACATAGTTAAATTTGTAAATTCGAATTTTAGTTCCTCTTCTCATGTATTTATTGCGCCACACAATAGCGTTGAGGTAACGAGCCTCTGAACAGCTTTCGTTGCCACTAGTAATTTCTACTCCCATATAATTAGTATCGCCTGTTCAACCACACCACCTTTTATTTCTAATTTTATCTTATGGGATGCTTGTTTACTATCATACGTATTCCGTTGTCAGTGGATATTTGCATGTTACACTTCGTGTAGGTAGTAGTGAATTTGTAAAACAGTTTTGCTGCCCTCTGAGTTGCCTATCAGGATAGAATCATCAGTAGCATCCAATTTACATCCACCTTTACCTCTTAGCGAGTAATTCGCCTCCTTTATCACTGAATTAAATAGATGGGGTAGTCTTCTTTTATACTTTTACGGACAATGACGGAGTTAGTGTTGGGAAGGGTTTTATTATTTCTGTTCGAGTGTTTGAAATAAGGCCATTAATTAGTTTTATTTAAACTACGAGAAACGTATAACATTATATCCGATTTTTGAACACGGGCGAACGGGTGTTTGTGTTTGATTGATTTGCCTAATAATTGGAGTATCATAAAAACTGAGTCTATAGTGCATTCTTAATCTTTATTGTTCTTCCGTTGGAATTCTTTTTTAATAATTGTAGTAACAATGTGATTCCATGATGGTTGTATGTTAGAGTGGCTCCCTATCAAATTTAATTACAATTTAGTATGCCGATGCCGTCTGAACTAAGACATTTGCGGAGCTTTAAATTATGTAGCACCTGCTCCAGTTTTTCCAGAATTAAGTTTACTACTAATTTGTTGATGATATAGTTACCGAACTATTTGTTGTATGATTTAGGGTAGTTTTGAGAAGCTTTGCGAAATATTGCAAACACTATCGTTTGACAATGCTACTTGTTTGTATACGTATGTTAACAAACTTCTTCTTGTTGCTTCTTAGTGTTTTCTATGTCTTCATGTCCTACACACATCTTGCTCAATATTGTTTATTAACTTTGCAAAGTTTGTTTGTATTCAGCGCACTTTTTGGATGTTCGACAGACTTGGTATAAAAAAGCGCTCTTTTTTCTTCCGTGTCAGTTCTTTAATTCGGTAAACTTTTATATTATTTATGGACTCCACAGCGGAACAGAACAGACCATACAGAATTGGATTATCCTCTCACAGAGCTGCAAGTTACGGTTATCATTGCATAAACATCGTATCATCTTTCGTTAGTTTGGAGATTGCTATTCGGCGCCAGGGTCTAGTTGATTCATATATCAATTAATTTGGTCCTGTATAATAACGTTGATAGACCTTTAATATTGTCAAATAGGATCATTGTATCATCAGCATACCTTTTTGAGACGATCACCATTCACTTTCAGTGACCATGTTGAACAGTGTTGGAGAAATAACACAACCCCGCCTTACATATCGTTTAATAGTTATGTCATTGACTCCAAAAAAGGTTTTATAAGGGAGTGTTTCAGTTCTTTAATTTTCTCTTTCACGCTTTATCCTTTCTTTAGTCTCGGTATTTTACATGCAATGCGAATAGAGACTGCCTAGACCAAACTTAAGATATGGTTTAAGAGACTGATTATTCCCTGCCCGAGCGTTGTTTAGTTTTCTCTGTTTGCGACGACAGTGAAAGTTGACTTGAGCCAGTTTTTCACGGCTATTGTAGATCACATTTATTATTTTCATTAATAACTTTTAACAGTTCTGCACGGTCTTGGTATGGGCCCTGCGTTATATCGATACTCGAAGAACACTTTTGTTCTTCAGGTCGGGGTATTTGTGAACGTCTATTGCTCAAAGTTGTTATTTGGCGTTCTCTGAAACTTCTCGAAATATATCTACCTAATTTTGGTACAGTTATAAACATAAAAAAACGCAAGAATAACAATTAAACAATGATAACTTTCATAATTAAAATTACAGCACCTGCAAGGAGATTGAGAGTATGCTGACTGTCTACATTCTGCTGCTGTATGTGGGTACTGTTGGAACGATAGTTCTTTCCGGATTTGTTGGGGTAAAAATATTCAACGTAAGTGAAAGTATTAGCAGCTAAATGGTAATAAAATTTCAGACCGTTGTAAAGGACGCTGCTGGGAGAGCGAAAATGTTTCCTTATTTCTTGGGCCACATGATTCAGATTTTCATTTACTGCGCCGTGGGAAACGAATTAATAATAGAGGTATGGTTTTCAAATTTTACACCTAGTTTGTGACAGTTTAATGATTTTATACAGCAAAAGGAACTAGACGTTGCAGTGATAAATAGTGACGCAACCTTCTCTGTTGGAAATAAGCTATTCATCTGAAAATTTCTAATACAATGAAATTTCTTGAAATTTCTTTAGCAATTTTCAAACTCAACTGTAGTAAGTTGCAGTTGTTGCTGACGATTACAGATGACATGTATTACTATTTAAGTGTCTAGCGTTTATGATTTTTTAGAGCGATGAAATATTTATTCCCACGAAGGGAACAAGAAGCTTTTGAAAACCTATATCTGCATCTATCTAGTTAACCAGCACATTCAAATAATAATCATTTTCCGGGTTGTACTTTTTGAACTTGACGTTTCGCTGATCATGCTGTCAGCTTTTTCAAAACTGAAACTTGTTGTTATTCTGATTGGTTGCTTACGTAGAACTTGTGGATCTTTTGAGTTATTTTGTAGGGCCATCTTCCATGTGCTGCTAAGCCGATAACCGTCTTCCCGATTAAAGTTATTCGGATTTTTAACAAGCTATACGATAATAGAATAATACGAGTTTTATATAAGCAACCAAGAATAAAGTTCACTATGAAAACTTAAGAGAATGGAAGTTTAATTTTCTTGAACGTGTTAGTGAAACGAACCACTAACAACAGATTAAGCCTGACAATATATCGGAAGAACACTAATACGGGTCACTATCTACACGCTTCGTCTCAATATAACCATCTACAAAACAGGGCATTGATCAAACCGCATATTTATAAGACCAACACTTTGCCACAAAGTTATAGTTGACAAGATATCAGGGAAGGATGGCAAAACAGCAAAAAATCAAATAAATCTACATCTACAAATTAAACCCGCTTTCTCTACATCGTCAAAGTAACCAATAGATTAAAAAATGTTTGTGATAAAAAAAATTGGGTTTGTTGTCGTACAGTGAAAAAGATCTAACAATTGATCTTTTATAACAAATATTTATCCAGCTGCAATAAAAAGACGTTTACGAGCTCCAAGGTGTTGCTGGCAAATATTATACTAGAAGAAGCATCTAACGTAAAGTAACAGAACGTCAGCACACACAACTTGAAAACACGCAAAAATCAAGCTTCGCCAAACACCTCCTAGGACAAGGCGACCACACCAAATAAACTATGACTAGCCAGGGGTACAAACTACAACCCACGTATTATTCGGAAATCTTTGGAGATTATTCAAAATCTAAGCTTTAATCAAAACGACGGTTACGGTCTTATAAACGCATGGAAAGTAGTCTTACACAACAAATCAAAAGACAAACACGTTCCAATAACACACAATTGAATGAGCAGCCAACCGGGGCGACTGTTGGGTCTATAACGAGAAGCATAACACTCCAACATCAGTTTCTAAAAAACTTTTAAAAGCTGACGGCATGATCAACGAAACGTCAAGTTATAAAACAATTTTGGACCAGATTTTTTTACTTTAAAAATGTGTAGACTTTAATGTTGTTACAATGTTGTTACACGTATGATAAGTGAATTCGTAATTTAATGGTTTTTATGGGAATGTATCAACTCGTATAATTGCTGGAAACTTTTTATCTAGTGGAATAATAGTAACTATTAAAACCATTCATGCGATACCTTTAAACTATTAGTTAATTACATATGTGACCATAACAGTAAGTTTCTCTGCCGTAGCACAATTTGATAATATTAGCCGACTGTTTCAAATGACATTCACTGCTGCTTTAAAACTCACTAATTACTTCGTTTAATAACGATTTTAATTACTGTACCTTTGTACTAAACCGCACCTTTTACTACTCCAGTCAGGGCTGCACACAACTCAGACTAGCTCAAAACTCTCGGTAATTTGCGGTCGTGTACTGGGCGACGGTTCTTAAAGATATTAAATAAAGAAAAAAGGTGGGCGTCAATTGCCAACCACAATAATGAAAGAAGTCTGCACAGCTTGCAGTCAAATACACCCACTCACCATATACTGTTTCAGCTCATAAGAACTTGAACTCTAAAAAACGAGGATATGTTGGTAAAGAAAGATACCAAAAATTTTTTTTAGGTCTTATAATATTGGTATGAAACTTGACGAAGCAGCAAGAATTTTAACAAGTAGCTGTAAAAAAATTAAAATTCTATGACAGGTTGTCGAATAAAATTTTCTGCAATGATAGGAATTTAATATGTACTTTGTTACGAGACAAAACGGTAAGGACGACAACTTGCCAGTTTGTTACGACATTAAATCCGGGACGACCGTTTGTTACCGGCTAAATCCATATTATAACAACAAGGAAAAACCATGGCACCGTATTGGGATGCCAGCTTGTTACATTGCAAACTGACTTTACGACACAACCAATGCTAAAAAACTATCGCGTAAACTTAAATTCGTGAAGGAACTACATAGGAGCGCTGCCCCAGGGCGTAACAAAAAGGATGCCGGCATAGCATCCGTGTAGAGAAGGGGATTCAACACTAGATAACACAGGGCAACGGCCTAACAACAGAAAAGCAGATCTTAATACCAAGGCGCCACCACGTTCCTACAAGGGAAAAATACATAGGTGAACCCACTGAGGAAAATGGAAGCAGGATGGGTACATCTTTCAACTATAACAGTGTCCTGGTCGGCGAACCGCGTACAAAAGCATCGAACTTACTTTTCGGGAAACTGTCTTGAGCAGCTTGCTAAACTCCTTTCACAAAGGAAAGTACATACACAAATCTCATGCAAATATCGAAAACCACAGGCAAATAAGTGTATTAGCAAATTGTAAAAGAACCAAAGTTTAGTAAATAAAGGTACGGAATGGGTTAATAATGGTTAAATATCGAATTATCCAAAGCACTGACCCAATAAACAGCATTAAAAGACGGTAATCAACTAAACGTGGTATAAAAGCAACACACACCTCATCTGCCACAATGCAAAGTTAAACAGGATCATGAAATCTGACGGTAATGAATTAAATTGACAAGCAACTGCAATGATTTAAAAGTAAATACTACAATGATCGCAACGTTACGCAAACTGTCTAGTACGTCGGAAAACACTATGTACACTTTAATTTAGGCAATATAAGAACTAAACCATTCTTTTAATTTGCCCTGAGTTTGACAGGCAAGTTCGTAATTGAAACTCATACAATTCATAAGGTGTAGTATCCCTTGCGCTAATTATAAATTTATATTTTATTAAAGCGAGGCTGATATTACAATATGTTGAACAATATTCACGTCGTAACTACATTAAAAATCACCTAACACACAAAAAAGCTCGTGACATTTTTATCTAAGAAAATGGACTTTTGATTTTTAGATGTCGGGGTTGTAGAGTTGCAAGCCAAATTCCTACATGAAATGCAGCGCCTTAAACTTTACTTTTATACAAAAAAGAGAATCAAGATTGCTAAACGAAATATCTTAAAATTTTCAGAGCACTGCATTGACGGGGGCTGTCGCTCATTGTGGGTGGCATCTCCTTTCGTACGACAGGGACTTGCAGAAATCCTTGATCTTGTTAATGGTTAGGTCGCAGCGACCGATCACGATCACTGTGGGAGGGTTTGGAGTTTTAAGCTTGACGAGCTTTCTGAAGGTGAGTTAAGAGAAGGAATTCCGGGCTATGTTGTGACTGGGGCTTTAGCTTTTGCAGTTTTGTTTCTCCGTCTACACACTCTTAAACTCGATGATCCGCAGACAAGAAGCTGCTGCAGCTGGACAACTTTAATTTCTGCGAAGTTTATTTAATATTGTGTCATACTGATTCTAGTTGTTAAACGTGGTTGTTCTTTGGTTATATTTCTGTTCATAATAATTTATTTTCGAAATCAAATAAAACAAATATTTTGCCCATATACTGTAATATTTTAGGTTTGATTTGAAGCACCGCACTGTAGTGATCTTTCCTAAAAATAAAGGTTGTTGTACTGATACTATGTCTAATTTAAATTTTGCTGTTTTCCGCAAATCTTTATAAGATAGTAATTATATTGCCGATGAGCTTATAAGACTTTGTACCACGATTTTGGAAAAGTTCAGCCAATAAAAGTTGTCTAAAAGTTGTCTCAAAGCTATCATTCCGAAAATATAAATTACCAATGGTCCACTAATGGACGGCATAGCCGGAGTGCTCGAAATAGAGCAAGTGTTTTAAAGACCAGTTATCCACTAATACTTTACGCTATTTTTTATTATACCTGCAATACTGGAAATAAATTAAGCACTAAAAACTTAGAAATAATTTTTGTCGTGATAAATCGAGAGGGCAAAATAATATTGCTACCTACTATAGTTACGAGAATTGTTTTGTCGCATTCACGTCCGTTGTTGCATTCAGTCGTTTCCTTGACAACCTTTAAAGCTCGGCGATCTTTAATCGCTTGTTTTCGCTCGCTCAGGCGTGCTTTAAACGGCGATTTTGATGCAGGTATAATAAAAAGTTTCATTTGAGTCATTTTTCAAAACATGAGCACAGTTTCAATGAAACGGGGTTTTTATATTAATTTCTTCCTATAGAAAATGCCTCTATTCTAGCTCAAAAGTTAAGATTCGATGTTTTCTTGGTTAATTAGGTTGGTAACATAAACTAAGTTCCGTTTATTATTATATGGTACCAGTTATTATACTTAAAATGTATTACATAAGTAACAGACGTATAATCAAAATGTTAAAAAAATGTATTTGAAGTAATTGTTCTATGTTGAAGTCCAAATCGCTTGGTAGACAGACAACTCCACACACGCTGCAGCGACGTTGTGACGCTGCAGTGCAATTCAAGTGCATCACGTTCGTGGCGATAGTCCTCTCCTTCGATTTTGGCTTCCTCATGTAGTGCGTGCTATGAAATATATTAAACGGTAGTCAATGATGAGATGAATCACGGTATTGTAGGGGTGAATGAGGGTACGGGAGTGGCAGCCTTTAAAGCTACCTCGGAACACGTCAAGGACTCTTTAAGGTTCCAGTTCAGAGTGGAAGTGGAATTGGCTCCCAAATAAGTGGAGATGGTGGAGAGCTCCAATCTAGACTTCCAAAGTGTTAGAGCAATGTTGGGGGGATTAACATGGGTCTGCTGTGGTGATGGCTATTTAGAAATATGATGGCCACAGGTTCGAAGTCCCAGAAGTGAAGCGGATAAAAAATTGGAAGTAATGTCACTGGCGATGGCTTTGTCTGTGGTGGCAGTGTAACCTGCGTATTGAAAAAGGTAAAGTTTAGGGTTGGGTAGGAGAGGTATGTCTGCGCAGCAGTTGATGTAAATCAGAGGGGCGGGAATTGAGCCTTGAAGTTACCTGGCCCTTAGGGAGAACTGTCTTGAGTTGGTATGGCGGAGTGTGACCTGGAGCTGACTGGAAAAAAAAATAGATGTCGATAATACAGAAAAAGAAAGGGTGGACATGGAAATCGAAAAATTTGGCCAGCAGTCCTTCTGACCAAACGGAGTCAAACGCTCTCTCAATGTTAAGCGTGACAACTAGAAGGCATTTTCCGGAGTTGAAGACAAGAGTGGCAGAAGCTACTTTTTTGAGAGAAAAAATCGTATTGGAAGTCGGGGATGATATTGCGGACTTTTAGGCATAGCTGAAGCTGAAGCTTAGAAACAAGGGTTCAAAGGTTTTGCCCATAACATTTAGGAAGTATTTCCAGCTGAAAAGCAGCATGAGGAGTGTGATGCCTACTTTGTGAAGTTGGCAGTCCCGCTTCCGCGACCGTTAATCCTCGCTTCATATTTGTACCGTGGCTGTGGAGGATTGTCCTTAAAACAAGGTAAATTTGTGCAATTTCTGTAACAAGTTCGATGGTCGCCTGATTGCTATCTGCCATCTAAATGCAACAGCGTGTAATGTTTATTTTTGCATATCTGACAAATATAGCAATTGTGTTGGCTTAAATGGCACACATTTTTAATTCTCTAGTTTTGAAAGTTCATGGTTTTATTGTTAGTTCTAAAAATTCTGAGCAAGTAAAGAAATTAATTTGTTATTGGTTATTATAAACAATTGTTTGTCTTGCGGTTTTGATTTAACATATAAGTGGTATGCTAGACATGCACCACCAATTCAGTCAGACATATAAATCGTTTCTAAATGACCAATAATTGGAACTGTTTGGAGAATTTGGAGTTTACATCGCGGTTATTACTGATAATAATTAAATAAGATGAATTTGGAAAACAAACCATCCGAAGTCTATAAGCTCGTGTCTTGCATTAACAAGGAATTTTCCAGATTTTGTGGTTGCGGTTCTGCTTTTAGTTTTTCCCAATTCTTATCGTTGGTTAGTTGTGAACATCAGCTAAGGGGTGAGTTTAGTTCCATAGCCTAGTGTTAAAGTCCTTAACGAATATTTAGCTATAGCGTTTTCACGGCGGGCTACGCAGTAAGCAAGTTTTCTTTTTGGTGGAATAAAACACAAACACTACGCCCATTGTACCCTTAGGTACAGTTTTCTTTATCGTACATTGATTTCCTGGTGATGCGGTTACTAACTGCTGATTGCGTTTCAAACGGTTATTTGAGAATTCTTATATACTTTAGAAACTTTGTGTAACTACCACACCGTTAACATAAGCTGCAACACCATGTAGTAAATTATTACCTTTTTTTTACAAACTTGCATTGGTACTGTTAGTAACATTTTATATTACATTTTACTACAATAGTTGGCATGTGTAATTATTCACGCGATGTATTTCTTTGTTGAGACATACTTAAAATAATAAATATAACCGTTTTTATTCGATAAATGGTTTTATTTTGTCTGTGTTCCTTATATTATTAGGTACGATATATTGTAATGGTTTACTGCCTACAGCAATTCTGATTGGTTAATTAACTAAATGAATAAGGTCAAAATGAGCACAGAATTAAATATTTTATTTATTGCAAGGTAATCAGTACTCTACATTAATAAATGCACTTGATGTGAGCAGCAGAAACTAATAAATTGAGGGATAAAAGCATGAGATAGGGTAGGTTTCAGAAGGGTTACGTTTAGAGTTTCAGATATGATTAATGTGCGGAAGGGCCAATGCAATTTAATTTGTAACTGATGGATTTGAGCTTAATAACGTCAAACACAATGTGAACAAAATGTATAGAAATTGTATGAGCATTATGTATTAAAAGAGTATAAGCCAGCAAATGACAAGTTAACTGAAAGGTAAACGAAAAACAGTGCTAGCAAAGCAATAATTGTAATAGAGCAATGGAAAAATGTAAGGCAACCGATCGAAAGGCAATTAGTGAGATGCTAAAAAACTCAAGTGTATCAGTGCATTATAAACCCAAGTGAATATTAAAAGCAGAGCAAAGTGTGATGGCATTTATCCTAAGAAAAGGACAATTTAGTGAAAATGCAAAGACATAACATCAAAACTGTAGTCCATAAGTTTAAACATGTAACCAAACCTAATCTCTTTTATACAATTGTAAATCCACTTTCTTATTTACGAGACAGTCAATTGTCAATAATTAATAAACCAAGGTTAAATGTTTTATGTTGGAGAAAAATTGAGCCCACATTTATTGTATTAAATTGTCAATAACGAGTTTTTTGTGAAACCAGTTTCGTGTTAAAGGTATTAGGTATTAGGCCAGCAAATTTTGACCTGGTGCGAGCCTATGTCGGTGACGGTTTTGAGGTAGTTCCAGACATCGGAAGGCAGATATTTTTGTGATACATGGAGAGGAGGCCTACAGCTATCCCTGGGTAGAATAATTAGAACCAGAAAGCTATTTACAAGCGAGTATTTTCTGTGGCTTCCTTCCAGTGTGCCAACCAACAGCAGAGCACCTCTTCAAAAAAGGTAGGATTCCATAAAAACTAGGGGCAGCAGTCTCGTATAAACTGGAGTTCGTCAAGAATAGGCATCTACCAAGAATATCAACGTGTTTCCAAAGTCCCATATCGATCGAGCTTCGAATAATTTAGCTGGCGTTCCAAAAAAGTGCGAATTAAGGCGGCAGTTGCAGTTTTTGCCAGAAATTGAACAAAAGCGAATCAAGCGTGGGTTTACGTCACACTAGAAACAAAACGAGGTTAGCCGTTGCTACGTCACATAATTAGTCGTATTTAACTGATGCATTTTTGCCATTTTGGTGTTTAAAATTTAATTTTACCCTATCTTTGCACTGACGGATCATCTTATTTACTGCACTCAATTTAGAGGTTATTTAACTTCAGTTGGAAACAGTACATTTGAGCTAATATCAGAAAGTAATTGTCATACAACAAATTATTTGTCATACAAAGTTTTCTACTTAATTTTATGAACCGACCCCCTGAGATAAGAATTGTTTCATGTTCACTGGCACTAAGCCTTAATTTATTGCAAATAGATGAAATAAGGAAAGAGCAATAAACCATTTATTTTTGGTAATTGTTATTACATTCTTTTAATTTGCCCTCAGTTTGGCAGGAAATTCTCAGTTAAAACTTTCATAAGGTGTAGTATCCCTTGCGCTAATTATAAATTTTCTATTTTATTTAAAACCCTATTTTAAGCGAGGGTACTATTACAGTATGTGCTGTTTGCCAACGACAAGCGATTGTCCTTCTGCAGCATTAACTGTCTCGAGGGGGTTTATAGAGACATGCTACTTTACGTTACACAACCTCGCGCCCGTGAACTAAAGTTCTACTTGTAGCGATTGGTCATTTGCGACTGCTCTACCCTTCTATCTCCATAAGCTAATTGTTATTTTACCAGCTACATAAGGTAAGATTTGGAATTATAAACTTGTTATATTACACCTGTCTCTTATTGTACATAACAACGGCCTAGCATATCAGGAGGATTTTTGTGTCAGTTTGTGTGCCCTTTTCTATCACTTAGTTTAGTGATGCTCACAATCTAGAGTAGCTCCAAACTCTCGGCGATTTGTGGTCTTAGGTAAGGATTAGGAGGCGGCTCTTAAGGTTATTAATTAAAATAAACAAAGTGGGCGCCAGTTGCCAACAAGGACAACAGAAAAATCAGACAGCCAAGTACACTTACATACCGTATAGTGCCTGAGCTCTTAATAACAATAACAAATAACACTAAGTTCGTCATCTTCCAAAGTCACTCCAACGTTAAATAATTCCTATATAAGAAATTACAAGAAACTAGTTAAATTCGACAACCCTAAATTTGAATCTTGTTCGAGAAATTTAAAAAATGCAGAAGTAATACTATAAGTACTTCGATATTATTGGGTTATATGGCGATAACTTGTTGCACAATAATAAAAGAGTGTCAGTTTGACAGGTTAAATAGTCCGACCGCGTCAGCGGGAGGATTATTCTGTCAAACTGACGATTTGTTATTGTGCAAAAAGTTTGAGACGTCTAACCTGTTCGAAGTACGCATTGTATTCGATTTTATTATTTTTTGAGTAAATTTTAATATTAAAATCAAATAAATATTTTATTGGGAGCACGATTTGTATGTATTAACCTAGCTGAAAGTCATTTCCATTAAAACAACATCAAGTTGACAAAAGTAATGTATTGCGTTGCCTAGTGAAGTTACTCTAGTATAATCGATTTTGTATAATCAAAATTATACAACATAACTTAACTAAATCCAGCCTTCTGATTGGTTGAGATCGGTACGGAAAAAATAATCAAATATATTATTACAAAAATATTAATGAGGTGCCAGCCAAGCAAATTGAAGGAATTATTTATCTAAATACGTAAAGTAGTTAAAGGATATAAATCTATATCCGCAATAGCAACGGTTAACGCAAAGGCCTTCGAACAACGAAGCGCAGTGATTCTACAGCCGTGCTACGGACCGTGGGAAACTTTACGCCTCGGTTGGTGCATGGTGTTTTGAAGGCGCCAGAGGACCTGCATATGGTGTTCAGAGTTTATCAGATATTCGGGCTACAGAAATCTCCATATGGTGCTTGCTCTATGCATATCAGGATCCAAGAAATTTAAAGAAGCATGCCAATGCGGTTTATGTTTTAATTCAGAGTTCCCAGGATCGTAGAAGTTTAATAAGGTGCTGACCGAAATTAATCCAGTGTATTTAAAATCTGTTAACTTGCATCATTAATTTGGTGTTTATAATTTTGTGTTTTTGTTAATTTAATAGTTTAACATGTATGGATAATTTAACAACCACTCTGGCTGGTCGAGGTAGTAATTATTTTGCGTACTTGTTTGTGAATCTTGGTATTGACGGTTTGTGTATAACCAAGCCACCTATGTTGCTGATCGATGTGCTGCTTATGTGTATTTTCTTGCATTTACAGGGCGTGGTGTTAGAATAGTAGACGGCATCTGACTCATTTAAAAACTCATGACTTCATTGATGAAGTAATGATTTAAAGTAAAATAAAAGAAAAAGGAGGTGTAAATTGCAACCTTACAAAACAAAATAAAGATTTACTTTTTGCCTTCTATTCTACACTAGAACAAAATGTAACAGGAGAAACTGATAAACGATAAGTCGCTGGTGTAAAGATGAACTGTTAAAAAACCACTAAGAATAGTCACTACTAATAACAGCGATTTTAAAATAAATAATGACGTAACAGGAAATGTGAAAGCACGAATGCAAAAATTAAACGCAATATTTTTACAATTCTACCCGACATGAAAGGCAGCAGAAATATCAGTTAAAACCAAACACATATTTTTTAGGATTAACGGAAAATCTATACTCTTGAATGGTAGTGAAACATGGAAAAACGAAGAAATGTACAGAAAACCTTCAAACACTCATACATCAGGATAATATCTAAGAGCTTCAGGCATAGTACCATCTCGAACAGAAATCGATGGGACAAGCATGTGGCCAAGTAAGAAAGGGAAAATGAAATTGGATCGGAAAATTTCTGAGAAAAAACCAATCTGCAGTAGAAAAACCCAATGGGTAGCAACGTGTTTTAGATATTGTTTATTATATGTTTTCTCCTAATCTTGACTCTAATATGTACAGTGAATGATATTTATGTACAAAGGTTTATCGATCGGGGAGCTGGGCCGCTGGCGGTAGTGGCGCCGGCGCTAGCTCCGTCGGTTGGAGAGGATGCAGCAGGGCGTCCGGAGGTGCGGAGCTAGGGATCGTCCTGTGGGTCCGGAGGTGCAGCTCTGCTCGTGGAGAGGCGAGGTCTGTCAGTGGCGTAGATGCTGCGGGTTAGAGATTCTTGGACCTGGAAAGACGTCCAAGCGAAGCGGTTTAGCAGCGGATGAGCTCCTTGTAGATAGTTGTTGATTGTAGGCTAGAATGAACTAGGAGTTTCGATACAAGAGTTTGAATTGTTTCAATTCGATAGCAGCTGGTGAGCTCCTTGCAGAGAGTAGCGGATCTCATAAGCTCTTTGTAGAGTGTTGCTGATGGCAGGCAAGGACAAACTATGAGGTTCGTTACCAAAAACTTTAATTGCTTTTGCGGTTTGCAGACTAGGACGAACTAAAAGGTTTGATCCCAAATGCTTTAATGATCCTTTGCTATAATGCGCTAACTTATAAAGGGGGGGATTTTTTGTTTTAGCTGTACTTGGCTCCTATTGGCTGGCGTGGAGGGAGAAGTTTGTTTACTTATTTTGCGAATTTCTAACTTTTGTTTCAGCTTTTTATGGCATTGCTGTAGATTCGTGCTTTGTGGGGATTGCAGTGTTCTTGCGATTTGGCGTCGTTTGAATCCAAACTTAACGTCTCTAGCAGTATTTTTATGATTTTCCCCTAATATGTGCTGCGACTAACATTTCTGGTGTAATTTTTTTCTTAGCGATTTGCGTCTCGTGGCTTTGCTCTGGAGTTATTCCTATTGGCTTGATTTTAATTTATTCTTGGCGTTCATTTTATAAGCCGCTTAATATGAGCTTTGTGTGTGCTGTGTTATAGACATGCTGGCGCCATAAGGGCTTTTAACAAAGCCGCTTGCGGGTCGTACAGCTTGGCTGCGAGAGTCTGTTGTGAGTAAAATCTGTTTATAATAACACTTTCACTTAGTATAATCTTGCTTCGAGTCGCGGCGTTCGTTTGAGATGTTAATTTAAATCTGGTATTTTCAAGCGTCATCCTTATTTGGCTTTTTGCTACCTGCCCTCTAAATCGCCAATTTAATGTTGTTATTATATCTCTCTTTGGGGGATTCTGATTGCTTTAATGTTACTTTTCGTGGCTGTCGTACCTGTTTAAAAACATGAGACTTGAAATATTGGGCTGCATAGGTATTATTAAGCAGGGCAGTCTAAAAATGGCTTATTCTCGGTATTTCGTTTCACGTGGTTGAATTTCCTTCTAAGTCGTCCTGTTTTTTTTGTGACCTTCTGATTATGTTTCATTTCAAGCAACTCTGATGTTGTTTGAGTGAGCTATGAGCGACTTATGATAATTTCCAAATTCCTAATGAGTTGCACTTGGGTCGCCGCAAGAAGGCCTGGTGGACAGTCGTGCTCTAGCTTGTTTGGGTTTCTTGGGGTCTTTTGACGAATGTGTTCGACGAATGCAGGTCAGGTTTTTTCCATATGCATCCTACCTCTTTGCTTTAATGTAGACACCTCTGCTTCCAAGACAGTATAAATCACAAGAGCTTCTTAGGGCAATTGTTTCAATTCAAAGATGCCAGCAGCGCATAAGTTCCGTGAATTGCTTATTGAAATTGATTGAATGTATAAAATTATGCAACTTGTGAGCTACCCTTTTTGTTTACGAATTTTGCTTGCTTAATAATATATGTCTAATTAACCAATCTGTTGTAGCCTATTTATTTTAATTACTTTTGGTATTTTCGGAATTTTTTCTCTACTGTTTATTCATTTCAAAATAGTAAACTGGTATAATTTCATTAAAGCGCACCCTGAACCTCTAAGTTCATTTAAGTATAAATGCGTTTCGTTTCGGGATGCATTTTTGATGGGGAATGTGTTGCGTAAAATACGTCAATAAATAGTTTTCTAACAGCGTGATGAAGCAGTATATCAATTAGGGCTTACTTTGCTATTTGGTTCAAAGCTCCATATTTACCCAATTCCTCTGTTTGCATACCTTATGTATACTACTTATTCCATGGATATGTTGTAGTAACTCATATAATGATGTTTTAATTTCTGGGTTAACTTTGAATATTGGTATTTGTGTAGTATTAATTTTGATATAAACTTTTGGCTGTAGCTGTATTTAATTGCTTTCAATAAGTACCTTGGATTTCATTGCCGATGCCCCTTGAATTTTAAAGTGATATCTTTTGGAGTTTCCATTTTCCTGTGGCTTATTTTTATTAGAGCCTTGGTATTTCAACTCACCTCTGGTTTATTCTTTTATTTGATCCGTCGTTATCTTCTCGTGTTTTCAGATTAGATTTTGAGAGAGCCCCTGACGGAAGTTGCATTTGCTTAGCCTGTTGGTCAGATTTAACTTAGTGTTGTCGCGGGATGGAAACGGCGTTAATGTTCTATTTTTTATGCAAGAATCGCCCTGGTATAATTTTGATGCATACGCCTATAAACTCGTCCCGTGCGTTACGACGTAGCGTGAAGCGCAGACCGGCAACAAGTCCGGGGAAAAGGTTAGACAGTTTAAAGTAGGTGCCGGATGTCTGTTGTAGGCCAGAGGCAACTACATAATAAGTTCCCTTGCTAATTTTTGGTATTTTGCTTGATTTTTTCTAACTTTAATCTGCTTATTCCCGATGAAGATTTTTGTAAATATTAAAAAATTAGCTAAAAATTACTCAGCCTACTTAAGGAGATTGAAGTTAAGTTCAATCGTTTTATCTTGGGCCCCAGAACTGTACACATATCTTGGAACACCCTGTATATTTCAAAACATAACAAGCTTAAGCCGATCGATCATATTCGTTCTCACGAGCTTTGAAACATATTTTGTCTGGAGATTATCTACCCACACAGCATAAAATCAGCGAGGTCCTTACACTTGATAAATAAGATATTTGTTTTAATTACCATAAAAAAGGTTCATACGTGGACCAGAGTGCTGGATGAGAACCAAAAACCTGCCATAGCAGTAGCTAACAATTAACTTCGGCTAAATTTGTCTTAATTGCTTTTTTAAGGGTAGTCTAAAAACGCTTTAATTACAGCAATCGAGCCATATATTGATGCAGTTGCCACTTGTCCGTCAGTCGTCATGAAAGTCGTGAGAAAGGAGGACGAGAAGTGGTTCACCAAACCCAGAACTGAGGATAGATGCCAGTTTCCTTACCACATCGCCTCGGACAACGTAAAATGGCTCCTGATGATCGCCAAGGTGTTTTTCGACTCCTTGGGGTGCTGGCCGGACCACCAAAATAGAGCGACGGTTTTTGTTAACCTCTTCTCCATCTTCAGTTTTGCAGACATGGTCATCGCCCAGACGGCTTACATTCTGGACAAGGACACTGACTTACCTTCAGCTGCCGACGCAATTACTGGAATCGTGGCCTCGGTTGAAGTAAGACCTACTTAGTTTTGTTCTAGGCCAAAATTTTAGACATTTTTTTTTGGAAATTATGCTGGTAGTACACAAAATTGCACTTGCACCTCGGGTCGTATTGTATATTTTTTGGTGCATTCTCGACCAAAAAATAATAATTATTGTCCTTAGTGCATAAATAACTATTAATGAGGATAAAACCACATATGCGGGGGCTAAAGAGCTCACAGTTGTGTTTCAAATTTCTTTAATAGTGCCTTGTAGTTTCTAGTAATCTTAAATATTGGTATTTTTCAATTGCAATAACTTTACTATCATCTTTACTTTGTGTATGAAAAGTTTATTTCGCCTATTGCATGGTCTAAGGCTGGCCATATTCTGATTTTTTTAAAATTCGAATCCCGAATCTAAAAACATTTGGATCCATAAGATTCGAGTCTTCGAATTTGAAAATAAGATTAAAGTCTCAACACAAGGTTCGAATCTGTGAATTTGAACAAGAGTTTCAAATATTTGGATTTGGATATAAGATTCAAATCTGAGCACAAAGTTTGAATCTGGGAATCTTAGCAAGAATTTCGAATCTGAGCTCGAGATTCGAATTTGAACATAAGATTCAAATCTGCATCTGATGACAGAGACTGAAGTTTGCAATCTAAATATGACATTTTGGTGTAGGACTGTCCAGTTTCAAATATTCTAAGATCCAAGACTCAAATACGAGAATATTTGAATCTTCGAATTTGAACAGTATTTTTATATGCTTTTTGTGCACTACGTAGTAGCTTCTGCATTAAACATACGTAATTATTGTACTGCTACTCATATAAAATATCTTATATATCGTCTTACATTTTCTTCTATTTGAGCATTTTGAAATTGAAATGGTTTAGAAAGGAATAACCATACCCCGAAAACAACAAAGTGAAATGTAAATTCTAAAATCCAAACCTAATTTTGGTTACATTCAAACATATTTTTCGCTTTGCTCAAATTTGAAGCTACTATTCTGATCCTAATCACAAAGTTAAGCTACTTTACTGTGGGGATCTGAATTCAGGACTCCGAAATTCGTAATTCCTAGTGTGGCGATTCGTAGTCTCATGAACTAACCTGAATCCGAGATTACGAACCTGAATTTGAGATTCGTTTTTACAAATCGGAATCCGAACACGAATATGGGATTCGTACTGACGCATCGTAACCTGAAATTCAAATGTACTTTTACTTAAGATTAGAATCTCTAACAGATTCAAATTGGGATTCGGTTGCTAGCCCTAGGATGTTCAGATGTTTTGCCCCTACAATTTTTTTTATCTTTGACGTTTTTTGATTGATTCCAAGGATCAAATAGTTTAAGTTGCTTTGATAAAATATGTTTTAAAATACCATGAAATATATAGGTACTGAATTGATTGCCATTCGAACCAGAGTAACAGTCTTAAAAGGCTTTTCTTTATTTGAAACCAATTTGGCAGTACTTTTGGATTGTCTACACTTCTGCGTGATTTTTCAGAGAGATCAGCGGGTTTCTAATTGGGATAATTTTTGAATTATAAATACTGGCATTCCTCTTGTTAAAAATTTTCAAGTGAATAGCTTCAGGCTAAATCTATTTTTCCGGTACCATTTTTGAAAATTTTATTTTACTTTACTTTCGATGCTGTAAGGTGAATTTTTGGGGATTCCTTTGATGAAAGTTTAGGAAACGCATTTATGTTAAGGAATCAACCGCAATCGGGCGCAGATTTTGTACAATGGTTTGGTGAATTGCTGCTCTAAATCTGACTAAATCAGAATTCGACAGTTATGGATGTTTGGATTTTTGGTTGAATGGTGCTACGTTTTGTGTGTAGACTTGTTACACTACATAGGCTGGTCTTTAGAGGAGAGCGATGTTAATTGCTTAGTATAAAATTTCACTTTTTTTTTAAATAAACGCATGCTTTGTTCACAGTATTTCTTTCAAGTAACGCTCGATTTATTGACGTTATTTTAAAAATTGTTTGATAACCACCGGCTTTGGTATCTTTCATTTGTTCTACCGCTCATCGCACGGTGAAGGAAAATCCTGCCACTAAGTAGTAATCAATTCACTTCGGGCCCGCCGGCAGCTCTTCTGGCCCACCGGTAGGTCTTCTGGCCCGCCGTAGCTCTTTTGCCTTCTAACACTCGCAGTAGGGAAAAGTGCAGGTCTGATTTTTTGTTGTACTTCATTCACCACTTACCCGCTTCTCAGGTGTAGGTAATTTAAGGTTATTAAGTTAAGAATAATGGGGCAGTCACTAAAGTAAACTTGGAGGAAGAGATTATTCACTCAGTTTTTGGAGGTCTAACAGACTCTGATATACGTATTTTCTTCCCTGTCTATTAATAAAGATCTTTTAACCACACTTTTTTGAGCCAAATTGTTCTACATCACAGTTGAAAAATTATTTTTGCTCTGAAAGACCAAGATAACTGTAGCTTGTGAACTTAATGATAGGATGGGAACGATCAATATGTTCTGGTGAGAGCTGAACACCGAACTTATATTTAACGTTTTCAAACATAAGCTAATCTGTATTCTCGTTGAATTTTTCGGCCATTCTAAATATTCAGTTTTTCTTTCTCCTAGGCTATGACGCGATTCTAAAATTTAGTACATTTTCTAGAAGAGCTTCGCATTTAGCGTCCAATGCTTTTCCGAAAATTTCGGCCACCTTCGTTGTAAGGCCTTCCATGACATTCTTGTTACCCACATGTTCATCAAGTACGGTTTTGGCTATGACTCTGATGTCACACAGTTGTTTTTGTGTAAACACCATTCTTGACCGGTACTATAAGAAAATGGAAATCAGCAACACTAACATTTTGGGCCAACCTTGTGTGCACGTCTTCTCTGCACGAGTATAATATAATCTACTGTAATTTGCAACTATTAAATAACCATTTGTTGTTTACAACTTTCATTTGCCTTATTTTACTTTTTATTTGTCAAAGTGCTTCCGGGTATTTCTTGAAAAAGTAGCTTTTTGATGATGCCTCGATGAGGCCTCGTCGTGCTACGAAGTCTGCAGGAGAATTTATTTAATAACATGTGAATACTATGTAATGCTCATTTCCATTAGGGCTTTCTATTCTTCTTTTTTAATTAGGGCATAGTCCTGGCATTACAAAAATTATTTTTTATATATATTTGTTAGAAATGGACACTCTGTACTTCCACATCTTGGGTGGTTTTTCCTGTGGCCGTCTGCTGTTTAGTTTGCCTGTCAATACTATTTTTCCAAGATTCCGTTATTCATGGTCATCTGACTTTGTCCCTAAGGCTTATCCCGGACATTATTCTGCATCTCGGTTGTTATCATTATTTGCTTTATTTGCGTTAGGTCAATACCGGTCTCAAACACGTTTTACACATTCTGGCCTTGCTGTTGACTGCATGTACGGGTTTCGTCATATTACATTGCGCTGCTGTCCTGATATCATTGCTGCCTTTATAGATTGTGCTTTCTTCTTCTGCTATTGTTCTTTTACATGTTATGTCCGCTTGTAAATATTGATATTTAAATTTAAATAGTGGTAGTAGATAAGAGGAAAATTACTGCAATTAACCAAGATGAATATTCATTATTAATTATGTACGTCATTGGAATAGGAGCTATATGGTACTATTAGGATAAGATTGACACACTTTGGACGTTGACAGAAGATAGCGTGATCGAAAAAAGGAATTAGAGCAGGGCGTGGTATTAATCCGGACCCGGTATATTTATTATTGACCTGTTAGAACTATAATCACAATAAATGAGCATTAGCCAGAAGGTCACTGGAGCTATCTGCTGAAAATGTATCTTTCGATCTTTCCAATTGTGGGCTTTTGGTAGTCTTTTAGAGTCCCTGTATATAGGTTAATACAGGATCTCTAGGTTCTTTGAACGTGCACTGACATATCCTGATCAAGTAACAAATTTCATTGATGAGGCACAGGCCGACTATAGTCACTAGACGGCTGACTGATCTTGCGACGGGTACGCGATGATGGGATAGCAAAACGTCCATGTAGTACGATACCTTTAAAATTGGTTCCTCTGCTATGGCTGAATGGTTTTCGAGCATGAGATCTCCAGTAGTTATGAGATTTACTGAAATGACCGTGTAAAATGTTGCTGTTACTGGAATAGTGCCGAATAATTTGCATGTGCTGTTCAGTTTGAATGTGCCACTCCGGAGCGATTTGTATTAGGTACTCCAGTACTGTTGGGGACAATTTCTTTTCGTAGGTTATTGCATATGATTACCGCACTAATACATTTGTTGGCTATGAACATCTACGTGTCGGCCTTGTACAGTTCCCTCTCTTGCAGCTATATACTGTTTCTGTGTTTTTTACTTTCCACATTGTTGTAGCCTAGATAGGTAGTTTGTTGACCATGCTTTCCATAAATCCTTCTTCATTTTTCAATAGTCTCCATCTATCTATATAATGGTCGACGGTGATGGGATCGTCCGGCTCTGCTGATGTCATAAGTATTTGCTGAATTAGAAAGTGTCATGGGGTAATTGCTGTTACGTCGTTTGGATAGCTGCTTAGTGGCGTCAAAGGTCTTGAGTTGCGACATGCTTCAATATGGTGTAATAGTGTGGTTAACTCTTAAAAGATAATGGTGCTTTCCCAAATGACGCGATTCAAGTGGTAAAAATTAAAGTTCATGGCGAGTCTTTCCACACGTAGAAATAAGGCCTAAGACGCGGCGGGTCAGGGCCGCTGAAAAGATTTTTTCAAGACCCAGTTATCTGGCACGCTTGATAGTTGCCAGATGTGGGATTTGAACCCGGTACCCTGGCAACCACGACTTTTCTTGCTTCTTATAGATTGTTACCATTATTTCTTTACCTGAAGATAAATTTTTCTTTTCTGGCATTGGAGGATCAAATGTCTGCTGTTCGTGTCGTCATTTCTGAAATACATTCCCCACTAGGTGGTAGTTTCTTACCGGCGTTTTCATGAGCGGTTGTTGATGCCATTTCTGGATGGTTTCCCTTACTAGGAGATGCTTTTTTCTAGGCGTTTTCATTAATATTCCTTGCTGTCTTCTCTGGATCCCATCTACCGCTAGAACCTGCTTTAGAATAATTTTGATGACTTACAATTACTTTTCAATTTCCTTTTTGTCCACTGAATTTACAACTGGGAACTTCGTATACTTCGTGCACTTGGTAACCTTCTTCTAGAAAAAATATTAATTGTAGTCTAATTCGTTGGTTCATAAGCGTGCTCGTCAGCGGTTGTATTCATTTTGCTTTGATATCTTTAATATCATTTGTAGCTCATTTGTATTCTTTCACCACTTGACAGAAATTCCGGTTTTTGGAGGCTCTTCAGTGTTTCTCAAATATTAGTAGTTCGAGAAGGTTCTTGTAGTTGTAGTAGTTTTTTATTTTAGTTTCTTGTTTGGCTCAGTACTTTTGGTTGTTCTTGGTTATGCGATATTTCTTCAAGTTATTGTGCAATTTGCGGATATCTTCTGCCAGCTGTTGGTAGTTAGGCTTGTGCTATTGGTAACCTGTTTCGGTTTGGTTATAGGTTTTGTCATGTGTCGCTAGTGATTCTTCTCGAGTCTATTGGCGGAAATCTTCATTAATTGTAGTTTTTGGCTTGCACCGTCGGTAACTTGGTCTGGTTTAGTTGTAGACTACATGTACAATTTAAATAAATACATAGTATATTATACAGCGAATAGCCGTCTACCCAATTTCCAAATGCCAAACCTCTGTGTCCTGCCTGATTCTTCTCTAAATTTCTGCTTGCCATTGCCTGCCTCATACCCTCGTTCTAGGAACGTCGTGGTCTCCCTCTTTTTCTCTTTTCTGGTGGTTGCGAATGAATATCTACTTGGGCCATTTATTCTCTGGCATTTTCAATAGATGTCCAAACCACTTTAGGCTCCGTTTCTCAACTCCGTCGATTACTGTTTCATTGGCTCCTATTCGATTCTCGATTTCTATGTTGGGTACCTGTTCCGTTTGGGATCCCTTGCACTCCTCCGTAAGTAGTCCATTATTTCTACGGCTGTAAGTTTTCTCTTTATATAAGCATTCATACTCCACACCTCACATTCGTATGAGAATACAATTCATTAATCACCTGCCTCTTTTTAATACACTTGGAAACATAAAAACCCTTGGATACATGTGTACCACGGCGGTGATACAAAACAAAAATTCGTATCACCTTATTGTGGTCTGTTGCTATGCAAAAGTGTAAAAATGTTGGTTACTCTGCAGTCAATTTTAAGTCTATGTGAAATTGTAGGTTAGCAGGTTAGGTTTTCCGTCAGTTTTGATACAAACAGACACAAAACCTAACCTGCTAACCTCGAATTTGACATAGACAAAATTGACAGCAGGGTAACCAACATTAACAGTTTTTCAATTGATTGTATTCTCTTACTAAATACAACTCGCGGTATGATTAGTAATCGGTGATATTTCTCATTGAAACCGAAGGAGCAAATTCAACTTGTCCTTCGGATTCGTTGAATTCGCACCTCGGTTTTAATTCGACAATATCACCGATGATAATCATACCACTTGTGGTATTATGGCTGACAGTACTGACTTAACCATTGTTTGACATATTCCGTTTCTGTTTTTCATTGATATCTATGTTTTTATAATACCATATGGGGTTTGAAGCCTCAATTACTTTTCCGCTCTGCTGATCTCTATTATTTATTTTATAGCTTCTTAAATCTTGTTTATTGAGTTATGCACCCAAATATTTAAATTCATCGACTTGTTTGACTTGCACATCATCATTTATCCGTACTTCATACTCTGCCTTCTGTAAGCTTACTTGTAATCCCCACTTTTCATATTTTTGTATAATCTTTTAAAAATAAATTTTAGATCATACGCTTCTTGAGTTAGCACCACCTGATCATCAGCAAAATTTAAGGTAAATAATGTCTTGTTGTTTCTGGGAATGTTCATTCCCCCATAATACCTTCTTCAGTTTTGGAGCGCGACCTCTTCATAAATCATCAACGGAGACAGGCTACAACCCTGTCTCTTATTAGTATGTATGCAACTGGAGAGTTGTCTTCCAATGTTTACGTATGATAATTGTCTTTTTATAGTTCTTTTATAAATTAATGAGATGAGTATCAGTATTTATGTGCTGTAGAGCTTTCCAAAGTTTACATCGCAGTATTGAATCGTGGGCATTTTCTAAACCAATTCGGGCAAGATGTACTGCCTCTTCTTTTATTTTTTTTGCTCTTCTTCGATTCGATCACCTATATCCGCTCTTAGTCTGATTTGTAATATTTTCTTAAACAGTCTGCTGAAAGTATTAGTTACACTTAAATCCCTGTAGTTTTTAGATTCTCTTCTGTTACTCTTCTTAAGTATGTTATTAATTTACAAACATAACCCATTGATTGCAGTTTGATTTAGAAGCATGATTTATAGCAGCGATTTTTAAACAAAAGTAGGTCGCAATTATTACAATTATTGTAAAGTAAATGTTACACATTATTTCTTCTTTTCCTTCTTCGTTATTCTAGGTCGTAACCTGTTTTTCTCCACGCTTATATTTTTTTTCGTTTATGGAGTGATTTCTGTTGATGTGAACATCCAGCTCTGAGCTCATCGTTTCAGTGTCCTTTCCGGGTTTTTATTTCCTATTGGCCTATAGTCAATTTTTAGTTTCTTATTGTCAGTTCTTGTAACATGGTCTTGCCACTGTACTGTTTTTTACTCACTTTATTATATCTGTTACCTTATATTCCTGCATTATAGTTTTATTTCTAACTCTGTCTTGTCTTGATTTTCTAGTTATCGCTCTGAATGTGTTCATCTCTGTTGTGCGAAGTTATTTTGTTCTACTTGTTTCCCCTCTGGTTTCAACTCCGCAAGTCATTGCTGGTCCGACCAATGTTTTGTATGTCTTAAATTTGCAGTCTACATTCAGGTATTCATTCTTTCATGTTATCTACAAGTATACCAATATTTGAGCCCCCTTTGTGGCCAGCTGTCTAACCCTTTTATAGGTGCTTCAATTGATAAATTTCTACACCCAGATATTTCTTTTTTTATTCTTCTTCTTTCTTATATGTCATTCCATATTCCATATAAACGCCTGTTTTTCCCCGTTAAGCTTCTTTTGAGGTGGATGTCCAGCATTCTCTCCACCGTTTTTGCGGTCTGCCTTGAGATCCCCTTCTGAAGGGTTTATTATGTTGTACCCTCTTCACGAGGGTGTTTTCATCCTTGCTGTCCACATGTTTGTTTCACTGTTTTCCTCTCTCTCTCTCTTGCCCATTTGAGTGCGTCTTAGATACTCGTATTGCTTAACTGTCGCAGTTCTTCGCTTCTAACTCTGTTGTATAACGTTGGTCTCTGATTACTTTCATTTCTGTGGTCCTCATAATGTGTATCGTTCTAGCTAGATGTATCCCCTCACGTCTCCACTGCATATGCTACAATGGGGATACGGAAAGTTCGTTCCCCACATTTCGTTCCCCACATTTCGTACCCCACATTTCGTTCCCGGGATATTTCGTCTCCCCACATTTCGTACCCGGAAACTTCGTTCCCGAGCGAGCTCAATTTGTCTCCTAGATTACAGGGTGTTGGAAAACAAGTGCAGCGATGGGAATACAGTTACAAAATAAAAGATATTTTAATTTATTTATTTATTATAATAAACTTATAAGAACAAAATAAATTGTATTTATTAAAAATTACGGTTTCATCTAAGTATCGTCCTGATATTTTGTATAGCGCCATAATTTCTCATTCTGGACAACTTCTCTTAGTAATATCTTGCCGTATCATGAACAAAAAGGGTAGTTTACCTGAAAAGAAAATAGCTTTTGCTTAACTGTCAAGGCCGACTAGTTTTTGAAAAACTGAAAATTTTCTTAAAATTCTCTACAAACCAAGCAGGAATTATAATTCCTATAACATTTTTATGTAAAACTAAAAATAAAATGTAATTTTTTCTTGTAAACTCAAACCGGAGTCATACTGTATATAGTTGTTATATAGGTTTATTATAATAAATAAATAAATTAAAATATCATTTTTCTAACTGCATTGCGATTGCTGCACCCGTTTTTCAACACCCTGTAATCCTGGAGACAAATTGAGCTCGCTCGGGAACGAAGTTTCCGGGTGCGAGATGTGGGGAGACGAAATATCCCGGGAGCGAAATGTGGGGTACGAAATGTGGGGAACGAAATGTGGGGAACGAACTTTCTGCAAACCGCTAGAATGTGCCTCACTGCTGTTTTATAAATTTTTGTTTTTCTCTCAGTTGCAAAATATTTCCTTTTTCATACTATATTTTTTAGCCGTTCTGCTATTTGTGAGGCTCCACATATTTGTAATCCATAACCTTTACGATCTTCGTTTCCATTTCCAGCTTGAAACGTATTGGTTCTTTTAATACAATCATGCATTTAGATTTCTCCGTACACTCAGCCATGTTAAATTTCTTTGCTGTTGTATGAAATCTGAGAAACATGCATTTTCTGAATCCGCCAAAAGTGTTGCGTCATCTGCTTAGCACAATATCACTATATTTTTGTCTCCCATCTTTTACCCTGGCAGTTCTTTCACCTTCTTAATTATTTCATCCATAACTATGTTAAACATTATCGGGCTTAGTGAGTCGCCTTGTCGTGCCTTGTTGCACACTTGATTTCGTCAGTAAACTAGCCTTCTACCTGGATTTTCGTTGTGGCGTTCTTGTTCGGGTTTTCTATGGCGCCTATTAGCTGTGGTGGTATTCCTTTTATAAGTGATGTTAAATTATGTAGCCGCACTCTATCGAATGCAGAAGCTGACGTGTTGGATTCGATTACTTTTTCAGCTGGCGTATAGCAAATATTGTTTACATGAAAGCCCTGCTGTTCTTCACTCAAAATTAATTTTGATCAAACGCAGATTGAACACACCGAATTAGTTTTGTGCAACTTTTCGGTGCTCATGTATACATAAGTACTTCTAAGGTTGCTTAGTAAGATTTTCTTAAGAGTTCGGTATATAGCACACATTACTTTCGCATTGCGTTACAGGCCTTCGTTAGACAAGATCAGATTTATGTTATAAGGAAATTTTTAATGTATGGATGAAGAACGCACTTAATGTAGTAGGTTCTTAATTTGATAAACTTATGCACGAATCCAAACATTTTCTAAATTAATAACAGATTTTTCCAAAAACGCAGCAAATTGCAATGGGCAATAGTTTATCTTCTCCTATAATGAGTATATTGTTATGGTACACTAAGAGCAGTTTTGGCTGAAGATTAAATGTATAAATAAAATTTGGGAAATCAATGCAATCATTTAAAAAGAATAGGCTGTTTGAATTAAGTTTATTAAAAAAAATCTAATTTGAGACAAATTTAATATGAAAAGGATAATTTTTGACTATTCTATAGGGGTTTTGGAATTTAGAAAGTAAATACATGCTTGTATCACACATGACAAATGTAAATTCTAAAAAAAAAATATGTTGAAGTAAGTAAGACTCAAATGAACTTTAATTATAGATGGCATTAATAATTAAAAATGGTAGTTAGGCGAATTTGTTACGATGATTAGAAAAACAATTTGGTATAAACATGTAATTTGAAAAAAAAAGGTCTGATTAGAAATATATAAATTTTACGCTATTTTGAACGCATTTGAGTGGAAATATTAAAAAGAGTAATTATTAAACATACATGGGTAATATGGAAGTGAAAGAAGTATAAAAAATGAAGTATCAGTTATAAGAAGAATAATGGTCAAACTAACTGGAGATACAAGAAGAATTATTAATAAATAAAGAATTATAGAATTGGGTTGAAATAGCTTTATTTTGGTAACTACAATTGACAACGATTTACATCAAGTAGAGTATTACCGAATAGTGAGTTCGTGGACACAACTAGGCAGTAAAAGGAATCATTCAAAGGAGGGTAGCAGAGGTAGGACCATATCTGAGGTATTCTGTTGGTTACTGACAACAAATGTTGATGAGTCTTGGAGCTTCGGAAGAGGGGTGACATTTCCAGTTCATCAGTGACAGCTGATTACTACAGAGCTGATTGAAGAGGATCCATTTCGGAAAGTACCAGTGCGTCAGTGACATCTGCTTGGGGACAAGAGTTGGAGAGTGAGAGCTGTTCATCAGTAGGGGTTTGCTGTCAGTGTTTGTAAGCAGGACAGAAGGATGCAAGCGGGGCCAAGCTGCTCTTCATAAGTGTATTGTTCTCTTGGAGGTGAAGTGAGTACTAATACAAGGTGGGTAATAATCTTGTTTTGACAACGCTAAAGCAAAGAAAAGACAATTTAAAAAGTGCAATTAGTTATAAACAATTACTTAGGGTATCATATAAAGCTAATAGTATGCTAATGGAATTGAGCATTTGTCATAATTGATGTGAGACTGGTTATTGACATTTACATTGACATAAAAGGTGACAAGTAATTTTAATACAGTTAAAAAATACTTGAAAATCAAATTTACATAACGAAGTAACTACATAATTGAACCAACCCTGAAAGAGTCTCAAGGCGCTATCATTTTTAATAATTAAATAATTTTAATATTGAAATTCAAACGAAATAATTTAAGTGAAAAAAATAAGAGCAGTCACTACAATATTTACACACAACAAATGATCGTTGAGCTTCTTCTTGAGAAGAAATGGAATTGCAGTAGTGGTTTACAACTTCCGGATATCCGAAAATCCTTAATTCTAAGAGTAATTGTCATCACTGGCTTAACTGGTTGTTAACATCCCAGTAACTTTACCTGGGGTAGTAAGTGTTAATGTGTAGCCAGGTGCGACAGCACTTATAGTACATTAGGTGGACTACTTCATTTATCTATCGGAAGAGATCCGCAAGCGGCAGCAGTCAAAATGCATTCTCATTAACAGCCAGTACTGTGCTTATTTAAATTTATTATATATTTATGAAATTCACAATCCTTATTTCTAGAATTCGGTATTTATTATTTTGTGTTTCCCAGGCAGCACGGAGGCGAGTGCTGGGAATGATCCTTAAGAAGCGCAATTCGAGGATAGTTTCCATCATTCTTAATGACTTCTGGTCGTTGGACATTGCTGAGGTGGAGAAGCACAAAGAGATCAACGGCGGCAGTTGGGTGGTGGTGGCCTCCATACTGTTCGAGTCCCGCCAGGGGGCCGCCTACGGGGTCCAGTGCGGGGGATGCCGCTTTAGTACCACATGCAGCCGCAGCGCTCGAAGTTCTGGTTCTCGTACATGCAGAACCCCTACTACGAAATTCTCTACATGTGGGAGTACTTCTTATGCGCAGATCTAGGTACGATGATAGTGGGCTACGACTTCTTACTTATGACCCTCATCTGATCCTGCATGGCGCAGTTCAAGGTGTTGAGGCAGTACCTTTTGGTCAATTTCAAAAAGGCAGTTAAGAGAGACAAAGCTGCTTCTAAGGGGCAGCTGTCGGAGGAGATAAAGTTGATTCTGGTCATTTAATTAAGTAAGAATTAATTTGTAACGAGTACAAAATATGCCCTGTTTAGATTAAGTTATTCTCTCAATTAGGTGTCCAAATATGAAATTAATAAGCTTCAGGAAGTTAGATAAGACACCAAGATGAATAATTTTACGGAGTACACCCCATGCCAGCATCTCTGGATAAATATTGGATTTATTTTGTACAAACCTTAATATAACGAAGCTACGTTGAGGATGTATGTTTTTCTTATTAGAAAAAGTTAATTCTCTCTATTTTGAGATCCTGGATGTCTTTATCGGATATTTCATAGAAGTTGGTGGATAATTTTCTTATCTACCACTTTACGAAATTGACCTCTCCTACGCGACTTCCCTTGTTAGTAGTCAGGATAGGGAATTACCAAATAGTACATTTAATTCGGCTAATTAGTGGTACATCCCATTGGTCTGAAATTATATAGAATTATTTGGTCTTCTACTATACTCTGTTTCATCATTTATTGTTTTTCTATTAGCTAAGACTAATTTCTGTTTCTCTGCGGCAACTAGTCTGTACAGGAGGAGAGCCAAGTATGTGTACATTTTTGAGGAATCGTCCTAGAGATTTATTTACATTTCGTCGTTTGTACTTTTATGTGTACTGTGCTATACCCCCCCCCCCCTCCCGGTCAAAGTAGCCGTTTTATTCTTAGCGTCTTTGTTTGCTTCACTATATATATCATACGTACACTACAACTGGTATGTTTAGCTTGTGCGGTTTATCTCTGCTGGCGTAGCTATCGCTATCACATAGATTTGTAAATTCTAATTTTAATTCATCTTCGCGTGTATTTATTGCGCCATACAATAGCGTTGAGGTAACGAGCTCCTGACCAGCTTTCGTTGCCTGTTCATGCGCTTCTGCAAAGGGACCTCTACCACTAGTAATTTACACTCTTAAATAATTAGAATGTATCACCTGTTCAACCACACCACCTTCTATTTCTAATTTCACCTTATCGGATATTTGCTCACTATCATAGATTTTCCGTTGTCAATAGATATTTGCGTATTACACTTCTTTCCTATAGTAGTGCATTTGTAAAGCAGTATTTGCTGCCCTCGGAGTTGACTATCAGTATAGAATCAACAGGACTTTATAAAATATTTCTCCCATCCAATTTACAGCCACCTTTACCTCTTAGCGAGTCATTCACCCCCTTCATCACTAAATTAAATAGATGGGGTACCCTTTCTTTTCTTATACTGTTATTATTTTTGTTGGAGTGCTTGAAATAATCATATTTATATTGAATTTTTGGACGCGAGCAAAGAGGTTATTGTGTTGAATTGCTTTTTCTAATAATTAGAGTATCATAAAAACTGCGTTTACAATGCCTTCTTAAACTTTATTGTTCTTTGTTTTTTCTAATCTATTTTTAAGGATAATTGTAGCAGGTATGCTCTGAATTAAGACATTTGCAGAGCTTTAAATTATGTAGCACCTGCTCCAGTTCATCCAGAGTTATGTTTACTACTAATTTGTTGATAATATAGTTACCGAACTATTTGTGTTATTATTTACGGCAGTTTTGCAACACTATCATTTGACAATGCTATTTGTTCGTATACGTATGTTAACAAACTTTTTTGTTGGTTTCTTAGTGTTTTACATGTTTTTATGTCCTATAGACATCGTGTTCAATATTGTTGATTAACTTTGCAAAGCAGTTTTTCTTATTTATTTGTATTCAGCGCACTTTTTGGATGTTCGACTTTGTACGAAAGCGGGGCTCTTTTTTCCTCCATGCCAGTTCTTTAATTCTTGCATCAAACCACAGAAGTATAAAAATGCTTCTATCGTCTTTATGGTCTCCATAGCAAAACAGAACAGACTATACATAATTTGATTACCCTTTCAAAGTGCTGCAACTTGAGGTAGTTGGGTAGTTGGCGACTGCTATTCGGTGCCATTAATTTGGTCAATCCTGCTTACTAATGTTGATAGGTGTTTAATATTGCAAATATGATTACTGCATCATCAACATATCTTATGGAGACGATTACTATTCACTTTCACTTAGTATCAGCTTCGAGAGCTATTTTGAATAATTGTAACCATGTTGAACAGTGTTGGATAAAAGACAAAACCCCTTTTTACATATCGTTTAGTAGTTATGGCATTGACTCCAATAAAATGTTTTATTAATGTGATTTCTGTCAATACTTTAGTACTTCAGTTCTTTAATTTGCTTTTTCACGCTTTATCCTTTCTTTAGTCTCGGAATTTTACATGCAATGCGAATTGATACTTCCTGGGCCAAACTGTATCTTTTGAAAATATGGCTCATACCTGTTCCTTAAACTTAAGATATAGTTCGCGTACTGATTATTTCCTGATAGAGCATTGCTTAGTTTTCTCTGGGTGCGATAGCAGTGAAAGTTGACTTGAGCCAGTTTTTCACAACTATTGTAGACCACATTTAATATTTTCATTAATAACTTTTAAGAGTTCTACATGGTTTTCGTCTGTGCCGCGCATTATGTTATTACTCGAAAAACACTTTTGTTCTTTAGGTCGTGGTATTTGTGAACGTCTATTGCTCAAAGTTATTATTTGGCGTTCTCTAAAACTACTCGAAATTTGTCGACCTAATTTTGGTACAGGTATAAACATAAAGAAGACGCAAGATAACAACTGAACAATAATAACTATCATAATTCAAATTACAGCACCTGCAAGGAGATTGAACGTATGTTGACTGTTTACATTCTGCTGCTTTAGGTGGGTACTGTTGGAACGATAACCCTTTCCGGCTTTGTTGTGGTAAAAATATTCAATGTAAGTGAAAGTGTTTTTTCAGACCGCGTTGAAGAACAATGTACGGAAAGCGAAAATGTTTCCTTATTTCTTGGGCCCCACATGAATAAGATTTTCATTTACTCCTACGTGGGATACGAATTAATAATAGGGGTTGGAAATTTTACACTTACTTTGATAGTTTAATAATTTTGTGTAGCAAAAAACGACTAGACGTTGCAGCGATAAATAGTGACGCAACCTTTCTGTGTTGGAAATAAACTATTCATTCCGAAATTTCTATTATAATGATATATCTTGGAAATGTATTTTGCAATTTTAAATTTAAACTGTAGTAAATTGCAGTTCTTGCTGCCCATTACAGATGACGTGCATTACTATGTATGTGTCTAGCGTTTATGATTTTGTATAGTCATGAAAATATTTATACCCGTGAAAGAAACAATAAGTTTTTTAAAAAGTATGTCTGCATCTACTTAGCCGGAACATTAAAATATTAAGGGTATATCTTCCGGGTTGTGCCGTGGTCGTCGATTTAAGCTTGATGTTTTGCTAATCATGCTGTCAGCTACTTCAGAAGCTTTCTAAAGATATACGTTGTAGTCTCACGCTTCTCGTTATATACCAAGGCGTCTTTCCGGTTGACTGCTCCTGCAGATCTTGTGTGTCACTAAAACTTGTTGTGATTCTGATTGGTTGCTCACGAAGAACTTCTGTATCTTTTGAGTTAGTTTGTTGGACTATCTTCCATGTGTTGTTACACCGATAACCGTCTTTTCGATTAAAGCTGTTGGGATTTTTAATAAGCTTTAGAAGTTTTCGAATAATAGGAGTTTATGTGAGTAATCAAAAATAAGGTTCGCTATGAAAACTGAAGAGAACGGAAGCCTAATTTTCTGCCATGATAAAAATTTAATATGCATTTAGATGAAGATAAGCTAGCTTTATATTAGAGTAGCAGCCATAAACAATAATATTAAAGCGTTAGTGCAATTAAAGAAGATATTAACTTGCTAATTGAGAAAAATGCCAATTTCAAGATTTATTATAGATAAGAAGAGAAGGCCGTGTGCAGGAGAAAATTGAAGAGAACCTATTTAAGAATAAGAAAGAAAATGTAGATTTGTAATTTGGGATTCTAAAACAAAGAAGAAATAGAAGATACGATCATAGAAACATCTCAGATGATCGGGGTAATCTAGTTATTGTACAAGAAAATAAAATAAACATATGGCAATAGCACATCAAACAGCTATTTGGCGATGACCTACTTATTGTACGGCCAGAGCTTAATGCTACCGTAGGTCCACAAATCACTGTAGAAGAAGTCAAGCACGCAGTTAACAAAGCTCAAAATGGAAAAGCGGTTGGACCAGATGAGATTTCTATGGAAATTCTAAAAATTATGGGAGGTTCTTTCCTTAAGTCAAGCACGTCATATTTCAATCAAATATATACCATCGGTACAATACCATAGGATTGGCTTAAATCCATCTTCGTCACTTTACCTACGAAAGCGACTTTAAAGTTTTTTCTAAAAATAACTCAAATAAATCAACAGTAAAACTCTATTTGGATTGTGCAATGGTCTTGCTACTAGATAAGCTTTATTCGCTTTCCAGGTACTGGTACAACGTTGTAAAGACGTCAACTGCGACGTGTACATATGTTTACTAAATTAAGCAAATGCTTTTGAGCGATGTCAGCACCAGGCGATTATACAAGCCTTGAGTTATGTGGGGTGTGATGAGGACATCCCAGTCATTGTAGGCTTCTATTGGAAACAAAAACCTGCAGTAAGTGTAGAAGGCTGGCTGAAAGAGTACGTGGACATACAGAGCTGAGTGCGACAGGGCTGTGTAATGTCACCACTCTTGTTTAATCTCTACTAGGCACATATATTTGCCAAAGCTCTTGAATACATCAATAGTGGAATTAAAGTTAACGGCGAAATCATCACCAATATTCGTTATACCTATTATACTGCAATGATTTCTAATGGCTTGGTGGGTTGGCAGGGGTTGCTTGATAAGGTTGTTGAAGCAAACGAAGAATACGGTTTGACTTTGAATGTCAAGAAAACGAAATATAGTGATTAGTAAATGTTCAACTCACCAAGGAACGTAAATGGCCAATAATCAATCTATAGAAAAAGTATCGAATTTCTCTTACCTAGGTTGCACGCTCAACGATGATTGGGACTATTTAAAGGAAATAGGATAGAGAAGGCTAGAACCACATTTATTCAACAGTAATATCTCAAGTGCATTAAAATAGCCGATTAAATTTTGACTTTTTCTGTCAGAATGTTTTGCTAAGAAATATGTTAAGTAAATTTGCCGCTCAACAAGAATCCCGAGTGCGTAGCACGAAGGATTTTGGGGCGGAAAATTGACGAGATATATTTCTTCAGAGCAAAACATTCTGACAGAAAATCGTCAAAATTTATTCAGGCTAGTTTACATGCACGCGGGATGTTCGGAGTGATTATTTCCTAAATAAATGGATAAAATTCAGTTGGTAAAGCACCTTTAAAAATCATGTTAAAATTATGCACAAGCGATTAAATTTTGACACATATTTAACCCCGGTTAAATTTTGACGTTTGAATTTTTGTCATTATTAGACTGACAGAAACCATAGTGATTACGCATTATTATGGATATGAAGGAAATAATCAAAGGAAATCGCTATTCTGCTCCCGAGACCTTGATCTACCGCTCGAAAAACGAATGACCGTTTGTTATGTTTATTCCACTCTGTTGTATCGTGTTAAAGTCTGGACGTTCTCAGTGGCTATGTAGGAAATAATACATTCTTCTGAGATGTGGATATATCGACGAGTTCTTAGGATAACAAATGAGGTCATTAGTAAGATGGGGCATGAACCAGAACTCATAAGAACTGCAAGCGTAAGAAACTTGAATATTTCGGCCACATCATAAGGAAATCTTAAATTTCCATTCATGTAAAAAATTAAAATGGTTTCAACTAGGTTCATCGTCTATCAAAGTTGTTGATTGTGTACTAGTAGAGTGTATTTACCAGATTTGCAAGTTATACATACGTTGCATAAACGCTCCCAATAAAATAAAATTGTAAAATATGGTGTTCGTCAAAACAAGAATAAATATTAAAAACTAATTGACATTCTACTACGATATTCTTGTGTTTTCTTACACTTACTTAAATGTGGAACAGCACCATTAGGAAACCTTATATGAGTGATGGGAAGACTGCAATAAACTTCTTGTAGCTGTTTCGAGGTCTTCAACGAGCAGCAAGTGATTGTCAAAAGGTCTACAAATTTATATAAGTTATAAAACTAGATCCAAATCCTTCTGGAAAGCAACATTAATAAGCTAAGTAGTTTGATAAATCTCAAATTTTGTTAGTTTTGACAATTTTATTTCAGTTACTTCTATGCAACGATAACAGTTTTAGCTTATTACGATTACAAGGTTGGGTTCTGTATGCATTGCAAAAAGGGCTTTGTTATCCATCAACTGAGGAGAGTAAAACAGAGAAATCTTAGTGCTACTGCGTCAGCTGGCAACACTAAAGAGCAAAATTAATAAAAAGAGCCGGTTAAGAAAATTGATGCATTACAATTTTATCCCAACGGCGGGGCTCATTGAGGTACCATTACAAACTGCTCGATCCAACCAAATGTTTGTTGACTAGTAAAGCTGGCAATTACTATGCAGTGACACCGCAACTCGGACACGTCGCTTTTAGTTTATAATTTTCGAAATATTCTGCAAAAAATATTTTTTATCTTTCTGATTTAGAAAACGGGGTTTATGGGGAAGCATATGCTTGACTTAACCTCACTTAAATTTCTAAATAGCCATATTCCAACAGCATCAACACTACACATTATTTAAAAATTTGAAAATACGGCTAGTGTAGTACCAAAGTGTAAGGGATGTAATTGTGTTACATTTATATTAATGGGTAATGCTTGAACTACAAACGCAAATTTTGCTAGTACTCCTTCAATTGTGATATACTTGTTCAGTAATACACACATTATTCCGAGAAAGCCAAATATTTCGCGGAGTTGGTATATGTGGTTTTTGTGCAACCACAATGCATATAAACAAAAACATATAATTAAGGGCGTGTTAACTAAAGATCTGCGCAATAAATAAACGTTAATATATTGTCAAGGTGATTAGCTCCACTTTGTGTGCCCAACTTACGTTATGTTATAATTGACTTACATCTTTACTTTAGTTTTTTCTGAATCAAATTTTTATATTAAATTGAATTATAATTAATTTAATTGCCCTATTTGTATTATGGATAGTCAAAATTATTTACTGCTAGCCTCAGTAGAAACACTTGACTAAAAATCAGGTCGGATTCTTTATAATCTAGATTGCTTACATTCTGTTTTTTCTACTAAATCTTAAACGAATTCTAGAATGCTTTCCTCCTCCCTTACTCAATACGCTAAACTAGAGCAAATGCTGCAAAACATTATTGTAGATAAAAAGGAAACAATATTCTTTCGAAAAGAGTTCTCCATAACCCTTTTATGCTTCACGTATCCCTTGGAAATATGTATGTAATTGCCGTTCTCCTTGTATAGATTGATAAAACTATAGGTTTAGTATAACAATAAGAATAAAAATAATAAATGTACTTATTAAATGTCGTATTCATAAATTGTAGCAACATACCAGTTTCCACCACTTGGAGGTGGAATTTCGGAAATCCTTCTATTTTATTCTAAACTGGACACGGAAAAAATCAATAGCTTTAATCTCCTTTTTAACTTCTTTTTACTTTTACCCCATTTTTACTCTTTTCATAATGAAATTTAGAAAAAAAAACTTTAAACCACTTTTTAAAGATTTAAGAAACACACATATGCCCAAAAACCATGGTCATCAGGAACTAAAGGAAATACGAAAGGTTCTATAATTTCTCCTGAATCCAAATTCGCACCTTTAAGAGTTGATCTGTGCACAATCATGAATTACGTTTTTAGGAACTTGTATTGTAGCCTTTCTAAGTAGAAACCAAATTGATATATTATAGGGCCTTAAGAGATATTGAGAAATTCGTGAAAAGACATTTCACCTCTTTCCTTCCCTTTAGCGTTGGAATTTCGAAAAATCATTTCCTGGTACTTTGCTACGTAACTAAGGCACTTTTCTTGCCAAATTTCAAGTTTCTGGTACCAAGGATTACTACGGATCTGCGTTGTTGAGCTTTATCTTTTATACATATAGATTATAGCGGAATATCCGTTTCATCTCCTTGTGGGTGGAATTTCTAAAAAACTTTTCTACCTCATTTTAGTCTAAAATGCACCCATTAGAAAAAAAATTGGTAATTTTAACCCTCTACCCCCTATCAGTTTTGCCTCTTTTTTGCCCCTTTAGGGGTAGTATTTCAAAAAACCTAGACGCATTTGAAAAGATTTTAATCTATATGCCACAAAAGAATGTTCTAACTAAATAAACATAGGAGATACGAAGGGTTCTTTAAATCACCCCGAATTCAAATTTGCACCTTTAGGGGTTGATTAGGGCAAAATCTTGGAACACGTTTTTAGGTATTTGCATTGATAATCTTTGCAAGTAAACATGAAGTCGCTATCTCATCGGGTCTAAGAGATATTGAGGAACCCATGAAAACACATTTTACCCCTTTTCACCCCCGAAGGGGTCGAATTTCAAAGGATCTCTATTTGCGCATTTTATTGTAAAATGGAACTCACAGCAAAAAAAATTTTACCTTCTACCTCTTTTCAGGTTTTCCTGTTTTTACCCCTTTAGGGTTAAGATTTTCAAATTCCCTTAAACACCTTTTTAAATATTTTAAAAATACATCTATATGCAAATAAAATGTTCTAACTCAATAAACATAGGGGATATGAAGGGTTCTTTAATTTACCTTCAATCCAGATTTTCACCTTGAGGGGGTGATTAGAGCAAAATCGTGAAACACGTTTCTAGGTATTTGCACTGATAATCTTTACTAGTAAACACCAAGTCGCTACCTCATCGTGTCTAAGAGATACTGAGAATCCTGTAAAACCACATTTTACCCCTTTTCGCCCTCTTAGGGGTGGAATTTCAAAAACTTCTTTTTAACCCATTTTATTGTGAAATTGAACTCACAGCAAAAAAGAATAATAATTTTAACCCCCCTCTCCCCTTTCAGTTTATCCCCTTTTACCCCTTTAGGGTTAACATTTTCAAATTCCCTTACACCCCTTTCTAAAAATTTTAAAAATACACCTGTATGCCAAAAAAGAATGTTCAACTAAATAAACATAGGAAATACATAGGTCTCTTTAATTCACCCCCAATCCAGATTTGCACCTTTAGGGGTTGATTAGAGCAAAATCCTAAAATAAGTTTTTAAGTATTTGCATTGATAATCTTTGCAAGCAAACACCAAATGGATATCTTATTGGTGTAAGAGATATTCAGGACTTTGTGAAAACACATTTTATTCCTTTCCACCCCCTTAGGGGTCGAATTTCAAAAGATCCCCTCTTCGCACTACCAAATTGAACCTTTCGCCCAAATTTCAAGTTTCTAGTACCAGTGGTTTCGGCTCTGCTTTGATTAGTCATGGTTGTGACTTTTCTTTATACAGGGTGTTAATTAAGTACGTAGACAAACTTTAAGGGGCGATTTCTTGATCAATTCTAAGATAAAAAGTTCATACAAACATGCGACCTAAACGGCTTCGTTTTCAAGATACAGGGTGTTGAAGTTTAAACAAAAAAACATTTTTTTTCAAAAATCTGGAAAACGACTAAAAGTATTCTAATGAAACTTGGTGTAGGTTAGTATTTTAAGTGGCATTGTTGGGTCAAAATAAATTTAATTTATTTCCACCAATGGCGTGCACCGGGGCCACCTCAGTTACCTTATTTTAGAAAAATCTGGTACGCCACTGTTTTTTAGTCAATACGACAGGTTTTTTAGCTTCATCAATTGAAACTATACAAAAGATGTATCTTTTATTTTTTTGAGAAAAACGGAAAAATTTGTAACAGGAATTTCGTTCATTGGACGTTAATGGGATCTAAATGGCTTCGTTTTCAAAATACAGTTTAAAGAAGTTTAAAAAAGTATTATTTAATAACAAACAATCTTACAGTAGCTACAAAACTTTTGACTAAAAAACAGTGGTGTACCAGATTTTTCTAAAATAAAGTAACTGAGGTTGCCCCGATGCACGCCAGTGGTGGAAATAAATTAAATTTATTATGACTGAACAATGCCACGTTATGAAATACTAACCTACACCAAGTTTCATTAGAATACCTCTAGGCGTTTTCCAGATTAAAAAAAAAAGTTTTTTTGTTTAAACTTCAACCCTGTATCTTGAAAACGAAGCCGATTAGGTCGCAATGTTGTATGAACTTTTTATCTTAGAATTGATCAAGAAATGACCCCTTAATGTTTGTTTGCGTACTTAATTAACACCCTGTATATACAGTGTGTCCCCGGATTGAGTTCACTATAGGTATAATCGACAAAAAATTTTACAATTTTATTTTAATGTTTTGGGATCCCGCCCTGCTTGGTCTGAAAACAATTTTAAGCAGAGTTTTAATTTTTAGAAATTAAGTCGGCCATGAAAAATGTGAAAAAACTATTTTCTATTTAGGTAAACTACCCTTTTTGTTTATGATACGGCAAAATTTTGTTAAGAAAAGTTGTTTAGAATGATAGTCTATGGCCCTGTACAAAATTTCAGAAAGATCTGTCGACTTTGAAAAAACCGTTATATTTTAGATGATTGTATTTAATTTTCAGGTAAACTAACCTTTTTGTTCATGATACGGGAAAATTTTGTTAAAAAAAGTTGTTTAGAATAAAAATTTATAGACCTGTACCAAATTTAAAAAAGATCTGTCGACTTAGATTAAACCGTTATTTTTTAGATTAAAAATGACGGTTTCATCTAAGTCGACAGATCTTTCTGAAATTTTGTATAGGGCCACAACTTCTCATTCTAAACAACTTTTCTTAATACAATTTTTCCGTATCATGAACAAAAAAAGTAGTTTACCTGAAAATAAAATACAATTATCTAAAAAATAAGTGTTTTCTAAGTCAACAGATCTTTCTGAAATTTTGCATATCACCGTAATTTATTATTCTAAATAACTTTTTTTAATAAAATTTTGCCGTATTATGAACAAAAATGGTAGTTTACCTGAAAATTAAATAGTTTTTGGTTCCCTGCCAAGGGTTACTTGTTTTTCAAAAACTGAAAATATTCTTTTCAAACCAAGCAGGACCGAATCCCAGAACCTTAAAATAAAATTCAAAAATTTTTAGTCCATCTCACCTCTTGGAACATCAATCCTGGGACACACTATTGTATCTTCTTTTCAGGTAAACTACCCTTTTTGTTTATAATACGGCAAAATTTTACTAAGAAGAGTTGTTTAGAATGGGAAATTATAACCCCATACAAAATTTGAGAAAGTTCTACCTACTTAAATCAAACCGTAATTTTTAATAAATAGGTACAATTTTAACGGTTTAATTTAAGTAGGTAGATCTCCCTGAAATTTTGTATAGGGCCATAATTTATCATTCTGAACAACTTTTCTTGGTAAAATTTTGCCGTATCATGAACAGAAAGGGTAGTTTACCTGAAAAGAAAATAGTTTTTGCTTCACTGTCAAGGCTACCTTGTGTTTTCAAAAACTGTAAATATTCTTAAAATTCTCTTCAGACCAAGCAGGGCGGAATCCCAAAACATTAAAATAAAATTGTAAAATTTTTTGTCAATTATACCTATAGTGAACTCAATCCGGGGACACACTGTACATATACAGTGTGGAAATAAAGTAACGGATATATTAATTAACTTTGTTAATATCAACTTTTATGAAAAAATCTTGAAGGGGTACAGCGATTTTAATTGTAGGACATACACTACAGTCATCTTTATGTTGTTGCGTCATTTATTCTAAAAGTTATGACGTCATCCACTTTTTTTTTAAAACAACCTGTATTTTTTATTATTGATTTTGCTAGTACTTTTTACGTTGTTTTCAGTGATATGAAATTTTCAATATGTTACATCTGAAACAATCGATAAAAATGGTCTTAAAGCTTAAATATTAAAAACAATGAAATGAGCAAAATAAATCTAGTTACCGGTGGATTAACTTTGAATGGAGTTCTAGTTGCACGTAGATATTATCATAATAATTTATTTTCTAAATTGAATGGAACAAATATTGTGTTCATAAATAACAAAATATTTTAGGTTTGATTTGGCGCACTGCACTACTACAGCGCACCAGCTCAAAGCGGTATTTACAAAAAGCAACGAAAAACCTAGACGACGTATTATGACTCACAAAATCGGGAATGTAACTCATAGGACCGCTGCCCTGCCCAGTGTCGACTAGGCTGCAGTGGAGCGAGAAGTGGTCCAACACGAGATAACACAAGGGCAACGGCCTAATAAACGTTAAACAGATATAAATTGATTGAGTACCACCACAATTCCATCACCATAAACGAGAATGCACAAGTAAACTCACTGAGGAACAGGGAAGCAGATGAATCTACTTTTTAACTTTAAAAGTGGCAGTAATCTGGGCAGCAAGCCGATTCAGCATCAACGGGCCTATCGTTTTAAAATCCACTTGAGCAACTGCCCAAACTGCTGTTACAACTGTCAAAAATATAAACACACAAATCGCACGCACAATAACAAAAGAAACCACAGTTAAATTGACATGACATGTATTGACCAAAATATTTGAATATGAAATAAAAAGCAAATGTAAATATGAACTATATATACGGCAGTTCGGTAATTTGCGCAACGTTTTAGATTTATTGAAATAATACCGTAAGTTTGACATTAACTGTGTAAAACGATATAAACAGTAAACTCTAAACACATAGCGGCAATAAAGGCGACATTAAACAATATTAAGTATGCAAACTGACGGTAAATGACATGTAAGTGACGGGTACACAACTATAACGGTTTGGCAATATATAAAGTACACAATAAAGGCTAACTAACCGCGACGCTACGCCAACTGTCTCATATTTCGATAAAGCACCCTGTATATATGTTAAACGGCACATTAAACGTTAATGTAACGGGTGTTTATTAGAATTTGTGGTCTAGTCGGCTTTTGAACTGATGAAGTCATGTCGTGCATTAAATCATATGGCTAATAACTGACACTGGTGACACTGTAAGTCTATGTCAAATTCGATGTTAGCAGATTAGGTTTTTTGTCAGTTTGTGTCAAAGTCGGCCGTGTAGAAAAGCAATTCAGGTGCATCTTATTCTTGACGATAGTCCTCTCCTTAGATCTTGGCTTCCTCATGTTAGTGCGTGATGGAGCTTTAAAACATATCAAACTGTAGTCAATTCTGAGATTAATCACGGTATTGTAGGTGTGAATGAGGGTACGGGGGGAGGGAGCCTTTGAAATTGATTCCCAAATAAGTGACGATGGTGGAGAGCTCTAGAGTTCCAAAGTGTCAGAGCGATGTTGTTGGGGATCAACATGGGTCTGCTGTGGTAATAGCGATTTAGAAATATAATGGCTATTGGGTTTGGGTTTGATTCTCCAACACTGAAGTCAGACTCGAAGTCTCAGAAGTGAAGCGAATAGAAAATTGGAAGTAAGGACACTGTCGATGGCTTTGACTGTGGTAGTAGTGTAACCTGCGTATTGAAAAAGGTAAACTTTTGTGTTGGGTAGGAGAGGTATGTTGGCGCAGCAGTTCATGTAGATCAGAGGGGCGGAAATCGAGCCTTGACGTTATCTGACTCTTGGGGAGAACTGCCTTGAGGTGGCACAGCAAAGTAAAACCTGGTTTTGACGGGAAGGAAAGTAGTTGTTGATAATAGAGAAAGAGAAAGGGTGGACATGGAAATCAAAAAGTTTGGTTAGCAGTCCTTCAGGCAGACGAAGTCAATAGCTTTATCAATGTTCAAAGTGACAGAGAGGAGGTATTTACCGGAGTTGGTAGCAAGAGTGGCAGAAAGTTAGTGGTAATTTTCTGAAGGCGGAAATTGTATTGGATATCTGGGATGATATTGTGGATGTCTAGAAATCGCCGAAGCTTAGAAGCAATGACCAACTTGAAGGTTTAGTCTAGAACATTTAGGAAGCATCTCCAAATGAAAAAGAACGTGAGGAGAGTGATGGCTACTTTATGAAGGTGGATTGTTTTTGAGACCTTTTATCGTCTCATCATATTTGCACATTGACTGTGGAGCATTGTTCTTAAAACAAGGTAAATTTTGCCTTAACAGTTTGTGGTCGCCTGATAGCTATGTGTAGTGGTGTTGGGTGTTGTTATTTGTTTTCTATAAATGCAACAGTGTGTAATGTTTATGTTTGCATATCTGATCAATATAGCGTGAGTTGCAGTTATTTTGGCTTGAGTGGTACACATTTTTAGTTCTCTAGCTTTGATAGTTCGTTGTTTTTTTTCTTAGTTCGAATAATGTTGAGCCATAACGCAATGAATGGCTAGTTTTATAAAGTGGAGAAACTAATTTGTTATTGGTTATTGTAAACGATTGTTTGTCTTGCGGTTTTGATTTAACGTATATATGATATGCTAGACATGAACTTTCAGTTCAGTCAGACAAAAAATCGTCTCTAAATGACCAATACTTAGAACTTTTTGAAGAATTCGGAGCTTACATCAGAGTTACTAATAATAATTAAATAAAAGGAACTTGGAAAACAAATCATCCGAGACCTAGGCTCGCAACTTACATTAACAGGGGATTTTATAGATTTGGTTGTTGCCGTTCTATTAGTTTTTTCCAATTTTTATCATTGGTTAGTTGTGAAATCTAGGAAATATGTCCGTCGTTGGATTCCTACAAAGACAGCAGTTTTTTTCTTAGTAGTGCCGGGAAACCATATTTTGTCAATGTGTTTTCGTTCAGTTAGGATCTCCTTTGGTGATTGGAGTACTAAGCCGTTTTACACCTGAAGTAAGTATATTGTAGTTGAAGGCGCTTCACGTCTGTACGCTAATGGAATTTTGTAGTTACACCAGAAGGTTTGTCTTTTTGTTCGAAATTTGGATAGTCGTATTTATGCGACTCGATATTTCGATTTTCCAGCTTGTGGACTTGGTTGCGAGTATGAGCCCGATTTCACTTCGCTTTCGTAGTCAGCACAACTTGTCTGTGTTGCTACCGACCTGTTCAGCAACTATGCGAGATTGAAGCCACAACAGCTTTCTGAATTCAACAGGTAAGCTACTCTACCACAATTCAAAACATATCAGATTGAATAACTTTATGATTACACTATTGAAATTTTCCTGCTTATGCCTTATTAGTAGCTTCAGCGTACTTATGCGAACGTTTTGTCAGTCCGTCCGTCCGTCCGTCCGTCCGTCTGTCTGTCTGTCTGTCTGGATCGCCTGTAACTTTCGAACGGCTACAGATATCGAAATTTTGAAAGGGGGCAAAGTTGTTGCTAAGGTCTCGAGCACCTTCATGCGCTATTTGGTTTTGGCAAAAGGTGGCGATTTTCCACTTTGCAAAATTTCCAAGCATTTTAGCACAGTGGCGGCTTGTCCACTTGGCGCCATCTACAGAAGTTCGGTGGTCACGTTTTGAACTACACATTCTGGGTGCACTATAATACTTAATGTTTTCGCAGTGCTGAAGCTACTCTTTAGACCTGTAATTGAGCAGTTTATTTACTATTTATGGATATATTAATGCATTAGTGATTTATATGCGTCTTTCCTGCGTACTACCTGTGTGTTGAACTTATATTTGATATTAAAAATTATATATGCTATGATGTGGATGCAAACTGCACACGCTGTGGGTTTACGTACGTAGATACAATATTTTATTTCTGTAAGAGAAACTACTGTCTTATATTATTTATCTGCATGTATTGGAAATAAATATTACTTGAATTGCGCGCTAGTTGTGTTTTTTCTTCCCACAACAGGTCAAAGCTGCGTTTGATAAATGTAATCTAGGGATATTTCCTTTCAATGTAAATTGCGATTACCGGGAAGTTTTCAACCTAGATCCGCTAATTGTTGAAAAAAATTTCGTGGAGCCAATATCTGGTTTTGACTATTTTAGTGTTAACCCACCCCTTTTTCCGGAATAGCACAGCTGGTCCGTTAAACGCTATTCATTAAGGGACTGTTTTGCATATTTACAGCCTGCTATTTTGCTTATATTGAAGTGTTACATGAGTATCATTAGTTTATTCTAATGAAATTGTATGTTAGAGTGTTCAGCGATCACAAAATTTAATTGTTAAATGCTCTAAACCACTAAAGTGAGTTTAAGCTGATCAAATTAAATATTTCTGTCGGAAAAGGTAAAATTTCGTAATTGAATGTAAAGAGCTTTTCATAATGATTAAAACTGAAAAATATGGCCCCACGACCTTACGATAGTAGAAAATGACCAAACATTTGTGCATTTATTTTCGATAAAGAACGATGAAACAAAAACCGGAATTTTTTTTTTAAATGAAAAGAAACGACAAAATTAATAGTGTGTATGGCCACTGATTGTGCTTAAAATACTAGCAACGTTTCGTTGTGAACGGCCTTCTTCAAAAAACTTAACTGCTTTAATTACTTCAGCTTTGCTGAAATAACCCCTTGCAGCTACTCTTTTACCAAGAATATCAAAATTCATGATTGGTTTTGCTGTTTTTGATAAATTTTGAAACAACTTAAATTGCCATGACAAGGCAAAACTGTTGAGTTTCTGCTTTAAAAATTTTCAATGGTAGTAAACACCAACATACTACATTCCTAGTTAGGAATCAATGATATTGATAACCATATGAAAATTTCGTTATTTTTTCCTCAGTTTGAAATATTTTATGAAACATTTTATGATTGACCCCTTTTTTGTTTTGAGCAGTTTATATGATAGTGATTTAGTTTTCGAGTTTATTTTGAAAATAACGAACTAGTTCTTGGAAGCCTCGCATGAAGCACAGACCGGCAACATGTCTCGATAAAGGTTAGATCCAGTTCGTCACATTCAGACTAACAAGTAAAAGATTTTTATGAAAGTCTAAAACATGCTCTACAAAATGACCCAACCCACTTAAGAATACTAACAAGGGATTGAATATGGGTAATTTTAAGTAAATAGTAAAGAAATTTCAAAATATGACATATTAAAATGCTATGCAACGTGCTTGGGGTCATCCATTCATTTATTATAACACATATTGATAACATGACACTTGAACGTTATTTTTCAATAATGATATTCTATAGATTACTTACGTACATATCACAAAATCAAAAACGTCTTGCAGCCTTTATAAATAATTTCTCTGTTGTAATTAACGTAAATACTAGTATAAATTTTACCTGCAAGGTTCTTACGTGGACCAAAGTGCTGGCTGAGAACCAAAAAGCTGCCGCAGCCGTAGCCGACAATTAACTTCCGATTAATTAGTTTTAATTGCTATTTTACTGACCCTTTAAAATGTTTTAATTACGGAAATCGTGCCATCAGTACAGTTGCGTCTTGTCCGTCAGTCGTCATGGAAGTCGCGAGAAAGGAGGACGATAACTGGCTCACCAAGCCCAGAACGGAGGACAGAAGCAGGTTTCCCTACCAAATCGCATCGGACAACGTAAAATGGCTTATGAAGATCTCAAAGGTGTTTCTCGACTCCTTGGGGTGCTGGCCGGACCATCAAAATATAGGGACGATTCTCGTCAACCTCGTCACCATCTCCAGCTATGCGTGCCTGGTCGTCGCTCAGATGGTTTATATTCTGGACAAGGATACGGACTTTATTTCAGCTGCCGACGCAATCACTGGAATCGTGGCCTCAGTTGAAGTAAGATTTACTTAGGTACTAAGCCCAAAAAATAGAAAAATAATATATTTTCTTGTAAATTATGCTGGCAGTGCATAAGAGTTATATGAACCTTGGGTAGTATTGTGCATTTTTCGGTCTCTAATGTTTGTAAAGTACATTCTCGACGGAAAAATAACACTTACTACCCTTAGTACATAAATAACTATTAGTGATAATAAAACCACCTATAAAGTTAGTATCTTTTTAAAACAAAATTAAAAACTGTTTAAAATAGACTCCTAATGTTTCAGCCAGAAATGTTTTATATGTTACAGACAATTTGTATAACTTCACTCATTATAAATAATCCCTAGACGTTATATAAAATGCTTAATAATTATACAGTGATCGCCAAAAAATTGGCATCAAATGGGAAAAATTTTTATTTAGAGTTTTTTGGAAAATCAAAACCCTGGCGATCGGACGTGGTTGAAAAACAAAAGTTGTCATGTGACTTATGTTGTCTGTCAAATTTAGTATGTTTTGAAAATAATTGCGGAAAATGCATTTACTAGCTAAGATAGAGAAAAATTTTGCCAGAAATGTTATTTGAAAAGTGATTTTCCATCTAAATACAAAATTTTTGCTAAAAATTAAAAAAATCCAAAATTTTCGGAACATGCAAATAAATAAAAAAAATTAAACAACTGTAAAAGAACATTTATAGAATTTTTGTAACAGTAGTTTATTAACAGAGGTAGGTTAGGGTTTTTAGAAGCCATTTAAATATATATTAATTCTATCAGTAAAAATATTTCTTCTAAAAAGCCTCTTACATCGAAAATGTACAAATTATGCGAGAATTATTTTTTGGTAAATAATAAAATATCTAGAAGAATAATTCGCATTTTTTATTGTTTTTTTTTCAATTATAAATCTTTACTGCCGGTCTTATAAAGGTCACTAATCTGACGTTAACTTTAATTCGCTGTTAAAATAAACAAAAGCGCATCAAAACGTCAGTGCTTATGACACTTTATTCATTAGTAAACAAATTTTGATGCGCTTTTGTTTATTTTAACAGCGAATTAAAGTTAACGTCAGATTATTGGCCTTTATAAGACTGGCTGTTAAAGGTCTTTACCTAAGAAACTGAGTTTTACAACTAAGTTCTGGTGTGTGAAATTTTGAAAATATTTTAAAAACGGAAAAATTTAATTTTTGCAAACGTTATCGATAAAAAGTTTTTTACGACATCGTTCAGTTAGCTAAAGCTAACACACACTAAAAAAATCTCACTGATATCTTTCTTAATTTGCGAAAAATATCAGTTTTTGAATTTCAGCAATTTCGAAAAACGTCATTTTCTAACTAAGTAAAAATCACTCTGTACATCTGATAGGGGCTAAATAGGTTTTTAGACTATCACAAATAATTGGCGTAAAAAGTGTTCTCGAAAATAAAAACTGACCATCTTTCCGATTTTTTTGTCATCACTGTATACAGGGTGTATTCAAATTGGCGCAAAAGCTTCAGGTAGCGATATTCCTTGTACAATTCTGAGTCGAAAATTTTAATGCGAAGATGTTGGATTGGTCTTCATAAGCCCTCACGAGCGGTAGCTAAAAACAATTGTTTTTTCAGGTACAGTATTCCTTCTGTTTTAAATACGACAAAATGTCATGAGGAAGAGTTGTTCAAAATGTAAAATTATGGTCTCATGCAAAATTTCAGAAATATCGGCTTACTTTTATGAAACCATATTATCTTATCTTTGTATGTTTGCGTGTATGTTTGTTCGCTATCTCCTTCGAAGATACTGGACCGATTAAGTTGTATGATGGCTTAAAAGTTTTCTAATTTTTAGACTTAGATCGTAGGCCGGTTTTTATTTACAAAAAAGTACGAAAAAGTTTTAATTTAATTAAATCCTCTAAGTAGCGGGGCGGAGCGCCTGTCGACGTGGGCTACGGTGGACCTGAGGTAGACTGCTCGCCTATCACGCGGGCGGCCCGGGTTTGATTCCCGGCCGATGAATCCTTTTTTTAAAATTTATATTAATGAATCTCTCTTAATTTGGAGAACCGAAGCGTAGTTCGGGTGACTCACTAGTCACATATAATCTCATAAGAGTATTAATTCCTTCCGGAAATTTTTTAAGTGCGTTCCAACAACGTCACGTCCCGCTCGGGCAAATTAGGACGTTGTTGGAATGCACGAAAACTAATTTCCGGATATGAATTAATGCTCGAACGCAGATTCGATAAGAAAATCGTAACGACACAAACCCTCACAGTTACGTTGGTCTACCTACAAAAAATTTCCAAGAAATTTTTGTTGTTGTTTTGGTTACGGCTTGTGAACTAATTTTTCTATTGGTCATTAATGAGTGTCGTACGATTTTTAGTAGAAATATAACAAGTGCTTGAAAAATTTCCGGAAATATTTGGAAATATGTTCTGCAGCTATTTTTTCAATAAGTGCATGAGTGCATGCCAACTGAAAAAATCCGGACTCCGAAGGAGAAGGGATTTTTTCAGTTGGCATGCACGAATGCTTTTGTTGAAAAAAAAATAGCTGCATAACATATTTCCAAATATTTCCATAGGGAATTTTTTTAAGCACGCGTTATATTTTGATAGGCAATTTAACTGTTGTTATTGTCAACCAATCGCATTCTTCAATTTAAAAATAAACTACCAATCGAACGATTATTTTAGTGACAATAATTCGAGGAGCTTTATTTCAGCGACAATAATTCGAGGAGCTTTATTTCAGCGACAATTTTTTCTGTTACTATTTTCTAATGAAAAGTTAAATTGTCAAGACGAATAGGACTCTAGGTCGAAATATTGCAGACAATTTTTGCTCTTCAGATTGTCTCGTTTCTGTTGCTTTAGAAAATAACGACTCGTGCAAGCACTCGTCGCTATTTTCGTCGCTGCAGAAACTCGTATCTGAATCGCAAAAATTATTGTCAGCAATATTTTGACCTCTCGTCCTATTATTACTGAGAATATCCTTTATGCAAATTTAGTTGGAAATTTTTCATGGTAACGGCAAAAATTGATAATCGAAAATTTACCGGAAAATATCCACTTATGTCACTGTCACCACAAAAAACCGTAAACTATTAGTACTTAGATATTAGTATAAAGTACTTCGATATTTCAGAAATTTTGTATGGGACCATAATTTTGCATTTTGAACAACTCTTCCTGATGACATTTTGTCGTATTTAAAACAGAAGCGGTACTTTACCTGAAAAAAAAAACAATTGTTTTTAGCTACCACTCGTGAGGGCGTATGAGGACCAATCCAACATTTTCGTATTAAGATTTTCGACTCAGAATTGTACAAGGAATACCGCTACCTGGAGATTTTGCGCCAATTTGTATACACCCTGTGTAATGACTGCACGGTTGCATGCAATATGTATAATTGGAGGTTATGCTAAATAAACTGGCATCGCCGATTTACATTTATAGGCTGTGCGTCATTTTAGCTTGTTTAGGTTAGTTGCAGTCTTTGATTGTGTGTGTTTTATGCATCCTTACATGAGGTGGTCTGTCTCCGGTGATGTTCACCGGTCGTTGCCTGATGTCTTTAATGAGCCCGGCTGCTATAAACACTTAAAAACTTACTAATTGCCATTGGCTAATTTGGCTAATGAGTGCTAACTTTACTTTAAAACATCTTCTTCTTCCTGCTACTATAGACCAGTGGCCTGTTTTAACCACAAAGTGGTGTTATGAGCTCCCTTTCTGTTAAGCCGGGTAGGTGGCTAGCCTTGTCCGTCGAAAGCGAAGAAGAGTTTCCATGTTTAGCGGTTAACGACTACCACAGGTGTTGGCGTCGTAGCCGGGGAGCGTACGATTTTTAAAAACCTTCTAGAGTTTGCCGGGATTGGAACCCGGGCCGGTCACCTGAGAGGCGAGCATTTGCTCGTGTGGCCATCCGCTCACCACTTTAAAACATACATTTTATAATATGCCTACAGATCATTAGGCATTATATAATGCCTAGTCATTATATAAAATACCTTAGTTATACAAGTTGCCTGTAACATATGTAAAATTTTAATCTTAAACAGCACTGAGTGTTGAAATCAAATCTGTCTATCTTATTTTGATCTTTACATTTAAGTGTCAAAGGTACCCTGTTAATTATTTACATTAATATTAAATATTGCCCCTTGTTAATTGCAATTACTGTGCTATGATCTTAACGGTTATAAACGAAAAATTTGCTTTTTGTTATACGTTCTAGGGCTGGTAAGATTCGGAAATTCTTAAGATTCGAATTTCTCGACTAAAAAGGTTTTAATTCCTAGTATTCGAACCTTCGAATCTCAACACAAGATTCGAATCCGAACATAAGATTCAAATCCCAACGCAGGATTCAAATCTGAACACAAGATTTGAATCTGTGAATCTAAATAGGAGTTTCAGATTTTCGAATTTAAACATAAGATTGGAAGCTTAATAAAGGATTCAAATTTCAACGCAAGGGTCAAATCCTCAAAACTGAATTTAATGTGTGAATGTGTGAACGCTTAAATCTGAATTTTAGTCAAAGCTTCACATCTTCACTTCTGAACAAAAGATTCGAAGCTCAACACAGGATTCGAATCTGAGCACCAGTTTTTAATAAGTGAATCTGAAGAATTGTTAAATCTGAATAAAAGATTCGAATGTCAGCACAGGGTACGAGTCTAAACAGATGGTTTGAATCTAAACCACAGTTAAAATTCTCGTATCTGAACATATGATTCGAATCTCAAAACAGGATTGGAATATGGACAGAAGGTTTAAATCTGTAAATCTGAAAAATAGCATCACATCTTCGAATCTGAATATACGATTCGATTTTCAACTCGGGATTCGGATCTTTGAAACTGAATTTAAGATTAAAATTTGAATACGGGATTTGTATTCGGGCACAAGGTTTGAATCTGTGAATCTAAACAACAGTTTTAAATCTTCGCATCTGAACATAAGATTCCTATCTCAACATAGGATTTTGAATGTGAACAGAACGTTTGAATCTGTGAACAGAACGTTTGAATCTGTGAATCTGAACAAGAGTTTCACATCTTCGAATCTGAATATTATTATTATTATCCTAACCTTACATACCGGTAGGTATTAAGGTGCTTTATATAAACATTAACATTTACTATAATGATTATCTACATATCTATCCTAGTCTAACTTTATTGTCCAGTCTGTGAATCTAGTCTAGTTCCACTTTTCAGCAGGTCTATATTTCACTATTTATCACTATGTATTCTTCTTGCCCATTCTTTCTTGTTGCGTGCTAATCTGATCCCTTCATTCCATGTTATTTCCTTATCTCCTAGTAATTGTATCATTTGTCTATCCTACGATCTTCTCGGTCTTCCTCTTGATCTTTTCTGTTGTGTTCTGGCCAGCCATACATTTCTAACTATTCTCTCCTTTCCCATTCCTACCATATGTCCGAACCATCTTAATTTTCTACAAATTATATCTGCTTTCAGTGGCTCTTATCCCAGTTCGTCTCTTATTTTACTATTGTTTAACCTATCTCTCTTTGTTACTCCTCTTATACCTCTTAAGAACTTCATTTCTATTGCCTGTATTTTGTTTTCCATTCTTTTCGTTATTGTCTCCGATTTCTGTATTTTAATTCCTAGGTACTTGAATGTGTCTACTTGTTCTAACATCTTGCCATCCAGATTTACCTTGATTTCTTCATCCGTCTTTCATATTACCATCACTTTTGTTTTTCTGTGTTTATTTCCAGGTTTCTGTCTCTTAAGGCTTTAGTCCATACATCTAGATTATACTGCAGGTTTTCCTTATTTTTCGCATATATCACAAGATCATCAGCAAAGGCACTCACATCTATTTCTACTGGCATCATATTCCTGTAACCCACCTTCAGTTTCTTTACATCCGGTTTCACTTCTTTCATAACGTCGTCCATTATTACGTTAAATAATATGGGGCTCAGTACGCCTCCCTGTCTCAGTCCCTCTATCGTTACGAATTTTTCCGATCTTGTACTTCTCGTTCTTACATAGTTTCTTGTGTTGCTGTACATTGATTTAATAGCTTCTATAAGTTTATCGCTAACCCTTCTTCTACTTAAGCTATTCCCTACACGATCACGTGGCACACTATCGTACGCTTTCTTTATATCTATAAAGGCCAAATATATTGCAATTCTCTAGCTTTAAATCCTATATTTATTTACTTTAATATTACTTAATGCAATTTGAGACTTTTAATAGGGTGTGGGTCGTTAATCTAGTTATCTGTTCTTTGATATTTTAATTTTATATAAATTTTCAACCATTGAGTGCTACTAAATGTCAGTTTGACTTTAAACAACTATCAAACAATAATCAATCAAAATGACAAATATTCTCTCCACTCACAAATCAAAGACTCAATTCACTAAAGTAAGTACTGTGTTATATTTATTTCAAGTGTTTGATTGTCATTTATTCAATATGCTTCTATAGGACTAATTAAAAACCAACGTGATTTCCTTTTATTTCACTGTTATTCACATTTAACACGACTGCTCTTGACGTTCACAGCTAAGCTCATTAACAGTCGAACCTCGATACTCCTTCAACCAACTCGAACACGTCCAAACCCCAGGCTCCTGTACGTTACCGCCAATCGAACAGCCTCCTGGTAAGTTTCCACTAACAGATGGTATCCAAACTAATTTCCCATTGTCCTCAGCTCCTACCTTGTAGTAACCAACCCAAATCAATCTCTCTTCTTACCTGATCTCGTTGTATTCCTAACTCTTGCTGTATTTCCTCCATTTCTACCTCTGCACTACTCGATACTGCTTCCATCTCTTCTAGCTCTTCTTTAGTTCTTTTACTCTACCTCGTAACACTCTTGTCTGCCATATTTTTAGTTTAAATTTTGCAAAATGTATTTACTTATATTAAAAACCTTTATACGATACTTTATTTATTATTATAAATTGTCCTGTTCTGTTCTTTTATCAATCTCAGAAGAACTCAACTATGATGCGTTTCAAATTATGACTGCTTTTTACAATCCTCTCTCTTAATTTACAATTAATAATAAAAACTGACCATAAACTTGGTTTATCATTTACAATCAAACCTCACAGTTAATTCGCTCCAAAATACAGCTTGAAAACTAACTTTTACAAGCCCCACAGTTGGACTTCATAAATATGCGAGAGCACCACGTTGGGCGACCATTAATATGTAATGGTTGAACTTCTCTACTTTTAAATCCTATACTTAATTACTTTAATATTACTTAATGCAATTTGAGACTTTTAATAGGGTGTGGGTCGTTAATCTAGTTATCTGTTTTTTGATATTCTAATTTTATATGAATTTTCAATTATTAACTGCTACTAAATGTCAGTTTGACTTTAAACAACTATCAAACAATAATCAAATCAAAATGACAAATATTCTCTCTACTCACAAATCAAAGACTCACTTTACTAAAGTAAGTATTGTGTTATATTTATTTCAAGTGTTTAATTGTCATTTATTCAATATGGTTTTATAGGACTAATTAAAAACCAACTTGATTTCATCTTATTTCACTGCTATTCTTATTTAACACCACTGCTCCTGACGTTCACAGCTAAGCTCATTAACAGCCGAACCTCGATACTCCTCCAACCAACTCAAACACGTCCAAACCCCAAGCTCCTGTACGTTACCGTCAATCGAACAGCCTCCTGGTATGTTTCCACTAACAGATGGTATCCAAACTAATTTCCCATTGTCCTCAGCGCCTACCTTGTAGTAACCAACTCAAATCAATCAGCTACACTGGCAACTCCCTTCAAATGATTGATCCATCCTCCGTGTAATTACCAAATCCAGTAATTAGCATAACTTATTCCTTGTATGTAGTAAATCATCCATTTCTAATTAAATATTATTTTAATCTTCTTACTTGCATCTAATTAAACCATATTCCATTATCTTTTCAATGACTGCACACTTGTAACATTTCATAAATATCTTTTCACTTAATTTCACCTCGCAGATTTGTTAAAAATCTTTTTAATTGTATTCAACCAAATTATTTATACAAATAAAGGCTAAATTTCCAGTTTTTTGTAAATACAAAATTATTTTTTCCAAAAATATGTCTACATTTTATGAGTTTGTTATTATCACTATCTTAAACAAATTTTTAAATTATGCTAGTTACAATTATTAATGCACTCTTTTTTAAAATTAAATGTTCTGAGTTTTACCTACTACATGCTATATTCTAGTAGCAAGCATATTTGTCACATGATAACATTATCTTATCTTTCATATTAACTTTCACCACCCTGATTGAATACTCAATTGCTATAACTTAACAAAGTTAATTATAAATTGTCTCAAATTTAATTTTTATTACTCAATTCAATTTAACCAACAATCTCATTCAAAATTTTCTAAATTTGATTGTATTAATCTTCCAAATTTATTTCTTTTAATTATATTTAATAAGTGACTTATGTGTATCATAATAATATATTGCTATTACCCTGTTTCTCGATCAGTTGTTTCACCACGAATATGTGAGCCTGCGCTCCTCTCCCTTTCTTAAAACCGCTTTGTGCTTCTTCTAGTTGCTTTTCCACTGTTCTTTCTAGTCGTTTAGCTAATATACCTTCATAGATTTTAGCCATTCCACATAGCAAGGTGATTCCCCTATATTTAGTGCACTCAGGTTTATCCTTTTTTTCGTGTATTGGCATTATTACTCCGATTTCTCAATCTTGTGGTATTTGTTGGTCTTTCCAGATTTTGTTAATTAGCTTTAGGAGCACTTTCATGGCTTTTGTTCTTAGGTTCTTTACCATCTCTGCTACTATTCCATCATGTTCTGCTGCTTTGCCTCTCTTTAACCTTTTCAAGGCTTCCATCATCTCGTCTTTTGTTATGTCTTCATCTTGTTCCGTTATTAGGATGTTTCTTTGCTCCCTATCTATTTCTGGGTTATTTCTTACATCTGTCCTTAGTAATCTTTCAAAATACGCTTTCCATCTTTTTGTGATTTCTTCATCTTCAGCTAATAATTCCCCATCTTTGTTTTTAATGTATTCTCTCCCCTGGTTTTTCCCGTGTCTAAGGGTCTTTAATATTCTATAGAACAATTTGTGGTTTTCTAGGTGGTCCCTCTCTAATTTACTTCCAAATTATTCCCATGCTTGTTGTTTTGCTATTTTTACCATCACCTTAACTTTGGTTCTCTGTTCCTTGTAGCTATCGTATTTTTCATTGTTCCGATTTCTCAAATACTTCTTCCATCTCTCTTGATTTTTATTTCTGTTTTAATGTCTTCGTTCCACCATCGTGTCAGTTTATTATTTCCACCGCTTTTTACTACTCCACACACCTGCTTAGCTATTCTAATTAATATGTTTTTTAAAATTAACCATGTCTCTTCTAAGTTTAATCTGTCTATGGCCTCCTCAATGTTAGCAATCGAATCTGAATATAAGATTCGATTTTCAACTCGGGATTCGAATCCGGACACAAGGTCTAAATCTGTAAATCTAAACAACCTTCGCATCTGAACATAAGATTCCTATCTCAACATAGGATTTCGAATCTGAATAGAAGGTTTGAATTTGTGAATCTGATTTTTGCATTTTCGAATCTGAACACAAAATTTGAATGTGCCAATTTGAGCATAGAAATTGAGTCTTGCGATTTACGTTAGGCTGTTTTGATTCCGAAATTTTTAATGTTAGGTTCTTTCGGATTGTGTTGTGGTCGTTTATTTAAAGTTGACATTGCGGTGTACTGATGTTGTATTCTTATGCTTCTTCTTATATAGCGATATATCTTCAACCAAGAAGAATATAAAACGATACACAAGTTTTACGTAAGTAACCCAGAAAAACATTCACAGTAATATACCAGCTTTCCTTGACAACGACTCCAACGAGAAGCGCGAGACTACAACATCAGTATTTAGAACTTCTGAAGAATCTCACACCAATATCAGAAAAACCTCAAGTTTCAATCGACGGCCACGGCATAACCGGGAAGAACCTACCATTATGCCGTGAAAGCATGCAGTTATCGTTAACTTTGTTGTAAAAATTCCAGCAGCTTTAATTGTGGTGGTTAGTGTCTTCCGACACCTGTGCCTACCATTAAGCATACAGTATTTTAGAAACTTCCGTAACGCCAATGGAATTTTCTTCAATTCACTGTGTAGCCTATTAATTGGTCATTCTCTATATTAGTAACCTTGATGTGAGGTGCGAAAGCATTTACAGTATAAGAGACGTATGGACACGCCGCAGTAGTTAAATTACATTCACGTTAACAACAAATACAGTATTTTTTATTTATCATATATTTATAGAACCTAGAATGCCCACTACTAGATATCGGTATCTTACTATTTTATGTTTCTCAGGCAGCTGGGAGGCGAGGGCTGGGGATAATCCTGGCGAAGCGCATCTCGAGGGTAGTCTCCATCATCCTCTACGATTTTTGGCCGTCGGACATTGCAGGAGCCGAGATGCACAAGGAGATCGGCAAAGGCAGTTGGATGGTGGTGGGCTCTATACTATTCGAGTCCTGCCAGGCGTTCGCCTGGGGGTTCCAGTGCGGGGCTATCCCACTGCAGCACCACATGCAACCGCAGCGCTCGAAGTTCTGGTTCTCGTACATGCAGAGCCCGTACTATGAACTGCTCTACATCTGGGAGTACCTCTTGTGTGCAGATATAGGTTCGATGATAGTGGGCTACGACCTGTTTCTTATGACCCTCATGTGGTCTTGCGTAACGCAGTTCAAGGTGTTGAGGCAGTACCTTCTGGTCAATTTCGAAAAGGCAATTAAGAGGGACAAAGCTGCTCCTAAGGGGCAGCGGTCGGAGGCGATGAAGTTGATCTTGGTCATTTTTCGGAGGCACAATAATTTAATTAAGTAAGAATCCTTTTTGAACCAGTACAACAATAAACCTTCTTTTGAATTTTAATTTCCAAATATGAAACCAATAAAATTCAGGAGGTTACATAGGACACCAAAATGAATAATTTTAGGTAATATAGCTAGGACTGATCTTTGTTTTCTTGCCCTGCGGAAATTAGTCTGTAAAGTGGTACTGTGAAATATTCTTCCAATCGTATCAAAGTTGTCGTTTCACTCTTGACATTTTCGTTTGATTCATTATATCTACGTACACTACAACTGTCAGTTGTCGATATTTGAACCTACTTGCAGCCCAAAAAACTTAATTTCTCTTCATAGCTTGTAGCTTTTTAAATCTTAATTTTCATTTCTCTTCTCATGTTTCTATTGGCCATACAACAGCTCTGCGATAACGAGCTCCTGACCAGCTTTATTGCCTGTCTCTGTAGTTCTGCAAAGAAACCTCTACAACTAATAATTTCCATGCCCATTTACTCAGATTGTATAACCGGTTTAACCACACCACCTTCTATTTACAATTTAATCATATGGGATATTGGTTTACTATCACAGACTTTCTGTTGTCAGTGGATATTTGCATGTTAAGCTTCTTTCTTTTATTGTTAAAATGTTGGAGCAGCTTTTACTACCTTCGGAGTTGACTAACAAGACAGCACCATGGGCAACTGTCTATCCAATTTATAGCTAGAGTGGTATTATGGACAACGACAGAATCAATGTTACTCATAATATATTTTATTATTTTTGTTGGAGTGTCTGAATACTAGCCACATTCACATAAGGATCCTAATTTCAATTCCGCAGCTTGCTATTTTGTACCTTACACTATGTTTGGCCTCTGCATTTGTGCAACAACACATTCAATGTGAGTAGGCACTCTAAGAGTACCTAGGGCTCTTGAACCTCAACTATATCTCTTGAGAATGTTGTTCATACCTGTTATTTAATCTATTATCTAATACCTTCAAGAATCTGTTAAGTTATGGTTCAAGAGACTAATTATTTCGTGTCCGAGCATTGTTCAGTTTTGTTTTTTTTTCGATAGCAGTGGAAGCCGGTTTGAGCTAGTTTTTCCCGACCGTTGTAGATCATACAATATTTTCATTAATAATTTTTAAAAGTTTCATCAGAACCTGGTTCGTGTAGTTCGAGCGTGATATTAAAGCTCAAAAAGTCAATATTTTTGTGCCGGAGTATTTGTAAACGTCTATCGCTCAAAGTTATTCATTTGGAGTTTTCTATAACTTCTCAAAATTTGTCAACCTCATTTTGGTATATGTATACAAATTGAGAAGACGGAAGAATAGCAAACACCTATTCAAATAGCAAGCAAAATAATATAACAGTAAGTATTATTAAAATTACAGCACCTGCAAAGAGATTGAAAGCATGCTGACCATCTACGTTCTGATGCTCTACGTGGGCACTGTTGGAACGATAGTCCTTTCCAGTTTTCTTCTGGTAAAAATAATCAATGTAAGTCGTGTTAGCAGCTGAATAAAAATAAAATTACAGACCGTTGCAAAGGCCAATGTTGGAAAATCGATCCCTTATTTCTTCGGCCACATGATTCAGATTTTCCTTTACTGCTTCGTGGGAAACGAACTAATACTAGAGGTACGAGTTGAACGTTTTACATAGGTATAGCTTAGTGGTTTACTGATTTTATTCAGGAAAATGACAAGATGTTGCAACGATAGAGAGTGATGGGTAAATAAACCACTCACGTAAAAATTCTTGCAACTTTTTTAGCAATTTTCAATTTAAACTGCAGTAAATTACAGTTGTTACTGTCTATTACAGAAGAAATGTACTACTATTTCTGTGTCTAGCATTTATGATGTTTCAGAGCCATGAAAATATTCATACGCTTGAAAGGAACTTTTTGAAAGTTTACATCTTCATACTCAGGACACGTACTTTTGAACATAATTTAGTACAACATGCCATGACACCATTCAAAATATACTAAATACTAATAGTAAGGTTTTCCGGGTTATGCCGTGGTCGTCGATTTAAACTAAAGAAACACTAATAATAGATTAAGTCATACACTATGTCGAAAAAAGATCCACATGGATACCGCTATCTACACGCTTTGTCTTATCATAATACATAACAAAAGAATTCATTGATCGGGTCAACGCTGTTTGTGACAAGGACAACAAACCATAAGAATTAAAACATGTGGAAAAAGCTTTATAAAGGAGTGGGTATAGTCGACCAGATATCAGGAAAGCACGCCAAAATACCAAAAACTTACAAATTACCGATAGGCTAATAAAGGCCTGGGATTAGAAAAACGTAAGGGGTGGTTATGATACAACGATGGAGACCGAACCATTGATTCTTTTCAACAAAGATTCTTTGGCCAGCTACAGAAAAAAAAACGTTTCAATGTACTTGTACCAAAACTTATATCGGACAAATTGAAAGAAACATACAATGCAGAATAAAAAACATCGAGCCACACACGACTTGAAAACACTCAAAAATCAAGCATTCTTTTGCACTTATTGGGAAAAGGGGACCACAGAATAAACATACTAGCCACACTCACATTATTCGGGAACTTTTAAAGATAATTAGAAATTCGAATAACTTTATTTGAGAAGACGGTTACCGCCTTAGCAACACACAGAAAGTCGCCTCGCAAAACAAATAAAAAACCACTCAAACATCAGTCTTAAGAAAACTCCTGAAGAATCTAACCGTATAGCCAGCGAAGCGTTAAACTTAAATCTGCGACTGCGGCATAACCCAGAAAAACCTACCATTATGTTACCCTTTTATTTAAATAGTTTATACGGGTTCCTTAACTAAAATAGTGGTCAACCATTACTCATTTTTCGAATATCCAGTGGTTCTTCAATATGTTGACAGTTACGTTCTATCCATATGTTTTCATTTAGACGATTCATATGTCTTATAAAGTAAAATTGCAAATTATTATTCACTCTGCTAGTTCTTTTTCGAATGTTTTGTAGTTACCTGAGAGGTCCATTGTTGTATTTTGCTGTTTTTCAAAGAGTGTGGAATGATATGCAGCATTATCCATGGCAATAAAGAATTTTGTTTCTAAACTGGAGAGCTTTTCTAGTAACCATATTTCGAAAACTTCTAATTCGCCCTTTTCGAAAAAGTAAGGTCGGTCCCGTGACGTCGCCGTTAGGGCCATTTCAGGTACATTGTTTTTTTTGTAGTTTTGTGTGTTCAATATACCGATTGACTATAAATGATTGTAGGTCCAAAGTGCGTTGGAGATTTTCGTCTCTTTACTTTTGTTGCTCTATTGTGGAAGGTTAATTAACACATTTGCACTACAAGCCAATATTTTAGCTTTATAAAATTGAAATATTGCATAAGCAACTTTATTTTTACAATTTAGTAGCGTGTAATAATGAGTATGTCAAAATAACCCACAGCTGTTTATAGTACTAAAACAATTGCAATGAAAAGACAGTTAATTGTATTTTCTGGAATTCTGTACCTACAACTATTTATAATTACTCGATATATTGTTATTGTGCACTCTGTCTTGATATGAATTTTGTACGACGACATGCAGGCGATTTTATGACTACATTAAGCGTTAATAGGTGGAAGGGAAGTAGGTGTGAAGTTACCCCATTTCAATTATTTCTGGGTTAGGGTACTCCCACCATTTCCTTGGGTAAGAATTATAATCCAGTGGCACCCGACAATTTATTATTATTATTAGCTGTTTACGTCCATCTCAAATTAAGTTAAACCAAATCACTTACGGTTTCAGAATAGACTTACATCAGTGTCCCAATGGAACTGGATGTACATTTTGACTTTGTTACTTGTTGCAAATTCGTTATATATTTCCTAGCTTCAGTAGATCCTTTAATTAAAAAATTGTATGTTAAACTTACTGGCCCAGTGTAGCGTCTTAAACTTTACTTTCATGGAAACAGTGTGTATGAAACTTTATCTACGATAGTGTGTAAATTTGCCTTTTAGTTGGCAGTTTTAAGTTTGTAAAACGACTGTTTAATAACAATGTTTCATTAGTTTACGTCGTCAGTAGTAACGTATTTAAAATATTTCTTTAGGCACGTTGTGAGTAGCAACGTGTTTTAAAATTTTTAAAACACGCAAAATTACTACCGGTTGCTGGTAATCCTAATGTACATTTAAATTTTTTTCATATTTACCGTGTTTTCTAAATTCTATCGTTGATAAAATATTGTACGATACACGCGTAAAGCATCTTTAGTCACTCTCGAGGCTTAAAACGCTCGGTCACTCGCTTTTTAACTCTACCCCACTCGTGCCGAAAGAGTAGCTTTACGCACTTGTATCGTAAATTACTATTATAAACAGAACACTTTAAAATTTTCAGAGCACTGCACTGTCAGCGGCTGTCGCACAGTGCGGCTGGCATCTGCTTCCGTACGACAGGGACTTGCAGAAATCATTGGTCCTGATAATGGTTAGGTCGCAGCGACCTATCAGCATCACCGTGGGAGGGTTTGGAGTTTTAAGCGTGTCGAGCTACTTGAAGGTGAGTCAAGAGAGGGTGTCCTGGGCTATATGTTGTGACTGGGGCTTTAGCTTTTCCAGTTTTGCTTCTCCGTCTACACGCTGTTAAACTCGATGAGCCGCAAAAACGAAGCTGCTGAAACTGGACGATTTTAATTCCTAGCAAGGTTTATTTAATTGAGTTTAGTTTGTAAACGTAGTTATTTGATTGTATCTACTATCGTAATTTATTTTTTAAATTGGCATACTGCACTGTAGTAATCTTTCCCAACACTAAAGTATGTTGTACGATACTATGTTTCATTTATTTTTTTTGTTTTTCTCTAAAATGTTAATAAGAATGAAAATTATATTACCGACACGAGTGACCACAAGACCAATGGTAACGTCACTTTTGATACAAGAAACTGTGCAAAAAAGTTGTCATGAGGGTAGAAAATGCTTTATATAATTTCAGCTATTTTTCAAAACTTGAACACAGTTTGCAACAAAATCAGGTTTTTAAATTGATTTTTCCGGATTATACTAGCCTCTTTTGTAGCTCAAAAGCCAAGATTAGACATATCTTTGATTAACTAGACTGGGAAAATGGACTAAGTTTGTTTTATTAACGGCTATTACATGCCACCAATTATTAAACTTAAAATGTATTGGATAAGTTACATACGTACCATTACAATTTAAAAAAAATTGTATTTGACGTAACAGTTTAATGCTGCAGGATAAACTGCCTGGTTGATAGGTAACTCTAAGCATGCCAAAGCAAAATTTGTTTGGAACCAGGTTTCTGTAAACAAACATTTAATGGCTGATATGCTATTTGCGGTGTATATTCGTGGTAAACGTTGGTGTTTTGGTGTTCGCGTAGCCTATTTAATAGTCCAGTGCAGTTATCCGAAAATAGATGTAACCTCGGAAAAAATCCTAGAGAACTGAAATTTGGTTTACACCTACCTTTCGTCGTTCCAAATAATCCGTTGTACGCATAACTTTTTACAGTGCTCAGAAGGCCGATTTTTTCGGTTTTTCAACTATATCTTCAATCCTATCAACTTTACGACTACGAAGGTACAACAAAAAAAGAAAGGTAATAAAATTATCTACAAAAAAGGTTATCTATAGTTTTTACATACGAGCAACAGTTTTCACAGAAATTTAATAGGAAGGTTATGAGTTTAGGAGATATTATTGTTCTGCTCCATATTTCAGGATTTTAAAGTTAAACAATACACAAAATGTGAGTCATACTTTATGAAACAAAATACATATTAAACGAATATTCATAAGTAAAAAAGATCGAAAAATTCAATTGAAAAAGATCCTTCAATTTATTAAAAAAATCTATTAATTCCTATTACAATTTAAAAAAAAAACTTTTCTCACTTCTTTCTCTTCTTCCTTTTCTTCTTCTTTCTCTTCTTCCGTCTCCTTTTCTTTCACTTCTCCTTCTATTTCTGTTATTTTTTCCCGTTCATTTTCCTCATTTTTCTGTTCAATTGGTGGGAACAAAGACCCTTGCTCAAATGCAAACATAGAATCGATCTATGGATCGTCAATGTTCTGGTCGCTTTCGATTTTGGTTACCTGCGGATCCTCCACTGTTGCAGCGTTCAAACAAGATGGTCCGTATGTCAGTGACAATGAACGCAACTTGGTGTGCAGACGAGTCCCAATTTTCGACAGCCACTCAATGGTGCGCAGCCATTCGTGCAATTACAAAAAAGCATTTTTAGAAGATAGTCCGGAGCAGAAGGTGCTGATGTTTTTTTTGCGTGCAATAAGTTGCCCTTCAATATCCATCCCCAATCTTCGGGATTCAATTTATTACGCAACTAGTATACTCAGAGTTGCTCTTCAGCTGCTTTGGCTGTAGGTGGTAATAGGCTTAACCTTGCAGATTTGTCTTTACCTGCGGATTTAATGAAGCACAAGTAACGATAGTTGTTTATGGAATCTTCTTTAACTGGAGCGCCATATATGCCCAAAAAATGGTAATCCATTATGAGCAATTGATTTGTGGAAAGCATCACTTTTATGGAAAGCTTGAGTTGCATTCTGTAAGTCCTGTCCTTTTTGCAATGATTTCAGGGCTCCTCTTTTTCTCGTATGGAAAAGAGCAGATGTTGTATTACAACCAGAAAACGCATGTAAAAATAAAATATGGTCCTTGCTCTTTTCATATTGATCGAAACTTCGGGAAGAGAACGTTTTTTGCTACACTGCTTCTTTGCCCGGTTTGAAAAAAAAATCTTTCTCAGCAGGTGTTCGAGCCGTTAAAATAACCCGAAGATTAATATCTTCTCCAACAACAACGGTTGTATTTGTAAATAAATGTTTCAGTGCTGTTTCAATAATAAGAACGTCAGCATCACCCTCAGCCTGTTCGACGAGGAAATTTTTGGCTTTGAATTTCTCTGACAGCATCGAAATCAATTTGCATTTGTTGTTGCTGTTAGAAAGAAACGTTTTCTGGCTGACTGTTACATTCATTGTCTCGTCAAAAAATATGTCAGCAGATGCCGTTTTTGAAGATCGGCAAAGTTGTTCCATAGCTTTCACATTGGTTTTGCTGTTGTTATACCCATCACTCGCAGGTAACCGAAATCGAAAGCGACCAGAACATTGACGATCCAGAGATCGATTCTATGTATGCCTTTGAGCAAGGGCGTTTGCTCCCATCAATTGAACAGAAAAATGAGAAAAATGAAGGGGAAAAATAAGAGAAATAGAAAAATAGTGGAAGAAGAGGAAAAGGAAGAAGAGAAAGAAGAAGAAAAGGAAGAGGAGAAAGAGGTTTAAAAAGGATATTTTTTAATTGTAATGGGAATTAGTAACTTTTTCAGTCGAATTTTCTGATATTTCCTATTTCTGAATTATTATTTAATATTTTTTTTGTTTCATGAAGTATGACTCACATTTTGTGGATTGTTTAACTTTAAAACTCTGAAATATGGAGCAGAAAAATAATATTTCCTAAACTCATGACTTTCCTACCGAATTTCCGTGAAAACTGTTGCTTGTAGTAAAAACTGTAAATAACCTCTTTTGTAGAGAATTTTGTAACCTTTCTTTGGTTATTGCAACTTCGTAGTCATAAAGTCGATCGGAACGAAGATATAGTTGAAAAACCGAAAAATCGACCTTCTGAGCACTGTAAAAAGTTATGCGTACAACGGATCGTTGGGGACTTCTCAACCCTTATTTGGAACGATGAAAGATAGGTGTAAACAAAAATTCAGCTCTCTAGGATTTTTTCCGAGGTCACACCCTAAATGCATTGGACTATAATGCTTTAGCGCTTTTTTACAGCGGCAGGTAATCGGTCGGCTTAAAAGTCTCTCGGTGCGTAAGGTGGATGTTACACGTATTTTTTCAGGTGACTCTCGAGAAATAATTGAAAGTCCGCCGGCTACGTCGTGATTCGCTAGTCATAGCACCTATTGGGTTGGAGTTTTGACGGTGACCGATTTCAGCAGCCTACAATATGGAAGAGTTACTTTTTACTGCAGTACGAGTGCTGGTACAGAGATGGGTAGGCAAAAATCTCGATTCAGGCTCGGAGATCTCCTATCACTCGGGAAATCAAGCGTGCACGGCGATAAAAATAGGTCAGGGGTGGTTCTCAGGAGTGCTGGTCGACTGAGAATCAAGTGTACACAACATGGGTAGTTCTAGTGGCGCACTTACCAGTCGCCTGGAAATCAAGTCCGCATAGCATAGGATAGTTTCAGGGTGGTTTTTGCTGATCGCCAAAAATAAAGCACGCACAGCATTAGAAGTAATCAAGACTCTAAATCTGGACTTGAGGGTTCTTGGTGTAAGTCTGCTTCTCTGGGTGAAGCTGGACTAAGATAGGTCTTTTCTGGTCCAGGAAGCCCTTTTTTATACTTATTCGTGCTTCTCTTTACCTGGTGGATATAAAGTGGAGCAAAGAGTAGGAAAAAGTGGAAACTACGCCGAGCGTAAGTCGCGCCAAAATTTATGCAAAATTGCCTCTCCCCATAGCTGTGTCATGCGAACAGCTGAATTTTGTTGAGACAAGATGGCAATGTGGATATTGAAAATCTGATTTTGTATTTCAAATCAATATGCATCGAAGTGAAAGTCACAAGTTCGATAAAAATTTGCCTATTGTTAGACATACACTTGTGAACGTACTACTTATGTTGAATCTAACTTTTATAACATGCTACAATGTATCTGCTCCAGTAAACAAATCATCCAGGAAGACTTGTTTTGTAATTATTCCAAAATTATTTCAGAAGAGTTGGAGGCGGCTAAATACTACTTTTACATAGTTGCAAGGTAAGTGGCACTTGTTTTACCGTAAGTTATAGTTGGTAACTGGTAAGTAATTGAAGGAAAATTCGAATTACTAAATAATTTAAAAAAATTAAGCAATGGTGTGGTTGCTGTTGAATCGGCTGTTGCATAAATCGGCCTAGGATGAAGCCAATTCAGGGGCAGCATCTTCGTGGCGATGTCTCTCCTCTTATCCTCTGGCAGTGCGGGGTAGAGTGCTGAAACATATGAAACCGTAGTTAATGATGGGTGTGAAGAAGAATACGGGAGTGACAGTCTTCAAAGCTGGTTAGCAACACGGAAATAATGGAACTTATTTTCTGAATAGAATCAATGCAGTTTTACAGTTTGGAGTCAAAGTCGAGAGTGGAAGTAAAATTGACTCCCAGGCAAGTACGGAGGTGGCGGTTCTAATTTGGTTCTAATTTAAAGCTCCAGAGCACCAGGGCCAAGCTATTGGGGGTCGATATGGGTCTGCTGTGTTGATGACTTAGCTCTTATTCGGGTTGGGTTTGATTCTCCAATGCCGAAGTCAGCATTCCAGTTTTAAAAGTGAAGCAGATTAGAAAACTGGAGGTACTGGTACTGGCGAAGACTTTAGCCCAGATGGCTGTGTTATCTGCGTATTGAAAAAGCTGAACTTTTTGGTTGTATGGGGAAGCGACTTCGATGCAGAAAGTGATGAAAAGCAGATGGGCGAAAATAATGGAGAGAAGGGTCTCCAGGTGGTACCGTGGAGTGTGATCTGGTGCTGCGGTAGCTGCTGACTATAAAATAAAGGGTAAGCAAGGAAACCGAAGAGTTTTGCTAGCAGTCCTTTATGCCAGACGGAGTCAAAGATCTCTCAATGTCCACCATGACCGCAAGGCTTGATGCAAGAGTGGCATCGCTGAGGAGCTGAAACAAAAGGTTGATGTTGCTTCTTTGAGGGCGGAAACGGTACTGGAAGTCGGGGATGACATTGTGGGCTTTGGTAATCGTCGGGGTCTTGATGCGAGAACCTTCTTGAACGTTTTTCTCAGAATTGAGAAGTGTGATAGGATAATACAACGAGGTAAGGTTGGGGTTCTTGCGTAGTTTTGGACGCAAAGCCACGTTTGCTGTTTCCAGCTAAGGAAAAGTGGCCAGAACGGTAGTTGTGCCTTTCGCTAGCTTTCGTCCTGACCTTGTATTTGCACCATGGCAGTATTACCTGTGAAGCATTATTCTTCAAACATTTTCTGCAGCATGTTCGGTGGTTGAATAATTCTATTATACGATGATTGTTATCGGAAGTGTTATGTTTTAGTTATTTTGGCTCGAGTGCTACAAACAATTTTTACAAATTTTTAGTTCTCTAAAACAAAGTTCTCTGGCTTTGTCAATTCACTGTTTATTGTCAGTTCCAAAAATGTAGGGCAGTGATTCAATGAGTAGATGGATTTGCAAAGGGGACAAACTAAGTAGTTATTAGTTATTGCAAACGGTTGCGGTCTTGCGGTTATGTTGTAACGTAATCAGTATATGAGAGATAATTGGGTCAGTAATGACCGAATTTTACATAATTATGGGGGTTACTACTTACACATTTTATCTAAACAATCTTCTCGAGATGTTAAAAAAAATCCATAGTATGAATCCTTTAGGCTTTAACTTCGCGTGGCGTATTCTGATCAAATTTGAACTGACAATGTGCAAAATGTTTCCAAAGCCCTTAATAGTTTATTTAGTTCGTCGTATAAGGGCCATAACTCTATTGAATTGTCCGCAGTGACCCATTCTAATAAAAAAATTGCCTATATGGGGTTATTACTTATGAATTTTGGATTAAGACCTTTACAAATTAAATTGAATACTATTTTATAATTTTCCCCGTGGGCTGAATGTTATAAAGTAATTTGGTAACATGGCTTTTAAGGCTGCCTTTTATGAGATAGATCGTAAACACTGTAATAAATGTATGTATTCGTTTTTATACTCTTGAGTATATTTCGGTCGTATTCAATCCCAGCTTAGAAGGCAATATTGTATTGAGAATTGCCATAAGCAACAATAAAATCGGAAAATAAGAATAAAAACAGAAATATGAAGTTTATTATTGGCAGGCTGCAACAAAGGAGCTCGTTCCTTCACGTTATCACACGGCCCTTAACCAACGTTAAGTTGCAAATGCTATTTTGCAAATAATAACTTACAATTTTAGAAATAAGAATTACTACCAAATAGGTTAAATTCTCTTCAGTTCACAACGAAAAGTATTATAAAACTGCATTTGTTGTAATTACTATAAACTTTAGTATCGATTGCACGTGCACGATTTTTACGTGGACCAGAGTCTTTGATGAGAACTAGAAACCTGCCGCAGCCGTAGTTGACCATTAACTTCAGTTTAATTTGTCTAAATTGGTCTCCATCGAAAGCCCTTTAAAAGCGCTTTAATTGCGGTAATTGTGCGATCAATACAGTTGCCTCTTATTCGTCAGTCGCCATGAAAGTCGCAAGAAAGGAGGACGAGAACTGGCTCACCAAGCCCAGGACGGAGGACAGAAGGAAGATTCCTTACCACTTCGCCAAGGACAACGTAAAATGGCTGATGATGATCTCAAAGACGATGCTCGACTCCTTCGGGTCTTGGCCCGATCACCAAAATAAGGTGACGGCCATCGTCAACATCTTCTGCATCGCAAGCGTTGCATGCCTGATCATCACCCAGATGGCCTATATCCTAGACGAAGATACGGATGTGTCCTCAGCTGCAGACGCAGTCACTGGCGTCATGTCCTCGGTCGAAGTAAGACGTACTTAATTTTGTTATTTTGTTATCAGCAAGCTCTTGAGATGCAGAGTACCAGGTACTTTAGATAGGTACCTACTGCTATGGTCATATGGGCAAAGCTCTACTAGAATATTGCTAAGGGATTTTTTTACATCGTGCTAATATGGTATTTAAGGTTTTGCGAGATCGCTTCTTTAAATTGTTTCAACAGCATTTTTTAAATTCTGCTACGAACCGACTATAGAACACATTATATTTAGTAGTTGTAATTTCAAAATTCTAATTTTTTTTGGATTTGTAAGTAGCCAGCATGCGAGAAATACTTTAAATTGTATATTTTCTCTTTATTTCTATAGAAGAATATGCGTGATGCAAAATAAAGTATTAATAACCACAAACTGATTAGTACAGAAGTATTAGAAATATAGCAGGAACACTGACGAAAAAATCTGTATCAATGGCTTTATTCAGAATTTCCTCGCAAGTGGAAGTTGTAACACTAGATATTTTAAAAAATCAAAGGCAACTAGGGGTAAAAATATTTTAACGTTCTTAGTAATACTAAAACAATAAAAGGAAACACTTGGCAATACAAATTATATTAATTTTCAAATAAAAAAGTATTGCAGATGGGAATTTTAGCGTCTGTAGAAGGAATTTCAACGGGAATCAAGCGGGTCCCGCCTAGCTCGCCCTTTAATCCCATTATACCACGGAGCTGTACCTCGGGTCGCCGCGAAGTGACTTCATTACGTTCAACCATTGTCCTGTATCTGTTGGGTCCCATTTTTAGCAAGGATAAAACCGTAGTTATGTGCAAATTATTACTTGTATCTATTTTTCAGTTAAAGCAAAAATAGACAGTGTTTGGGAGCTAGCCCATCATCTCAACCCTCCTCTTTTAGCAGGGCTTGGGAACCGCGACTTTAGCTACTAAGTTACTCATTCTACTCAGTGGCTACGCAGACGGAGTAGCAGAGACATAATCCGCATGCTAAATATCGTCTTTCTCCAACAAATAGTTTTTGAGTTATACCGGTACCCGACAGACAGATAGACAGACAGAGAGGCAGACAGACAGATAGAATTTCGAAAACTTGTTTTTCTTCATCTAGAAACCCTGACTTCTTCGTCTTTTGGACGAGGGAATTAAAATAAAAAATCTGTAAAGGGCTTTACTCAGAACTTATCTCGCAGTGGACGTAGTAACACTAAACGATTTTTAAAAATCAAAGGAAAATAGGAGTAAAAATATCTTAACGTTCTTAATAATACTGAAACAGTAAAAGAAAACACTTAGTAATGCAAGTTACATCAATTTTCAAATAAAAAATATTACCGGCGATGGGATTCGAGTGAATACGATTTCAACGTTTTGCAGTGGCCCTCGAGCAATCCGCCTGCTCATCGCATACTGCCACACCTGTTGTCTTTGTGCGAAGCTCACTTATTTTTTGCCCTTTTATATCCTTTTAGCAACATTAACCTTGTAACTTTTGAGTCCCATTTTTGACCAAGGCAACGCCCGAGCTATCTGAAAATTACTACTTCTATCTACTTCTTAGTTAAAGCAAATGTAAACAAAAGGGTCCGAAATGTGCGCTTTTGCATCAAAGCTAAAACCTGAGCTATGTCCAAAATAATACTCTTATTTAGGTGATGGTTCTTGAGTTACAGCAAAAATAGGTAAAATTTTTTATTTTAAGGTACTTACCCTGTATACAGTGTCCGCCAAAAAGTAGGCATAATATGGGAAAATTTTAAATTTTTTTACGTCAATAATTTGTGCTGGTCTAAAAACCTAATTAGCCCCTATCATATATACCGAGTGATTTTTACTTCTAGAAAATTGAGTTTTTCGAAATTGTTAAAATCCGAAAAGTGATTTTTTCGGAAACTAAGATAGATTTCAATGAGAGTTTTTTCAAGCTTGTTATTTTTAGCAAACTGAACAATCTCAAGGCCAGCAAACCCCTATTATTTTAATTTTAGCTAAAAATAAATTTTTCAATTTTTTAATATTTTTCAAAATTTCACATATCAACACTAGGGGCCGGTTGCAGAAAGCAATGTTAAGTCTGGTGTTAGCTAACGTCGCGTCAAAGTGAACAAAATCGCATCAAATTTTGTTTACTAATGTATTAGTTACCATAAACATTTGAGATTTGATTCGTTTTTGTTCACTTTGACGTCGCGTTAGCTAACACCAGACTTAACGTTGCTTTCTGCAACCGGCCATTAATATTAAAATAATTTTTTTTTATGTGAAGACTAAAGATTTACAGTTGGAAAAAATAATATAAAATGTTAATTACTTCTTTAGATTTTTTATTATTTACCGAAAATTAGTGTGTTTGCATAATTTTTCCTTTTTTTATGCAAGTTGCTTTTGAGGAGAAATATTTTTCAATTCTAATTAATATCTATTTAAATGGCTTAAAAACTATAATCTAGCCCCGTAAATGAATTACTGTTACAAAAATCCTGTAAATGTTCTGTTACAGTTGTCTAAATGAGGAGATTTTTTAGAACATGTATTTGGATAAAGAAACTATAAAATAGCATTTACAGGATTTTTGTAACTGTAATTCATTAACAGGGCTAGATTAGAACAGGGCTATTTAAATAGACATTAATTAGAATTGAAAAATATTTCTCCTAAAAAGCACCTTGCATAAAAAACGTAAAAATTATACAAACACACTACCTTTCGGTAAATAATAAAAAATCTAAAGAAGTAATTAACATTTTATTTTTTCCAACTGTGAATCTTTAAAGTCTTTGCATAAAAAATTTGAATTTTAATATTAAGTCTTGATATGTGAAATTTTCAAAAATATTTAAAAAATTTCAAACTTAATTTTTAGCTAAAATTTAAAAAAATAGAAGTTTGCTAGCCTTGAGATTGTTCAGTTCGCTAAAAATAACACGCTTTAAAAACTCTCATTGAAATCTATCTTAGTTTCCGAAAAAAAAAACACTTTTCGGATTTTTTACAATTTCGAAAAACTCAATTTTCTAAAGTAAAAATCACTCGGTATATATGATAGGGGCTAAATAGGTTTTTAGAGAAACACAAATTATTGACGTAATTTGTTTTTTGAAAAATCAAAAATAAATTTTTTTTCGGTATTATGCCGACTTTTTGGCGGACACTGTATATTTTACTGAAATTTTCTAGATTTTATGCCTGGAAGGCACACAATCCTATGCAAAATATCGCCCTTCTCCAACAAATAATTTTTGAGTTATATCGGCAACAGGCAGACAGACAGACGGAATTGTGTTTTTGGTCATATAGGGATCCTGAAACGTGAAGATATGAAGAAATCTCGGAAGGTGACCTTTTCACCATTAGAATACTTCCTTCGTCTTTTAGACGAGGGAAGTAAAAACTATATTTTTTGGGCTTTTATAACGACATAGTACGATTTATATACCAACTTCATATTTTTTTAGCACTATGATGAACCTAATATAGAGTTACTCTAGTAGCATAGTTTTAACCTTCCCAGTTGTTACCACTTTTAAATCGTTCTAATTTTAAACCGTATAAGATCTTATTGCTTGTTGCAAGATATTTTGTAATATCTGCCAAATCTGCGTTAATTATGGGTTCTATCGGAAATACTAGACTGCAGCTACACAAATTTATCATGAACACTTCTTTGCAGTATCAAAAAAGCTTTTTAGAAGTTTTTGTTGTTATTGAAAGAGAACAGTTTATATTTTGTAGTTCGTAATTTCATTATTTCTTTGTTAGCGGGCTTTTTAAAGCATATATTAAAAAGTTTCTAAAGGCCTTTAGACGGAACCTCTTTCGCAGGTGAAAGCTTTTAAACTAAAAAAAGGCAGACAGGCACACATACTGATAGAAAGACAGACAGATGGAATTGAGGAAACGTGGTTATCTACGAACCTTGAAACGTGAAGCTCTGAAGAAATATTGGCAGGTGTTTTTCAACCATTACAATACTTCCGTCTTAAACAATTTGAGATTTATCCAATCACTTAGTTTTTCTGCTTTTATTCTTTATTTTTGCTTTCTGATAATCAAGCAAAATTGGCGATCACACTGTAAGAAGCTGTGTCATCTAGAGAAAAAAATAGTGATAAATTTCTTTAGAGCTTGTTAACTGTAAAACATTGACTGAATCTGACCTCTACAACCATCGCTGAAAATTTTATTTTATTTAATAGTGTTCAGTAAACATGTTTTATAACAGATATAATGTTGGGTCAGGTTGAGATCTTACACCGTCAATGGCTTTTTAATGCAAGTGCAGAGAGGATTAATCTTCAGTCGGCTAATTGACGTCACATGAATGTAACTGTTTGGGAAAGCCTTATCGTGATGTTGGGCAATTACGAAATTGGACGGATACATCCAGCTGAAATTCCGATCTCGTCTCGTTTGAGAACCGTAAAATTTTACAACGATATTCAAGCGGATAAATGTAGAAGAATCTTCCTTTCTCAACGCAGCCCTAGAGAAACATCTCATTGTCAGTTTATAAATTAAAGCCGATTAAACGTAGCCAAATTTGAATTGTCGTTGTTCACTGTTTATTCGGCAAGCCGACGCACCCTTAAAAGTTTTCGCAATTCTTGATGTGCAGTGCATTCAGCAAAAGGCGTACATAACAGTGACTAATGCAAAACTCTTGCCGATGTGTTGTCATGGGTAAGAATCAGGCTCTGGCTATTAATGTAAATGAATAAAATAAAGCAAAATACGAAAGGGCGCCAATCGTTAGTCACAACAATAGCAAAACTAGCTTAAATCACAGTCTGAATAAAACCGTCTACAGGCATAGCTTAGTAGAACCTACTTAAAAAACGAGGACGTTGCGATAGCTCATAAAGGAAAACCCCAGAAATAAAGGTCAAGTATCAAAGCTTTAATTGAACAATAACTATGTGCAAGTAAAATAAGAACCAGTGCCAGTGGAAGTGGGGTATATACTGTTAACCCCAAACTACATATTAAAACAAATAGAAAACAGTTGAGTAGATGCATTCAATTAGGTAATAATACACAAATAACGTCAAAGACGCATAAGCAGTATATCAGATTTGTCAAGATTTGGTACAATTATAATTTAACATGGGCACATAAATGTTTAAAGCAAATTTAAATAGTAACAAGAAATCATCGAAATGTTGGTTCAAAAGTGAACTGAGCGTTTAATAGCATCACGGTTTATGATCAAAATGCAGTTAATAGAACTGCTCAAGTATCAGCGAGAACCCAGCCCTATCTGACAATGCAGTGGTTCAAACGATGATAAAAAAGCTTATTTCTAACCTGAGAAAGTGTAAGTCTGCCCATAGGCATTCGAGAAACTTTTAAGTATAAAGCATAGTATAAATAATGTTTTACTACCTTTTCCTTGCTACCTTAAGCGCTAAAAAGGAATTTTGTCTTACTGCCTTATTCACAATTCCTAATCAAATATAACGAATGTAAAATAAAGCTAATGATGTGGTTTTCTGGGGGAATAATAGCGTTGCCACACCAGGATACATCGAGGGGCGAGAGTAAAACTCTCAGAAACTCTGAATTCTGGAGCCACTCGGAGCAAGAAAGTTTTTGGCTTTCGTAAAGCCAAGAATTGTATGTGTTATTTAGCAAAAATTATCAACATGTTATATGTATTCAGCTAAGGATTTTCCGCATGCGTAGATTGCCGCCAATTTTGTATATGTACTAAATACTAAGTATCTTCCATGGATCTTATCGAGCTAAACGACGTCATAAGAAAGTAGAATTCTTAGGAATTGTTTGTTACTATTGTTTGTGATGGTACTGGCCTCTCGCTGGTGCTCGCTTAAATGTACTTTGATTAAATTTTGCGAAGCGACGTCCAATGATGCTTTTTTCTTCAGTAAAATAAGTTTTTCAAAAACATCACAAGGTGAGTCCGTAATATCTGGAGCTTATCAAGCAATTTTTTTATTGTCGAGATGAACATTCTCCTGACAGACATTTTATCCCACTACATTACCGGCAGACCGAAATGTTTTGCAGAAACTATGGTTTTGGCTATCTCGAGCCAATCCCGTTTTATTTCAGTTTATGATGCATCTCACGCTGAGCTACTGGGCTCTCTTTAAGCTTGTTACCTGTTGCAAATTGGATTTCTTTGCAACAAAAACTTTATTGTTTTGGCTGTATGCTCTGTCCAAACCTACATATTACCGGTGTAAAATATGTATTTAAGCGAGGAAGAGATAGTTTTTTCTAAATCGAGACACAATGCATCGGTTTATTTAGTTTTCTTGACAGCAGCTGTGACTTCTCTTAGTTTATAATAGACAATTTGCACTAGTCGAAAGAATTGTAATGCTAGCGGCATTACCTTTGCTAATGACACTAAATTGGCGATCTAGCTGGACCCTAAAGCGTATTAACCTTTTTTCTTCTTTCTATAGCTCCCAATTGGAGCAAAAAGCACCTAACGGTGTTTGAAGTTTAAGTGACAGGGCAGCTAGTCCTGAGCACATCGAATACGAGTGACTGTTATTCTATTTTTTCAACATTTTTTACTATTTCCTTCCAGTCACCTATGCGATGTACCTACGTTTTGCCTATGCTCATGATAAGTGTTGTTTGTATATTTCGCGTCAAAGATTTCTTTTGACCCTTGGTTTCCCCATCTTTCTTTTTCTTGAAATATTATAGTCTAGCCCTGGTCGAGTTAAGCTGTTTTATGGTTTGCGCAGTATATGACCTATCCACCTCCATTTTCATCTCCTAACAGTCTTTTGAAATTTTTTCTTTGCCCATGATGTGCCATAATCTACTATGTGTAATTTTCTTCGAGCAGAATATATTACATATCACTCGTATACTAGTAAACACAGAACATTGAGTATTGTACACATGGAAGCTACACATTTACGTACCAGCGGTTGCAAACCGATTATACATTGGGTGTGCTCTATGAAAGGTCTCGTGCAAGTTGAAAGGCAGGCACATACTGGGAGGAGGCGTTTTTGGACAGTTTGGAGTTTTCATTCACTGGCAGAGCTAGTGGACTTCCCGTTTTTATGCAAAAATGGAGGTTGAACTGTTGCATTTAGCTGTGTACAGATCCCCATAAATAAAATTGCCCCCTGTTACATTACATTCACACATGAGCAGCATGGCTGTGGAATCATCTTTTCGGCAGAAAATATGGGTTTGATGTGGAGCGTAGCCCTATAAGTGCTAAAGTCGCTTCGACGTGGCGCGGATGCGGAGAGATGTGATTTTAGGTAAATTTGTGCTTAGAAATGAGCTAAATACAATGGTGCAATTAGTTTTACGTTTAGACCTAAGGCTTTTGCATAATTAATTAATTCATCTTTTCCAATTAGCGACAGGCAATTCTTCAGTTTATTTGGCTCGTCACTTACCAATTGTTAATAACCTGACGCCAATTTTGAACAATTAGCTGCGTTGGTATCTTTTGTTTTATCGAGGGTAGAAATAGGAGCGACAATGAATTTTCAAGAGACTTCGCCAATTTATTTCGACGTGGAACGTCGCCCCGTTTCGCTTCCATTTAGAGGTTAAATTAAGTTGTTTTATTGTTTGATGTGACGTTGTTTTGTAAATCTGTCACTTACGTCCAAATAAATAATTTTGTCAAGGTGTCCGGTGTTTTTATCCAAGTGCTGTTTTGTTCGGGTGTGGTGCAATTAAACAACTTTTTCGAAAGATTTGGAGGTTTAACAAGGTTCGGGCAATGGTCATCTTAGTGGTATTTCAGCAGTGGTGAGCGCTTACAGAGTGTAGCAAGTTATCAGACAGTGGCGCAAGAGAAAAAAGATGAAAAATATTCTGCCAAGTGTTCTTTTAGCTCGCGAATGTTTTCTTTCTAATGTTGAGCTGTATTATACTAATAAAGCTGCCGAAAATGGGAGATTGAAAAGGTTAATAATTAAAACACAATTTTCTCGTTTCGAGATTCATGTTATTGTATCAATGTGCTTCCATGAACTCACGGACACGAATGATGTTATGTGTTATATTTTATGAACCCCGAGCTGGAATAAAGTGTAAAATAGAAGTGGTTTTAAGTTTTAGTGTTTGTGAAAACTTTGCCACGTGTGCCCAAATAAATCAATATTGTTCATGCTAAAGGTAGGCATCAAAATAAATTTTAATGTTTAAAGGATATCTGTTATTTGTAAATTAAATAATTAATTTCAATTTTTAATTATGTGCATCATGCCAAGCAAATTTCACGGCAAATATTTGGCATCCGAAAGGTGGGGCAATTAAAAAATTAAATAGCAATACATTAAAAAAACAAGAGAAATATGGAAGACAAATTGATCGAAATTGAGTGACCAAAGCTGTAAGAAAATTGTCAAAAGACTTAGTATCGGGGTAATATAAAATTAAAACTCTAAAAGTGGGCTTTACAGTGCACGTAAAAGCTTCTAGTCCGACATGAAGCACACCAAGGCGTCAAACCATCGAAGATATCTTACGAAGCTCTCTAATAATCAACTCAAAGCGTGTTTCAAAGGAAGCTTTGATATCAGATATTTATTTATTTATTTATTTCGCACTCAGCCAACAGCCGTTAGGCCAATTATAGGCGTCGCTGTGCATTTATGAGGACTTCCAACCCCACTGACGACTGTCATGATGTTGTTATGACCGCCGGGACCACCTATTTCCGTGACAGCCGTATCACGAGAGCCGAGAGATGCAGCCATGGAACTCCCATCCAAGTTCTGACCAGAGAGAGCGTTGCTTAACTCAGCTGATCGAACGTGCAAGCTTGTTTAAGTTACACCACCCGGGACCATTTGTTTGTCTTTAATTTTAATTTTAAAGGTTTTCGAATTAAAACTTTATTATTAATCCAAATTTATCATATTTTTCATAAAAGGAATATCAATGAGCTCGCTATTGCAAAACAGACGGAATATAAGAGATATAACTGCAGTAAAAAATGTATTCTTAAAAGTAAGGTGTTCAAAAATAATTTTTTATAGAGCTAATGTTATTGCAGCAATTTTACTATTATCGATTAACGTTATTTATAAAAAATTTAGTTCGCTTATAGAATGTTCTTCCTAAAGCAGCTTTTTTCTTTTTGACTTCCTTTCGTCAATTCGTTAATCAAATAGTTTAAGGAATTCATCTTCTTCGATTTAAACCAGATGTAATGATTATAAAACGCTTTTCTCTTTTTAATCCATTCTGGCAGTATTTTTAGATTTTCTAAGCGTCTGCTTAGGTTTTGTGAATTTTTTAAGCCAATAGGAGTGAGTTTAATTGGAATAATTTGTTATTTACAATTGACATTCCTTTTTTTTTTGGAAATTTTTGGGTCATTACTGGACTCTTAAAAAGAGGGTTAACTGGAAGTTCGCCAGCAATCAAATGTATAACTGGCGTAAAGTTATTTTGACTCTCACATTCACATATCGATGGAAGATTTAATACATTTTAGAATTAAACCCACCTTTTGGTCACTAGTTTATGGCTCTTCGCGTTTGATATTTTATTTTAGCTTTTTTTCAAGTAACTGACTTTGTTCGATAATCTTTTGATAATTTTCGGATGCTATTGAAGCTATTTTTGGTATATTTCATCGGTTCGATTGCTCATCGTATATTCGAAAAAAAACTCTTGCTTGATAGAAACGCATTCATTTCTGGTCCAGCTGCAGTTCTTTTAGTCGTTCGAGCCTGTGGTAGTAAGTAGTGCAGGTCAGAGTTCTTTAATCGTATTTCGTTCATCAGTTACCCGCTCCTGCGTCCGCTGAAAGTTACTACGGTTACATAACATACTTTACTGTAACTTGTAATTAGTTGCATTATTTTGCTTCTTAAATGTATGCTGTATTCTTTTATTTGTAGAGTGATTTTTCTGCTACCCTATGCACTAGCTTATTTTCCATTGCGTATATTCGATGAGACTACGTCGTGCAACAAAGTCCGGGGTATAGTTTGTTTAATAGCTTTTGAATACCAAGTGATGCTCATTTCAATGAGGATGTTACATGCTTCGCCTAATCGATTCCGGGCGCCTTTACTTAAACCAACCTTTTGTCTTCGCCAGGAACACGGTGTACAACTTGTTTCATGAAATATTTGATATATATTTATATAATAATGATTTTGATGGGAACTATTTATTTGTGGTTGTATTTAATTAATTGCATTTAATATGTAACATGCAAGCCAACGAAAATGAAATCAAACTTGGCTTTGAAATATTTGTTGTATGAATAATATGTTGGTAGCACTGTAAGTCTATGTCAAATTCGAGGATAAGAGGTGAGGTTTTGCGTCAGTCTGTGTGGCATTGCGACCAACATATTATTCATACAACAAATATTTCAGAGCCAAGCTTGATTTCGTTTTCATTTGTTCGAGGTGAAATACTACGTTGTAAAAATTTATATTAGTATCTTCGCGAATCTCTATTTGTGATTAGTCGGTTTTACTAATGCTAATTTATGGCTGATTCTATTATTAGACCTGTCGGTATCTTAATGTGTTCTTAAGACTTAAACACTGAAAGAGACTCTTGGCGGTTAAGTTTGTTTTGATTTGATGTTGGTTTATTTGTATTTGCTAACTTTAAACCAACTGTGTCTGTTTGTAAAGGTGCTTTTGGGTTTCAGTAGGTTCTTGTTGTTTTTTTTTTGCTATCACATCTAAGGCTGAAGATAAATCGCGATCTATCACATTCTGAGCTAGCCGAAGCACTACACGAACCAATATATTGGTAGTTAAGTAAGGCTTTGAACATTATACGCGCTAATATTTTTATAATGACTACAAAAGGATGCATGGTTTAATTAAACAGCTGAAATTTTGTTGAAGGAACTTGCACGTTTTCAATTTGTGCATTTAATTTTTCTTTTTGCAGTATGGAGTATTTGTTATACGTTAAGATGTTTGAACGAATGAGAACGTTTCTTCTATATCATATTGGGAGTTTGCCACGATTGTTGCAATTTCTAATTCTTTCATCGCCCAGTTTTATTTTTGTGTCTCCCCAATTATTTTCTACTAGGCTTCTAATTTTTCTTTCTCTATTAGTTTCTGTATCCTAAGCTCTTCTGGGTCTACCTCGTCTAGCTCGTACATTGTTTTGTTGTTTAATTACAGGAAATAAAACCAAAGTAGCTATGAAGTTGACAGATAACACCGAACAATTGTCAACGTCAGCAGACACTAATTCAACAATCTCTATTGTTTACTAGTTGAACTAACTGATATAATGTAATCAAGTACCACTCGGCTTTCTACGTATACTCAAATGCTTTCCTTCCCTTTTGAGCAAATTAATGTTATCTTTAGGAAACAATAATTTTTGTTCTCAGAGCAGAAATATATTTTTGAATATACCAAGCGTTATCCTGTGATATTGAATGTGGACTAAAAATCACAGGAAGAAAATTTGACCTTTATGTGTATAAATTTATAATAAATTCATATTCTTGAAGTACTATAAGCAATATACAGATTTTGGAATATGGTTGAAGCATGAATATAGAATTTTAATAACGCAAACTGGTTATTTATGTTTTCTGACAAAGGCTCTCAGGAAGATTTCGGCTGATTTGAAAGAGAGTGGTTTATATTTTGTAGTTAGAACTTGCACTCATTATTTGGCAACGGGTTTTGTAAAATATTAATTAAACAATTGATAACATGATTTACCACTGATTATTGGAGTACATCTTTAAAATTCAACTTCCCGTTTAGTTTCTTTTCTTCTTTTTTTCTTCTTTAGCAGCCCTTTACTGTTTACTCCTAAACGTAGGCTTCTCCTAGCCGTATCCATTCTCTCCATTTTCCGCCACCTGGCACCATTGTGCTGCATTGACCGACATTTCATCTATCTTCAATAGTTCACTTGCCTTCAAATAAGCATTTTTAAAATTATTAAGGATATTGTAAAACCGGGGGTCAGTCATCCAGGTAGCGTCTCTGCTGCTTTAGAAATTACCATGGACTCAGCAGTCATTTTGCTAACATTGTGAATACCGGTGAGTGTATTGTTTGAGGATAATATAAGAAGATAAAAGTTAGTTAAGTGAGAATCGTTAGATCGAACAAATGGAAATTTTAAAATGTATGGAGAGGTTTCTAGGTGTTTTTCCTCGAAGTGCTACTTCACTGAACATTACTCCATTTTCCACCTTCAATTTTCTTAACATCATCCACTTATCGTCTTTGTGGTCGTCCAACACTTCTTTTGTGCGTTGTTGGTTTGAAACATGGCAAAAATTTCAATATACCGTATATTTTTCTAACGAGACTTTAAATCAAACAAAATTATAATTTTGGATATATTCTTTGTCCAAACGTAGGTATATAACATTTTCTAGATTAGAAAACTTGGGTTCATTTTTGGCAACTTTCAATTTAGCCTGATCATAGTTTCGTAATTTTTTCGTTTGATAAATATTTTAACATTGAACATGTTTAAGAATATGGAAGAGTGACGGTAATACGGGGCTTCAGTAGCGATTTGTCTGACTCTTAAAAAGTGCGCAGTTTTCTCGAATTGTTATAAGTGTTACAGGTGAATGTTATTGGTGTCATTTTGAAGCCCTGGTCAAGGCCGAAAACGATTTTTTTAGACACGAAAGCGTTCAGTGCTGTTACACCGCATACTTCTTGAAAGATCCAAATGTGATTTGGGTTTAGTTGGAAAGAAGATAAACTAGCGCACATCATATTGGCTATTTTTGTGGTCTGAGATGCACGGGGCGAAGCTCCAGAAGTGTAAAGGTAAGCTGCGTTTGTAGCAAATTGGATGTTCACATAAAAAGGGAGAAAGAAAAAAATTCGAATTTTGTTTTTGGCAGTATGTGGATAAATCTGTGAGTTTCTAAAAGTGTTGCCGCCTAGGTGGATTTGGGGGTTTCAAAATGGGGAAAAGGTTATAATTATCAAAAAAACCTTAATATCAATATTTTTGTGAAATTCGTTGTTTTGGGACTTTCTATTGATCGATTGTATTTTTTTAAAAGAATTCGGGATGCGGTTGTGAAGTGTGGGGGGGTTGCATTATTTTCTTAATTTTTAAATAAGGAATGTCGGATTGTATTTTTGTCTAACATGAATATGTACATTATTTAGTTTAGGCAATGTAAAAGTTCCCCAAACAACAAATCCTTTTAAAATGTATTTATTGAACAATTAACACAAAACTAAAGGTACATGCCGACTAAACAACTCAAATATCTATGCTCATCTAGTCCCCTTTTTACAGTGCGTCTCCTCCGATTGAGAGCAGTAACATCTTTGCTCCAGTTGTTATATTTGCTATTAAAGCACGTTTGATGAGTAAGCAAAATAAATTATGAACAATAATATGTAGGGCCGCCAAACGGATAGCTTGTAATTTTCAGAATTCCTTCAAAACAGCTAACAAATGTAATAAACTGCTCAGTTACAGATCTAAAGAGTAGCTTCAGAACGTGACCACCGAAGTTCTGTAGATGGCGCCAAGTGGAATTATAGCGCACCCAGAATGTATAGTTCAAAACGTGACCACCGAAGTTCTGTAGATGGCGCCAAGTGAACGAGCCGCCACCGTGCTAAAATGCTTGGAAATTTTGTTTGCAAAGTGGAAAATCGCCACCTTTCGCCAAAACCAAATAGCGCATGAAGGTGCTCGGGACTTTAGCAACAACTTTGCCCCCTTTCACAATTTCGATATCTGTAGCCGTTCGAAAGTTACAGGCGATCCAGACAGACAGACAGACAGACAGACGGACGGACGGACGGACAAAGCGTTCGCATAAGTACGCTGAAGCTACTAATAAAGAATGTAGGAAATACATCTTCGAAAGTTATATAAAATGTAATTTCGAATTCAACATCTTGGTCTAATACTAAATTGTACAAGATGCTGAGAAGGTTCATAATTATTGTAGTACGTATTATTTATTAATGATCTTCTATGCAGTAGAACTTCGCAGTAACGTTTCGCGTGAGGAATCATAAACAATAGTAATACAGATGTGAACAATTCTAAAACTTTTCATTATTTCTATCCCGTGCAATTGTAAATTTTTAATTCCTTACACCCTATGCAAATGTATGTTTGTTGTCTTCCAAGCAGTGCAGCCAGTCTTGTTCGATTCTTCGTAAAGATCGCAAGTTCAGTGAGTGTAGGAACAAAAAGTAGTTTAGATGAGTTATAAAGATAAGATAAGATTCTTGACATTAAGATATTTTTTTTAATAGAGTTTGTACCTGCTCAACGATATACATTGTTATACAAGGTATTTCTAACAAATAGTAGGTACATAACAAAATGAAATAACATGAATGGTAATTAGTAACCATTTGAATTAAACTAGAGTTGATAGTCACTTAGGTTTGCCGTCAGATCACTATGTTTATTTAAATGTTGTTTGGCACTTAGTCACTTAGATGTATGTCTTGGGGTAGCTTGCGTTTTAGTCGTGTATGAATACTTCTTTGACCTAGTTGGTAAGAGGTGGCACCACTGCAGTTGGTGAGGTTTTTATGAAAAGTTTTGGTCAACTTTGCGATGTGTTCTTGCATTGTAGGTAGCCCTAGTTCGTAATGAAGCTGTTGATTAGTGATGAACCACGGTGCGTTGACTGTCATTCGAAGAATTTTATTTTGTAGAATCTGGATTAGTCGTGTATGACCTTCATTTAGTTTTTTTAATATATGGTATTTCCATGTAAGCCTAGTATCCAGGTAGATACCGAGGTATTTTACAGGCTCGTCAGTAGCAATCCACTGGATATGATGGCCCTTTGATTATGATAAGGGACGGATTTTGAATTTTTCTAAGTGAAAATATTTTCGTGACACACTTGGAATAATTAATTGATAAGTTCCATTGTTTAAACCATCTGCTTAGAATATTGGTGGCAGCTTGGAGTTCAGCGATTGCTTGTTCTAAATTTTCATTTCTGGTTAGCACGACAGTGTCGTCAGCAAACATTGTAAGGTTTGCGTTGGGAACGAGAAAGTCATACATATACATAGATGTTGAATAAGATTGGGCCTAGTATGCTCCCTTGTGGGACCCCTGCGTATATAGCTCTTGTAGTAGATAAACTTGCATGCACTTTGCTGGCGAACGTACGATTTTCGAGAAATGAAAATAACAAGGATTTAATATACTCAGGTAATTGAAGAAGTGTAATTTTGTATTTTAAGCCATCTATCCACACTCGATCGAAAGCTTGTGCTATGTCTAAGAACAGAGTAGTAACGTATTGTTTACTTTCTAATCCTCGTTCGATGGTCTCGGTCATGCACTGAACTTGGTAGCAGGTGGAGTGGCTTCGAGGTTGTTCTTAGTAAACTGATTGGTCGATAGCTGGAAATTTCTTTTTTATCTTTGCCTGGTTTGGGAAACATTAGTATAATTGCATGTTTCCATACGTTCGGAAAGTAGCCGGTTCTTAGGCAGGCATTAAAGGTGCATGCTAGGTATGCTAATGCTTTTTTTGTGAGCTTCTTTAGTATGATATTTGGTATTTTGTCGTATCCAGGTGATTTATTTATTGGAAGAGTATTAATTATAGAAGCAAGTTCTCTGGGTGATGTCGGTTTAAAATTGGCTTCTGCAATTGGCTGATGTGCTTCTACATAATTTATTGCTATATTTCTAAATATTCGATCTGCGTGGTTTGCGGAAGTGAACGTTTGTTCCAAGTAATCTGCGAAGGCTTCACATTTTTCTTCGTCGGAGTAGTATGTTTGTGTTCCTGAAGAGATTGAAGGTATCTCGAGTGGTTGCCGCAGGATGCATTTGGTTGTCTTCCACAAACCTGGGTCGCTTGGTTCGAGGTTGCTAATATGCTTTTGATATGTCTCGATTCGGTGGGCATCAAGTTCCTTTTTTATGCGATACGACATGTTATTCACCATGTTTTTGGTTATAGGATTCCTAGTTCTCTGCCATTCCCTCCGCAAGATGCTTTTTTGTTTAATTAGGTTCACTATATATTTGGGTGAAAAATGATCGCCGTTCACTTTTCGTTTATGCGTAGTTTTGGTGGCCGTATTAACACTGTCGCAGAGACGATTTTAGATATGTGTGAGATAATTTGGTCAATTTTGTTTGGGGATTGAAGATCATTGGGATACTTAAGCTGTTGATCGAGTGTAGCATTAAATATGTCCCAGTTTACTAGTCCATTTATTAATCGCGGCTCAGGAATATGTTTTTCTGATGTTAATATAAACGATATTATAACAGGTGGATGGTCTGAATCGAGTTCGGTAAGCACTTGTTGAAAGATTTGTTTATTAAAATTCTTGTGGGCGAATATGTCCAGTATGTCTGGTACGCGGTCGCTTCTATAAGGAAGGTATGTGGCCTCATCAGGAGCTTCAATTTGGAAAGCGTGTGTAGATGTTAGATCATAAAGTTTGTTTCCAGCCGGGTTTGTTGTTCTACATCTCCATATCGTATTCTTGGAGTTTATGTCTTCTCTGAGAGGCGTGGATTCGCTGGTATTAAATATGATGGAGCTGCCTTCATCGAGAAGTTGCTTCTTAGGTTGTTTATAAACATTAATTACGGTTACAGTAGTACCATTGGTTAATTTAATTTTAGCTCCAACTGTCTCGAGGTTGGTAGTTTTGATTGTTTGGCATTCATGATGAATTATATTGCGTTTCATGATGATAACTACACCTCCTGATGCAAATCTTGCCTCTGTGTCTGCACGGTAGATCTGATATCCGGCGATTTTAAGATTGTCCGAATTAGTTAGGTGAGTTTCAGAAACGCAAGTTATGTCGATGGAATATCTCACAAGGAATGATTTAAATAGAGTTAGTTGTATTTTAATGCCATTGGCATTCCAGTTGAGCAGCTTTAATTGGATTATTGTTTTAGCTCTGTGGTCCATTAAAAAGGGAAGGGTGGATATTTGATAATATGAATTGCTTGATTTGTTCGATAAAGGGTTGGATGAGATGTAAGAGGGACGATAGGATGGTGTTGAGTATGGGTGAGGTTTCGGGTGGTGCAGGAGTGTTTTTCGGTGACCAAGATGGGTTAGTTAGGGAAATGTTATTTGCATTGTTTGAGAGAGGAGGAAAGTTTTTTATATTGTTAACGGGTGCGGGCTTGTTATCTGTTGTTGCTGTTGTAGGAGTTACGTTCTGGGGTCGTTTTTCTTGTTGATTCCTTGATTCGAAAAAGTATTTGCACCCCCTAAAGTTGGCGGGGTGGTTTTCTCCACAATTGGTGCATACTGGAGTGTCGGTTCGAGGTTTATCACAGTTGATGTACAAGTGATTTCCTTGGCATCTTACACATCGTGGTTCTAAACGACAGTAGTTTTTAGTGTGTCCAATGCGTTGGCATCTATGACATTGGGGTGTTTTACGATTGACTTGTCGTGGCTCTACAGTAACAAGAATGTGGTATATCTTATTTACTTTAAAAATTTCATTTGCTTTTGCATTTGCTGTAAGAAGTATAGCACAAAAGGGCATAGGCGTTTTATCTTTATTCCGAAGCCTTGTAATTCGTGTTATCGGGAGGTCGTAGATTGCAAGCTCTTCTTGTATGTCTTTTTCGGTTAGTGAAGGAGGGACGTTCTTCATAACTACCGAAAGGGGTTTGTTGTTGGGGTTTTGATATGTATGGAATTCTATATTATTTGTCAAATAATGTTTGGCTAAACTTCTATAATCGCTTTCAGTTGATAAAGTGATTTTCAATGACGATGAACTGAGGGCCGTCGAGAACCCTTCTTTGGCAATGGTATCGTTTATGACTTTTTTGTGGTTGACTGGACCGTGGAGAAAGATAGGCGGTATCTTAATTTTGGATGGTTCTTTAACCTCTATGTCGTTTGAAGCAGACGGTTCGAGATATTCGGGTAAGTAGTATTTGTTTTTTTCAAGTAGCGATTCAGGATTCCATTGATATTTCTTTTGTAATTCGGTGATATGCGGGGATAGGTGATCAGAATTTCTTTTTTGAACGGACATGATGGCACATACGGTTTACCCCTGTTTGGGGGTGATAATTAATAGTTGAGGAATTTACTGCTAACTATAAATAATGTTTGTTACCAGAATTAAATAACGTAGTTATTGCTGGTATGGATTATCACGGGCGCCAGGCGTTGATAAGCCGCACTTTCACTTCCGGGTCGCGGAGTTAACGTTCGTACGTCCTTGCGGCTTGGAAGTAATGCGAGAACTCAAAATTAAGATAATTGAAAAAAGGATATAAGAAATTTATTTTAAATATTTTCTAACCAGTAATAATGGGTTAGCATTTGAGCAGCGATAAACCCTCCCCGATTTAGAGGTTAAACAGAAAAAAATTGTTACTGTGTAAAACGGTCGTTAAGATCCCTAATAAATTTACGTAGCGATGATCGTTCCTGCGTGTCCTTTTCAGCCCATTTGGCTTCGGCTAAAACTCAGTTGATCAAAAACCAAAATCCAACAGCCGTTTCGTCGCGTTGCTACCCTCAGGAGGCGTTCAACAGCTGTAGAAGTTGTCCATCGAATGTCTACAATGCGCACACCACTTTTAGAATAAACAGCACTCTTAAAACCACAGTACCTTTTGTGTTGGCGAAGGGTTCCAACAACTGCAATTTCCTATAAAAACAATTGGGAAAGGCCTCACGTAGGGAGTCCTCTGTGACGTTGTTTGAAGATACGGCAATTAGGGGACGATCGGGCGGGCAACGGGGCAGCCGACAACTTAATCCGAGATGGTAGCGTATTAAAATCCTCCCTACGAAGACTTGGGACTGGATCGTAACAACAAACGACAGAGATCCACCCTATATATATGCTTTCAACGCACCTTTTTGTAAAGATTCGCTTATAGACAGCGATAACATGTATACAACGGTACTAACTTAACAAAGGCACTTAGCATGTAGCTTAAACAACCACCCGGAGGACGGAGCACCCCTTTAAACAACTAGGGTTTTAATTGCGAGCACAAATTACCCTATACGTTCAGCTAGGTTATTGAGGAAAAGCTAACTCAATAGGACGCGATCATGCAGGAAAATTCCCTATGTGTCCATCTTCCTTCAACTTGTACAATACGCGTTAGCGATGTTTAATATTTTACTATATTACTTCAGAGAATGATGGTTACGGCGGGTATAACGAAGAAGTCCCGGTCTGGAAATGTCGTCATGGAGACGCCAGCGAGTGGAACTTTATACTGATTTTGTGCAATTTGAATTCGGCTAAAGGCGGAGTCCAACACGGGATAATTTAGTGAAGTGATTAGTGGTAGTATTGTACGATATGGTAACAAGGTTGCAGATTTCGTTTCTATAAGATGAAAAGGTGCATTGAGGCAAAACTAGGGCAACATATGTCTTGAAATTGGTTTAAATTAGAACGTTTTGTTCAATCAGACGTCGAGCGTTTTAACAAAATACAATACCAATAAGTATTAAGCGACAGTTGCAGGCCCATACTGTGTTCTTTTCGAACATAAAGAGAAAACCTAACTGATTATTTCTGATCAGAATGGGTGATTTCTTACAGCTTAGGAATAATGTTTCTGATATTAAGTCGTTAGGTTTAAATCTAGTAAAAATTAGTTTCAAAACTTTTTATTCTGCCAACGCCTTAATAAACCATAAAATTATTTAAAAAAATAATCTCCTAGCTTATATCCCTAAATACTACTCTCATTAAATGGATATAATCAGAATGGCCTTCTTTACGAGGGATTATATTCGTAATGTTATAGAATCAAATATTAAGGTCACTGTAGTTAAACACATAAAACGTAAAGTATACGACGAAGTCTCTAAAACAACATCATTTGTTGATAGGCAAACGGTAATTCTGACTTTTCTGTGGAGTAAAATCCCCGAAAACGTGAAATTAAATACGACAAACTTTCCCATAGATATTTACGGTAGTCCAATGTTTTTACTGCTTACGCTGTGGTCATGCCAGTCGACAATACAAAAAAAAAGATGACAAAAATGTACCGGAGAAGAATGTAGTGATAATGGGTGTCAAAGAAAGTAGAGAAACGCGTACATTGTAGTAGAGAAGGCCATGTGTCGGTTTCAAAACTTTGTCCAGCCTTAAAAAAATAACAGAACATTAAAAGATTAAAGGATTTAGAAAATTTTACTTTTAAGAAGGCCGTTTCTAACTAACGACATACCTTTGCTAGAGCTGACAGGGAAGTGATCCATCACGCTAATAGTGGAGGTGTCTTGATACGAAGCAATAAAACACAGTAGTCTTCTTCACATACATGATGTACTTTTGCTAGAGCTATCGCAACCGAAAACTAATACTATATTATTAATAAAACCGGTAAAGCCTACAAATTTACATCATTTACATCAAAACGTAATCATTCTCGAAAAAGCAAATCCATCTCTTTTCTTAACTCTCCCTTACAATCTCATTCAAGTTTATTTGCAAATAAAGATAATAAAAAAGGTCAATTTGTATTACTGATTCATTGCAGTGATGAATTTATACAGATAAAGAAAAAATAATATGACAAATATTAGAATTTATTAATAATGTTATAGATAGCTGATCGCATATAAACAAAAGCAAAATTAGGGATCAAATTTCCTATAATAAGAGTAGGACGAATAATATACTGGAAAAGTACTACGTATAGATTTCGATAAACTCATTTCACAAAGCGAATTATTATCTAAACATTTCAGTATAGAAGTGTTGCAAATATCACTAAAGGAATAAAAAATACTGCTCCGAGCTAGATAGTTTTACATGTATGATGCTAGAGCATCTTCCACAGTTATTCAAAGAGGTAGTACTAGCTATCTGCAATGCTTGGTGGATTAACCAAGACGTCATTAATGAGCTTAGAAAAGTGATAACTATACTTATTCACAAAACATGAAAAAATGCAGTCTTCCTACTTCATATCGTCCTATATCTTTGATGCCTTGCATACTCAAGACATTCGAGAGAATTATGACATTGTGCATAAAATATTATCTAGAGTCAAAACGTATGTTACTTAAAACGCAGTTTGGTTTTAGGAGGGTATTATGTACCACCGAGGCATTAGCTAAAATAGTTACCGATATTAGAGTGACATGTTTACGAAATGAATACTTGCTATGTCTGTTTTTAGATGTAAAAGGGGCGTATGACTCAGACAACTTGGAAATTTTATTCAATGAAATGATAGGACAGGAAGGTGCAAGAAATCTTTAGGGGTAGCTAAATTTATATAAGGAATCATTATAACGTGTTGTATGGGCCAAGATTAGTATATAACGGTCTCCCACAAGGTTATATTGCGAAGGCTCCACGTTGCGGCGCCTATGTAATTGCGATGAACTGCCTGTGCTGTTGTAAAAAATTGAATAATTTAAAATTCTAGCAAAAGCACCACAATTATCAGGTTATTTGATATTATTGTGCTAACTTTGCCTGTCAGTAATTTTTAGGCTAATTAAAATTATTTTAAATTTTAGATTAATCGTCCCAAAGTAGCTCATATGCGCGACTCTAACTACGTATTATTTGTAACTTCAATCTGACAGATAAACACATAACTTTCGCCAGCGCAATTTGCGTCAATTTGAATGTTTAAAATCGTGAAATGAAGCAAGGAAACCTCAGGTAAATTAATTTAATTATCGCGCTTGGCAACAAACCTCCACGAATTTGTTTATAGGTGTGACGTAGATAGACGCCAAAAATCTTTTGTTTCTGGTGGCTTGGAAATTCTTGAAAATTTGCAGATTCTGATGACGCTATGCTAATTATGAAAATTGGGGGGTAGCTGGACTCTTAAACATGGGATATACTTCTTCTGCAGGCTTTATTCTCGGAGTTCAACAACTTTCCCGAGCTCTTAACACTCAATTATAGCTAGATCGTACCTTAAAAGTTTTGCTCGAACTTGGACCCACGAAGGCGCAGGTGATGCCATTGGAGTTTTGCTGTTGGAGTCGATGGTTAAATAGGCCGGAATGATCTTCGGAAAACTCAGGTGATCGGCTGCCGTTCTTCAGTCACAGATGAATTGAAGAATTTATAATTTTATCGTGGCGGAACTTGCCTCAAACTATATCACAGGTGCACAGTAACTTGTGTAATAAAACTGTATACTTTTTAATTGTTTAAAACACATTTTGTTAAAAATATTAATTAAAAGAGGGCACACATTTTGCCCAAGCTTCTTATAATTTTATCTCAATTGTTCTCCTATTAACAACAAAACAGCATCCCGTTGCTATGATACCGCGATCTGCTAATGTTAAATGGAAATTAATTTTGATAACAAATACATGTAAACAGAGTAAAGTTTGATTACATGATTCTTAATATTAACATTTTCTAAAATCTAAAAATGGTCTTTATTGCTTATAGCTAGCATTGTTCTTTCTAGTTACACACACATGTTTTAAAATCACTGCTGTGCTTTTGCACTTTGTTTTTATTAATGCACTGGTGTTCGAGTTCACAATTTTTACACGTCACTGGCTTTTCTTCCCTTCCGTTGCCTAATTCTGGACTGCTTTTGCAATTTCTATTTTATCTTTATCTTGCTTTCATCTACCCTTTAGATTGCTTGCCTTTTCACCGGTCTGTGTTTTTATTAATAACTGCGCTCATTTAGTATGCACATAACAAACCTTTTGTGGCAATTCATTTCGTTTGGTCTGGTTTTCAATATGCACAAACCTATCATTTTAATTATATTATCTTACTCAAACTTCAAATTCAAACCCTCTGAAATATGCTTTGCTTATGCGTGCCTTTATCCGTGCCTTTATCCGTCTAATTACTGCTTCTTGTATCTCATTACAATGTATTTAATACTTTTATTACTGTTTAAATTGCAATTACATAAAATATCTTAACTCTGTGCTTTATTGACTTGGTTAAATATTTCGCACTGCAAACAGAGCCAAATTGTGAGCTTAAAACCATTTCATAAATTCCCCCAATTTTTGAGAATTAAAATTACCACGCATGAGTGTTATTTCTCAGCATACTTTGACTTGCATGCGTTGTCATTCTAATTATCACAAATTTTTATTCAATGACTCAAATATATTTTTTTATGAGTCCAATCTGACATTTAACTTTTTTCAAAATTCTGTTTACTAACAAATCCTATCTAATTCCTATCCTATCCTAACTAAACTATCTTTACAAAAGTGTTTTAACATTTGTTCGAAACTGAACTAACCTATACTACATTATTTAAGTTTAAGTTACTCTGTTAACTATATATACATCATGATTATACAAAATATTTGACGATAACGTGTATGTAAAAAATTGTTGTAAAAATGTCCCAAAATTTTGAGAAGAGTTTGTGGAAAGGCATGGAGGTCTGCACCAATTGTAGTTTTACTTTCCTACAGGTCATTTATAAGTTATATACTTACCCAGTATGCACAGATATTTTAAAGCAACGTTGAAACGTAACTTTGGACCAAGCGTTATATTAACGTCAAAGTGTCGCGAAAATTAACCAATTTTTCAACGTTACGTGGTTGATTCTATGCGATCATGTGATAGTCTTTTAACGTTGAAGTCATGATCAAACAAAACCGTTGAGTGTGGACGTTATAATAGAGATCCAAGACAAGTGAGTTTTCCTAAGCCTATTTAACGTGTTTTTTACGTTTGGTTGGCAAGCCGAAGTCTTTTGAACGTCAGCAATTTGTAAACTTTGTAACATTGTTGCGTTTTCAACAGAAAATCTACTTGTTTTATACATTAAACGATGTTTCATGAACGTTATTGTTTAGTGTTAGTGTTAACGTTATCAGCACGTTACGTTTCAACCACAACTTCAACTTATTTTTCACGTTGAAACGATACTTTTTAACGTTATTATCACCAACGTTTTCTCAAAGTTTATAAGTCGACTATTAATCTAATTATTAATTTAACGTAATGTGGAATTTTTTTTTTTTTTAAACCATTAACTGGTGTAAAGAGCTCTTAATATCAACGACATAGCGGGGGTATATAAACACGCTCAATAAAAGTCATAGCCAACAAATTTTATAAACCATATAATTACGTAAACTGTACAAATAATAACTAAAAATCAACGACTAATTACGTTGAGAAAATGACGTTAACTATTAGACTAAAACAAAGAGTGGAATTGGTTTGAAATCAAACAATCAATATTACCTAATTCATGCTGAACTTCTAAGCAAACTCACATATATTATTAATTTTAATGTAAATAAAAAATATTCTAGTATAATAACCAGAAGCAAAATAAATCGTGGTTACTTTCCAGCTCATTTACACAAAATAGGTCTACTAGGTTCTCCATCTTGTAGTCACGACGGTGAAGAAACAAATTTAAATCATTTGTTTTTAATTGAAAACAGCGTATAAATAGTACCAATGTTGTTCTAGTAACTGAAGAAACTTAAATAGTGACTTCCTTGTTACTGTATTTATGCTTCTGGCAACTTTTAACAACAATTTACGTTTTCTGGTAAAATTTCTTAAAGAAAACGACATTAAAACATGACAACATTTTCTACACGTAACATAAAGAAAATGTTTTACTAATTTTATAAGATAATGTATATCAATTTTAAACGTATGCGTGTGGTAAATTCAGGTAGAAGGAACTAACCCGCACTATATGGTATACTGTGGATAGCAGCCTTGCTTATAATGGGTTTTTAAATAAAATATGAAATTTATAATTAGCGCAATGGATACTACACTTTATAAATCATGTTTCAATTGAGAACTGCCTGTCAAGCTCAGGGTAAATTAAAAGAATGTAATGTTTATTATCAAAAATAAATGGTTTATTGCTCTTTCTCTATTTTGTTTATTTGTAATAAACTAGAACTTAGCTACGGTAAACATTTATTTTTTTTACGTTATGTTTGACGTTATTAAGCTCAAATCCGTCAGTTACAAATTAAATTGCATTGGCCCTTCCGAACATTTATCATATCTGAAACGCTGAACGTAACCCTGCTGAAACCTGCCTTATCTCATGTTAACTTTTATTCCTCAAATTATTAGTTACTGCTGCTTACATCAAGTGCATTTAATAATGTAAAATACTGATTATCTTGCAATAAATAATAGTATATTATACATCAAGGTAGCGAAGCGCAGTATTATAACCTGAGCGCATATTAGATACTGAGCGCGCAGCGCGAAGTATCTAAAGCGAGAAGGTTATAAGACGATTCGCTACCGTGGTGTATATACTATTTTTTGCACTACCAAACGGCTTAATACCTAAATTCCCAACAAATTTCGAAAATATTTTAACTGTCAACCTGACAATACAGCTCTTTAAAACGTCAAAATTAAAATAGTCATATTTGGTAACTTAGCAATTTATTAGTTACCACGGTGAAAATTGTTTATTTTACTTTCTCTCCCTTGGTGGAGAAAATCAACTTCACAACCTCAAAATAAGCCAATAACGGTGCGTTCTGAGACTAGTAGTGCAAAAAATATTTAATTCTGTGTTCATGTTGACCTTATTCATTCTGTTACTTAGGCAATCAGAATTGCTGTGGGCAGTAAATCATTACAATACATAGTAGGTGCACCAGCACTAAGATTAGGATTGTTTCTTTATTCAGGTTCGAAAAGCTGATTATTAAAAACTTCGCATTGAGGTTGCGAAAGTCGAAGACGATGTAGACTTCTGGACGGTGGTGCCAATGTCGTCAAAATACTCGATATTGCAAAAGTACTAGGTTTAGCTAAGCAAATAGATTGATTAACCCATAATTGGGTCGGTGAGAGGATAAATAAACGTCAACGAGATAAAAGTTTATTGAAGCAAACATTTAAACAGGCCATCTGGAGCTTTCATCTATAACAGTAGTAGTTAAGAGGAAAATTACGGCAATTAATAAATGTCAATATTTGACATTAATTATGTAAGCAATTGAAATAGGAATTACAGGGTATTAATAAGAAAACCTTGACACACTTTCAACGGCGCAGTTAGGATAGAATAAAAACCTTGAACAAACTTCAAACATTTAATACTTTTAGAGACTGATTATTGATATTTGAGAAATTGGCAAAACTAATTAGAATGCCCTCAAAATATATCTTTTGATACAATTGGCTCTCTTAGATGTTTTTATTTTCTACTGATAGCTTACTAGCATTTTTTTAAGAAATGCATTTGGATAGGTATCAAATTCGATGATTAAGAATTATGAATTTCAATTTAAAAATCATTGTGATAATTGAGTTCTCTTTTCCAAGCAAATTCATTCTGGATTTTCTTCTTTATACACCTGACGCCTAGCTGGAGGGCTGCTCAGTTATAGTGAAACAGGGTAGCAAATTTCTTATAGGAATAGGAAAGTAATATACCTAGCGAAGTCATTGTGCTGACCACATCGCCCACTCCTATAGAAATATTCCACAAGATTGGGTTTTGATAATTATTGGTGCTTATAATCTACCGTATCTGAAGTTGAAAACTTCACCAAGGAGTTTATGGCCTCTTCTCTACACCAAAACGTATTTTTTAAATCCGGAATTTATAATATGCTGAATTTACCCTTCCCAACTAGAAAACGGGTTATGCAGTTGCTGCGTTTTTAGGAATAGAGTAAACATTCTGTTAGTAATTCAAAAGAAATGCAGTCATTGCAGATGTAGTGCTAATAACTAGGTAACAACAAAGATGTGCCGTTCTTATTTATTCATCAGTACAAATAGGACACCAATGACAAACTTGACATATTCTAGTTTTGTTAATTACTATTTAATTCACAGTTTACGCAAATATGCTACATCGGTACTGGATCCGAGCCACATAACCTAAAACGGTTTTAAACGTGTGATAGATAACAGGGTTTTGGAATATATCATCGATAGATTTAACTTGCTGTATGTTAATTTTATAGCTTCTATGTAGTCCGCGGGTAGTTTCTATACCTTGCCTGCTATAGAGCTTCCCTAATCCACTAGTTTTGTTGACCACGACTTAGTTTAGAGAGAATCAGAATTTGCTACATCGGCACTGGCTTGAAGCGACATGATCTAGTATTCTGTTAATAGTGTGATGGGTGATATCTTCAGAATACATTATTGATGGCTCTGAGTTTCTCAATGTCAAGTTTAAATCTTTTCCGGAAAGTGTTATAAGCTAAAAGTTACTTAATGCCTAAGGTTCCAATTTTCCTGGTCGCGTTTCTTGCTTGAGCAAAGATCGTCTGAAGGAGCAGCAGATGCGCTCGCTCCGAACTTGGTTCTTTTACGCAACTGTGCAAGGCTGTTTACGTGCTGGTCGTAGCTTTCTATGGTGTAATTTCTGAGGTTTTTCCATTCCTCTCGTTCTCGAACTTTGCAGATGCTGTTCTGTTGCACTTACTAAAACGAAGATTCAGGTCGGAAGCGACGCCGGGAAAAATGTCTTCGTTAAGATGCCGGATTAGGAAACTGCGTATTTCGTTAGGAAGTTTGAAGCTCAAACAAAGCTGTTCTCGTTAGTTGTAATGTTGGCCAATTTACTAGCGTCTGTTTCTTTTCATGCTTTGGGAGTTATAACCGCACATTCCAGCAGGCATCTAGTTTCTGCTTTGAGCAGGGCCATCGTTATTTCTGCAGCGATCTACTGCTGGAGTTTGCTACGAGCCGATGCCCAAGATTCCATTTAAGTTACGTGAAGAGTAGGATCCAAACAAAATGACATGGTCGTGGGAAAATTTGGTGAGGACGTCACTAATGATAGCGGAGGAAGACTCATCGATTTCTGCCACATCAATCAACTCAGAATTGCCAATGGATTCTTTCAACATAAAGAAGTTCATAGATATACATGGATACAAGCAACTAGACAACTGAGATCGATAATAGACTACATCATCGTCAAACAGAAAGCAGGTATTAAAATAGCAGATGTCAGAGTGCAGCGTAGAGCTGATTGCGGCTCCGATCACCACCTAGTAAAGCAACAGTGGTATTTCCATATACAAACATGAAAGCGGAATCCAATCAGCGAAACAAGCAGGACCAATTAGAGATGGAAAAGATAGAAATCCCCATGTACAACATAGAAGGACTGAAAGAGGAGAGTATAAAAACTTTGTATCAGCGAAGATTGGACAAGAAATTAAACGATAAACCATATAACACGACAAAGGAGATACACCTAGATATAAAAAAAGCTGTACACCAAGCAGCCAAGGAAGTGCTAGGTATAAGAAACAAAACAATGAGAAACATGCAAAAATGGTGGTGGAATGGTGACATAGAAAAATAAATAAATGTAAAGAAAGAAGGATACCTGAAATGGATCAATACTAAGAAGGACGAAGACAGACAAAAATATGTCGAAAACAGAAGAATAGTGAGAAGATTAGTAATTGAAGAGAAAAGAAAGCATTGGGACCGAAGATGTAGAGAGATTCAAATGTATATTGCAGGAAGAATATGTTCAGAAGCCTGGAAATTTATTGACAATATAAGAACTAAAAAAGCAGATCAACAAGACAAACCATAACAATGAAGAAATGGGAGGAATATTATAAGCGTCTTCTGACAGAACAAAGAACGGAATTTGAAGAACAACCAACGAACATACATATAGAAGGAGAGCCTATAAAAGTGGAAGTAGGGACAGTAATACAAGCAATAAAGAAACTAAAAAATCGAAAAGCAAGCGGGACGGGAAAAATTGTGGCAGAGTTGATAAAGAATGGAACAGATAAAATGGCAAGAATGCTTACAAAACTATTTAATGGATGTTTAAATGGAGAAACGGTTCCAGAAGAATGGAAAATATGGTTTATGTCATCCATATACAAAAGGAAAATTAACAAAAATGTGAAAACTATCGAGGAATAACTGTAACATCTACGATTAGTCGGCTTTACGGAAGAATTTTACGGGATATTATAGAAGAGGATTCAAGGAAGGAGAAACTGAGGAACAAAGCGGATTCCGTGCTGGCAGGTCATGCATGGACAACATATTCTGCCTAAAACAAATTATAGAGAAAAAGATAGCAACTGGAAGAGAATTACATCTGCTCTTTATTGACCCCACAAAGGCTGATGACAACATACCAATTGGAAAGATGTGCGAAGTGTTGCGAGAAACGAGGTTAAATCACACAATAATAAAAGCACTGCAAGAAATATATAAGGAATCAACAGTGAAGATTAAAATAGGGCAGCAAGTATCACAAGGCTTCACAGTAACGGAAGGACTAAAACAAGGATGTTGCATCTCCCCAACAATATTTAAAATATATGTAGAGCATGCACTAAATATATGGAAGAAGAAATGTAGCGGCATGGGATTAGAACTAAATGACTCTAAACTATATACTTTGCAGTTTGCGGACGATCAGGTCCTCATTGTCCAAGATAAAGTGGACCTGGAATATATGACAAGAAAGATCAAGGAAGAATATGAAAAATGGGGTTTATCTATAAACATAGCCAAAACCAAATACTTTTGTGTGGGGGGAAAAGCAACAGACTTAGCACTAGAGAACAATGAAAGTGTGGGGAGTTGTGACAAATACAAATACTTAGGAGTACAAATAGACAAGGAAGGAAAAGATTCGGTAGAAATAAGACAACGAATAAAACAAGGTCGAAGAGCCATAAAAAGATTAAATGGGATTTGGTGGCATAAGGAAATTAGTAAGAAACGGAAACTAACTATTTACAACGTAATAATAAAAAGTATAACACTATATGGAGCTGAAGCGTGGAGGATGACGGAAGATGATAAAAGAAGAATTACAGCGGTTGAGATGGACGCCCTACGGAGATTATGTCAAGTATCAAGAAGAGAAAGAGTAACAAACGAAAGAATTAGAGAAAAGATGGCAGTACAAGAGACTATAATCGACGATATAAATAAGAAACAACTTACCTGGTACGGCCATGTAAGGAGAATGACAGAGGGAAGACTACCAAAGGCTGCCATGGAATGGATACCATCGGAGAGAAGAAAGAGAGGAAGACCCAGAAGAACTTGGGGAGAAGGAATCCGGAAAGCAATGGGCGACAGATATCTAAATGAAGAACAATATCTCGACCGGATACAGTGGAAAAGAAGTCTGGAAATCGGAAAGCGCCGACAGACGCTATAAACCGACAATATATATATGAGTCAGTTATGTGGTTGTGTACCTAGCTATAATAATTGTAATTTGTGGCAAATGCTACCATTTCTCGAGGGAGATTTTTCAAATCTCCTGGAGTTTTATTTTTATTTTATCGAGACTGTGTTGTTGGGGTAAGTGCCAACATTTTCGACTGGAATCCTAAAGATCCTCAAACTTCACCTTTGCCGTTGTAAGTTTGTAATTTGGGTTGTTTTCGTATGTTGCTTTTTGCGTTGTGCCGTTTTTCTGCTTTCGATTAGCACACGTTCTTACGTGTGCTAATCGCTACGCTTATCTCACAGATATCCACGCGTTACACAAAATGAGGCACTTCCCAACTGATTTTATAAATATCTAATATTGCGATATGAAAGTATTATATTAAAGCCGATTGTATTGAAGTACTGGCTATTATATCTATTTATTACCATAGAATACGTTGCGCTATTTGTTAATGCAACCACCTTAATCTGGCTTTTACGTTACTTTATTATTTAACGACTGGCTGTCTTCTTTTCGAGTGAGTTTATGAGTTTTTGTTTCTATCTGGGCACATTTGTCGTATTAAAAACGATTTGGCGCCCTTAACAGTTTCAATTGATTTACTACTTTATATTGGATTCCAATGTCTTTACTGCAGCTAGTCGGCCTTCGGATGTGCCCACGTAGTGGTTTGATACTTTGCCTTTGTTATTAATATCAGTGAACTTTAAGTTCGATTGCTTCTTTGTATCAGCATTAATGCTATGATTTGCTTACATTAACTAGCTACATAAGTAATTGTTTTAAAACTGCGTCTCTCTATCGTACTATCACAAAGAAAAAAGGGCCAGACATCGTTTGCTAGTTGCATGTGGATTGTGTTATTTTCATAAATGCATCGAGTTATTTTTGTGCAGTTTCTTGGTGTTCCTATATGCATAAGTAATTTTTTCGACTACCACTTTCTGAAGGAGCCGTTCCACAAGTCAAAAGTCGGTTTTTAATGCATACTATGCAATAATATTTATTTGTACAGTAAGCCTGGAAACTAAAATTTGTTGCACCGAGTGCGAAGTTTGCAATCCGTCCGTAGGGAGGGTTGCAGCGGCATGAGATCAGAACATAACCAGCATTTCCAAAACAACCATCCTTATACGAACGAAATGTAGCATTTGTAAGTTTCCAAATGTTTAAAGAAAACCAATGTAAGGGTGTCCAAATTTGAGGTTGGATTTTGAATTTCGCGGCATTTGCTATCTTTCAAACATATACAGCGCTAATATTTTATAGTTGTCATTTTGACACATTGCCGTTTAAGTTATTTAAGTTATGGAGCGGTTTTTGGTTCAGCAACGCATATTTATTGTAAAAACCCATTACAGATATGGGGAAAGTTTTGCAGAAACTGCAAGAAAGTTCGCGCTATGGACTTGCGTGACTTGTAGTTCAACAAAATGGTGCCACATGTCACACAGCGCGCAACACAAGAACTTTGGTGCAATCAAAGTTCAGACGTAAACTTATCTATCAAAATGGTGACATCAATTGGCCGCCAAGATCTTGTGAATTGACGTCTTTGGATTTTTTCCTCTGGGGTTATGTGAAAGGAAAAAGTCTATGCCAAGAGTCTACACACAATTATAGACCTAAAGGCCGAAGTTACACGAGTAATTGATGACATAGACCCTCGTTTATGTTAAAATGTCGTTGAAAATTTGAAAAAAAATAATGGTTTCATGTCAGACGAGCTGAAGAGGGCATTTATCTGATACTGTTTTCCATGTTTAATCGTTACGTATATACTTTAAGTTCTCATTAAAATATACCTTAGGTTTTCTCATTATTTGCTCGTTTTATTAACGAATTAAAATCCCTCAAATTTGGACACCCTTTACTATTAGCCATTAGAAAATTTTTATTGCAAACTTTTGTCAGAAGTATTTATTAAATTTAGTGAGCTTTAAATTTAAAACAATGAAAGCATACCTAATATAATTTTTAGTGCGTTCTCTATTTGAAATTATGTAGACGTTTTCCAGTCGTTTAGCATAAATATGTGGTAAGTAGTCGAAATGAATATGTATAAAGCTTGTATTTAAGGCTTCTTTTTTGCAATTGCAATTCGCGGGGCAAAAAAGTGGCACTCTTAATACTAATTGCATAAATAACTATTATTACTCTCTAGTAATTTTTTTTTAACCAAGTATATTGCGCATTCCGCTTTCGCATTATATCACTAGCCTTTGATGCAGTATAGCGTCTATACTTAAATTTTCACGTTATGCCTGATACGCCCTTTTCTATTACTTCGATCAGGAATGCACATAAACCAGATTAGTTCAAAGCTCTCGGAGATTCGTAGTCGTAGATAAGAACTAGGCGACGGCTCTTAAAGTTATTAATTAGAAAGAAATAGAGTGGGCACTATTTGCTAACAACAACTAAAGATACAGTCTAAATAGCAGTCAAAGATACTCGCTTAACGTATAGAACCTTGAAACGGGCCAATTCGTGCCACCTGTATTCATATAGTTCATACCTTTTTCTTATATACATTACTAGCAACAAGCCTAACGGTATTCTTAATATGTCGCATTATGTGATAAGCGGCAACGCATTATAAGTATCTGTAAGCGAGATCGCTAGTGCGAACGTGAGTGAATTTGTGTATACAGCAGCATAATTCCAGATAGCGGAGTGAGAAGTAAAATGGCAACAATGCCGTGAGGGCCCTCGGGAGATTCATTCGCACCCAAACCAGAAAAAGGTGCGTGTCACAAGCAGGCAAGAGCCTCGTGCGTACCAATTTGCAAAGGTAAGAAGCGTGCTAATACCCCAGACCGCACAGAAGTAGCGCTGTTCTTGTCCTACCACGAGAGCACCGAGGAGCAACCAAAGACCAGGTTAGTTGCTAGGTAGAACTAGAGTCCCTGTATATAATAAGAAAGAGTTGAGACATGTGGATCCACAAATCAAAACCACTTGATTTTACATTAAACATGTATATGTAACATGGTGGGCTAATATTTCAAACACAAATGTCAATATGTCAAACGCAAAAAATGCATTGTCAGTTTACGTTTTTAGTAGTATTCTAGTTTCAACTGACCGACAAGCTCTAAGCTCCTCTGATGACATCCGGCAACGTAAGAAGGCAAAATGTAGAGGAACAAGATTCTCACATTGCTATTGAGAGTTCAAAGTGGAATTACAGCGAAACTCTTGCGGTTATAACTACAATGGAGAACCATTTAAATGAATTCAATCATTCAAACCCCAAAAAGAAAACAGATGCTTAGAGTTCTATAAGCAGCGAGTTTGAGAACATTTTAGAAGACCACCGATACCTGCAGATTAAAATAGAAAAACTTGCTGCGATCATATTCTGATTTTAAAACTAACAGTAATAAGACTGGACGAAAGCCTACTCGTTTCTTATCTTTGCATGGAATGGACCAGTTAGTAGGACAAAAACCAAACTTGTAGCTTACATTCTTTTAATGTTCTTTCTGCAGATACTTCTACTGGCACTTCTAAAGAAAGTTTACCTGCCCGAGCAAACACACATTCTACAGAATACACAAATGCATCTGCGGAACTTACCCCGAGAAATAAAAGAAAACAGCAGGTGGTGGAAGTGAGAACACCAAAGAAAAGATGATTTGAGAAGAAAGTTAACAACTTCGATGAGAGGATAGGCATAAAGAAAAAATGAAATTGCTGGAATGAACGATTTTAGTTGACAAAAGGAAATGTGGACTCCTTGAGAGATATTTCAAATTAAAAGAACGAGAAAAAAATTAAATTTCCTAATAGATTTAATTATTTTATTACTTATGTACATTAAACATTTCAATATTACTCCTACGTTTTCTACAAGACTATTATGGAAACATGTTTACAAATAAATGATCCTGAAGTCTTTACCATCAGCAACTACTGTACTATCATCGTTATCATCACTGGCTACATCTTCAACATCGATAGTTTCATTAAACTCTTCTTTCATATTTACTGCAATATTATGAAATGCCCGTAGCAGCAACAACACATTTTACAATGAAATAAATGTTTTTATTGACAAAGAATTTTAACCGTCTAAATCTGTATTTACTTACAATCATTTTTTCAACAATTTCTATTCAATAAAGGAACCTAAACTTTTAGTTTTTAAATAACAAAAAATATAAATAATAAGAATATAACAATAAATTAAAAATTAACAAATAAAAATTCAAGTGCAAGCAGGAGAGCTATAATTGCACGAAATATAACAGCCGTACTGTGCACACTAAACCCGTGTAGACCCAACAAGTCCAATTTCTATTAGGTCAGTATAAAAAGATGTTGGAGTCATGGTAATGCAATTTCGATATTCTTCAATATACTTCAGGGAAAGCTCTTTCATGAGAAAGCTTGAAGCACCACATGTCTTCCTTCTAGCACGACATTTCTTTATCCACACGCTTTTGCTTGGAACTAATTCATCTTTCCAGTATTTTATCAATTCCTGGCACGTACATTTTATAACAGTTTTCAGTATTCGTTTACGAGCGTGTTCTTAGTACCACTCATTTTGGAGCTTAAACTGGACTGTCTACTTACCCAAAATACTAAAAAAAAAGCATTGTTAAAACACTCGCTTTTAGTACTGGCTATTAGTTACTTGTTCCCATATAATGTAACTGAGCCTTCGGAATAATTATTTGTCACTAATAATACGAATATACTTGAAGGATTTTGAACCGGCTTCAAAAGTCATGTCAAAATAACCTAAAATAAGGCATTTGAATAGCTTATGTCAAATTCAAATATAATATGATTATTATATTATTTTTTAAAACTCAAGTACTCCATGGTTTGTGGATCCAACCACTCACAATGGGTTGCACCAATGACTCGACTCTTTCTTATTATATACAGGGACTCTAGGTAGAACCACCGTGTAAGGTGAGATATTATTGCGACATCTGGGGCCATTGTTCTCGTATTTGAGAGCACGGGGAATCCAATGCAACCAGAACCTCGCGGCATTGTTGATTCAGCGGAAGCTCTTGATTTGAACGCGCACAGGCTACCTCGTAGTATAAGGGCATTTCAAGAATAAACAGCTTCGCCGAGTTTATTTGTTCGATGAAGTTAAATACATTTCGCGCTAGTGGCATTTGCATTTGTTTTGAACTTTAGCGGCCTATTTAAGGTGTTTTCATACTTGTAGCGTGCAACCTTTTTATGGTGTATTTTTTATATGTATTTCTTGTGTTTGTGCATTTCTTACAGATTATACCATTTTATATAAACTGTAGAATTTTTATTGCTGGTAAAGTTTGCACGTATAAGTTTAACGTTTCAGGTGACAACAAGCTACCCCAAAACAATATTAGCTCACCTTAGCCGCACTGACAATATTAATAGGGTCTTATACCTCTACGACTGATTTAGCTAGCAAACCCAGGATAATATAAATGAATAGGACCGTAGTATAAAGGGCTGTTGTAATATATCACTCACTTACGGTGTTATTACAATTAATATCAAATTAACTATACCCTTTTACTAGCTATTAAGTAGAAGCACTATCAGGTATAGCTCAATTATGCAGTTACCTTACTTCTTAATACAATAAATAGGGTTTGGCATATCTCATAAACCAATTTGACATGTAGAATTATGTCATGCGATTATAGTTTTTTTTTAAACCTTGACTAGTCAGTTTACAAGCAATGGGATTCCTGACTACTAGCTGAATGAGTAAATTTTCAACTAACGACTTTCTCTTGTAGTTAAAGACTGAATTACTTTTAAAATATAATAATTATTTGACTTTGTGAATCAAATACACTTTTCAGGTACTTCACAAAATTAAATTCCTACTTTCAGTTTGTTAGTAGCACATCGAAATTTGATCTGACATTACACAAATAAATAGATATTGTCAAAAATAGTTTAATCAAATGCTAAGTATCCAAACTTGATTTAAATAAAGTTTCTAAAAAATAACCTAGTACCAAAAATGTAAATTTCAAATTATAATGATCGAAAAACGTCGAGTACTCGAATCACTATTAAATTTAGAAAATTAATTCTTCTAAATAAATTTGTAAATATATTTACAATTATATTTATGATTTGCTGCACCAAACTTGCTATATAACTTCTTAATATTTCATAAGAAATTTTGTTGAGTAAAATCAGCTTAATATAAGCACATTTTAGAATGATAGATGAAGAATGCAATTAATGTAGTAGTGTTTTAACTTGATAAATTTATGTATCGATCAAACCATTTTTCAAATAAATAACAGACATCGCAATGGGCAATAGTTTATCTCCTTTTATAATAAATACTTTGTAGAACACAGACTATTTAGCTTCTTCTAAAGAAGAAATTAAGCTGTTGTAATGATTTGTAACTTCTGGCTATGCGAAAATCCTTAATAATTATTAAGGTTGTTGTCGTTACTAGCTTTGTTACTAATATACCTGTAGCGTCTAGTAACTTTGGCTAAATCTCTCTTAAATTAGCGAACCGAAGAGTAGTTCGGGTGACTTACTAGTATAATATATTTGTGCAACTCACAGTCCCCACTACTAGACATGAGATTCTTATTATTTTGTATTTTTCAGGCAGTTGGGAGGCGCGTGCTGGGGGTGATCCTGGCGAAGCGCATCTCGAGGGTTACCTCCATAATCCTCTATGACTTTTGGTCGTCGGACATCGCCGGGAAGAAGCAGCACCAAGAGATCAACAGTGGCAGCTGGCTGCTCGTGGCCTCCATGATCATCGAGTCCATCGCGGCGTTTTCCTGGTCGTTCCAGTGCGCACTGCTCCCGCTGCAGCACCACAAGCTGTCGCTGAGCTCGAAGTTTTGGTTCCCGCAGATGAAAAGCCCCTACTACGAACTGCTCTACATCTGGGAGAGCGTCATGTGCGTAGATCTGGCTGCGATGATAGTGGGCTACGACCTTTTCCTTCTGACTATTCTCTGGACCTGCGTGGCGCAGTTCAAGCTGCTAAGGACGTACCTTGTGATCAATTTCGAGAAGGCAGTTAAGAGAAACAAGGTTGCTCCTAAGGGGCAGCGGTCGGAGGCATTGGAGTTGGTCCTGGTCATTGTTCGAAGGCATAATAATTTAATTAAGTAAGAACTTTTTTTAAGAATTATGATAGCAAACTCTATCTGGAGTTCTAAGGTGTTTTGTTAACTTGGCGTTAAAGTATTGAGCCAACAAACCCCAGAAAATTACACAAGACACCAATATGACAATTTTAGCCTATTTATAAAACGTTCAGCTCCTTTTGTCTCAAGAATGTGAATAGAGAGTACAGCGTTTGTTACTCTTTGTTGGCGGTATTAATTTCGATGTCTGTTGTCCAGATTTCGTATTTCGAGCGTGTGACCCACGCCTACCTTTCGCTTCCAGTCCGTGAAGTGACAGTCGGGGATTGTTGTTTCTTTTTCGTGTTATCTTAACGGAGTCAGCATAAGCGTTTTGTAAAGTGTCCAGCGGATGTATGGGCGTGCATCTGGTTATTGTGTAGTATCTGTCCTCGCCACTGTCGGGGAATTGTTGCATCCTGGCCTATTAATTAGGAAATTCTATTCTACGCCATATCGGCGGATCCCACGCGTGGTTGACCTATTCTTGGCGTTGCCCAAAATTACCTTGGGGTAAGTTGACTGAAGCTTTTATCGGGCAAGTTTGAAGCTCCATTCCGGCCCCTTGCAGTTAATCGTAATGAACCAGGACATGATCTTGATCCGAACTACCCGCATTGAGAACACCTGTTGGCCACGGTCCGCCTCAACATCAGCTGCGTGAATTTTATAGCGCACAGAAAGGAACCCTACAAAGGAACACGAATACAGGTTAAATGATCCTTTTATTGTAACATTTGCTGGCCATCAGTAATTCTGCGAGCTTCGCTCGTGCATTTCATGATTGAAATTTCATCGTGAGCTAGGGATATACAGTTCATCCCGTGAACTTTGTACTCGACGGCATCAAATGTTTCCCCCCCATCCACGGAGCAGCCACCGTTTGCATTATTGTCTTGTAATTTTCTGTCTTATTTTAATGCGTGCGATAAATGAAGTCGCTGTACTGTAAATTTTGAAAATCTTAAATTGTATGCGTTTTATGAGGTGCTTCTTAACTGTTCGGTCCATATTTTAATCACCTGTATTTTGTATCGTATATTATTGAATTTGTGATTATACTGTGATACCGCCTTGTGGGCTTGATTTTGTTATTACTACCTGTGAGTGATTTGAACTTTTCTTTCAGGAAATTTTGTGTTACTTGATTTTACTAATTCTCGTGGAATACCTAAATACCCTTGTTACTTTATGCAGGGTGATCCTTAAGATAATACAGCTACTTGAAGTTCACACTGGGGAAAAACCACTTGCTCTTGTGTTTGTTATAGACAATGTTTAGGCATGCGGAGTACCAGGTACCTTAAACACCGACTGCTGTGGCCATATGATCAAGGTGCTACTTAGAGTTTTCACAAGACTAGTTCTAACCTTAGCAAGGGATCTTTTACATGCTGCAAATCATTATTCCAGGTATATTAGACATATTTTAAAGGGAACCTAAAAAAATGTGTCCTGATTTTTGGCAGAAAAGTTCCTTAGTATCCTAAAAGGGACTGCTTAACAGTCGCCGCCTGTAGGGTGTCGACGTCGTAGTTTTTTGGAGCAAAACAGCGTGTTATTAGAAAGGATCATGATATAAAGTACCTTATCTGTTCATATTATGGAAAAATGTTATTAGAAAAAGTTGTTCATAATGTAAAATTTCAGAAATATTGGCCTACTTTTATAAAACCGTGTGTATGAGATGAAACATTTTTACAATTCCTTTGAATAAACACGGTTTCATTAAAGTCATTCGATCTTTATGAAATTTTGCGTGGAGCCATAGTTTTAGATTCTGAACAACTTTTCTTAATGTTTTTCGGTGTTCAAAACAAAAATGGTACTTTACCTGAAACCAGATGCTTTTTAACTACCGCCAAGGCCTTCTTGATTACCCTTGTTTGTGTTTATAGTTTTAATTTTGTACTTTTTTGTTAATAGAATTTTTTTTATTTGATTTAATTATTAAATGGCTTTTCCCCAGTGTAAACTTCTAGTAGCTATATTATCTTAAGGAAGCGTTTAACGACAAAAGTTTATATACATTTTTTTACTTGAAATATAGTCAGCAATCATCTGTCGAAGTTTGTACCTGACCTTGTAGATCACCCTGTATATGTGGTAAAGATTCGTTGGCGCCCTGTTGACATTTAAGCATTTCTGAGTATTTAACGAGCTGCACGCCGTCTTTCTGACTAGCCGACCGGCAACTGTAACTAAGTAGTCGTAAAGTTTGGCTTTTTGAGAGAATTAACCAACAAGTCGTTTTGATGCTAACACGTTTTTTTGCTGGAGTTTGACGGACAGCTTCTTCATTTACTACTTTAGATAGTAGACGTCTCTTACTCGACTTCCTTTAGTTTTAGTCAGGATAATGACTTTTTCACTGTAGTTTATGTTTTAAAATTTCTTCTTCTTCTTTTAGCGATCGATAAAAAATCAGTTTGGATGGCCTTCAATAACTGATCTGTCGAGGAAGACATGCAGCTCTGTGCCCATATTTTAATGAGGCGTACATTTGGTCGTCTACTTATACGTACTATAAGATCTTTCCCATTATTTTAACGTACTCGTTCAATTTTTGGCGTCATTGTCTGCCCGAGCCATTTAATATCTCTTGGTAGTTTTTATTTTGTTTGTTTTATCCTTGCTCGCGTCAGCGCAAGTCTTTCCAAATTACAATTTTACTTTCTCTTCTCACATATTTATTTCACCATGCCAGTATTTGGCTAACCAGCCCCTGATCAGCTTTCGTTGCCTGACTTTGTACTTGTGCAGCACAAGTAATTTCAATTTCGAAATAATTAAATGGTATCAGATGTTCAACCACACCACCTGCTATTTTTCATTTAGTACACCTTATTGAATATTTGTTCATTGCCGTCAGTCGGTATTTACATATTATAGGTACTTTGTCGTCAAATTCACGGATTAACCCTTCTGGCCTGTTCCAGTTCAACGGCCCATCTTCGTCTGGATAGCAAATGTTATAATATTCCGAGTTGTCTAGCTGGACACCGTCATCAGAAGCTTATAAAGTATTTTTCTACTGGTTTTCTAGCGATTTTCACCTAATTTCGAGGTATTTAGCTGTGTCGCCCCTCAGTGAAATAGAAGACGAATTATTTTTGTCTTATATCTTTATTGATAACGACCGAATCCGTGTTACATTCACATTTTATAGTTTTCGTTGGAATGCTTGAAATAAGGTCATCAATTAGTTCAATTAAACTGGGAGAAACGTCGCGTCGTCTTGTTTTTAAATATTTAATACATTCGATTTCTGTAACTATAACGCTTCCATACCCTCTGAAACCTTATTGTTTCTTGGCTGGGTGTGTTCTTTGCTGTAAATCATTTTTAACAATTGTAATAACAATGTGATCCCATTATAATAGTCTGGTAGATGTTAGCGTCCTTATACTGATATTGTGTAAATACCCTTACATTTTTCTTGAGCAGTTGAAGTATTTGTTCGACGAGTGTGTACCCACCAAACTGAATTAACTTATTAGGTTAAGTAGACCATCTGGACCAAGAGGTTTCCAAAGTTTTAAATTATGTTTCGCCTGCAAAGTTATGTCTATCAATACTTGTTATAGTCTTTTACACTGTTATTATTTGCGTCAGTTTTGCATATCATTAGTATTTATTTATACAAGGTTCAGCAAATATGAAACGAGACCCATCAAATACAGAGCATGTGCCGTATCTATAGGGAAAACGACTCCTACCGATCTTGGAAGTAATCGCCCGCGACTTCTACCCAATATCGACATTGACGATGTACACGTAAGTAGCAGAAGGCCTGTCCAAACTTACAGAATTTAACGTCGTCCAAGCGCTTTCTTGTTAGGGGAAATTTGGGATGAGAAAACGTCATAAAGTCCACTGCAGACAAATTCGGCGAATAGGAAGATGTTCCAAGATTGTGACACTTTGTTGCGCCAAAAATGGATACACAGGGGCATTGTCGTGTCAAAGATGCCACTTGCCGGAGAAGTCGAGGGTGATTACTTCGAAGGACGCTAGGAGTACTTCTCCTATAGATACATCAGATGCTCTGTATTTGATCGGTTCAGTTTTAAAAAGTTGATTATTCTGGTCCTTTCTGTTCTCTTTTCGCTAACTTTTTTTCGGCCTGTTCTAACGCACTTACTAATCTCGTTCTCTATAATTACTCGAACGATGTCGACATTACGGTATAGATATAAAAAGCGAGAAAATAATAACGATAAGAATGCTCACAATTAAAATTATAGCACCTGCAAGGAGATTGAAAGCATGCTGACTGTCTATATTCTGCTACTCTACGTGGGCACTGTGGGAACAATAGTTATTTCCAGCTTTCTTCTGGTAAAAACATTTAATGCAACTGAAAGTGTCGAAAGCTGAATATAATATTATTTCAGACCGTTGTACAGAGCAATGTTGGGAAAGCGGTTCCTTTTTTCGTCGGTCACATGATTCAGATTTTTCTATACTGCTACGTGGGAAACGAATTAATACTAGAGGTATGGTTTTTAGATTTTATACATACTAGCTTGAGTCGCATAATTATTTTGTTCAGGAAAGCGAGAAGACGCTGCAACGTTTTTAAGTATTAAATAAACTGCTAATGTGAAAATATTCGTTCTAATGACATCTGCTATAGTTTATTTAGCGATTTTCCATATAAACTGCAGTAAATTATAGCTCTTACTGTTTATTATTATGAATCATCAGTTTTGCGTTTCAGGTTTATGATTTCTCAGAGTTGTGAAGATATTTATATGCAGGAATTAGGCAATAAACTTTCCAGAAACGTTTATCTGCAACACCATAGCCAGAGGACATATATTTATAAATAATCTAGTTTTAAAGGAAATGTCAAATCGCCGCTGAACATAAGTAAGATATTTCTAAAGTAAAAGTAACAAATAGTGAGGCGAATTTGTTAGTTTTTTGCTTAAAAATTTATAAACAACTAGATAGTTAATATTAGTCCTACATAAATGTTGCTGCACATGTTATCAGTGCAATCTTAGTTGAATGAATAGTCGACTAGTTCAATTGTTTTATTATAATTTATCAACCTGTATTAACTAGCTAAAGCATTCGATAAGAGTAATCGATAGCTTTAAAGTGTTTGCTATATTATTGCCGTAGTTATTTTGTCGTAATGTAATATGAGTTTCGTCACATAGCTGACGGTTCCAAAGAACATTTGTTGTTGGTTGAGTGTCTCCGTGGTAGATAACTCTGTGGTTCGATATAATTGTGCACTTGTTTTAAAACTCAGTAATTACTTTATTTAATTACACTATAATTTGTACGGCTTTGCTCTATTGAATTATTCAAAGATGTAGGCGGACAGCTGAAACAACTGTACTCAGTTTTCTGTTATAGATAGTATTTATCGAATAATTCAGTGGCTTGTATAAGCCAGACGCTAGAGGTTTTTTTCAGGAAATAATTAGAGAAAAGCTGCAAATGGCTTTAATCGCTTTATTTACGTTGCGGAATGAACATATTAAGTTTTCCCCCTCGAAAGACCTGAGCGTTGGCCGCCATATTGGAAAAAGGAGCAAAATTGGAATTTATCGCCAATATCTCCGTTTCTCTTAGTCTGACAGTGAAAATACTTATTATAAATATTAAAGGTAATTGACGTCTCTGCAAAAAAAGATCCTTTATACTTTTGTGCTAAAACTTATAGTTTGGAAGCAATTGCCGTAAGAAGTGTGGTACGTTATTAGAAATAAAATGTTCCAGGAGGTCCACCAAACTGTTATGTTGATATGAACATTTTAATTCACATAATACACATTGGTTGGTGTATACGTATATTGTACAACACATTTACTAATATTTCCGGTTAAAAGTGGTGGGAAGACTTTATTTTGCAATTTGTGTTTGATAACGATAACGATGTTATATCAATATGATAGATGGATCCAATAGGTAGGTACCTTTCATGCGATTGGGGGATTCAATGCGTAACTCCCTATAGCTCTGTTTTTTCGGGTGTAGAAATTACAAGATTAAAAGAGACTCCAAGTGCGCATGCTGTAGGACAGTTTGGCAATATTCCATTAATATCTTTTCAAAAAACCGGAATATCGGGACTGTCAAACAAAAACAGAAGATGATTTTTGAGGCTTTCACGGCCATTGTCATTAAGTAACAAACGACTTCCGGGATTGGACCGTGTCATGATTGAGATCGAAGAACTCAACGTTTCGCCCACTTTCGTAAGGGGCTTCATCATGAGAAAAAAAGCAAAAGAGCGCGGTAACTCAACGTGTTAACCACGCCAGAGGCGAAAATCTTTGCTAGGGAAGGGACAGAAGAGCACGGTAACTCAACGTGTGAACCACGTGAAAGGCGAAACTCGAACGAAGTACACATATTGCCTACCGATTTCCTATGGATTTATGGGAAGTGGAAAGATCTGCTCGATATTCCAGGTTGGAATGGCATGATGGAATGAGTTACAGGAGGAGGTATTACAAGTAGATGGAAGCAAGCCGGTATAAAATGTTAAGATTGAAGCACTATTTGGAGTCTGACATTTAAATATTACTCGATCTATGTTTCTCATCTGTAGATGTGAACAGCAAATGAATATAAAGTTGGCTTGAAACCACTATATTTACCAATAAATAAAAGTGTATTACATGGCATATAGCACATTTAGTTTCAACTTCATACCACGACAAAATACTAAATAATTTATAGTCAACTATAACCTATGACAGTTGTAACTAACTTCACAGGATGAATTCCTTTATTATATTAATGTAATCGACTGTGAAATTGTGACTAACTTCGCTTCATGGATCCTAAATGTTTTCGTTTGCCCTACTCTTACTATATACAGGTACTCTAGATACGACTATCGAGCAAACCCTCATGAGATCGATGAAGAGCACTGGTGGCTTGGGCTTGGAGGTAAGAAATATTGATATATTACAAAAACCTGAAAATAGAAACGTATGATTGCAACCATGGTACTTTTGATCGTGTAAACAGGGCCTGTAGTGTTCTGCATTATTATATAGGTATGACTCACTGAAAAATGTGTTGATTTTTGTAAAAATATTTGAACAGCGTCTTATTTAATAGAAAACGAAATACGGGGTGCGAAACCCGACGTTTCGTGCGGTTTTGCGAAAATAACACACTTCTTAGGGATATTGCTTCCAAACAAAAATAAGCAAAAAAGTACAAAAAATCATTTTGGTAGAGAATTTAAATATCTTTAATATTGGTAATAAGTTCTTTTACTTTCAGGCTAACTTGAACAAAGATATTGGCGAAGAACTCCAAGTTTGTTCGTTTTTTCCAATATGACAGCCAACGCTTAGGTTTTTCGAGGGGGGAAAATTAAGATGTCCATTCTAGACCCTAAATAAAGCGATTAAATCCAGTTGCAGCTTTCCTCTAATTATTTCTCGAACACGTCCTTTTTGGCCTCTAGTGCCTGGCCTAGCATAGGATATCGCAATCAGCAGTTTTAAAATGCAATTTTATTTTTTAAATAGAAAAATCATTATCTACAATTGAAATAGCTAAGAAAACTGGTAAAGGCAAAATAAGAATTACTCATCCCTTGAAAAATTAGTACACGCAAAGAATTTGGTAAAGATATTAAATTGTGTTACGCTTTGTTGGAGCATCTATTAATTTTCATAGGCGCTTTCGATTTGCACACACGAGCTGCTAGGTGCAACTCGGGGTAGATGACTACGGGTATTGTTTACAAGAACATTTTGTTGCGGATCTGCTCAATTTTACTTTCCCTCTTCCCCTCGTGCACCTGCTTTATGGTTGGGGTTTTACTGTTCCACAAGTGCTCCGTTAATTAGTTAGGTTAGTTTGACATTTGTTTGATGAACTTTTACATGAATAACCTAACATTTTGGGAAATTGATATTTTTTAGAAGATAAACAAACGAAACTGTCTACTGTTCTTGCAGCTAGTATCTAACGGTCTCCTAGTGCTGTAAATTACAACAAATGACAGCATAAAATAGGTTAAGTCACGTCATAGAATATCGAAACTATTCTGTGGTCCTGTGATAAAGTGATTTTACGTGTATTATTTAAAACTACTCTAAGTTACGTCGAGCTGCACTAGAGCGAGTTACTCCTGCACATACAAACACCAAATCGAAAGCGCCTCATGTCTCTGGTTCAGATATCGTATTTCGCCCTCGTGAGCCACAACTATCTTTTGCTTTGAGCCATTGAAGTGACAGTCGGCAATTGTTCTCGAGTTCTTTCTGGTCCTGTTTTGATGCCGTGATGAAGTCAGCTTGAGCGTTTTATAAAATATCCAGGGGATGCGTGGGCGTGTAGACATTTATTGCTGCTTGTTGCATTCCTGGCCTATTAATTAGGAAATTCTGTCCCATGCCATATAGGCGAATTCAACGCTGGCTGACCTATTTTTGTACTTACCCAAAATCACCTTAGAATAGTTGACTTAAGCTTCCTAAAGCTGTATCTAAAATTTTCGTTTTTTATTATGGGTATTTCGTCTTGTTATGAAGAGAGAACACTCTCAACCGTGGTCCGCTTAAACATCAGCTACATGAATTTCATAGCATACAGAAAGGGACCCGATAAGAAACACACATACAGGTTAAATATCTACATGTAATATTTACTGGCGAGCAGTGAATGGATGCTGCAAGCTCTCATGCATTTGGTGTTTGGAATTCCGACTTGAGCTCGGGATAGACAGTTAGTCTCGCAAACTTTGTACTCGAAGGCCTACACGTTTCCTCTCTATTCACGGCGCAGACACGGCTTGCTATATTGTCTTGAAACTTTGCGTCTTATTTTAATGTGTGTGATAAATGAAGTCGCTGTATTATAAATTTTATAAGACTGAAATGTATGCGTTTTATTATGTGCCTCTTAACTTTTCGGCCTATATTTACCTGCTACTAATCACCTGTATTTTGCACCATATAGTATTGAATGTGTGATTATTCTGTGATACCAGTTTTGTGGCTTTTTGTTGGTTACTGCTACCTGTACATGGTATGAGCTTTTCATTCAAGAAATTATGTGCTACTTCAGTTTACGAATTCTCAGTTGAATGCCTAGATGCACTTGTCGTTAATTGGTAAAGATTCGTTGGCTTCTTTTTGGCTTTATTTGTGAGCACCTAAATAGCTACAAGTTGTCTTCCTGACTAACCGGCCGGCAACTACATCCAAGTAGTCATAAAGTTTGTTTTGTTTTGAGAGGATTAGCCGACAAATCATTTTGATGCTAACAATTTACCCTCTTATTGAATACTATACTAAAAGTAGCCCATAGTAAAATAAACACCTTTGTTATTACCGTTTTTCCTCTAAACCTAACTGTTTTTAGAAGCATGAGCTGTAGGACATCAGCAGGTATGATTATGAATGAGGATACGCACTGTCGTCACAACAAAGCAATCGGATTTTCTTGTAAACAATAGAAATAAAGAACTTTTTATAAAATATCACGCGGCCCTGTTTAAAGGTCAGTGAAGAAGAAGCCAAAGCGGATGCTGATGCTGATATGTCTATCATAGCAGCAGCTGCTGAGAAAGCAAGAGATGGTTCTCGAGTAGTTGTTGTTGGCCAGAATATGGAAGTATTAATTCTTCTAACTACCATGTGGTTGCAGATAAGATGCATCTTTGATTTTTTCTGCCAGGTGCAGGGACTAAAGAAAGCTTATTTTTCTACACACCAAATCAACCAAATTTGCACACGAATACCCTCAACTGTTTGTGGTTTCTCTATGTGTTTACAGGTTGTGATTGTGACACAACCTTAACGCTCTTTGGAAAGAGCAAGATTAAAGACTTCCGCCTTCCGTCCTAAACGCTCGCTCAGTGTAAATATTTTTCCAATAATCGTGTGATTAGTAAAAACCAATTAAATTCTAAATTTTCTTTGGCAGTTTTACCTCCTAAAAGTGCAGTAGCTGCCAATCACGCATATCACAATAGCTCCAAGTCTAGTAGTAGATCGAAAATAATTTAGAGCCAACTACACGAAGTTCACAGTTAAGCCTTTTACTTTACTCCTTCGCTGAATTTTATTTAGTTATGAATAACCTGGACTAAAGACATAGTAAGCGGTATTGTGCAGTGCCTTTGGTCCAATATTTGGCCTTTTGAAAAATAAAAAAATTACTGCTCATACTTCAAAAACCATGATATCACATGATTCTAACATTTTAGAATGTACTATACCTAGCAAATCATATGACAGCTTTGTTCGGTAATATTAACCTATTAATGATCCCGGGTGGTGTAGCTTGAACAGGCGTCCACGTTCGATCAGTAAAGTTAAGCAACGCTCTTTCTGGTCAGAACTTGAATGGGAGTTCCTTGGCTGCTTCTCTAGGTTTCTCGTGATACGGCTGTCACGAAAATAGTTGGTCCCGGATGTCATAATAACATCATGACAGTCGTTAGTGAGGTTGGAAATCCCCATAAAATGTACAGTGACGCCAATAATTGGCCTAACGGCTGTTGGCTGAATACCAAAGTAAAATAAAAAAATAAAAAATAAAATAAAAATAAATCTTTCATAGTTTCTATTGGTTAATTAAATTCGTAACTGCCGTTCAGTTTGCGAATATTTTACAATTGTCAAATAATATTCAATAGTTTTATCTGGCAATACTATTCCACAGCCGTTCACCGACAATGAATAACTAAAATATATCATTTAGTCCAATAATATATTTAATATTCTACCGCCGTCTACTACTCAGGTAGTTTCATTTAACCTTATTTAAATAATTTCAAGTTGTAATATAGTGCGTTAAAAGAACCGTTATCAAGTGGCTTTGCGTCAAACAGTAATTTTTGAAAGTTATATCCAAACTTATTTTATGGATTGCGTATGCACACAACCTCACTTTGACAACTGACAGCTCAAGTGATTGAGCGCTCTGAATTCTGGGTAGATCAATGTAATAATCACCGACATGCAGCCGTAAGACAAAATCTAGTTCAAAACCCTCTCGATAACGTTTTTTAAAGGCATGTTAATTATATCACGTGTTTAAAAAAACTCATTCGAAGCATGCCATGATCAAATTGAAGTTTTTCCATAACGTAATACGTACCCATTGAAGCAAATGAACTACCATAAGTTAGAGAGAACTAAATTACATGATCTTGAACTATTTTCCTAAAAATGTACAAAATACTTATTAAAAATAATTTTTATTGACTGTTATGATTAATACACTCGTTGTGTAAATGCCATCTTATTTTCCTTTTTGCTTGATACAAGTAAACTTAATGCAGTGTAAACTTGTACCTGTCACACTGACAAATGTTTTCATAAACAAAATGAAATCTGAAATGCATCTACAGACTTAAGATAAGACTAGACTAGTTTGTTTGTTAATGAACAAGGTCTAGGCATGCAGAGTACCAGGTATATTATCCCAACCATAAATTGAAAAGCTATTTAAAATCAGGCAGCATTGGGAACAGTAAGTCAATTCGTAATTTAATTTATAAAATTACTGTTCTATTGTCATTCAGTGACACTTCGACAGTAACCTTCAAATTTGACAGAATACATTGGGAAGTTTGGAAGACATATATGTTTTTCAACATTTTCTATGCTACTATACGGTTTTAAAACTCAACTAGTACCTACTTAAATCATGCACAATGTTACAATGCCTTAACAAAACAGTTACATCTACAGTTTGCAGATGAACTGTCAATACTTGAAAGCTGATTAACAGAATATTATTTACTGATTGTATGAAACCGACTTAGACATGACTTACACTTTTCATGGTGTAATGAATTTTAAATAGCTTTCCAATTTTTGGTTGGAGTACTATACCTGAGACGACTAGACTAGATTTGTTATCTTTCCTTCCAAGGCCTGCTCTAAATTAGTTTTTTTGGAACACACGATAATAGAGTTGCTAATGCGAACACTGTGAACTCGTAAAATACAAACGTATTTGCGTTAGCGTTAGCTTATCTCTTTTTCACACGTGCTGTCGTTTTGATTAAAGCAACATTCAATAACTTTATACAGAGTGATTCAAAAGGTGTGGTCCAAATATTAAGGAGTAATTGGTGATATTAAAATAAGTGAAAACTGACAATAAACTCATGCCCAATTCGCAATTGTTTTCTAGGTATAACATTTATGATATTTATTATTGACAATAAACCGTATACTATTACAAGAAAAATTTAAAGTAATTATAGCTGTTCAAAATGTCCACCTTGTGTACTTATATAAAAAGATAACGTAGACGCAAGGAATCTCGAACATTTCTCAACTGTTGAGGATTTCTTCGAATTTCGCCAACAGATTCATTTATTCTATTAACTAAGTCATCTCTGTTTTGATTTTCCTGTTGCATAAACCTTTTCTTTTAATATCACAAGTAAAAATCTAATAATGTAATATCAAGCGAACCAGCCGGCCATGTTGCTGGACCTTCTCTTTCAATCCAGCGTTGTGGAAAGTTATTATTTAGCCAATCTATAACCTGACATGAATTTCTCAACGGTGCCCCGTCATGCTCGTACCACATTGCCCTTCGCACATCAAGAGGCCCATCGTTTAAAGGTTCCGGGAAGGTATTATCTAAGTAATTTAAATACATGGCACGCTTATCCCCATTTAGTAATACATAAGGTCCGATAATATAATCACCTACAATACCGTCCCAAATGTTAACACAAAAGCGTTGTTGAAAAATGGTTTTCTATATACCTTGTAACATGATGGTTTTCGTACTCCAAGTTATGCATATTATGCTAGTTGTTCATTCTATTCGGTTTGAGCTGTGATTTATTTGTCCAGAGCTATTCAATTAAAAATTGTGGATTGTTTGTGGTAGCATCTAACATCCATTGACAAAATTGTAAACGTTTCAGATTATCACCATTATGTAGATTGGGAAATAGCTAATTGTCTAGAATTTTTTATAGTACTCGTCGATTTGTTTGGCTAAGTCAATAACGTAGACATTACTGTTCACGTTATTCCTTCCAACATAATGAGGTGGTTCAACCATACCTGTTTCTCACAGATTTCGGTGCAACCGTTCACATTTTCCGTCAATCTTATAAGCTAAATTACATTTGAATACCTTGCGCTTAAACGAAGTTGCCTTTATAAAATTTTTTTGCACGGTAAGCGGTTGAAATCATTTTAACTTTGGCCGCTTTGAAAACACGTTGCAAGTTTGGCGTTGGCTAAACAAATGCGGGGAAGCTGCTAGCTATCTATTACATCGGCATAAGCGACGGTAAGAAGCACACATGTGGTTTCTTTACTTAATGGGATTATGTGGTAACGTCTTAACGGATTTGGAATTGTTAAAAAAATAATAAGTAAGCGACATATGCAACAATGCAATTTTCTCACAGAATAGCCTATTCAACATTCCGGAATGTCTATTTGCCCTAGACAGCTTGAAATCCGCCAAGAGCCAAAACCACATTTGAATTGCTTCGACTGTGCCCGCTAACTGAACTCACACTTGCCAGCTTATGCGGGATGTTATGGCTCCCCGGGCAAAACATATTAAACGTATCTAGCTATCTCACTTCAACAATGATGTCTGATTTGTTGTTCGCACAGAGCGTTTGGCTGATAAAATTTCATGGTAGGCGTCCTTGACTAGCCGACAACCAGGCGCCGACAAGGATTTGGTTACAGTCTGAATTGCGACGAAATGCCAACTGGGCCAAATGGGCCAACGATATGCTCTGCTATGATACCTGCCGAGACATTTACCTTTCAGGTTTTTGGGAATGCGTTTCTCTCATCCAGTGAGGATTTTCTGTAGCCCACTAACGGCAATTCTGACGATTGATATGTCCGTGGAGGGTAAACGTTGATTTATCCGAAAGCCAAACATTTTTTATTCGTATCATGTTGTTGCCTACTCTTTCCATCATTTTCTCACAAAATTCCACTCTTCTATCAAAGTCGTCTTCACATAGCTCCTGAGTTGGAATTACCTTATACGGATGCATTTTATTCTCCTTTAGTATTTGTGCAAAGGAGGAGTGACTAAAGTTATTCTCCAATGCGACTTATCGAGTAGATGCATGCATTTCATCAAATGTAAGCATGACGTCTATTTTGTTTCGTTGTCCAAAGAGCACCGAGTTTCATAATTTGTCGCACATGTTCAGGTTCTCTAATCTGCTCGTCAATTTTGCTAACTTTACCTTGAGATATGGAAGATAATTCTGGAATTTCTACCTGAAGAGGCAAACGACTTCGGCTTGAGTACGTGTTCTATCTCCATAACCGATCATCAGGATAGTTATTTTATGAATTTCAGTTAGATACACCATTCTTGCAGTAAATCTATATTGACGATGAGTTTTCAATTTGCTTGCGGCTAACTTTCAAACTGGCTTTGACACTACTTTGAAGGTACACTGTATTTATAATTGATATTTTCGAAATTAGTTTTTCTTCGTTAATTTCGAATAGTATTCAAAACCAGACAGTGCTAAATTCCTCTTTGAATGCCCTTTCCAATGATGTTCATCTTGGCATACCGTTAAAAAATGTCGGTGACGTCACCGACAGAAGTCACGTGAGCCATTAATGCAACCAATAGGCCGTAAATATCCAATACAATCAAAATCGATTGATGTTTTTCGGCATATCAGTGTCAAAATATGGAGATATTGAACTTATTCCATTTAGCTGATACACACTGTAAAGAAATGACAGAAACACTGTGGCAGCATAGGAAAGAGTAGCTATATACATAAAACGGCAGCTAATCTAACCCAACAATTAATCCTCGTCAATTTGGAGGTTTCTATGTCAATATACAGGGTGTTACAAAAATGTTGGCTGGCTATACATAGACGGTTTCTACAACTAAAAATAAGCAAAAAAGTTTATATAAACATATGTCCTAAAATGGTTCATTTTTGAGATACAGGGTGTTAAAATTTGTAAAAATAATGGTTCCAATTTTGTTCCTCGAAAACGAAGCAAGATACGCAAAACCCTCAAGTGAAAAAAAAGTTGTGTATTTAGATGCTTCATCTTAAACAAGTTTAAAAATTGCAAAAAAAAACCAGTGGGTGTTATTTTTTTATGCAAAAACACCAACAGGTTGCCCCGTGAGCGCGCCCCTGGAATTACTGTATCAACGGTAATAAATCCAAAAGATGCTCCATAAAGTTATCAACAAACTGTGAAAATTTCATTAAAATCGGCTGAAGCGTTTTTTTCTACAAATTTTAACACCCTCTATCTCGAAAACGAACCATTTTAGGACATATGTTTATATAAACTTTTTTGCTTATTTTCAGTTGTTAGTTGTAGAAACCGTCTATGTATAACCAGCCCAAAATTTTTGTAACACCCTGTATAGTATGATTAAAAATTATTTTTATCTAATATGGCTATGGAATAGTTCCTAATTGATGAATGCAATTATAAGTTATTTAGAAATCAACTATTAAGTTTGACATTATTAAAGGGAGTTGCATGAATAAATTAGGTACTATTCATGACCCATACCTTTTTCCGGACAATAAAACGAACAACGTTGTTATGACCACAGATATAGCCGATCCTTTGTAATTTTTAACATTGCCTTTTCCTTATGTACGACATTTCCGCTTACACACTGTACACTTATGGCCCCATCGGTACATTACTCAGTTAATAAAAGACAAACGTTGGGCACTCTGGATGTAGCAAAGGAAGCGGAACTTTCAACACAGAATGATCTTAAACCGCCTCATGTACAAAGCTAAGATAACTGGAAAATTTCTCCTTTAACTCTTATTAGCGATATATTCAAGAACTTTAACCTAAATACAACTCCATGTGGTAAGCTATAACTCACATACGTAAGAAAGCACAGCCTATTTCATAACTACTACATCACAACATGAGCTACAACAGAGATGAAGAAAAGTACACCTTATTCTCTAAACATCTTCAGACAGCTTTCACTTATTCCAGTGATCCTGAGATTAAAGACTATTTTTCAACTTTTCGTGTGCCCGGGCCGCAGCCACCACACCTGCGTTTCCCGCTTAAATTCAAATGCGATAACTTATTGAATCATGATTCTTATGGACATGATTTACTTATTGCATTTTTAATTCGTTGTACTATACAACTAAACAATAATCAGTTGCTTACCTAAATGGATAGTCTCGTTGCTACATGCGCACTATCTGCCGGTTAACAACGCGCTTGCTTTTGAATGCGATAAAGATTTTTTTTGTAATCGTGTATTCGATGAGGCCTTGTCGCGTAAGGCAATCCGCGAATCGTTTTATTAAGTAGTTTTCTTCGGTTACTGAGTGATTTTTATTTCAGTTTCTGGTTTTATATACTTAGCCTGATTGATTCCGGGAGCTTTAATTAAACAAACATTTTTGGGATTGTCATATCATTATAGAATTGTCATTGTCTGATACAAATATTTCGTTAACTAGTATTTATGCAATTTCACAGTTTGTTTCTTGAAGATGCTTGCTACTCTTTCAATTATAGGGCAGAGGTAAAAATTACATGTTTTCTTAATTAGAGAAGGACGCAAAAGGTTTCCGCTTTTTGCGATTCAGAAATTCACTTGTTCCGATATGTCGAAGATATATTGGGTATGTAGTCTCAAGAAGAGTTCAGTTGAATAATGCGGTTATTAGAAGTAATAGGATAAGTTTCTTGAACTACAACGGTTCATCATGAATCGGTTTAAAACTATACTAAACAAGAACCATTGACGTCGTAACCCTTTTAATAACCTCATTATCATAAAAAGCAAGTAGCATTCTTAGCATAAAAACTGCAATTTAGTAATAAAAAATGTATGAAAGTTCCTGAAGAAGATTCTCTAAAATTTTCAGAGCAATGCACTTGCAGGAGCCATCGCTCAGTGCGGGTGGCATTTGCTGCCATACGACAGGGACCTGCAGAAATCCTTGGTCTTAATAATGGTTAGATCTCAGCGACCGGTTAGGATAACCGTGGGAGGGTTTGGAATTTTAAACTTGACGAGCTACTTAAAGGTAAGTCAAGAGAACGATTTGTGGGCTATGTTGTGACCGGGTTTTTAGCTTTTGCAGTTTTGCTTCTCCGTCTACACGTTGTTAAGCTCGATGGTTCGCAGAAACGAGGGCGCTGAAGTTTCACGATTTTAATATTTATCTAGTTTATTTAATTTGTAAATTTTATAGTAGAATATATTGTTAAGGTGATTTAAACAAATGTGAGCATATTAACTATTGTAATAGCAATTTTGGTTTTTAACTGAAACACTGCACTGTAGCTGATCTCTCCTAATAATAAATGTTTCACTAATCCTGTGTTTTATTTACATTGTTCTATTTTGCCATACATTCCTCAGAAGAAGTAGAGCTATTGTATTGTCGAAGAGCTTATAAGGTTGTGTAACATGGTTTCGAAAAAATTCAAGTTTTTCTATTAGTTATCTAAATGCCATCATTATAGTTTCTTCTTTATTCTCTTGAAAAATTATTGCAACTAAAACTTGGAGCCGACAGGATCTTTATACTAGTTCCCAGTTCTACTATAAATTATTTTTTTGTTAGAAAAGTTAGTACACAAAATAGTGCTATGGTAGCCCGGAAGCTATTCTGTTTTAAAGTATTACATACTGGATTGGCTATGGTTTAATTGTTAAAATGTTGATCTTCTTCTTGTCGTGCTAATCCGTTCTGGGATGTTGGCGATTTACATAGCTATTCTATTTTTATCCACTGTTGCTCGAAACAGCTCCGTTGTAGTCGCATTATACCATGTTCCCAATTCTTTGAATGCAAGCGGAGGCAATTGTGGAGCTCGTCTGCGAATGTATGATGTCGCTGGCTGAAGATGTGGACTGAGTACGATATTCGCTTGTTCCTGGATCACTGTAAGTAACTACAGGAGGAAGAAAAATCTGTGCAGCTTAAGGTGGTGATGCTGCAGCCGATTATGGTTGCCAGCTAATTCTAAGTTTAAAGTTCTTTGCGGTTCTTGGTGTCCAGTCTGCTTAGCCCAGTGGTGCAATTGAAAGTAGCCCTAGGAAGTACGAGATCTGATGGGGCGTTGATGTGGTGCACAAATACACATGTACCTGAAAAGAGCATTTTACCTGTTCAAACAGATTGTAATTAGTTGTTTTATTCAGTCTTAAGCAGAAGTGAGGTTATTTCAAAGCAGAAATAAAGCTTTACTTAAAATAATGCGAGAAAAATATTTAACCAAGTTTGCATTAGTGAGGGGATTCAATTACGCAAAGTTTAAACTAGATAAACTTGACCCAAAAAACAATAGGACTTGACGGTATGCAACCAAATGTAGTCCTACAGCGGTAATTACTTTAATAGCAACCACGTTAGGCTAACTATACACCTCAAAAGTGACGGTAAATGTTCAATTCAGTGTACTGACAGCTACAATAGTTCAAATGGTTGATACTAAATTGAGAGCAACGTTACGCAAAATGCTTACATTACAATAAATCACTTCTTTAGCTGTAATCTGAGCACTCTAAAACTATTTCATAGAGGCGGTACCTTAAGGAGTCCAGGGTGCTGCAATTCGATGCTCAAGGAAGCTGTAGGTGGTCGTTTCCAAGCAACTGGGCCAAAAAAGCTGGAAGAAATTGCGGTACAGCCAATGAGTGCTGTCGAAACTTCGTTTTGCCAAATTAGCCTCAACATAGATTCTCACATAATTAACCCACCAAACGAGGCGCTATTTGAAGCTGCTAAGTCCGCAGTACTAGGATCTCTGAACTAACAACGGCACCAAACAAACGTCACTTATCGATTCCAAGTCCGACCGTCAACACCCACATGCAGTTCATTTACACACACGAGAAAAGATACTTTTTTACCGGCAAAACGTCAAGGCGCGGTACTCTCACACAGACAGTTTATGGAAAACTTTGGGAAAGCACCACTGCGTAAACGACATCAACCTGCAGTTGAATAACGATACTGCGCGAAAACCATTAACTACAACACCAATAATTGCAACACCCCTGCGAAAACTCTATGATAAAGTATTATGGATTCGGCCGGTTCAATAAAAGTCAGAGGCAGTATTAAATTAATATATTAAATTAAAAATAATATGGGCAATAACAAAGGTATTCATAATAACCTAGCAAAATAATAGCGCGAAAACCACTTGTTGCCTTGTTTGAAGCTCGCGTTAGAACCCCTGGAAGCACCAAGCCAAGCCACCCAAGTAAGTGGGCGGGGCGTTTATGTTTGTACCAAAACTATCATACGATCCACACGTTTCAACGCCTCGCCTGCGCTTCAATGGGGTCGGAGTTAAAACTGACTTTTTTTAGTGACTTAATTTGCATACAAAAACGGATCGACGAGAAGGAATGTGTTCTACGTAAGCGACCATAAACAGGCACATGTTTAGAAATGCTCTTTTACAGGCGGGATTTTAAGTTCAGAAACGAGAAAACACAACAAATTAGAACTAAAGTCGTAAAAACGAAAAAATGTTCTCACAATTTTCATTTTTTTTGCATAAAATAGAAAACCGTAAGTTTTCTTGCTACTGGAAGGATGTTACTTGTAGCAGGGGATTTTGTTGTGGTATCAAAATCATCTTACAGTCAGATTGTTAAAAGAGCGTGTCAGACAATTGCTACATTAGGCAATAGATACATCAATATGTGCGATGGAAAATAAATTAAAGAAATAGCTTTAGATTTTTATAGAATAGCAAGATTTCCTCGGACTATTGGTGCTAATGATTGTACCCTTGTAGAAATACAATCATCAGGTGGTGAGGACGTTGACATATTTAATTCACGAAAGGGATTTTTGCTGTGAACGTACAAACCATTTAAGACGCCAATTTGAGAATCAGAAATATCGTCGATCAGTTCATGACTATTTTCTACAACTTGGTAAAGCGACAATTTGAGGAGAGTCACTATGATAGATGCCTCTTGGTTGGAGACAGCGAATGCCGAATTGAAAAATATTTAATAGTTAAAATGAAACAAGGAAACACTGCTGTAGAAAATTTATATAATGGATTCATTATTCGCACAAGGAATATCGAGAGGCAGCATGGTATGTAGAAACGATATTTTCCCATTTTGTCCCAAGGCATTCGACTGAATGTCAACACTGCCATGACTGTTATTGTAGCTACAGCTGTATTACATAACATAGCCTTAAATATGCGTGAGGATATCTGTCCAGATTGGATAGCCAATAATTAGGATTTAAATAACAAAAACAAACAAACAACTATGAAATTAAAGGAGATCCAACAGATCGTTAATTTAGACAACTACTACTAAAGTTTAACTACATTTCTCTTCTTCTTTATTTCTAAATTCAATAGTATAATTTTTTCTATGTTCTTCCTAATCGCGTTCTTTCGTTCACAGCAGACTTTCCAGCTCCTTCTCCACCAAGAGGCTTTTGGCTCTATAATATTTCTCTTCCACCACAGGGTTACACACTGTCGGACAAAATTTATAATTTTTGGACCTTTTCATCTGACTAGGTGTGTAACTACTCCTCTAAAATTCAATACTTTGTTATATTTACTTCATGTTGGAAATTGAAATACATACATTATCTGAGCCTAAAATTTCATCAACTGTTGGTTTTTTTGTTATTGTTCTGGAAATACTATTTCTGATTATTGATAAATTACCAACAACAATCAGTAAATGCAACCTATAAATGCAGTTTCATGTTGTGAAGTTGTTCTGGCACAAATTTAATTAAGAAACGCAATTAATGCATTTGATATTTGCGTCTACCTAATTTCCTGTATAGCTCAACTTGTTGAAAACATTCCATAGCAATGCGGAACAATGATAATCTTTGGATCGAGGCAACATTCCTGTACAAAATGTTAATAACGCTTATAGTTCAGCATTGCTAATATCATGAATTCATTCTCCCACTCAATGACAATCTGCAATATAACGCCGAGTATAAATACAAGCAGTTTCGCCACTAAACGGGAATGATATTCCAAAACTGATGGACACCACCTCATCTGCCACCTTGGGCTGAGTGCCTCCTGCTCGTTGGAAGGCGAACTCACGATCTCTCAGACCCACCGTTGCTACCATTTAAAGGCAAGTAATCTGGCTTTTGCTTCTTGTCAAAATTATAGGTGAGCATTCATTTAGAAAGTTTAAAATATCATAAAAGTCCAGATATTACAATGTTTCTACTAAAAACAAGCTTACCGGTTCTAACAACATATCGCTAAGCATGTGATTTGTGGACTGAAATTAAAAAGTTGTCGTAAACGACCTACTTTAGGCGTCCTTTTGAGGGACTAAAGGGCCACTTTCAATCCCTGAGGGATTAAATTTTTATTTAATTCCTCAGGGACAAAAAGTGGCACCTTGGTCCTTCAAAATGACATTATTTACAACATTATCTTAGTTGTTCATCTACATTTCCAAAGCCATCTATTTTTTCTAATCGAACGTATAAATTTTAAAACCAGCAAAATCAAATTGATTTCATAATCTTTAATTCGGGAGTGCAGAAAATAGCGTATACACCTAGGGACCAAAGTGCTTTTGATCCCTTGAGTGATTATTGCCTTCACTCGCGAGATTCAATGATGCAATTTTGTACCTTGGTATATAATATACTATTTTGCATTTTTGGGAGTAAAGTTAGCACTTTAGTCACTAATTTCAAGGACTAAAGTAGCTCATTTAATCCCTAAAGACTTTGTGACGTTACGAAAGTTTGTAGGCCTCTGTGAAAGGCGACATGAATTTCATATCACGGGTAAATTCTGAGAAATACGTTCACTCCAATATATATTCGATTAGAAAAAGCACCAGAGAATTACCAAAACAAAATATAATATTGTTAGATAGTTACAAAAGTAATCATTAATTAAAAATAACTCTGAATTGGACATTATTTAAAAATTTACATATTTTTCTGGAACGGGGTTTCTGGTTTCAGAGGTAAAAATGCAGTACAATATACCGATGAGTATTTCCGGCCCCTTTTGTTAGTCGACCCGCATACACGACGATTCTTAGGGGAACGGGCTAGGTAGGTCCTTTGGCCCGTAGGTTGGATGTTCCTCCAAGCTTGTCCTTGCCTTTTCTTTATGCTGCAATTATCCGGTAAATTTAGCGACTTCAAGGGTTACCTGGGGTTGGTGTTAGTGCCTAAACACCGGTGCGGAGGTTACTGGTGTCTTACAAAGGCTAGATGTTAATCTTCGAGCGAACGCGGTGTCAAATCCTGCAGATGGAATTCATTCACTTTTAGCCGGAAAGCTCTGGTTTGACAGTCCGCCGGAGATGAATTTCTGGAGAGCGGGTTCGATCTTCGGACCCCAAAGAGACGCTTTTAAGCGTCAAAACGAACCCTACAGGTGAGTTTATGTGGGGCGGCGGGTGTGCTCTAGCCGCTCGCAGACGGGGTAGATGCTGCGATTCCTATAGGTTTAAATATTCGTAAAATGAGAATATGCGATGTATTTAACCTCTCGGAGCGCCGGAATTTGCTCTTAATAATTATGTGATTGGAAATAAGTACTTTTAGGCGATTACTCGGGGGTGATACAGAAAGTTTCAACATTTTCTGAGTACTTGTCCTAGCTTCCACTGGAGAGGGAAACGACGCGGTCGTTCATTCATCGCGACCACGCGCACCGCGGATAGGATTTCTTATGGCCTGTTTGCGAGTCGAGTTGATGCAACGCTTGATTAGGCGATGTATTACATTTAAATATATTTTATGTATAATTAAAATGTAATGAAGGAGCTAGCGTTGCAACTTAAGTAATTACTTTAGTCCTTTGAGGTGTTACCGTAACTATAGTAAGTTTATGTTCACACGAGGTTCGTAGGTTAAGTTTTGTTGGTCATTTGACACACACTGACCCAAAGTTAACCTGAAAAGCTTGAATTTGACATAGATTGGCAATACACCTCCATACTGCCAACTGATTCAGGCTATCCAGAGCTTGCTGGAATTCAGTTTTTATAAAATTACTCCGTACACAAAGTTCTTAATAAAATTCGTATTTAAAATTAAATTGTAATTGTCAGTTTCCAGATTGACAGATTCCAAATTTTTCAAATGTTTGATGATAATGTTCCCAAAAGTGCAAAAAGTAGCGTATATCACACGGGACTAAAGCTGCTAAATCCCTTGAGTGATTACTTCCTTCGGACCCTATGGGCCCTCAGAAAATAATATTCACTCGTGGGATTTAATGATGCACTTTAGCCCATCATGATATAATATACTACAGTCGCTTTATATACACTAACGTTAACAGTCTGGCCATATATGGTCACGATTCCCATTGGTGCCGCCATTTTATGTCTTGCGTCATTTTGACAATAAGATTTAAATTTCAAAAATGTCAAAGTCACATTTATTCAAATAAAATAAGTTGACATTCAATCAACAAAAATCGTTCAAAATGCGAGTACAGAGTTAAAAACTGATCATAATTTTTAGAAACAACTAGAACTATAATTTATTAACGGTAAGCTGACAAGGTTTAAAGAAATTTATCAATTTCAAAAATTTTCTTCAGATATGAGGTATTGCTGTGCAGTCGGATGCAAGAGCAAATCTGAAAAATGTGTGCCAACGGAAACTTAGGAATAGGGACAGCTGAAACTTATGGACAAAAAAATTAATAGAGAAAATTGAAGAATTTGTGAAAAGCATTTTGCAGATTGTATGTGTGAAAAAGCACGTGTTGGTGGCAACAAAGACTTAAGGATAATGCTGTTCTAACATTATTTACTTTCTCATCGTCTGCTTCGGAGCCTACAGCTATTGAAAATACCAATAACGTTAGCCGTCCAAAAACTGATTTTATCGATGTTTAAATTTTAGGTATGGAGTCTTGCGCATTTTAATGCAAAAATAGGTCTGAACATGGTATTAAGATGAAAAGCATCGCTAGAAATAAAAAAGCGGGGCTTGTGGTCAAACAGGTTAATCGAGCATATTAGAATAACATAAAAGGTCAGAATAGAATCTAAATGTAAAAGCATTTTATATAAATAAAATGCATATTGTTCATGTAAAGCATATTGCAACTTTTAATAAATTAGAAAAGTTTATTATATCCAAAGTTATCAGTGTTTGTTTAAGAATAGCTAAAACGAAAAAGCAAAATACACAACGAAGCAAATACAGTTGTACTTCTGTGGCAATGCACAATGTAGGATATATAAATTAAGTGGGAAGTTATGAAAAGTAATTTTAAGCGTATTAGACTGTATACTCACTGTTTTATTAGTTTTGAGATCACTTTAAATTCTGTAGATTTATTATGATTTATGTGAGCACTAACTGTAAATAAAATTTATAATAGCTTATTGATACGACATTGTTTGTTTTACTATTTAGTCATATATTTACTTATACTAAGCATTTATTTAATTAAACAATTTTCCAACACCAACCCCGTCACTGCTTTTGACCCGCCACTGGAGGCGGCCATATTCTGTCTTATGTCATAAGTGACATTTCATATGGCCAGACTGTTGTATATAAAGGGACTGTAATAATATACAGGTTACAGAATCTACATTGAAACGCGGTGAAAATCGGAACTAATGTTAGAATCTAGTAATTTCCAAGTATCGTATTGGTAAAATTTTTACTTCTATCATATTGACAATAAATTGTTAACCTTATTTAAGCTAAATGACACAATAAATCAGAGGCGTACGCAACATTGCGGTATGGTGTATTATCAGTTCTTGAATGTTAAAAGGGTTGCGGAAAAAATTGTGTTAAGTTGAACAACCAGGCTCTGTTAAACCTTATATCCCAGCAACAGTAATTTTCACACTTTAAAATACAAAGAATCTGTCATATGACGTTGGTTACTGCGCAAACGAAAACGCTCTACTCACCGTTACTGATTACTTGTCATTTAAAATGTAACCAAACTTTGTATGTTTGACAACTTTCCACATATTGCCAATTCATCAAATATGATCACAGCGCCTTTCATGACCTACCTTGAGAGTCAATCTAGTTTTTGTGACCTGTACTATTATTTACAATCACTTCACTGGAACAATTTATTTGACAGGTTAAGGCTGACATTTTATGTTTCCGAGAATTTACAGAAATTTCACTTTCCGATCAAGGAATGGAAGTGTTGAACTGTCATTTTCCACCCAAGAGAAAGCAAAAGTTGGTAATGACTCCTTTTCCAACTTTTTAATAGTCAGTAATCACCTTATTTCATATAGGATTGGGACTAAAGTATCTTACATGGTTTCTCTTAGTGTCTGATGTTGCATGTACAGTCGTGTGCAAATAAATCTGGGACAGTGTTTTTTTCACATGCAGATTCAGTTAAGAATTGAAGAATATTTCCATGGATTTCCTGCTATCAGAAAGAGTTACATTAAACTTTAACAGGTACTGAAACCCGTAACTTTCTCTGATAAGAGGAAATCCATGGAAATATTCTTCAAATTCTTAACTGAATCTGCATGTGAAAAAAAAAACACTGTCCCAGATTTATTTGCACACGACTGTACCTCAGTTTGCTGATGATACCTCCTTGCCTGTGGCTGAGATACTCTTTTCATCCTAGAACAGAATGGACCTGTTTACATTTTTTATAGCATATATACATTCACGATACCTTAATTTTACAAAAATGCACACTCGAAATGTTAAAATTCACTAAGAGTAAGATAAACTTAGAAACCACTAATAAATTCTGAAGGAAGCCCAACCATCGTTTTGTGATTGATTATCTCAAGGATAGTTAAAAGCACAGGGCTTTCTTTGACATCCTTGCATGGCCCACCACCGGTTCAATACATGCCCGAATTTTTAGTGGCGATAACGTTACGAAGTTAAATTTTGAGGTTCTCAAACGTTGCCTGTCATTTTTGTAAGATTCTCTTACTGACACATTTTCCCTGCTTGAAACGAGAAAAAAATATTTAACAATTCACACAATTATTTTATGAGCATTGCAATAAGAAAAAATTTTTTCGTTATGACTAATCCTATTTGTTGCTTTATTTTCAATTATATTTTTATATTTCTTTATTTCCTCTATTAGAATCAATTGCTCATCTTTTCCGAAATTGGAACTTTGAACCCTATTTGAGGCTGAAATGGCAGAATTCATAGCTGATACTCCTAGAAACGAATTTAACAACCAGATTTGAATTTCACCACATTTTTATATTTGTACCTATTAACAGTTATTCTTACAATAATATGCGTATTTAAAAATACAGACAAAAAGACCACGTGATGACCACAACAAATGCAACTCTAAAATCCAAACTGACAAGCTTCTGATAGACTTGACACTTGAACTACGCCATGAACTTAGTGACGAAACAGCATTTCAGTATTGGCAACATAAGTCAGCAACCCTAAAGAGCTTCTTTAGGTACGAAGACTTCGAGAAGTGTATATGAAACCGATTTACTTTAAAACCCGATGCAAACTAAACACAAAATTATTATAGCTATTTACATTAGGCCGGTAGGTAAGCATTTATGGCCTAGCTAATACATCACCTTCTAGTCCACAAGGGCGAGATACGTGAACTAGCGAGGCCATAATGCGAATACCGGCATACCGGCTTTGTGTCGTATACATTTTTTTATACTGATCAAGAACAAGAATTATTTTGATTTATTAAAGAATTATCCCAAACTGTTTGCTTTAAAAATGTTGCGATTATTGTTGATCGTTTGGTAGTTCTGAAATGTATTGTTGGTACGATGTAAAATTCGAGGTTAGGTTTTGCGTCAGTATGTGTCAGACTGACGCAAAACCTAACCTGCTAACCTCGAATGTGACATCGACTGACAGTGCCAGCAAGAATATACTTCAGTACTGCTACACGTATAACACGAATCACAAAAGTTGCCAAGTGCTCCCTATCTAGGACATAAAAATGTACCTACCGGACTCGTTGCTAAGCTGATAGATAGTTGCTACAACACCAGTATACAAAAAAATTATAAATTTCGTGTATACTTTTTTATATTATTTATTTTCTTTATTCATCGTATAATCTGTCTGTATACAACTCGACAATAGAAGATTCTCGAGACTCTACGAATTGTCTAATGAAACAGGTTTCCTATAATCGACTACTCTAGATCGTATAGTTGTAAATATATCACTATTCTTCTCACATTTATATTAACCAATCAGAGTTCACAATTTGAGTAAGGTACTCGGTATTAATATCTGGAAAGAATAGTCGGTAATACAATAACCAGTAACAACTATTATACAAACAAAGTAATAATTCAAAGAACTAACACTACTGCACTGTACCCGTATCTACAGCAACGCATAGTAATTGTTCAATATAAATAGCTATTTATATATCTAGGGAGCAAAGGTATTCATTTCCTTCCACACATGAAACACACAAGGGGGAAAATAAACCTTTGTGGTAGATTGCTATGATCACATTTTAGTAGCCTTATATGTCAAATAATAATTATTAGTAATTTATAACATAACCAACAAAATAGATGTTTAGCATAAAAATGTCCAGTAAAGGTAATAATTTAAAGTTCAGATTTGTTATAAAGCAGCGTAGGCCTTGTAAATAATTGATAGTATGATGTTTTTGTGTAGAAACAAAATAAAACAGAGTAGGCTTGGCATGCCATGCAACTAAAACAAAAAACTGTAAACAAGGCAATTGGGGGTGGCTTCTTCAAGAACTTAGCTCTGTTTTTGCCAAGCTCCCCCAATATAAGTAATTTTTATGTTCTATTAAATATTCAAGTTGACTAGAAGTTGTGTTTTAATGAGTGTGTCTTGGGTGATTAGTAGAAGTTTTCCTTGTATTGGCTTTTCGCACACTCTAGATACGAATCATCAATTTGGTCCAGTGTAAGCCAGGGTCTTTCAATGTTATTTTACGTAGGTCCAGTCAATTTTATAGGTGCGTTTCCAAGTGCATACGCAATCGGAGTATGTGTGGTGCAGCGGAGCCCCATAATCAGGCTCTCAGCTTCAGTAAAAACGATCCAAAAGATCATCGAGGTTGCCGACATCCAGGTGGGTTTTGTGCCCTGCTAACAGCAGGACGGCAACGACATCCTGTCCAGAGCATCGTGGTACATTAAGGTCTGTGCAAGTAGCCGAGATTCATCTTAGAAGCCATCTAAAGGTTACATTTTCCATCTACATAGTGTGGTTTTTATGAATGTGCTCGTGGTGTCGGTTTTCTCTCCACTTCCGGTCGTGGTGTTGGTAGAAGTGTTTTGTTTTGTGAAGCGGTGTATATATGTTCAATTATTATTACATAGCAACAGCATTTACTGCGTGGACATCGACGATTTGAATAACATTTCAGAGCTGTTTAAGTACTTTCTAGGCCAGGGAACCATCTTGAAGTCAATGTCATTCCCATCAGGTAAAAATAACACGTTTGAAAATTCCCATTGGTGAAATAGCGACCATACAGAGTGCGTACTAATAAATATTTAACAAGACTTGAGATAATTAATAAGAGCAAATTAGTAGCAGTTTAATTTAGGATGTACCTAGCAATCTAACTCTGTAGACAGAGTTATTTAATTAATTATAAATAAGTTGTATTAACAAATATTAGCCGGGCACATTACAGACGTTGATATAAGTTAGAGCCGATTTATAATTTATTTAATTATCAAGTTTTGCTTTGGCAATTTACTAGTTGTGTAGCTTTAAATTTTTGTGAAAATCGTACGACACTCATTAATGACCAATAGAAAAATTAGTTCACGAGACGTAACCAAGACAATAAAAAAGTTTCTTGGAAATTTTTTGTAGGTAAACCAACCTAACTGTGAGGGTTTGTGGCGTTACGATTTTCTTACCGAATCTGCATTCGAGCATTAATTCATATCCGGAAATTATTTTCGTGCATTCCAACAACGTCCTAATTTGCCCTCGCGTCCCGCTCGGGCAAATTAATACGACGTTGTTGGACCGCACTCAAAAAAATTTCCGGAAAGAATTAATGCTCTTATGAGATTATATGTGATAACATTTTGTTAAATTTTCAAGTCGACCTAGCGCTGCTAAGCTTTGGTGTGGTATCCATGGTGACATAAACACAAATGTGGGAGGTAAGAAATATTGACTCCCGCCGGGAGTTAATAAAAATTGGCCTCAGCTAGTTCTAAATTGACAGTTTTGTTTACTAAAATTAGGGCGCAAAAGCCGACTTTCTATACAGCGAGTAGAAAAAATAAATTAAAATACATTTCTTGTGTATTCCGATCGAATACGATCCGAACTTTCAATTTCTTGTGTGATATTTCTGATATTCTTCCTTGTCGTGTTTTTTATGTCTTGCATATGTAAATTCTGAAAAAGCTAAACTGCATATGTCATTTTTCAAATAACGACAATACTTTAAATTATGCATCTTAATTGACAACACTACAAAAAGTAATATAAATAATATATGTGCTGTAATTACTATAAATCGTAGTATCGATTGCACCTGCAAGGTCCGTACGTGTACCACATGTGATTAAGAACTAAAATCCTGCCGCAGCAGTGGCCGACAATTAACTTCCAATTAATTCCTCTTAATTGATTTTTTAAGAGTCCTCTAAAAACGTTTTAATTACGGCAACTGGGCCATTAATCCAGTTGTATCCTGTCCGTCAGTCGCCATGAAAGTATCGAAAGAAGAGGACGAGAACTGGCTCACCAAGCCCAGGACAGAGGACAGAAGCAAGTTTCCTTATCACATCGCGTCGGACAATGCAAAATGGCTCATGCTGGTCTCAAAGGTGATACTCGACTCTTTGGGGTCCTGGCCGGACCATCAAAATAAATTCACGACCATCATCAACTTCATTTCTATCTCCAGTTCTGCTTGCCTGGTCGTCGCCCAGATGTCCTACATTCTGGATAAGGGCACAGATGTGTCGTCAGCTGCAGACTCTGTCACTGGCATCGTGTCCTCGGTCGAAGTAAGACGTGCTTAGTTTTGTGTGTTTGTTATCAGCAAGCTTGAGGCCTGCTGAGTACCAGATACTTTAGATGGCCACTGTCATAGTCATATGGTACTCATGGCTTGTTTAAAATGTTTTTAAATTCATTTTTTATTATTAACATCTACAACTGACAGGGGATGGACCACGCCACCATTAATAGCGGTAATTTAAAAATTCGCATTTCGGGTTTGTAAGCATCCGAAATTAGCAAATTCCAGTTTATGGAGTACTACTGTCCGCATTTTTTCGAAAAATGCATTTTCGAAAGATTTGAGAGGCATCGTAACCTCTCTGGAATGTTCCGGTAATTTGGGTTACATTACTGGCATTCGCTTAGTCATTGACGGATTTGATTGGAAAGCCCTGTTCTGCACGTTGGACTGAAAGATTTGGCTACTTTACATCTTAAGGTTCGTTGCCTACGGTTTCCTTCTTTTAGCGCAGTAATCTACCTAAAAATTTGTATTTTTAGCCTTTCTTTTACTACCCTGGTAATGTGCTTTTACTTGGAATGGTTTTCCGTATTGGTGTCATTGGTTGCGTTTGGGACATGCGGTGCATTTGCGAGCCGACGTTCCGCCTGTTCTTACGGCTGCGATTGCCGCATTGTAACTACTAACGAGGCTTATCTGCAGCCCGTTACAAAGCCGTTTCCGTGGCCAGCAAATTGCCTGGTTACCATGTCCACTAGCTCTGCACCATGTGCCGTGTGTACCTGAGACGTTTTTCTAGTGCTTTAGTTGTGTATTGCTTGATTAATTTTAGCTTATAAGTGATCTTTTTTAGAATGGCTATGTTAGTAGTTTGTGCTTACTTGAGTAATTAGATTTTTGATTATTTGGTACTATACTTACCCGGTTGTTGTGCAGCCACTTTTAGATTTCTTTGATTTTTCTGCGGCTGCTTTAGTAATCATTTTTGTTCATGTGTTTTTCACGCGTAACAGCCTAGTGAGTTGACATCAATATGAGTTTGGCCTTTTGTCAAATGTTTTGTACTGCAGCTGTGCTGCCGCTTACGGGATTATTATTGAGTTTATTTAGCTGCCCGTTTCTAAATTCATTGTCAAGTTTAGGGTGTAGAATGACCGCAAGTACTGACTTGGAGCTTATTAGAACACCTTATAAATTTATTATAGGTCCTAGCACCCCTGTGAGATCTCATAAACTGCAGGTACCGCCCCGCTTAAATTTTGTTTGCAGTAAAGTCAATTTATTAAGCCAACTCTCGGGGTTTGAAAGTTGGCCTTACTTTTTATTTGTGTTATTCGCACCCATAGATTGCACTCTGCTTAACGGAGTATGTTTGAGTATTTAGAGCTTTTGGTTTTGATCATATGTTAATTTAGTCATGCCACGTGTTGTGTCGATCTCCGCTTCACGGTGACCACCGCTGCATTTATTTATTTGGTTTAAGATTTTGGACGCTCAACTAGGTGGTTACTAAGCATCTAGCGCCCTTCTGGCTAGACTTGAGTTACGTAGTACTATTCGTTGTTTTATAGGTCAACTTATGATATTTATTTGTGATAATTTGTATTGGCTGTGATTGATTTACGTTGCTTTTTAATTTGTTCTGTATGTATATGTATATTGGTGGTATGTGTCTTGTATGAGTAAACCGCCCATGGATGAACAGTCCTCTAGATAATCAATCCATTGGATAAATCGTTCTGGGATAAATCGTTTGCGGATGAATAGTCCTGGATTCTTAACTACATAAACTAACATTTTAAAAACATCAATTCTGCAATCTCTTTTGTGATTATATAATCTTTTTTAATAAGCGTTCTGTTTGACACACATAGTTGAGCTCGCAATTATTACAGGGTATTTTGTAAATGATATTGCTCAGATTAAATTTTTCCGTTTTTTCTTTTGTATTGAGAAATAAATTCCTTGGAAGCTCTAACGGTCTTAGTAATTCTCTAAGACACTCCCAACATGCGTGGAGTTTTGGTTGGATCATGTTTTTGGGAATCCTTTTTCTCCGTATGAAAATGCTTGTAAAATGTTTGTTTAATTAATCGTTTGGGATAATTGTTGGAAATTAACGTATCCAATAGATTTGTGGCATTTTTTTTTTGAAATTGCAATAGTTTAGTTTGTCAATATTTTTTAGATTTTGTGTCATGATATTTATTTTCCTGTGCATGGGATGTGAGTAGTTGAAATTCTAAATTCAAATTATTTATTATTATTCATATAAGCACCACCTAATTCTACACACTTTTCCCAGAGTTTTAATATTCCCTCAGAATAGAAGTACTTCTCCTGTTCAGAAAAATAGCTGTGCGCTGAAGTTCTTCGTCAGAAGAAAATCGGGGCTATACCCTGAATAGTTTAGCTCAAGAAATCCTAATGTTTGCATGAAAGCTTGAACAGGTTGGGCATTCTGCAATGTGCATTTTAGAATTGTCCTGAAAAAACAAAACCTGTGAAAGGTTTTCCTCTATAGCACAATGTAGTTTCACAAGTGTGATAAAATAGGCACTGGAAGTGATTACTTTAGTTTTCTCTATATAACAAATTAAAAGAATTTCCTGGTGGTTTCCAAAAGCCGTCGGTTGCCGATGCTTCTGTTCGAAATATTTTTGGATGCGGCGAACCCTTATGGACCGTCTACATCTTATTATCTCAATAATGAATCCAGATTTCATTTTACTTTAGTATTTTACACATGTCTGGATCTTCTTTCATTAAATCCCAAATTCCTTGAAGAAATATTTCGACTTATGGTCAGGAGCTAAAATTCTTGCAACCAATCTGGCTGATACCTAGCAGATTCCAACATTTTCGTGCAAAATGTGTAGTACACCTCGCTCGGATATCTTCTACGCCACAGCGCTATGTACTGCCGCCAAAAGCCGATTTTCGAGAACCATCTACTCTACCTTTTCAGGATTCGTTGCAGTCATACACTGCCAGAATCTTTTTATGAATAATTTTCGGTTCGTGCCCTTTCAAAGTTAAGAATTTTATTTACTTTTGGTACTCTAATTGTACTAAACTCATCTCTAATTTTGCACGATAACTATTAAAACGTCGTATACTACGATGCAATGACGTTTGCTGTAATATTAATTTATTTTCATAGTATACATTACCAACCTAGTGCCCTCGTGTATTTATACAACCCACTACTAGATATCGGTCTCTTATAATTGTTTTTTCTCAGGCAGGTGGGAGGCGTTTGCTAGCGGTGATCCTAGCGAAGCGCATGTCGAGGGTCACCTCCATCATTATCTACGATTTCTGGTCGTCGGACATCGCCGGGACAGAACTGCATCAAGAAATCAACGGAGGAACCTGGCTGTTGGCGGTTTCCATATTCTGTGAGTCCATCACGGCGTTTGTATGGGGGTCTCAATGCGGAATGCTCCAGCTCCAGCATCACAAGATGCCTCTGAGCTCCAAGTTTTGGTACTCGTACATGCAGAGCCCCTACTACGAACTGATCTACGTCTGGGAGAGTGTTATGTGCATAGATCTGGCTTTGATGGTAGCGGGCTACGACTTTTTTCTCCTAACCCTCATCTGGGTCTGCGTGGCGCAGTTCAAGCTGCTGAAGCAATACCTTGTAATTAATTTTGAAAAAGCAGTCCAAAGGAACAAGGTTGCTTCTGAGGGGCAGCGGTCGGAGGCGATGGAGTTGATCTTGGTTATTTTTCGAAGACATGATAATTTAATTAAGTAAGAACTTTTTTTAAGGATTACGACAGCAAAGCCTGTCTGGTGTTTGTTCTAAGTTTTTTTGTCTAATCGGTGTTAAAGTGTTGAGCCAAGAAACTCCAGAAAATTACATAAGACACCAAAATGAACACTTTTAGTTAATAGTCTTCTGCATCTGGGTCAAAAGGGTAAAAGCTGTCGGAGACGCTGGTCATTTTTCGGCGGCATAATAATTTAATTAAGTAAGAATTCTCGTTTAGCGAGTAGAGCAATAAATCCACTTTAGAATTCTAATGTTTTTTCTCTGCTGAGTACTGCCAATAGTGAACCAATAAGCTTCAGAAAGTTACTTAAGACACGAAAATAAATAATTTTAGCAAATACACCTTTGCATCCTTAAAAAATGTTATAGATGCCACTTGCCGGAGATTATCAGATACTGCCGCACAAGACGATTGCGTTTCAGTAAACGCTGCATAACACCTTTCCAGGCTTGGGAGGGTGACACCCGGTGACACCAATCCCTTCTGAATCATGCCTTGACTGTCGGAGAAAGTGATCAGTATGGATCACTCTTGATTTTACCTTTGTCAATTGCTTTTGGTCCGTACTGAAAGCACAACGGTGTGTCACCAGCAACAACTGAATGCAGAAAATTTGTGTAACTGCCACTTGATGTTCGCTTTAGCTTAGTGTAGGCGAAATCTCCACCTACAAGTTGCATATTATTCGGAAACATGCAGTTTGGTATAGTCTCCGCAGTGGTATAGATCCAGTATCATATTTGTTTCACCTCAACTTCCGACAAGTGGTATCTTTGATACTATAATGCCCCTGTGAATTCTTCGTACTTTTTGGCAAAAAAAACTTGTAGCAGTCTTGAAACATCCTCCCTAATCGCTGTATCTGTTTTTGCTGTATTCTCAGCTGACATTGATCCTAAACCCATAGACAACGAGGTTTGACGATATAGAAGACCTTCAATAGTATGTTACTGGCGAACTCTGTTACAGCCTAAAACGGTACTGACCACACAAAACAGGCCCTCAAGTGAGCAAAACAAGGCCACACGTTTGGGAGCCTGTTTGCTACAGCCTTAACCGGCGTTACGACATAGGAAACAATGGCACCACTTGGGGATGCCAGCTTGTTACAGCATAAAATGCTCTTTAAAGCAAAACCGCCAGTTTGTTATCACATAAAAACTACATCACTACGAAATCGAAAAAATTGCACATATTCGTAGCTCTAACTCCGTTACCATGGGCTGTAACAAAGGATTCCACCCTAAAACGCTCAGGGAGATAGGCTGGTTCTTTACGACCTTAGATTAGGGCTACTAATGTTTACCGCCACCACTTTTGTTGATAAATTCGTCTACGTAAAAGTTGAAACCATAGACGGAGCTTAAGGGGTATTTGCAGCGCTCGATTTCAACTAGCGTCTCCAAAACATAAAATACAAGTACGCACGCAACAATTGGTATATAAAAAAATAATAGTCATATTAATTAATGAAATGAAATCTATTAAGTTAAAGACATGTGAAATAATTATATAAATATGAAAATATAAATGAGTGGGTTAGTAGCTTTAAAATTACTTGATAAAACCGAGTCCAATTACAATAATGGCATTAGTAACTATGAATTTAACAACAAAATTTAGTACATCGATATTCCTTGAAAGTTCATTAAAAGCAAAACATAAAATTTCAAATTAATTGTGCATCATACGGTAGCTTTAATTACGCACGCATCTTCCCAACAGCGTCGCACAAAAAGGTTAAAAATGATCTATAAATAGCTAGAAACAATACCTAGTTTGCAGAATCCAGGGAAGTCAACATTGATGTCCACTGAAGTAGCCAGCAACTGGTAGTCAGCAACTGCTTAAAAGGGTGTTCGCGGGCGGTGGGAACAGGGGCTTGAGATGCTGGTTACCACAGCCAGGAGTTTAAACGACCCCCAAGGGTAAATGGACGACGTACAAGAACATTTAACTTGCGAGATACAATACGTCGACGTGCTAAGAAAGAGTTTGTTCCTCTGAAAATCTGGTAAATAAATCTGTTGAAGCGGTGGTGAAGGTCTCGCAACCCTCGGTAGAGATTCTTCAACCACAACTATCGTATTTGTCTCACTTTAACACTCGACAGCTAGTGCACACTTCACGACGAACCACCAAGGGTTGCCACGTAACGAAACGAAACAGTTCAATTTCGTCAGAGAACACAAAAATCAACGAAAAGCACACACTTGTGTGAACGAAATACTTCACAGCATGTCCCAACAAGGCGAAACTGCTGGGGACTCAACTTCGAAACATTTGTTAACTATACCAAGGCGGGAGCGGCAGTCCATTGCTTCGGAAGCAAATTCTAAAACCAAATGAAAAGGCACATGCTCAACTTAGCTTCGCACTTTGTTCAACTTATGGACTGCGCGGAAAAGTCCCATGATGATGAAATCCTCAGTCAGCACTATGCCTCGAAACTCGGGGGAGTTCTCGCCTGCATAAACGACAAAACCGCAGACAATGGGCCTTCAGGCAACGGCGACATTCATAGAATGCGATAAGGCACATTGGCATGTGAGGGCAAAGCTAAATTTAGAACAAGCATAGATTGTAAAGTAAGTCGAGAAACGCTACTGTTTAAAACAAACGGAATAAAATTTGAAGACACAACTAAGCTTCTAATTTAGGCTTAAACGAACCGAGAAAAATACTACTATTTGAAATAAAAATGCCAAATAATGAAGAAAAGCACTAAATTCCAAAAATTGTCCTCACAACTCAACACACTCCATTTCGGGAAGCTCAAATGGGCTTTCTGGGACTTGCTCGTCGATATCAACAGTACGTCGAAGTCGAAAAAGCTTAATTCGAAGAACACCAGGAGTATTTTTGCTTATATGTACACACACGATCATTGAAAATAAACAGGGTTATGCAACACATGTTACACATTTGAAACAATGTTTTTAGAAGGCTACCATAATCGTGTTATCCAAAAAATACTTCATCTAATGCACACGGTTTCATAAAAGTAGCCCGACATTTCTAAAATTTTGCATGGCGCCATAATGTTGGTTGCATAGCCCTGTTCATTTTTAATGATTCGTTGTGTAGATACGTCATGCGCTCTGTATTTGATCGGTCCCGTTCAAAAGACTGAATATTCTGTGTCAAAGATTTTTTTAGTTTTGTACTTTTGCATTAGCTATGATCGTTTTTTCGTCACTCTTACAGTTTTGTGGGTACCCCGTCTGGTCCGTGAGTTATATTAAGGCTCTACAAGTGAAGACCTTTTTGTCTTAAGGTCAGTTTGGTACCAAATCGGGGTATTTGCGAACGTCTACCAGCTAACGTTATTTACATAGTGTTCTCTATAATTTCCCAGAGCGTGTCGACGATATAATAATAATAATTACAATTAAAATTATAGCACCTGCAAGGAGATTGAAAGCATGCTAACCATCTACTTTCTGCTACTTTATGTGGGAACTGTTGGAACAATAGTGATTTCGAGCTTTCTTTTGGTAAAAATATTTAATGTAAGTGATAGTGTTAGTAGCTGAATACAATAAAATTTCAGACCGTTGTACAGAGCAATGTTGGGAAAGCGGTTCCTTATTTCTTCGGTCACATGATTCAGATTTTCCTTTACTGCTACGTGGGAAACGAATTGATACTAGAGGGATGGCTTGCAAATTTTACACATAGGTTGATCGTTTAATAATGTTATTCAGCAAAACGACAAGACGTTGCAGCATCCTAATGACATTCCTTAAAGTTTATTTAACAATTTCTCATATAAGCTGTAGTATATAAACGTTGATGCACATGGTATAAGTACATTCCTAGTTGAGAATAGTCAAATATCTTGATGGTTTTATTGGATAACATCAATTTGAATAATTGTCGGGTAGAACATAATACTAAATATTTAAACCATTGGGTAATAACAATCGATAGCTTTAAAGTATGTATTAGTTAACGATACTATTACAGCAGTTGTTCTGTCAGCCCAGGTTCGAATCCCGGCGGACTCTAGAGTAATTTTAAAAATCGTACGTTCTCTGGCTATGACGCTGACACCTGTGGTAGTCGTTAACCCCTAAACAAGAGAATTCTTTCTCACTTTCGACGGGCAAGGCTAGCCACCTATTCGGTCTACGGGCAAAGAGGGCTCATAGAACCACTTTGTGGTTAAAACAGACCACTATAATAAGAGGAAGAAGATTTTAATTATTAAGAAATTTGTTGAATTATTCAGAGATAAGGGGACAGCTAAATATATTTACTTTAAACCTTCTACTAATTCTGTTTTCTCTGTTATAAATAGTATATGTCGAATAATTCAGTGACATTTAAAGGGTATGAGAAATTACTAGTTTTACAACTCATTTAGTATTTTATTTTACAGAAACATCTTTACAAATATACAATTAAAACAGCTGTTGATCATAGAAAAATATGAATATCGACTGAATTTAAGACTACTAAATCAATAGTTTTTCGATAATTCTAATCGGCAGAGTTAGAATAATTTTTTTATTGTTCGATGCAGAAATAAAAAGCGACGTAGTAATTACATCAAGAAGTAAGGAAGAATAACATTGAGATTAGAAGGAGAAGCAAAACAGGAAATAAAAAATAAGTGAAGAATAAACCAAGTGTATATACTTGTAGCTATTACATAGGTGGCAGCTCTTATCTGTCCATACCTGTGTTCGATGAAGGTCTTTATATTACGATTCCTGTCGATTTATGAAATTCAAATGTTGGCAACTATCAGCCGCTCGTTCGTTATGGTTTTATTTAGATCCATAATTGTATCTGATCATTTAAAAGATGATCTATTGATTATATGATCTGAATAGTTGTTAAATGCTATCGTGTAGTTTGATAGAATTTTTTAATAGTCTGCAATTTCGAAAAAGTCCAATAGTTCCCTCTGAGTGGCCTGACTACATTGTCTTGAAACACGGGTGCAGTTTCACCCTTGTGCTCAGAGGCTTTCACTAGGCGTGGAATATTTGGTATCAGATTTGTCCTTTCCTGCACTCCAGCACGCAGGGGGAACTGAAGGAAAATCGATAGCTGTGGTCAGTTCCGAAATTTACTCACCAATGATAAACAAACAATCCAGCAGGTGGAGCATGAAACTAATTGCCTGGAGGCTGAACAGGATTCCTTTACTTGCACTGGTTCTGTCCCTAGCGTTCTGAGCACAAGGGAGAGATTGCACCCGTGTTTCAAGACAATGTAGTCAGGCCACTCAGAGGGACGATGATATATGGTAACTGTCCTGAAGCGCAGCCTCACGCTTCAAAATTTTAGGCTCGGAAGGGTAGAACCTCGATGTGAATGAATCAAACAGTAAATTCCGATTGTTTTTATTATAAAAGTAAAGTTCTATTTATACAAATGTATTTGCTTAGGAACTACTAAATCAAAGTGCAAAGTATTTTAAATTTATGTGTCGCTATAATGTTTCATAACAGAAATCAGCGCTTAAGCAAGTTTTTATCCGCGATATCTGCATTTATGTTACAGTGAACTCCGATTACTAGGTCGTTTATTTAAGGAAGGTGGCTTATCTTGCAGTTGTGGTGTTTAAACTTCCTGCATGTAAAATTAAAATTGCATTTTAAACTTTAAACTGTATTTCGTAAATTTGGAAATTAAATTTAGGTCTGTTTCATTCGAAATTAAACATATGGCCAAACTCCAGATTAAGAATGACAAAGAAAGGAGAATGTCTCAGTAAATACTCTATTTATAAATACACTACATTGTTTCTTAAATTTTGAAATAGAATTTAAACCTGTTTAATTCGAGATTAAACATATTGCCAAACTCCAGATTAAGAATGTATAAATACACAAATTAAACTGTGTTTCTTAAATTTTGAAATGGAATTTAAACTTGTTTAATTTGAGATTAAACAAATAGCATCAGTAAGTTTATTCAACACAACGAATTATATTGGTTCAGTTTAAAATTATACTCGTACTTCTTCTAAAACGTCATCTGATAACACGAAAAAAGCAAGTGACATATTGATTATAAGAACTGCAATTTATTAACCCAAAAATACATGAAACTTCCTCAATATGATTTTTTTTAAATTTTCAGAGCACTGCACTAGCAGAAGTTGTCGCTCAGTGCTGGTGGCATCTGCTGCCATACGACAGGTACTTGCAGAAATCTTTGGTCATTATAATGGTTAGGTTGCAACGGCCAGTAAGCATCACTGTGGGAGGGTTTGGAGTTTTAAGCGTGACGAGCTACTTGAAAGTGAGTTAAGAAAACCATTTCTGGGATATTTTGTGACTGGGGCCTTAGCTTTTGCAGTTTTGCTTCTCCGTTTACACGTTGTTAAGCTCGATGGTTCGCAGAAGCCAGGGTGCTAAAGATTCACGATTTTAGTTTAAAATGTAGTTTATTTTCGAAGTGTAGTTAAACAGATAGTGTGCGGTGTGCGCATATTAATGTAATATTTTGGGTTTTATTTGTAACATTGCACTGTATTTGTTGGCCTAACAATAAAACATGTTGCAATAATGCTGTATTTTATTTAAATTTGTCTGTTTTGCTCTGAAGTCTTTATAATAAAAGAATTATATTGCTGACGAGCTTATAAGGGTCTGTAATATGATCGTGAAAACTTTAGGGGGGATAATGCTGGGAGCTAGTTGGAGTTGATCAATTGCTAGTTGCTGTGAGTTACTACCAGAGAGCTTTTTAATTTTTAATTATTACATTTAAATTTAATTAGACGAGTATTGTGGGCCGAAGATTGTAACAAAACATATCTGAAAGATTATGTTTAATATAAATAAAGTATACCACTTACTGGATGATTTCTGGGGCTTTCACGGCCATTGTCATTAAGTAAAAAACGACTTCCGGGATTGGACCGTGTCATGATTGAGTTTTTCTATCTCAATCATGACACGGTTCTATACCACTTACTGCCTAATCAATAATTGTTTACCTGGAATAAGCTGAGAAATGAAATTAATATGAGGTTAAATTAAAAAATTGGATAAACTGTCACTGTACACTTTAGGTAAAAGAAATGACCACAACTGATACGGAGTTAAAAAAACAAATAAGAAAACTTGAGTAAAAAGTTTTATGTTTCAAAAAATTATTAAATGCCCTAGTTTTGAGGTTTAGTAAACAATACTTAATTGGTCCACCGAGTAAATGATTAATATTTACTTAATATTAGATTTTATTTAAGTTTTGTAAATGACAATAATTTGACAGCTGTTCGCTTCAACACATTTTAATGATTTTCAGATCACGTTTGTAATATTACTTGCAGGTACCTTCTGCCCCCTTTCTTATTTACAATTACATATTCTTTATGTTCATTACGTTCAAATTTCCTTAAATTGTGCTCTAATTCATGTAATTACCTGCATGCTTTACGTGCACAGCCTTACCTTTTTACTTACCTCGCCTAAAAGACTAAGGAAGTATTGTATTCGCAAAAAATCCTAGATGACGAAAAACAGGTTTTCTTAATTTAGTCCGCCTGTCTGTCTGTCTGTTGCCGGTATAACTCACAAATTATTTGTTGGAGAAAGACGATAAATTGCATTCCGATTATATGCCTTCCTAGCATGAAACCTACAAAATTCGGTAAAATATATACAAGGAGAGCACCTCAAAAAAATTGAATGCTGTCTACTTTTGCTATATGTTAAGCACTATTACTAAAATCAAAGTAATATTCAACACTTACCTGTGGTTTTTACTCTTGGCGAAAAATGGTGCATTTTGGATTCAACATATACAGGGTGAGCACCTTAAAACAATAAAAGGTTGCTTGTTTTTGCTTTAAATTTAAATAAATAGAAGTAGTACGTTGCACAATAGATCAGGCTTTACCCTTGACGAAAATGGGACCCAATAGATACAGAATAAATGTTGTGAGACAGAAAAGGGCGCCTTAAAACTTCGATCGGTTAGGCAACCACTTTGACAGCTTCCAAATGTTCCGATGCGGCGTGTCACTTTGACACCTTCCAGGTCTGAATACAGTTTTTATTTAATACGCGTTCTATTTGAAAAACGGTCTTTTTTGGTTTTTTTAAATGAGACATTTGTCTCACTGGGTTGCTAGTATTGATGTAATTTGCATTAGTAAGTGCTTCCATCTATTGTTTCAGTATTACTAGGACCGTTAAGATGTGTTTACCCTTAGTTTGATTTTTGAAATTGTTTAGTGTCACAACATTCACTTGCGGGAGAAGTTCTGAGAAAAGCCATTTACAGATTTTTCATCAATTTATAACTCAATATTCATTTTTGCATGTATTAACAATATTTAGCATTACTTTTAAGGTAATATCACAGTAAACTTCTGCTTAAATATATTGCATTGCTCCAATTTTAAGTCAATCATATTTACCTACAACACATTTGACCCTTATACATATCATTTACCGTTTTATCGAACAACATCTTTATTTTATCCAATATTAACATTTTTAACGGTTGAACCATAACCAATGCTGTTATTTATTTCATTTAATGATTTATAAAACGTAAGTGGTAAACTAAACAGTACGGCTTGCTAATACAATATCATAGGTATATCGTTGCATTAACTTATGGTATTTACTATTTTAGGAGTTCACATTAACCTGCTAACAGAATTGTTCATGACCATTATAATTTCGTGTGATTGTTATTAAAGATAACAGAATGTGAACACAGGGCGGTTATTACGTTGCGGATTATCATTCGTTTTATTGTGAACGATGTCACACTAGCTGACATTATGTGAACATTAATAGCACAGTTTCGAGAATCAACTTTAAGAAAGCAGCAGGTATATAAGTGGTGTGCACAGTTTAAATAACTGTTATTTCTACAAAGTGTAGATAACCTCTAGCAATAGGCGAGTAACTATTCCTCAAATAGTGGAGAAAACACCTACATCATTAAAAGATCACATACCTACTTTTAAATGCTATATTCCGGTTTTGAAGTAAACGATCCCAGTACTAACATGGTACTTATGGTTTTACAATATGGCTTGTTTAAGATGCTATCAAATTTTTTTTATTATTAACAACTGTAACGAACAGTTAATCCAACACGCCATTTTTAGTAGCGGTAATTTCAAAATTCAGATTTCGGATTTGTAAGTACCCGAAATTAGCAAATACGATGTTATAAAAAAATATTGTCCTCATTTTCTCATTTTCTCAAAAAATGCGTTTTGCAAATAAATGGGCGAAAACACCAGGGCCAAATACGGAAAAATATGGTAAACACGTTAAATTGTATATTTTATATTTATGACGTACTATGCAATGTGAGTGGTGTAAAATAAAGTTGGAATTGTTAATAACCAAATACTGAGTACACAATTTTGGAAATACAACAAAAATACTGATGAAAAAAATTTAAACTCTATTTTTGAATCCTTTCCTCTTCTTTTTTAAATTTTGAAACAACTAATAACGGCATTTCAGTCTTGCGAGCATTTTCTGTCAGGAAGAAGTAAAATTTATATATAAAATTTATATTTTTATAGTACTATTTAATCAACAAAATATACTTCAGTAACCTAGTTTTAACATTCCAGTTGCCATCCATTTAAACCTCATAAAATTGTATTGCTTCGGTATCATCTACATATACTATATATACTATATATACTTGTCAATATTTGACAAAATATTTAAAAAAATAAATAACAATTTTATTGGATTTAAAAAATCTTACCACAACTTACTGTCTTTAAGAGATTTTTTTCCAGCCGCTATGCTGTCAGCTTCTTTCATGTTCTCTCTTGTAGATATCATTGAAACATTGGTCCCAATATATCGACAATATATTCTGTGTGTAGCATCAGGAATTCCAAGTATTTGAGGTTGACTAAAACTTACACTGGAAAAGAAAGCATCAGAATCCAGTTCCTCATTTTGTCGATAAAACGTAAGATAACTGTGAAACAACATGTGTTATATTATCTAATAAAAATATCAAATATAGGATAAGATAGCGTAATACGGCGAAGTGTGGGAACACTGTTTCAGCAGTGAGAGGAACATCATATACCACTCAATAGCACTGAACCAAAATAAGTACAGCATAGCAGAGAACCTTATAAAAAATTATAGATTATAAGGCGTACTACGAATTATATTTAAGACGAGAACATGATTTAAAATATATACCAAAGAAAGTAGAATGCTATTTTATTATATGGATATCAATGATAAAATGGTCAATGTTTGTCCGAAACACACTTTTTGTTGCTTTTTATGCTTAAAGCGCACGACCTAGCCTAGTAAAGTCAAATGACATTTCTAAATTAATTTATTTTACCAGTGAAACAAAACCAAATAAAATCGTGAGTTGCTATATTGTCAGTAAGGTGGAAGGTCCTATTAGCATATATCCTAAATTTAAGAGATGGTGATTGACTCAAAATTCAACGAATTATATTCTTACTAAAATATTGTGATGGTTCACTGCCCATAGAAATCCTAATTATCTAATTAACATGAGCATAGAATTAAATATTTTATCTATTGCGAAATAATCAATACTTTACATTAAGAAATGCAACTTGATGTGAGCAGCAGTAACTAATCATTTGAGGGATAGAAGTTAGTATGAGACAAAGCAGGTTTCAGAAGGGTTACATTCAGAGTTTCAGGTATGATAAATGTTCGGAAGAGCTAATGCAATTTAATTTGTAACTGACGGAGTTGAACTTATTAATGTCAGACATAATGTGAATAAAATAATAAAAAAGGCTTTGTTAAATACAGAAAGAATATGAGCGTTATGTAGTAAAACTGTATAAGCCAGCAAAAGGCAAATTAGCTAAAAGGCAAACGAAACCGGGCTAGCAAAATAATTATTGCAAAGAGCAATGAAAATAGAAGGTAACCGATCGAAAGACACTTAGTGAGACGTTAAATAAACTTTAAGTGTATCAGTACAGTATAAACAAAAGTGATTTAAAAGCAGAGCATGTGTTGTAACAATTATTTCAAGAAAAAGACAATATTAGTGGTTAGGCAAAACCATGAGATCAAAACTGCAGTCCATAAGGTTAACCATGTATCAATCCTAATTTTCTTTATAAACATTTGGAAATCTAGTTGCTAAGAGCCCTGGGTTGGTGTAAATTGCCAGGTGTTAAAAGGTCTAGGTGAAGCAGATAAGCCAGAAGAATAAATTGTCAACGTGCGATTGACGTCGAGGGAGCAATTCCTTATGCAAGCAGCTTCGCCCAGCAAGAATAACGCCTGTTTCGAATAGGGAGGACATTTGGGAACCAGTACGAGCATAAATCCCAACCAACAAGCAATTCTCAAGTCCATAATTCCCGTGGCGTCATTTGGAGAACGTGAACGGAACGGAATTTTACAGAGAAAGCGTTGGCGTAGGTCCATAACTTTTAGACTTTAGCAGACTGTACGAAGTGGAGAGCCATATTCCAGTAGTCTAGAGCGAGGCCATCGATAACTAAAAGGCCTGCAACTGCCTTCGCATGAGTCATTCAATGTAGGCGATCGCTGCTGCGCTTTCTTATGCAGAATCGCTCCAATAACGCACATTTGTACATGAAAATCTAATATATTGTAATTAGTTCCACAAAATACAACATGAAAATGACAAACTTAATATTAAAAATATTTATATAAACGAATAGATTAGAAACAACATTAAATGTACTACATAAAGGTGTTGTAAATATTATCTACGTAACAGCATATATTCATATACAGTGTGTCCAAGATAAGGAGGGCCAGTATGGGGATCTCGGTAATGGTAAGAGATACAAATTTGGTTAAATGGGAAGAAAGTTGCGCAATTAAAGGACTAAAAAAATGACGTCCAGAAATCCTTGATATGATTTTTCGTTTTTGAATTATCTCAAAAAAACCGAATTTTTGGATTTTCTTTTTTATTTTTTTCTGGCGTTAATATTAAAGTTAGAGCGAAACTGATTAAACTTCTTTATAGCAACTTTTAGTGGACTTAATGATTACGTTATCAATTTTTTTATCTGACGTTTCGTCTTCGAGAAACCATCATCAACTTCATTTTTTTAAATACGGTCCTGGTTTTTTGATGCCAAATTTGCAAAGCCCTTGTTACTCTGAATTCAACAATGTACCACATATTATGATTTAATTACGTTTCGAGCTTTTTTCTGATCATCATCAGAAAATTTTTTAGATACGGACCTGCATTTCTCATAATTTTGTAAAAATAAGTTCATACAGTAAGATAGGCGTTTTTAGATGCCGTTAAAATATTAAAATGCACATCATAATGACATAATTCTGATACATTAATTTAATAAGCAACCAATAACTATTAACAATAAACAACAAATAAATGAACAAAAGATAGGCAGATTTGAATGAGAAAACGAACCTTGAAACGATGTAATAGGTATTTAACGTTTTGAAATAGAAGAAGAACTTAGAAGATTGGTTCTTGAAGCCTTTCAAAGTATAACGCCAGTATTGCTGAATAATGTTTTAGATTCTACAGTTAGATGTTATTTATGCATGGAGAATGATGGCAACCTTTTTGAATACCTTCTGTAAATTTAATACCTATTAAATGGTTTCGATGTTCGTTTTGTTATTCTTTCTGCCTATCTTTTGTTCATTTCTTTTTTGTTTATTGTTAATAGTTATTGGTTGCTTATTAAATTAATGTATCAGAATTATGACACTATGATGTGCATTTTTTAATATTTTAACGGCATGTAAAAAGGTCTAACTTACTGTATGAACTTATTTTTACAAAATTATGAGAAATGCAGGTCCGTATCTAAAAAATTTTCTGATGATGATCAGAAAAAAGCTCGAAACGTAATTAAATCATAATATGTGGTACATTGTTGAATTCAGAGTAACAAGGGCTTTGCAAATTTGGCATCAAAAAACCAGGACCGTATTTAAAAAAATGAAGTTGATGATGGTTTCTCGAAGACGAAACGTCAGATAAAAAAATTGATAACGTAATCATTAAGTCCACTAAAAGTTGCTATAAAGAAGTTTAATCAGTTTCGCTCTAACTTTAATATTAACGCCAGAAAAAAATAAAAAAGAAAATCCAAAAATTCGGTTTTTTTGAGATAATTCAAAAACGAAAAATCATATCAAGGATTTCTAGACGTCATTTTTTTAGTCCTTTAATTGCGCAACTTTCTTCCCATTTAACCAAATTTGTATCTCTTACCATTACCGAGATCCCCATACTGGCCCTCTTTATCTTGGACATACTGTATAGTTATTATATTATTTAATCGTTTTAAGCCTTTTGCTTTTACAATTATTTGAAATCTTATCATTTTGTTGTTTTGAATAATTATTTAATAAGATATTTGCTATGGTATTCACGGCTTTTTTAATCATCCCTGAAAATGTTTTTCCGCACATACAGAAATCATCTGAGTAATATTGTTTTTTTCAATTATTCTTATACTCAATGAAAACAAAAGGTTCTTTTGACTTCTACATCGTAAAAATTGTTGTTGAAATTGTTCAGAAATTAAAATATTAAAAATCTTTAAAGTGTATAAGCACACATTTAAAGTAACATCTAAAGGACAACGAAGCCCTCCTCTGTTCAGAGCTTGTAAATAAGTTGTATCTAAATGTTCGTGGTCAATATTTAAATTTTCCAGATTAGCTATACATTTTTGGCAATCAGTACAATCGGTCTTTTTGATGATGGCTTGTGCAATGAAACCGCCTATGAACGTTAAAGTTTGGCAGGTACTATTATAAAAATCCAATTTTATTTCTTCCAACAGTATTTCTGAAAAATCAGAATTGACAATTTCTTCATCAACGCACTCCAGGTTAGGTGCAATTGTAAAATCGTTTAGAATGAAAATCCCTCGTGTAGACGATTTTAAACGTATTAAAGACAAAATTTTAAGGCGTCGTTCAGATTCCAAAATTTCTGTTGCTGAAACATGGTACTGTCCACCACACATCTGTCTATATTGGCCGAAACGACCCTATAAAGGATCGCTCTGAAATTTTCCAAGTAAGACATATAAACATTTAAGATTTGAATGTATATATAGTCTGTTTTTTTGCTTTATGATTCAGAGCAGGCTTTGCATTTGCATTTTTGTAACAGTGTAGGTAGTTAGTGACAAAGGAAAAAACACTAGTTATGTCAAAAACCATTAGAACTGTCAATGTGTTAACTTATAAGCACTATTATACTTAATAAGAGCTAAAATTACTGAACCATTGACATTAAATAAGGTATTGCTTTATTTTAAGTACGTTTATTTAAGCGTGATTGATATCTAACTGTACAGAAACGTCATAAAATTTCTAGACATCTATCTTTTATGTACTAATGTAAAAATAAATATATTATTAATAATTTGCTGATGATTTTTGTTTGTAGAACTGTGTTGTACAAGTTATTATTTATGCTACACATATAACAGGCATTTCAAAATAAAGAGATAATACAAAATACTCTGGTAGAACCATTTTCAGAGATATAATTTAGCAGAATTTAGATGGATACACTTCAGGATAATCATCCAGAATCTGATTCAGAAGAGGAATACAACTCGTCTTCCGATTCTGTATCAGATTCTTCCAACCTAATAATAACAGGAGGTATATCATCCACACCAATTTAACAATGTGCTTTGCCCAGTCACTTTATATTAGTAGTTCACAGTGTTCAACGTTTTTTTCCATATGTTTGCTGTACACAGTGATAGAGATTTAAACCATAAATTAGCAATTATGTCTTTTGAGGGAGGCTGAGAATTTATGTCCTTATTATAATAGTTCTTACATAAACTCCATGCCAATTCAATTGGATTGTATTGACAGTAGTATGGAGGTAATCTAAGAACTTCATGCCCATGTCGTTTTTTGTCAATTAAGTATTGCTTTTGGTCAATATGTAAAGTAAAATTAAACTCCCATAATAGTCGCTTTATTATTTTGTCATAAAATTGTACGTCACTTTTAATTAACCATTCCTGTATTTGTAGTTTATTGGACGAGAAATTGGGTGGTTTATCGATAAGAACAGAATTATATGGTGAATTATCTATAATTAACACACATTTTCCATTCAATTTGGCCAAAGCATTGATTAACTGTTTTTCAACATTGCCTAAAAATGTCACCATTGATACACTTATGATAGCCCCTGTCATTATTGTCCAAGTCCAACAGTAAGTTTCATCCAAAAACATGAATATACATTTTTCACTATAATTTCGAAATTGTAAATATTTCCTTTAAAAGGCAATCCGCCGAAATGATATGACTATTCTCATACAATTTTCTTCCATTCACAATTTTGTATTTATATCCCATATTTGTTAATGTGTAGTATAATTTTAAACGACTCCCAGTATAATTCAGTTCCTTGCACACAGCAATAAATTATCGAAAGTAAAAAATTCCAAATTTTCTTCTTCCTTTTCTTTATTCATATTATCATTCGGTTATTGCTGGAGTTGTGATTTTGCTTCGTTTTGATTTCTGTGTTGCAATCGAAATCTAGCATTATCAAAAATTGTTAGAAATGTTATATCTGTTTAATTCTTAATACTTACATCGAAGATTTGACCAATTCTTCCAATGATGGCTGTTTTACTTAAGTTACCATTGATATCTTTTATATTTGTAGAACTGCGTTTTATAGCCTCTTTGGTTTTACTATTACCTAATACTGCTTTTTCGTGGCATTTTATTAAAATTTGCTGAAGTGTCAACTTGACATTAGTTATATTTTGTAACTAAACTGTTGTACACTGCTAAAATAATATAAATGCAAAGCCTGCTCTGAATCATAAAGCAAAAAAATAGACTATATAGCGTAATAAATTATCCTCTTCTACAAACGGAATATATGTTCTGGCGGTCAGAGTACAAGAACACACGATTGTGAATGTGTATAAACCTCGAAATATGACGTGACCAACTGAAGTTCTACTTTCTTTCCAACATCTAGTCGTATACGCTGGCGCTGGATACTTTAATGGTCATCGCCACTCCTGGAGCTATGATACAAATGACCTAAATGGAGAAAGATTCGCGTAGTTGATGAACTTATTGGGCTTAAAACTACTCCAGGGTGCGAAATAAAGTTAAACTCTTCACCCTGGTCGTTGGAACCGAGGCTACAACCCAGATCTCACTGTAATAACGAATAATGGCAGTAGAGCTGCACATAATGCGCAAAAATAGTTCTTCTAGATTTCCCTAACTTACAACATCGCTCCATCACTGTTGGAACAACTATGCCTATCTTAAGATCTCTCCCAATACCTAGGCGGAATATTACAACATTATCAACAGGGAATTCTCAACCTATTACAATACTAATACATTAAAAATAAACTTAACTAAAGAGGACGACTACATAAATCTAACTAAACACTTTAATAATAACGGTATAAAATACCACACCTTTCAAAACCCAAATGGATAACCACTAAAGGTTGTGATTAAAAACGTATCTTTCTCCTTAACTAAACAAGAGATCTTCGACGAACTTACCAAATCAGTGCCAGTTACTAAGGTCACACGCCTCCTGACAAAAACTAAACAGCCGCTACCAGTATGTGCAGTGGATCTAACCGATAACAATAATGCAAGAAAATCCTTTTTCCTTAAACGTTTTTCCCACTCAATTGTCACAGTAGAACCAAGAAGAAGGCCATCTAACACCCCTCAATGTCATCACTGGCAGAATTACGGCCATACTAAAAATTGCTGCACTCTTTATCCTCCATGCGTGAAATGCGGAGGGGATCACTAACATCAGCATTGTGATTGTACGAAAAAAAAGCAGAAGATACACCGAAATGTACCAACTGCGGAGGCCCTCACCCTGCAAGGTATCGCGGCTGCCAACATCAGATCGAGATAATGCATAAACAATAACCACCCATATACAAGATACAATAGAAGTAACCTAATCAACCCAAACCGTTCATACGCAGAACAAGCACGGAATCCTACAGCAGACAACTCAAATCCTAATATCAATAATCAGCCCTCTACTCCAGCGACCTCTCTCGACATAACCAACTCAATCAAATCCTACTTACTCTTTTCCCTTCCCAAATAAAACATTTCATCACCAGCACAATCCTCCCCTTAGCCTTTAATGGACCCTTAGAGTCCGAAAGCTATAGAGAAAATAACAATCCTTAACTGGAATGCGAACGGTATTTTAAACCAAAAATCAATCTTCATTACATTTTTCGCCAGGCACAACATAGATAAATAGATATCGCTTGCACCACTGAAGCGCATTTATCTGAAGCAGACGTGTTGACATACCAGGATACAAAGTGTACCGCAACGATAGAGTCGCCCGAATAGCAGCCGGAGAAGTAGCGGTACTCAATAAGAAGAAAATAATCCATAATCCTATCCCTAACATCCCCCAACTGACCCTCGAAACGATTGGAATCAAAATTAAACTAAACGACCTTTATACAGTGTGCCGCGGACTAAGTTCACATAAGGTGTAAATAATAAAAAATATTCGACTTAGAAGCTGATATTCTAGAATTTGCTCCTGCTTGTTCTCAAACCAAGATTTTGACAAAATCAATCAAATTAATTAATATACAGGGTGTTTTTCAAATCGATTTTTAAAAAATGGCCAAAAGTAAACTACCTTTATTAGAAGAGAGAACAAAAAAAAGTATTAAGAAAAGTTGTTTAGTATAAAGAGTGATGGTAGACTCTAAATTTTCAGACAAATCGGCCTACTTTAATTTTTTAAAATTTTTTTATACTGTAGCCGGAACAGGCTAATTTTAATTTAATTTAAAACTGATTAATACGTTTGCTACAATCACCAGACCGAAACTGGCTCCAGGCAGCTCAGAAAGCCAAGGTATCACTAATCAGCTCGAGTTTGGTTACACAAGAAACTTGTTAGCTATATTTATCTATATTTTCCTTTACCTACCTTTAGGTCATCGCTATATCTCTTAGTTAACAATCGATCACTATAAGAGTATATTTGAGGCCCGTCTCTAGCATCAGTGAAGACGTTGCGGATTCTAGTTTATGATGTTGATAATTGGCGCCAACAAGTTAAACTCAAATATACTGATATAAGCCAAGAAACTTGTAACTTCACTTTCTATCAACTAATAACAATACGATTATTGAACTCCCTATCAAAATGAAAGAAAGCAATACTTGTAGCTAGTTTTATTACTACTAGAACATTATTACCATCGATCAGACAATTAGCATCTTTAATATTACAACCTAACGCATGGTACCCCAAATAGCTTAACTTAAACCGCTCGTAAGTTTAATGGTTACACAGTTTTTATATGCAAAAATATCATCATATTCTAGCTAAAACACTTATCTTTGTGCCGATATACTCGCAGACATTTAATACGTCCCGTTACTCCTATCACATGTCAGCTTGACAGGTCCCAACCTCGGCTGTCATTCGCTACACATCGACCCCCAAGACTGCGGTAGATTATCTTTCCAAGATTTTCCACCTAATAGTTGTTGCTATAAATCGAATTTCCAGGTAACAAAAGGCAAATGCCACATTAAACTACATACCCTGTTCACAGGCAATAAACTTCGCAATCGTTGAATTCGTGTTTCCCAAATCGCTTCACAGCTTGAATATAAATATTCATTGGAAAAATGACATCCGCTTAATGATCTCCCTTACAGGAACGGCTGGCCAGTAACCCAATTCTTTACTATCACCAAACCATATTAAATGGCGAGATTGTCATTTACACTCCACGAAAACTCTTGCCTTTTTTTAAAAGCTGATATACAAATTTTCTCACAAACAAACAAACGTTGTTATTCTATCTTCCCTAGCAACGAACAAAGCCAATCTGATATTAATTTTATCGCGTCACTCTCACTAGATTCCTCATTCAACACTAGTATTAATATCAAATGCTTTTGACACGTAACAAAGTACACAGAATACATTTTATAAGCGTGTAATATGTTTAGCTAGTTATACATCAAACTAAATTGTATTCAACAAGACAAGAAATAAAAATGTAACAATGCTTGTAAATAAATCAGAATTCTTCTAACGGTGCGTCTCGGTCGTTTGGATTCGGGCCGTGTCAGTCACTCTTGGACCAGCCTCGGCATGGAATAGTTCTAATGTCTCGTAGGCAGTTCGGCGGGCATGGAGGTGTTAGTGTTTATCGCGGCCTGCAGGTGTACTGTGGCAGAATTGTGGGCGGCCGACGAGTTTATCTGGTTTTACCTTTGGTAGAAACTTCGCACATCCAGGTAAGTGAATTACGATCGAATACCATTTGGATTTTGTTGGCGATAATCCCCGTCGAGTTGCTCCCTATTCGAACAGGCTTAATTATGGACGCCGGCCTTTGGCGCTATAGGCTGGGTCTCCTAATGTGCGTTTTAGCTTCGATGGTGTTAAGCCGTTCTGGACGCAATTAATGGGTTTAATTACGTCGACTTCGTTGTCCTGGTGCGGGGAAATTAGCTTATGAACGGGATCGTCGCCGACGAGCTCGGTTTAATCCTCCTGGTAACAAGGTACTGGGAATCGTCGTCGGCGAGCTCGGTTTAGCTCTCCTAGTAACTAGGTACTGGGAATCGTCGTCGTCGGGCCTAGGTGAGCCTTCTGGGTAACTAGGTGCTGGGAAGCGTCACCGACGAGTCTAGGATGACCCTACTGGTAATTAGGTGCTGGAAAGCGTCACCGACGAGTCTACGATGACCCTCCTGCTAACTAGGTGCTGAGAAGCGTCACCGACGAGTCTAGGATGATGCTCCTGGTAACTAGGTGCTGGGCAACGTCACCTACGAGTCTAGAATGATCCTCCTAGTAACTAGGTCCTGGAAAGCTTCACCGGCGAGTCTAGGATGACCCTCCTGGTAACTAGGTGCTGGACAACTGGCAGGAACCCTCCTGAGTAAGATTAGGCTAGGAGAAAAGTTCAGGAAAATTCTCGAAGAGCCTAAAGGCCATGCTGAGCGGAGACAGGTGAGGAAGAGGTTCGGAAAAAATATGTCTTGTAATAGCTTTGGATCTGCTTTATATAGCCCGGGCCAGCGTAATCAGCGACTAAAACCGGTTAGTTGGAGTAGGGAATCCTTTCTTTAGGTGAGCGGTGAATCCCTGCGTCTGCCCGAGGTGCCGTCGCTTATCGTTTTCCGCGCTGCCCAACGATGCTGCACTCCGTTTCTTAACGTGATTTACGCCATGGGAGAACGCGGGAGTTAATATTTAATTACAAAATCGTGTTCGCGCTGGCAAAACGTTACAATACGAACATACCTTTTATCGTAGCTGTAGGAGGCACTCCATTATTTTTTTTAACATTTCAGTTGATGAAACAGTTCGAGTGCCTCTTACAACCACGATAAAAAGTATGTTGGTATAAAAAACCAAAAAAATATTTATAAAAATCAAAGTAGGCCGATTTGTCTGAAAATTTAGTCTGCCATTACTTTTAATTCAAAAAAACTTTTTTTGATATTTTTTTTGTTATCTCTTCTAATAAAGGTAGTTTACTCTTGGCCATTTTTTAAAAATCGTTTCGAAAAGCACCCTGTATATTAATTAATTTGATTTATATTCTCATACTCTTGGTTTGAGAACAAGCAGGAGCGAATCCTACAATATCAGCTTTTAAGTCGAATATTTTTTATTATTTACACCTCACAAATATAATGATTTACCTACACATGATTTACCTCATGTGAACTCAATCCGCGGACACACTGTATGTGTCCCCGGATTGAGTTCACTATAGGTATAATCGGAAGAAAATTTTACAATTTTATTTTAATGTTTTGGGATTCCGCCCTGCTTAGTCTGAAGGGAATTTTAAGAATATTTACAGTTTTTTAAAACACAAATCGGCCTTGACAGTGAAGCGAAAACTATTTTCTTTTCAGGTAAACTATCCTTTCTGTTTATGATGCGGCAAAATTTTACCAAAAAATTTGTTCATAATGATAAATTTTGGCCCTATGCAAAATTTCAGGAAGAGCTACCTACTTAAATTAAACCGTTAAAATTGTATTTATTAAAAATGCCGGTTTGATTTAAGTAAGTAGAACTTTCTGAAATTTTGTATGGGGCCATAATTTCTCATTCTAAACAACTCTTCTTAGTAAAATTTTGCCCTATTATAAACAAAAAGGGTAGTTTACCTGAACGAAGAATACATTTTTTTTGTTTAATCTAAAAATAATGGTTTAATCTAAGGAAATAGATCTTACTAAAATTTTGTATAGTGCCATAATTTATCATTCTGAACAACTTTTTTTAGTAAAACTTTGATGTAGCATGAATAAAAAGGGTAGTTTACTTAAATAGAATATAGTTTTTTACATTTTTTATTGCCGACTTATACCTATAGTGAACTCAATCCCGGGACACACTGTATATCGGTTTTAAAATGTTTGACGACGCTGTCCGATTTCTAGACTTTTCCTCCACTTACTTTTGTCTTGGCAATGCTCATCTTGGAGATTTCGTTCGCTCTAAACGACCTTTACCTCATAATAATAAGCGTTTATGGGCAACCCAACAAAAAGCTAAACGGAGAAGATCTGAAAACGACATCCAACACAACAGAACCACTCTTGATGATAGGAGATCTGAATTCTAAAAATAAACTATGGAGTTGTCGAGCAAACAACCCTGAAGGAACTAAAATGGAAGGCTGCGCAACAAAATACTCCTTTCAAATAGTAGTTTCTGAGAAATACACATACCATCCGCATCGCATCGACGACCTACCTGACATACTCGATATCGCATTACAAAAGAACTTTGATAGGCAGATATACCAGAACGTAATAGAAAAGCTTGACTTAGACCATCTACCAGTTATCATATCGTTTATTGGCAACCCTCAAATGGTACAACCCCCATCAAGACTTATAAACGGGGTTATAAAGTGGGAACACTTTCAAGACATCCTTAACAACCAGCTGAAGTGCCCTCTCAATCTAAACAATAATGAAGAAATAGACAACGCAATAAGCAACTTAACAACTTCAATAGCAGCCAGCGCACATCCAGCAACACTATCTATCAAACCTAACCGAAAATCCAACCACTACTACCTACCGATTGAAATAGCGGACCTAATCAAAAGAAAAAGTTTAGCCAAATATTGGTGTCGTGTTTTGCTTATTCTAGTCAGCTCTGCGACTTAGTGAATTACTGGGTCTACTTGCGAGACCTACGTCTGTAAAACATCTTGTTATTAAACAACGCTGCAACTTGACCTAGTGCAGTGAAGGGACACCAATGCTGATGCTTGCGTAAAAAGTGAGTTGCAAGACCGCGTATTGTGAACTACATTTAGATTCACCTAATTTCCTTAAACTTAACACAATTGTCTAATTTATGGTCGAACGTTAATTTGAACAGATGAGATTTATCCTGAGTTCATTAAACATTCCGCCCTCAAAGTACGTGCCTGGCTTCTTTGATTCTACAATTACATATTTCGTACCTGTAAACTTTCAACAGCCTTCAAGAAGAGCAAAATAATTGCAATCCGCAAGCCTGGTAAAGAAGCGGAGCAGTCTGATATCTACGGACCTATAGCGCTTTTAAGTGTCTGTTACAAAATATTTAACAAGCTGATCTGCAGTAGAATAACACCAAAATATTTTTATTCAGCAAGAGGGTTTCGTTCCTGGAAGATACTGCTGCGACCAAGTCCTGTCCCTTACCACAATGATAGAAAGTGGCTATGAAAGCCAACTCAAAGCTTCGGTGGTTTTCATAGATCTAACCGGCTGTAAAGGTGGCTTACTACTCAAAACCTATAACCTGATTTCCTGTCAGAGATGTATCTTTCTCCTCAATAATATGCTAACCAATAGGCTCTTTGAGGTCCATCCGAATGGTAAGAAAACCGGTTTCAGATCTCGAAATAGTGGTTTGTCGCAAGGATCCGTACTGTCAGCTTTATTTTTAACATATATACCGCGGACATTCCAGGTACTACCTTTATTTAGGCAGATGACATGGCAATAGCTAAACAACATCGTATTGTTGGAGAAACTGAAGCCATTCTTGCTAATGATCTTAAAATTTTAGGCAAGTATTTTACCAAGTGGGGTCTACATCCTGAATGCCAACAAAACTGAAGTTACAGTATTCCATCTGAACAATATACTAGCAAACTATCAGCTTGATATTCGCTTTCGAGGAGTGCGACTGAAACATAATAGCAGTCCTAAATACCTCGGAGTCACTCTAGACCTAAGCCTTTCCTATAAGAAGCATTTGCAAAAGGATGCTGCCAAACTTAAAACACGAACGAACACAATTCAAAAACTAGACAATTCGTCATGGGGAGCCAGCGCAGAAATTCTTCGAACATCAGGCATATCTTTGGTTTTTACTTAACTGCAGAATATTGTGCCCCAGTTTGGTTCAATAGCAAACATACGAATCTGGTAGATGTTCAGCTAAATCAAACAATTAGGATAATTACAGGAACACTAAAGCAACACCGCTATTTTGGCTGCCAGTTCTGAGTAGCATACTCCCAGCAAACACGAGACGATTAGCAGCTCTCAGTAACCAGTAGCAGAAACGCGTTCGTGTGACGACACGATTCATCCATTGCAATGACTTCGTCTGAAGTCTGGACATCCGCTTTATACGTTAATAATGGTCACCTAGTGCACAATTCTACTGAACGCGTGCCAGGATTTTCTCTCCCACGCAAGCAATGATGCAGCTTGAACAGGTATCGTACATGACAAGGAAGAACCAACAAACATCTGCACAAGTGGGGGCTTCATCGATACTCCCAGATGGAACCATTGCGGTGTCCCAGAACAGATCATAGAACACATTACAAGGCACTGTCCAGAAACATCATTCGAAGGCACTCTAGAAGACCTACATGAACTGACAACGTCTTCAATAGAGTGGTTACAACTCAACGTGTCACTATAATTGTCAGCCTTTATTAACTTTAATAGTTAGATATTGCTTTATTTATACATGCATACATTGTTTTATTTATATGTGATTTCTTTTATATACTGTTTGTGAAATATTGTTTATTTATACTTGGGTAGGTTGTAGTTTTTTTATTAATAACAGTTCGTTTCTACGTAATCCCGATTTACTCATACGAAATATATATAATATAAACATGGTGTCCCGCAACGCCCACTAGCTTCAGGTAATCTTTTTCTATCATGAAAGATGAACACGAAACTGGAAAAAAATTGTCCTGTGCAGCTTAGTTTTGTTGTAGGGTGGTTAATGTTGTTATGTCCAAAAGCTAATTATAAGAAACTATAAAGAATACTTAAATAAAACGCGTTTTTTATCAATAAGAAATATATTTAAAATAAAAACTATTGACAATTTGTTTTAACTATTTGTATTTCGTTTTTGAAATGGTGTTAAAAGATAAGAAATGTTATTAAAATTAAACAAGAACAATGCATATTTATGGTGACCCGATATGAACAAAAAATAAAAATTGAAACAAACATTCAAAACCCTTAATATCAAATTTTGACTGTCAGTTGTGACATCAGATTTATTCCAGACTGTAATTTGACTTGCGTTTGATTTTCTTCAACCTTAATTTGTATTTGTACCATGGAGTACCTACGCGGCATATGAATATGCAGACATGCTATGGGTTTTAGGAAACTGCCAAGGACATTTTAATAAAGCTGCAAGGGTGTACGCTGTATGTTTTCTCAACAGAAGGCATCCCTCTCATATTGTGATAAGAGCTGCAGATCGAAGACTAAGATAACCTGGAACTATTATTCCAGCACATGATATGAAAGAAGGTCGAGCAAGAATAAGGAAACCCAACTTAGAGGAAAACGTTTTATAAATAGTAATTAAAAACCCAGAAACTAGTACCTATACGAAGCATTTCTAGAAATTTGGGTGTTTCTAAAACTCGTGTACATATGATTTTAAAAGATGATGAACCATATCCTTATCACAAAGCAAGAGTTCAGAATTTATTGCAGGAAGACCATCCACATCGATTTACCTTTTACGAGTGGTTGGTTGAAGCCCATTCAAGAAATCCGTTTTATATAAGCAATATGTTATGGACGGACGAAGCTACATTTACAAGAAATGGCATCTTTAACTGTCGCGACGAACACGTTTCGGCCCATGACAATCCTCATGCAGTTCACGAAAGAAACTAACAGGTACGTTTTTCAGTAAATGTATGGGTAGGTATACATGGAGATAAGCTGATTAATCCTTTTATACTCCCTGAAAGACTAAATGCAGAAAGAATTTTTAAATTATAATTTTCCGGGTCTATTGGTCAGCGAGAAGTCTGGATTTAACACCTTTGGACCTTTTCTTGTGGGGGCACTTGAAGATTTTGGTTTATGTTACTCCTGTGTTCACGATTCAACTATTGTTCCTGCGCGCAAGTGCTGCAAAGCTAATGGGGGGCACTTTAAATACGCTTTTCAATAATGTAATGTTTTGTGAGCCAAAGAATTGATTGAGAATTATTTTTGCTTATTACTTACTTTTGTAAATAAAAATGTTACCTTGTGCATTATTTTTCTGTCTAGATTTTATAATACTTCTTATTAAGTGCATTCATTAAACAAACCTAATCTAACAGTGTCGTCAAATTTAATTTTCTTTTAATGCTTCGTATGATAAAACTACACACGGTAGAGAGTTTCTGTTTATAATTTTAGAGTTCTTATGCGTTACCGAAGCTTGCTGCCTGAAGCTTTAGTGGCAGTTGCGAGACACCCTGTATAATAAAATAGGTGAAACGTGCAATTTGTATATTTAATTTATATTAGTTACCTGTCGTTGGAAGTAACTGTGATGCTTACAGGAGGCAAAATATCAGGCACTACTAAGTTAACTGCTTCCCAGGAAATGTGGCAATGGCAGTAGTATTTTAAATAAAGATGCAAACCAGTAGATGCAGCTACCCCAGTTGTTGCAGTAATTTTCACAGTGTTATTTTCTAATTTCTCAAGCTAAAAAGTAAGATTTATATACAAAAATTAAAAGAATAACATTGTGAAAATTAGAATATGAAAATAAGAAAAAATGTACAAACTTACAAAAATATGTATTATTATAAGTATATTATTGAGGTAACTAAAATCTTTATCCAATACCTCTCAATAAACGCCCTATAATTGTAGCGATTTTAACAATCCCACTATCAATATTACACACAACTTCACACATAACTCAACTAGTGAGTTTTGGTTTACGCAATAATGTTTAATATTATGTGACCTGGCAACCGAAAAGGTTACAGCAAACAGGTACTGTGATTTAAAACAAAAATTTGGTTTTGATTCTTCTTCTGAGTTTATTGAGAGGTGTGAATAAAATGTTGTACTGCACGCGTAATGTTACGAGGTATTACCCACACGAGAAAATTAGCCCACAAGACCTACGTCCTCATGACCCAAACCTTTTTTCTAGTGGGCAATATTCACATAACAATACTTGCATAGATAACTATTACCTGAAAAGTATCTTTATCTTCTGGACCGAACAATGGATCAATATGTATGTTAAATTTGTCTACATCCTGGGGAATAATCCGTTTTATAAGATTGTATACTGCTTCTTCTTGAGTTTCTGCACTTGTAGTTGTTTTTAATTCGTTAAAGGTAGATTCCAATCCTTGAAAAAAAAATACCTTCAGATGATACTATTTTTATATTGCTAAAGAACGGAAGATATGAAGGAGTACTATGTCCAGCAGTGGACGATGATGATTATTGTTAAAGTAGAATCGATAGTTCATTTCGAACTATTTAATCATAAATTACATATGCTTATAATTAAACTGATTCCACTTTGCAATTATTTGGTGAACGTGGAAAGTACAGTCGTGTGCAGATAAATCTGGGACAGTGCTTTTTTCACATGCAGATTCAGTTAAGAATTGAAGAATATCTCCATGGATTTCCTGCTATCAGAAAGAGTTACATTAAGCTTTAACAGGTACTGAAACCCGTAACTCTCTCTGATAAGAGGAGATCCATGGAAATATTCTTCAAATTCTTAACTGAATCTGCATGTGAAAAAAACACTGTCCCAGATTTATTTGCACACGACTGTACAATGACTGGAAACAATTCTGCTGTTATGCTGGTCCATCATCTACAAATCTACAATTAAACGGGTCTAAGTGAATCGGTGTGGGTCAAGTGAATTAAAGAGTAAATTTATTAGATTTTTATGCACGTATTGTATAATATTGAGTTTCATGCGGTCTTCGCGCGATATTTGTATGAGCGGATAAACCAACACCTGCAGCGGGAGGCATACAAAGGCAGGATTGGATTCCAATTTAAGTGAAAACTTCGGGTCACCAGCTTTGCAGCTTAACCAGCGGGTGTCTAAACTAAAACGTTGCACAGCTAAGTGTCTAACGTCACAAACTGAGTTATTTGCTTTGAAGAGTGACAAATTACATCCGTGACTTTAGTCAAAGCTTGAATTCCGGCGCCATTACACCATCTGCGACCTGCGGGAGATCCTATTCCAGAACAACAGGTAGCTGATATACTCTTTAGGATACTAAAAGACAGTACAACCTGTTGAATAATAAAAGACGAAAGTGCAGGAACTGGGGCATTCCATGTCGACACGCAAACTGGAGACGAGTAATAAACGAGTGACGTAACACTTTCCCGAGGAGACATACTGTGCAGATAAAGGGCAAAAAACCAAATTCTGTTGCTCAGGCAGCCGGCAGATCATAAACAACCCTTCACTTGCGTAACTGAGAAGCTATATAACCACCAGACGAGTAAGAGCCAGATTCATTCCGTATTCAGCTTTTGGGCAAGTCCTGCATCGCATCGTTTGCGACTGTCGGAAGTCTTGTGTCTTCAAGTCGTCTGGTGTGGACATTTGCAACCCGTTGACGTGGCAATTTGGAAATATCAAACGGGGTAACTTTTAGCGTTTAAACAGTTGTAATCGCGCACTCTGTATGTATAAATGTAATACAGTGCCTTCAGAAATGATCGAATGTTTTGACACGGACTGACGCAAAGCCTAACCTGCTAACTTCGAATTTGACATAGACTTTGTCACCCACATATTATTCATACGTTGTATAATCGTGACCATGCAAAAACGTTCGATCATTTCTGAAGGCACTTTACTTGTATAATCTAAAGAGATAGATTTCTCACTAGCAACCAACCACATTTTCAGTTAACAACGTTATGGACAATAAAAAATAATCTTTATTCATGAACTTTATTAGAAAAAGCTAAATTTACAATTATCTACACTGGAAAACGTTAAATGATGACTGGAAGTTGATGGTTATGCTACTCGGCACAAGAAATTCCATCTGCAGAAACCGCACCAATATTGTGAACTTGAAAGATTGTTTTTGATGTTTTCATCTGGTTTTCGATACTTCCCTCTACATACGCTTCTGCTACGGTATTTGATCGCTGTCCGAATGTGGTCGACTATCAATGTAGGCAGTACGTCATCTCTATACGCTCCACGTAACCCAAAAACTAGTACAACCTTTAGGAACAAGAAACTGTAGCTAGAAACTTCGTAACATTGTCAAATTTCAAAACGTTTGACTTTTCTGGCTCATAGCTACCGTTTTGCCATTTCAAAAAAGCAATTAGTTTTTTATATCCACATACGTCAATATTTTCATCAATTTGTAGCACACTTCACAATTCATTTTTCCAATACAATTGCTACCTTTGTGGCTTTTAGTTGTTTACTGGTGATTTACTGGTTGCTATGTAGGTATAACGTTGTTGTCATGGTGAACATTACATTTATATACTTTGACTATAATTATGATAAAATTAATTCTAAAATTGCTAGGCAACACTTCTAATTCCTACGTTTAAAAGTACTTTTACGTCCGAGGAACTAAAAGTAAGTTCTACTTGGTCGCCTATAGACGCATACACGCGATTGACTGTAGACACAACTTTCACAACGCAAGTGCAAAGCTCCGTCGCTGCAGGCTGCCACACAGAAGTACAATGACCTCCCGCTCCAGCTCTAGATCTGCCACATGTCGGGCAGCGGGGGCGCGGTTCACCCTGCAGTCTTTTATTCGTTACTAAATATTTAACGTAAAATTAACGTGAAACGTGAATTACGCCTTGGAAATTTTCACTCACGTTCACGCCCCGATTTTTAAATATTATTCACGTTCACGACGGGACCCGCCGTAACCCGACTGTTTTCAAGTCACGCACCCATCCCTAGCCACTAAAGCAATAGATCAAGGAGAGCCAATGGAAATAATTTATTTGGATTATGCAAAAGCATTCGATAAAGTTTCGCGTAAGCGGCTTGGATGCCCTATTCATTCTTTGCACCTGTGAATTGGAAAACGGATTAACTTCGGATTGGAATTGTTATGTGGATGATACTAAGTTATTTGCAAATCGGCTAGTGGGGTATCCGTAGCTACAAGATGAGCTTCGTAGAATGGTTAAATGGTCGAAAACCTGACTACTATCATTAAATAGGGATAAATGCACCGTCTTTCATCTTGGTAAAAACAAACCAAAACTTCAATATGTTATTGGACATCGTCCTCTTCAACCAACGACATTGCAATATGAGTTAGGACCTTAAATGAGAAAATCAAGTGGCTGCTGTGACAGAACGAGCAAACGGCTCATTTATCAAGAAAATAATTTTCCACTTTACACACTATCCATGTTAAGGTGATCTTTATGATAGGTATTTGACTCTGGGCTATGCTAATATGAGGACAAGAAACACCTCGAAAGTGTATACAGAAAAAAAATAACAAAAATCCCCAGAGAACTTCAACGTGTGAACTATATGGAATGATGTCGAAATACGTCATTACTGACCCTGAATAAGAGAAGAAAACGACACGAAATTATAACTATTATAATATCTTACTGTACTAAATCGTCTTTACATGATCTACGGATTCCATCCTATGGGGACATGAAAAGACGAGAATTGTACGAGGGTTGTATTTTCTTTCAAATTAGGTCGTGAATGCGTGGAATTCATTGCCTGAAGATTGCATTAACAGGAAGACCATCAACTACCTCAGAAACAGCGTGGAACAACATACGTACATATTGCAATGCTTCTGTGCTTCGGCATATAATCTTACATGAATAATTGCATTAAGCGATATAGATAGATAGTACCTTATTTATATTTTCTAGCGCAATAATAATAAAATTTCTTTTATATGTGATTATTTCGATTATGACTGATAAATAAAACTAACAATGGAAATTTTAATTAGCGTTGGATTAAAGTTACACAGTTTTTGTCATTGGAAAGTGACAATGAGCCAATTTAGTATCTGTTCATTCTCTTAACGGTAGGTAGATTAATGGAGCAATATAGGTATGTACAAACAGCTGGATCAGCTATTATTAAAAGCTTGTATAAAGCATACGAAAGGTAATAAAGTAAAATGTTAAAATGGAATTTAATTGGCTATGAATGCAGCAGAAATGAGAAAGTATGCAGTTTTGGCCCATAGGCTTTTAGATATGCAGAGAGTAGCGATAATGTGTGTATATGTGGGCGTTATTAGAAGTTGTGAAGTATTTATGAATGTGTGTTTTGTATTTAAAAAGATAATTTAATAAATTTAATAATGTCAATTTTAATTAATAGAAGTAAAAATTTAAACAGTAACTTAGAACATTATGTAACTAGGCTAGGGTTTTGGAATTAAAAATAACAGTGTGTAATTTTCGATAAAAGAAATTAGGCACATATTTGAAATGTAAAAATAAATTACATAGTATTCAATCGCATAGTATAAACTCGATGTTCTTGGAGTCAATGTCTGAAGAAGAACTTGACAGATATATCACTAAGATTAGAAACAGGTCTGCACAAGATATTAATAATATTTCTTCTTACACAATAAAAGCTATCAAAAAGTATATTTTACAATGTTTATGTTTCCTATTTAATCTAGTATTTGAAAAAGGTATTTTTTCTAGTTAAATCTGGAGATAGAACATCATTTAACAATAATTACAGACCGATTTATTTAACAACACATTTCTCGAAACTTTTGGAAAAATGTATTAAGAAAAGAATGATTGATTTTCTAGAACGTAGTAAAATAATAAACAATAGTCAATTTGGTTTTAGAGAGCAGCTGAGCGCCGATAATGCTCTTTTTTGCACTACTAGTCTCAGAACGCACCGTTATTGGCCTATCTTTAGGTCGTGAAGTTGATTTTCTCCACCAAGGGAGAGAAAGTAAAATAAACAATTTTCACCGTGGTAACTAAGAAATTGCTAAGTTACCAAATATGACTATTTTAATTTTGACGTTTTAAAGAGCTGTATTGTCAGGTTGACAGTTAAAATATTTACGAAATTTGTTGGGAATGTAGGTGTTAAGCCGTTTGGTAGTGCAAAAAATAGTATATACACCACGGTAGCGAATTGTCTTATAACCTTCGCGCTTTAGATACTTCGCGCTGCGCGCTCAGTATCTAATATGCGCTCAGGTTATAATACTGCGCTTCGCTACCTTGATGTATAATATACTATTTTGCACTACTAGTCTCAGAACGCACCGTTATTGGCCTATTTTTAGGTCGTGAAGTTGATTTTCTCCACCAAGGGAGAGAAAGTAAAATAAACAATTTTCACCGTGGTAACTAATAAATTACAAAGTTACCAAATATGACTATTTTAATTTTGACGTTTTAAAGAGCTGTATTGTCAGGTTGACAGTTAACATATTTTCGAAATTTGTTGGGAATTTAGGTATTAAAGCGTGTGATAGTGCCAAAAATAGTATATACACCACGGTAGCGAATCGTCTTATAACCTTCGCGCTTTAGATACTTCGCGCTGCGCGCTTAGTATCTAATATGCACTCAGGTTATAATACTGCGCTTCGCTACCTTGATGTATAATATACTATTTTGCACTACTAGTCTCAGAACGCACCGTTATTGGCCTATTTTTAGGTCGTGAAGTTGATTTTCTCCACCAAGGGAGAGAAAGTAAAATAAACAATTTTCACCGTGGTAACTAATAAATTACAAAGTTACCAAATATGACTATTTTAATTTTGACGTTTTAAAGAGCTGTATTGTCAGGTTGACAGTTAACATATTTTCGAAATTTGTTGGGAATTTAGGTATTAAAGCGTGTGATAGTGCAAAAAATAGTATATACACCACGGTAGCGAATCGTCTTATAACCTTCGCGCTTTAGATACTTCGCGCTGCGCGCTTAGTATCTAATATGCGCTCAGGTTATAATACTGCGCTTCGCTACCTTGATGTATAATATACTATTTGACCTAACCAATAAGATTCATTGTAATCTAGATGACGTGCCAAACAAGCTGCTGTTTTCCTGGACCTGCATTAGGCGTTTGATACGGTGTGCCATACACGACTACTAGATAATCTTTATAATTATGGGATTAGCGGTGTACCGTATTACTTGCTTCAGACCTATCTTGCTGATAGATGGCAGTGCGTTAAAATTCAAAATGTCTTTAGCAGCTTTAAACAAATTGACTACGGGGTTCCCCAAGAATCTCTTTTGGGGCCTATTCTATTCTTGATCTATGTCAATGATTTAGTAAATGTTCCTGTACAGGGTGGATTTGTTTTGTTCGTCGATATTATTTTGTTTGAAGGCCATGATTGGCACGATGTCCAAATGAAAGTTAAAGGGGGCTTAGGAAGAATTAATAGATGGCTTAGTCACAACACTTTAAATCTAGGCAAAACAAAATTGACTACATGTAGTGCCACTGTATCTGGACAACCCAATTTTGTAAATATGGTTTCTCACAAAACTAACTAACTGTAGTCCAGTCAAATTAGATATTTACTTGATAAAAATACTACCTGAAATGTGTAAACGTATTTATATAGAGAAAAATCCGTAGAATTCTACAATGTAACAGCTGAATCAGCGGAGAAGTGATTCAAAATGGCGGTCAAAGTAATGAAAAATGGTTTTTTGCATATAAAAACTTGTGTAGCTTAAGAAAACAAATAAAACAAGTTTTCGATGGTCAAAATAGATTAATTAGAAAAATGGTTATCGCCAAAAAAACGCTTTAAATGGGAGATTCTTTAATTGTTTTTAACTTTAAAAAATTTGTATAACGTTGAAATTTTTAGAAAACAGTACTCGGTGAGCAGAAAACGTAAGTTTTTGAAGTTTGCAAAAATGTTGATAATTTTTGCATAAATAATTTTTTTCAAAAAAATTACTTTTTCACAGGAATTGATTTAATCAGGTTGCAGAAGTCATACAGCAATCAGCCTGGGTTTATTTTTTTCCTTAAGAGTTGTACTATCATACACAATATGAGCGCTATATTTTTTCACTTGCAGATATGTGGAAATCAACGTTTTCTCCTTGCCGAGTACTATGTTTTCTGAAAATTTCAATGTTATACAATTATTCTTTTAAAAGTTAAAAACAATTTTAGCGGTTTTTTTGGCTTTAACATTTTTCTACTTAATCGATTTTGACCATCAAAAGCTTGTTTTATTTGTTTTTTAATTAACATCGGCCTATTTTTTTAAATTTCTTTTTTGTTTTTTTTTGCATTTTTATATGAAAAAACCTTTTTTCATTACTTTGACTGCCATTTTGAATCACTTCTCCACTGATTCAGCTGTTACATTGTCGTTCATTAAATTCTACGGATTTTTTTCTATAAAAGTACATTTTCACTTTTCAGGTAGTATTTTTGTCAAAAAACGAGGTATTTTCAACAATTTGACTGGACTACTGCGCGAGACGATGATTGTGATTCTAAAATGATAAAAAAAGTTGGAAAAATTAAATACTTAGGTATTATGATTGACCAACATCTCCGATGGCACGATCATGTTAACTGCGTCGCTTGTAAAGTGAGATACTGCATTTACAAATTCTCTTCTGCTACGAAATGTGTTCTCTAGAATCAACTTAAGAATGGTTTACTTTTTTGTAGTCTGTTTTACGATACAGTATAGTTGTTTGGGGAGGTACTTTCTACTCTACAATACTGCTTCCTGTAAATGTACACAAGTTTGCACTTAAAGTGATGCTATGGAAAAATCTACTATATTCTTCTGCTTGCTTATTTAACAAGGCCAAGGTTCTATCATTATGCCTCCTGTATTTAATAAATGTGTATTATTGTTTTTGTATAAAAGTCCTTCAATGAAAACTTATTTAGAATAGGATTACAACACTAGATTTCTTCAGCAACAAAAAACTGTTTCTACCCGATTTCATTTAACTTTAACCCAAAAAGTTATATATCTTATTTTGGTCCAAAATTGTATCACTCATTACCTTTAACACTGCACTCAATAAATAATATACATCTGCATTCCAAAAAAATACTGATTTTTAGTGGCTTAATATGGTGGGCTTTTATGGCTATTTTTGTATCTAGAATGCGAAATGCTACTTTTGCGTTCGCGAATGGAAGTTATTTTTCCGAGCTTTAGCGAGGCAAAATACCCATTCGAGAACGCAAAAGCATTTCGCATTCGAGATGCAAACAATGATTTTTCGAAAACTGCAATAAAACTAAGTAGTATGAGAATTAAAAAAAATAAATAAGGTAACTGTCAACGTTAATTGACAATTTTATATTTCATAAACAATTAATTTTTGAACCACGGCCTGCTGAATTGTTTAACAAACGTCAAAGTGACGTATAAATTTAACTCACTGCAATATCGGCACCTTCAATTTACATGTAGTACAACATAAATTAGTCATGTTTATAATAGTTTATAATAGTTATTAGTATCTATTGAAATTTTAAATTACTTAAAATAAAACTAATGTGGGTTACTTAATTAATAAAATCGCAAATAAGTTCCTAAAAAATTAAAAAAATTTTGACATTTCTTTTATGTTCTAGAACGCAAAAGAGTTTTGCGTTCTAGAACATAAAAGTATTCCGCTGTTAAGTGACAAAAAAGAATCACTTTGCTTACTGAGAATTTAACGAAAATGTCAACATTTGATGACAGTTTTCGAAAAAATATATTTTAGAATAAGCCTTTATTTACCACTCATAAGTATAAGTAGTGGCATTGCTACAATTACCGTGCTCTTGATCAAAAGTGTATCCTTTTTATGAGTACACTAACAGACACCCATTATACAAGCTGGTTTAGAATGGAAGCCTGTGGGTCAAAAATTTACTACACTCTATTTGTTACTTACCTCGTCCAAAATGGGAAGGAAATAATGTAATCACGAAAAAGTACCTTCTGAGATTTTTTCACAGATTCTTACGTTTCTAGGTTTCTAGACGAAAAACAGGTTTTCTCACTCCCGTCTGTGTATTTGTCTGTTGACGGGGGTCTTGGACACAACGCCCACTGGTCACAACGTCCACCACCTAGTATGGCCGCCATGTTGGACACAACGTCCACTTTTAAATTTGGTCATAACGTCCACCCTGGTCACAACGTCCACCGCCACAACGCCCACTCTGGTCACAACGTCCACCTCCGCATTTGGTCATAACGTCCACCTTGGACACAACGTCCACCGCCATAACGCCCACTCTGGTCACAACGTCCACCGACGCCTCTTGAGAATAACAGTTTACGGCGTCGGTCGTAACGTCCACTCTGGACACAACGTCCACCGCCATATCGCCCACTCTGGTCACAACGTCCACTTTTAAATTTGGTCACAACGTCCACCTTGGACACAACGTCCACCGCCATAACGCCCACTCTGGTCACAACGTCCACCTTCGCATTTAGTCATAACGCCCACCTTGGACACAACGTCCACCGCCATAACGCCCACTCTGGTCACAACGTCCACCGACGCCTCTTGAGAATAACAGTTTACGGCGTCGGTCGTAACGTCCACTCTGGACACAACGTCCACCGCCATATCGCCCACTCTGGTCACAACGTCCACTTTTAAATTTGGTCACAACGTCCACCTTGGACACAACGTCCACCGCCATAACGCCCACTCTGGTCACAACGGCCACCTTCGCATTTAGTCATAACGCCCACCTTGGACACAACGTTCACCGCCATATCGCCTACTCTGGTCACAACGCCCACTTTCAAATTTGGTCACAACGTCCACCGCCATATCGCCCACTCTGGTCACAACGTCCACTTTCAAATTTGGTCACAACGTCCACCTTGGACACAACGTCCACCGCCATAACGCCCACTCTGGTCACAACGCCCACCTTCGCATTTGGTCATAACGTCCACCTTGGACACAACGTCCACTTTTGTTTTACTGGTTATTTATAAATAAATTTTTAACTGCCTTCGTTAATGCTTTTTGAATGAACTAATGTTCTTTAGAATTTTAAAAAATGTTGGTTTTAGGCTATTTTATATATTTTTTGAACCAATGTATAGCTTCAACTATTTCCTCCCCATTCTTGATGATTTTGGTCTTATTTTCTGCTGGATTTTGTCTAGTGTATGTATTTTCAGCTCGTTTATCATATAAATCGGTATACGAAGAATAATGGTCCTGTCATAACACTAAATATAACGATTCGTTGGTTTACATGAATAACTGTTTTCTTATTGTATCGGAAAGTATTCAAACCTTCCCTGTCAAAAATATTTTTATTTTCAACGTTTACAATACTTCCTTCGTCTTTCAGACGATGGAAGTAAAAAGTAACAAAATGAAAATAAATTACAAGTAATAAACAATACCTAACTAATAAAGAAAATATAATTTTTTGTCTAGAATTTAATTCAGTGAAATCGTTTAATATCTCGTCATAATTCAAAGACCGCATTGCTTCTGCTTCTATCTGAATTATAGATAACGTTAAAGCTCTGCCCAATACAGTTTGGTAGATGTAATTTTTAAGTTTTAAAAGTGAGACATATTTTTCTAGAAGCATTACAAATCGTCATAGTAAAATATACTCTTAAAACATTTCTACATTGGGAAGTTTAGAAATAATAATATTTTTTATTATAAATTTTACATCTCATAAGGCGAGTTTAAAGAATTCCTCGTAGGGCTGTCAATATTCTGAAAGGCCTGACGAAGACACTGGTGTGCATTTATGTCCAGTTGACAGAGTCGAAATTAAACAATGTGTACGTGTAATCACAACTTAAAATATTAATAAGTGTGCTAGAGTAGCCAATAAAACAATATTGCATCATACACAATTACGTCTTAACTTTTTATATGTATAAATAACATAAGTTGTCAGAAAACCAATAAAACAATCATTTTTTCCACCTTAAATGGTTATCTGTAATTATTACTAAATACTTTTATGTTCATTATCGAATTTATTTGGACAGTTGAATTTTGAATTTTACCGCAAGTATATTCAGAAAATTAATTTTTGTATAAAATAAATGGTATGTATACATTTAGTTTTTTCAATATTTAAAGTGAGGAAGTTATACCATTTCACCAATTTCTTTATTAAAAAGTCATGGTATACACTGTCGAAGGATTTTATACTGTATAACTTGCGTAAATTCTTGAAATTAGATAGTGTAAACGTCTTTTTTAGCCAAACAGTGTAGATGAAACTACTTTGTGCGTTGTAAAAAATCAATAAGTCATTTTTTAATTAATTTTGCTACTATTTTAGCTAGAGATGGTAGCAACAATATTGGCCCATAATTTTCCACAACATCCTTCCTATTATTTTGAATATTTGTACGGAATGTACAATGGCAGTTTTCAGTACATCTGGAAATATATCAGTGTTTAGGACTTGATTTAATACAAACTGCATTGGTTCGATAAAATACTGTTTTCTTCTTTTTATTGATTTTAAGTTTTCGTCAGTCAAGTTCTCTATTTCTGATGATGTGGTGTTCATTAAATTATCTATTTCTTCCTTAGTTACTAGGGATAAAAATAAGGTCGAATTACCTGGGGAAACATTTTTATTATTAATGTATTGATTGTTTAATTAATTTTATTCGCAATCACATTGTAATGTGTCAATTTCATGACATAACAACAGCTGGGAACTAGATGATTACTTGAAACTAGCCAGGAAATTATTACATACCCCGAAAAATATTACATACCTGAAGAGTGGGGTGTTTCCATGGTAACAAAACATTGAGTGGGTTGTTTTCATGGTAACAAAAATATTAGCTACATCAAGATATCTATTATTCAGAATTCAATTGTAGTTATTTTTAAAATTAGATGATTGCAAATAAAATAGTATACATACCACGGTGGAAAGTTTCATCCCTGCCTCGAGATAAAGTTAACCTCGACGCTACGCGTCTCGGTAAACTGCCTAATCTCTCGACAGTAATGAAACACTTCCCACCTCGGTATGTAATATACTATTTTACCCTAAGTAGGTACATCAGCCATATCTTTACCTACCTCACTGAAATATCCATTGAATTCATCAGCGATTTCCTTTTCATTCTGGGGTTGTGTACCATATTTTGATATATTTGTTTTATGGTAGATTTACAAACAAACATGAACATTCATACTGTAGTTTGCAGTTTTCCAGAGGCCTTTCGGATCAGAAGTTTTACTTACTTGTTCAGTATAATAATTACACTTAGCTGTTTTTATTCAAGTTGGTAATATATTGTAGTAATTTTTATAAGTTTATCGAATTTCATAAAGTAGTGCACTACATTTCTACATTAAAAACCGTTGAGTAACGTGATATTTTTCACCATAGCAACCATTACAGCATAGCAACGGCGATTCGTTTTACGTTTGGCACTGTCAGTCTATATACATAATACTCGAAGTTATCAAGTTAGGTTTTGGGCAAGTTTTTGACACAGGCTGCCGCAAAACTTGACCTGCTAACCTCAAATTTGACAAAAACTTACAGTGATCACGCCTGATCACACTGGTCCGTTGAACATCCTTGTTTTTTATTGTGAGAATGAGAGAGTTAACCGACACACCAGTGCGATGGTGGAACATTGTCGAACACAGCCCTGTACTGCCAAACAAGGTCCTTAAATATAGCAAGCGTGGAAATATATGTCATCTCAGTAACCGCCATTTTCGTGCCCACTAACTATGAATTTTTGGCAAAGCCGTCGCGATTAGAGTGAGAAACGTCACAGCTTATCATTTAAAAGATTAAGATTAGATGGTTTGAGAGTACCAGGATGTGCATCTTTGAACTGCTCTAACCATTCAAGACCTAGTTTTCTTTTATTTGGTTTTCCCGCTGACTAAAAAGGGAGAGAATTCTGGGTTCAAAATTCAAGGTTTAGATTTCCCGCCATTTGGCGATATTTTCGTACCCACTGCATAGTGGAAATACATGGGATGACCTGTATTTCCAAGTTTGCTATATTTATGGACCTTGCTGCCAAACGCATAATATCTACTGGAGCTGCTGATGTGCTTCAGTGCATAGAAAGTAGTTCTGCTTAGCTTGGTTATGTTTAGACATTTATTAGTGTCACTTTTATAATATAATATTTCACATTTTTTATCAAATGCCATAAAATATACGGAACACCTTAGAAAAGCGATTTTATTGCTCGTTGTTCGCTGATGCTCCTACTCAAACCAGCCATACTTGTTCAATAAAACATCACTGTTCTAAACTAGTTGCGTAATGTAGTATTTTAAGTCAACGTCCTTGAGATTTTTAGAACCTTTTGCTTTAATTTGTGCATAACATATATTGCATTGATATTTTTTTCGTAATCCATTTTTTCGTTTGTTTTAATTTGTTTTAAGTGTTTCGTCTTTTAATAATCGATTTTGAGTTATTTAATAAACGATATATTTTTCAGTTGCTAAATAATGATTTGGTTCAGAACACAACTGACCACAACTAACTAGAGTAACATGTTCAATATACTTATCCAGTTATCCTTGTCAAAGATTTTAATAGTCCTATTTGCCTGTGTGTTACCTTCAATGCTTCCTCCTTTCCTAACAGAAACAGTTGATAGTGTAGCATAATGATCTGTGAAATTCGTTATTAATATGATCTCATTGTGTAATATAAAAATTGTAAATAAATTACATAACCGCTAAAAAAGTTCTTTAATATTGATTCTTTAATCTATTGTGTATATCTATTTGTGTATAGTATTTCTTTAAGAAGACTATTATTTGTAGATCTACTATGTATTTACATTGACAGTGATTGGAGTTATAATCAACATCAGACATGCAGAGTGATCAAAGAAGAAGTATGTACATCTGTGCCACTACATTCTTTATTGTTCTCAAACTAGCCAAAGCTAGTTCAAGAACAATAAAGACACATATAATACATAAATTAATATTTTATTTATCCCACCCTAAAACAAATATTCTACTAAATTCAGCGATATACCGAATGTGCAGCCTGAGCAACAGATTCGCTGGAAAACTGGATTTTTACATGCCTTCTGTTGAAAAGTTTAGCCGAATATATTTTACATTATTTTATTTACTATACAAGTGGGATAAGAGGATCATTAATATACGTGTGTATAAGTTACAAACGAGTGAGTAGTACGAGTTAAGCTATTAAAAAAGCCTCAAAAACGTTTAAAAAAGCGTTAACTTAAGCAAAAAAGCATAAACTTTTACAAAAAAGCTTTATTATAAAAAACGTCATAGATGAAAAAAAGACTATTCATTCATTTAACTAATAACAGTAATTCTGAAGAACAAGCATGTAATGTGACAGTAAAAATATCAAATGCAAACACAATTATTAGAAAAACTGTAAATGTAACACAAAAAATAAAATAGAAAACTTGGGCACTAAAAAATTAGTCTTTCAGAAAACTGTTAGTTATTAAATATTGTTCTAAATGCTCCATTGTTAAATTTAGTCACCTTTCACTTAAAATGTTCTTATATGTAAAAAAAACTTCTTTCTATGTCAACATTAGTTATTGAAGCATATTTTAAATTTACTACAATAGTCGGATCAATCTCAAAGTCTTCTGCAATTTCGCCTGCCAAAATTGTGGAAATTTTATGGCCTTCTTTTTTGAAAAAAAAAACCTTCTTACATTTAGAAAGAGCTATTTGACCAATTCGCCCAGGTACTGCACAAACAGCATCTTTGAAATTATTAACAAAAACTTTTTTCGCAAGGTGCTTTGATCGGGAACGTGCATGTGAAAATATTTATCCAGGAACATTTTGAAGGAACTATTTTGTCATTTTTTCAGTGGTATGTTAGGTTTTACAAAGATGGAAATTAAACTGTGCTTGTGCCCTGAAGTAGATGCAAACGAAGTCACAATTGTCTGTTGTTTTGGCTAATTTTTATACTTCTTTAATTGTTTTTGATGCAAAGTGGTTTTTACATGTGGAATGGCCTATTTTTTGTCGCACTGAATCTAGAATTTTAGTACTTAAATAATTTTACAGAAGTTTGTAAACTCTTACCATCTTAATACAAGCTTTACAAATTAATTAATTGTTTTCTATTTTCATTCATTATAGTCTCTGACACAAAGGATGATAGGCGTATAACTATCCCCAAATCTGTCGTATTGCTCTTGTTTGTATTTTGAATTAAAATCGTACAAAACGAGGAGTGACCGAGTTTTCTGTGTGTGTGTTAGTTAACCAAAATAATTCAAGGGGATACCCGAGTTTTTTAGAAATTCCCAGAAAACCACTGCACTGACTGCATTTTTAAGCCCGTCTAACTGCATGCAAGCAAAAAATGTGTTGGCAAACGAACCAGATTGAAATATTCGATTACGAAATGAATTAGGCCGAAAATAAATGCAAACTGGCAACTTAAAAGTAAGTACAAATTAGCAATGGATCGAGATTTTATAATCAACCGGTACTTCAATTTCCTGCAATTCGTAAACACTTTCAGAAATCCTTTTCCTGCTTTTAATATTCAGACCTAGAAAACTGAAATTTTGCAGAGGTTCCCTTTATGATGTATACAAGGAAGAAGGAAGGATATTTCGAAATTCAACCCCTAAAGGGGTAAAATGGGGGTTCCAATTTTGCATGGAAAAATAATATTAAATAGACATTTCGACTTGACACTTCCTAGGAGTACTCATCCCAAGAGTCATCGTGCTGATTGCTCTTAGAAAACTGCCGTCGGGGCAGTTTTCATTACAACCAGCGCTCGACCCTTGGCGTGTGCAAAATTATCGGTATGGATCGCCCTTGTTATATTACTAATGATAACACGTAAAACCACGTTTTTTCAGTGGCGTCAACCTTCTCTTTTATTTTTAGTTTTTAGGGACTTGTAAATACTTACCTACTGGTACAATAAGGAAAAGTTTTTTTCGAATGCGGTGTAACGCAAACCAATGAATCTGTAGGTATAAGTGTTATAATATAGGGTGTCTTAAAATGAATTACATCTAGTATGCTTCGAAATTCGAGGTTAGTAGGTTAGGTTTTGCGTCACTTTTGACACAAACTGACACAAAACCTAACCTTCTAACCTCGAATTTCACATAGACTTACAGTCTTGCCAATTTCAAGTAAAATTTTAGATTGCATTATGGGAAATTCAAAGCATACTAGATGTAATTCATTTTGAGACACCCGGTATGACCCTTATGCTTCGTATACCGATTTATATGAGAAATGAGCTGGAAATGCATACACTACACAAAAACCAGCAGAAAAGAGAGACACGTGAAGGAAATAGTTGAAACTATACATTGATTAAAAAATACATAAAATAGCCTAAAACCAATATTTTTTAAAATTCTAAAAATAACCAGTAAAACAAAAGTGGGCGTTGTGTCCAAGGTGGACGTTATGACCAAATGCGAAGGTGGATGTTATGACCAGAGTGGGCGTTATGGCGGTGGACGTTGTGTCCAAGGTGGACGTTGTGACCAAATTTAAAAGTGGACGTTGTGACCAGAGTGGGCGATATGGCGGTGGACGTTGTGTCCAAGGTGGACGTTGTGACCAAATTTGAAAGTGGACGTTGCGACCAGAGTGGGCGATATGGCGGTGGACGTTGTGTCCAAGGTGGACGTTGTGACCAAATGCGAAGGTGGACGTTGTGACCAGAGTGGGCGATATGGCGGTGGACGTTGTGTCCAAGGTAGACGTTGTGACCAAATGCGAAGGTGGACGTTGTGACCAGAGTGGGCGTTATGGCGGTGGACGTTGTGTCCAAGGTGGACGTTGTGACCAAATTTGAAAGTGGACGTTCTGACCAAAGTGGGCGATATGGCGGTGGACGTTGTGTCCAAGGTGGACGTTGTGACCAAATTTGAAAGTGGACGTTGCGACCAGAGTGGGCGATATGGCGGTGGACGTTGTGTCCAAGGTGGACGTTGTGACCAAATGCGAAGGTGGACGTTGTGACCAGAGTGGGCGATATGGCGGTGGACGTTGTGTCCAAGGTGGACGTTGTGACCAAATGCGAAGGTGGACGTTGTGACCAGAGTGGGCGTTATGGCGGTGGACGTTGTGTCCAAGGTGGACGTTGTGACCAAATTTGAAAGTGGACGTTCTGACCAGAGTGGGCGATATGGCGGTGGACGTTGTGTCCAAGGTGGACGTTGTGACCAAATTTGAAAGTGGACGTTGCGACCAGAGTGGGCGATATGGCGGTGGACGTTGTGTCCAAGGGGGACGTTGTGACCAAATGCGAAGGTGGACGTTGTGACCAGAGTGGGCGATATGGCGGTGGACGTTGTGTCCAAGGTGGACGTTGTGACCAAATGCGAAGGTGGACGTTGTGACCAGAGTGGGCGTTATGGCGGTGGACGTTGTGTCCAAGGTGGACATTATGACCAAATGCGAAGGTGGACGTTGTGACCAGAGTGGGCGTTATGGCGGTGGACATTGTGTCCAAGGTGGACGTTGTGACCAAATTTGAAAGTGGACGTTGTGACCAGAGTGGGCGATATGGCAGTGGACGTTGTGTCCAGAGTGGACGTTACGACCGACGCCGTAAACTGTTATTCTCAAGAGGCGTCGGTGGACGTTGTGACCACAGTGGGCGTTATGGCGGTGGACGTTGTGTCCAAGGTGGACGTTGTGACCAAATGCGAAGGTGGACGTTGTGACCAGAGTGGGCGTTGTGGCGGTGGACGTTGTGACCAGGGTGGACGTTATGACCAAATTTAAAAGTGGACGTTGTGTCCAACATGGCGGCCACACTAGGTGGTGGACGTTGTGACCAGTGGGCGTTGTGTCCAGGCCCCGTTGACGGTATAACTCAATAACTTGGAGGTAGATGATATTTTGCTTACATGTTATATGTCTACCTGGCATAAAACCAATTTCGGAGAAATATATATAGGGTGAGCAACATGAGAAAATTAAAAAAAAGTTTAGTTTGGCTTTACCTGAGAAATAGATACAAGTAATAATTTGATCATAGCTCAGGCTTTATCACTGGCGAAAGTGTGATTTAAGAGATACAGCGTAAACATCATAAATTTGCGAGAATAGTATTGTAATTTAAAACGCAGCAGCAACTCATCCACTTCGAGCACGCCCGTGGGTCAGTTATTCTAGCGGTTGAGCGCGGAGTGCGAATTCCAGCGACTACAATTTTACCTCCCTCGTATTTTTACAAGGATTTTTTTATTTGCAAAAGATAAAGTAATAATTTGCACATAGCTCAGGCTTTATCATTGGCGGAAATTAGGCTTAGTAGATGCAAGGTAAACACCACAAATGGGACAGAATAGAATGGTGCTTTATAACGCTTCAGAAACTCGTCCAAATCAAACACGTCCGTGGATCAGTTATTCCGACGGTGGACAAGAAAATGGCTAGAAATATTCGCCTGGGAGCGCAGAGTTCGAATACCAGTGGAATACATTTTTTTATTTTCAAATTTATCAAATTCGCGGGAGGGAAGTTTCGTGTAAACCTCTTTACAGATTTTTTGCTATATAAAAGAATTTAAAAAATGAATAAGACTAAATACTTTTTTAATTAAAGTGCTATTTGAAATAAAAATATGTGTTTTTAATTGTCAAATAATAACTAATCGATATGAGTGCGAAGAACATGGAAAAAGTTGCTGTAAAGTGGTTGAGTTTGTCGATTGGCTGTAGCAGAGAATTACTTAATTGCTGTGAGCTGGTGCCAGAGATAATTTTACAAAGGTTAGACTAGTGTTGTATATAGAAGATTGGGAAGAAACACTTTTAAAAGAAAATATTTATCAGAAATAAATTAAACTATGTAATGCCTAATTAATAATTACCTAAAAGAAGCTGACAAGTGATAAGATCTGTTGAGTTAAAAGGTTGAGTGAATTGTCAACGTATACTTTATATTAAGCAGATCTGCATAACCGATATAAAGTTTGAACGCAAAAAGTCATTTAAACTACAGAGCAATTATAAATGCGTGTTCCAAGTTGAGTAGAGGGTTTTATATACCTATTAAATATTTGAAAAATGGACTAGTACTGAAAAATGCGTTGCAACAGCCGACCTAATAACGTCAACTCTGATTGACGATACTAAAAACACAAACTGAAGAAGCAATAGAAGTAATAATGTCAGTGACTCGAGTGCACTAGTCGAATCAGAAACTGAAAAGGATGATCATATAAATCATATGACAGTGATGAGTCAAAATAACAACAAAATGGGAGATTGCTAGCCTTAAAAGACCTAAAGATGTCAGAACATGAAACAAGTCTAGAAAAATGGGGCGTTATTATAAGCAGGTTCTCAAAAAGGCGATAGTTCAAAGGGTTAGCTATATTTTAATATCACTAAAAGAGACTTCTAAACTTTAGAATACGTTTCGTTTTTGTATTAATAAAAGCATTACTTTCTTATACTTCCAAGGACCCTTAGTGAAGCTAGCTAAGATTAAAAAATAAGAAGCTTTTTGTGATTCTGTTAGTCAGGGTTCTAAAGTTAGGTTGAGAATTTGATTCATTTTACTCACATGTGTCTAAAAGGAATTATTTATCAGCAAATCTAAACCTGGATTCACTTTTATCTATAATCCTAAATCCTAAACCACCTTTTACAAAAGAATGGGGGAGTTCTTACGCTAAAAATCGTATATCTTGAACTCTTCATTGCTTTCGAAGAAATCACAAAAAGAAACTGCATTTTTGTATTCACTTAGCCCCGTTTGACGGTACTATTTGTACATTACTTCAATAATAAGTTATCAACCTGAGTTGTGGTTAAAATGTAAACATTGGTATGGCAATATATTCAAAAGCTATATTAGAGAGGTACTGCACTTCAAAAAACTATTTATGTTTCCGTTTAAAATATAGTTAGCTACATTTCGGAACGTTTTACGAGAAATCTAAAAGAGAAAACACGGTGTTTATGTTAAATCCAAACAGCTACGCTTCATGACCAGCTACGGAAAGGGTTTTTAACCTTTGTGGTTCAAGAAAACGCTTGGGTGATTAATAAAAACAAAACAGACGATAATAATTTTAATATTCTGTTTAAAATTTTTGCTTTATTAGCTTAATTTTAGTGATGTAAAAGCTAATTATTCTTTATATAATTTCTAAGAAACGAATTTTTGCCATAACAGATCTTATTTATTTTTTACACTATTGCGTACACGTCAAAAGCAATTCAGTAAATAATATACAATGTGGCACAATATAGTTTTGTAAATGTTATATAACATGTGAAAAAAGATCCATGTGAACTTACCACAGCAACAAACAACAACACTGTATAGGAAGCAGATCAGGTAAAAATCCTTGCACTTCATAGTTTATTTACTAGAGAAGTTATAATAAAGGCCCGACCCAAGTCACACACATACTGATTATAAACAGTCGACGCTGCCTTTATCAGTGCACTTTGAACTTAACTACTGCTGGTTTGGCATCTTTTCATTGTCAATTAGATGTGAGAATATAATAATACACAATTAGTGAACAAGTTTTAAGTAGTACAGTGCCATCATTCTTAGATTGTAACACAAATAACTAAATAGGTAGTGATTACAGGAAAATATTTATTTATCGTTATCGCAATGTGCAGTTATTTTTGTTTCTGCAAATTACATTTCCTCTAGGTATGTGTCACAGTTTGCTTTTAATCAAGCCAACTGAGTAACATGGTCGTTTTACCTTCATAAATGGGTGTATGGTTTACATGCTTTAGAGAAATAAAATTAAGCAATAATAACTATATCAGACACATAAACTTAAGTAGTATTTACTTTCTTCAGTACCGCATAACCAGCAGTCAGCCATCGAACACATTGCTAGAACTTCGCATATGCTGCAGCATATACAGGTTGTTTTAGAACTATGGGATCAAACAGTAGGGGGGGGGGAAGGGTATTCAGTGCGACGCGACGGTAGAAGACATTTGAGTATAGGAACCCATGTCCGGAAATGTCTCCCTGGGGCACTGGGACTCTATGACACGTTAGGATAGAGTCTAAAATTCTTTTTATTTTGATTACATGTTTTTGAGAAATTAAGCTTTTAGCAAAAATCACGAGAGTTGGCGCATGGTTTGCAATCATACTAGTTGACTGTGAAACACCAAATCAATTAATTTTAAGATAGGTAAGTAAAGTTCGGGCACTTCGTTCTATATAGGAACATGGCCTGAGACAAGGCGAGTCAGGGTCACCGAAATATTTCCTTTCCGAAACCCAGTCAATTTGGCACACGATGGTTGTTTTACTTTCTCTACTTCCACAACTGTGGTTTCAGTATCCAATTTTTAAAGCGACTGGATGGACCGCCCGCCAGTTGCCAGATGTAGGGATTGAATCCCATATCATGGCACCGCAGCCTGAGCTCCTAACCCCTAAACCACGCTGGTGCCTTATACGGTAAGTAATTAACTGTAAACATAAAAAAAAATATTATCGTTCTAAGTATTGTTCAAAATGTCTCCTATTTTGTACAATGCAGAATGCAAGTTTGCCCATAGAGGAACGTCTCATATTGTGTGACATATCTGGTTAATTCTGTGAAAGGATTGACGTATCCATTTATCAATATCTTCCCTTGTGGTGGGCGCAAGAAGATACACATTCGAATGTACGGTTCTCCACAAAAAAAAACCATAGATGTCAGATACAGTGTCCCTGTTGGCCACCTAGTTGACCTATTAAAACAAAATAGAAATTGTTACAAAAATTATGTTGTAGCCTTGAATTATAAAGTTACAATATGACATTTTATTATTATTATTATTAAAGTAAAATAATGGTTAATTTTCAAAAACCCTTTCTTTTTACCCACTTTTTTGATAAATGTCTACTGGTGTGCTCCCGAACATCTCCTAAAGCCAGGGAGTGCATAATTTAATTGCAGTCACATTAGATTTTCAACGAAATCTGCAAGTTGCTGAGTTAATCTCAGAAAATAAGTTCTTAGAAACCCTAAAACACTCTGAGTGTAAAAAGAGAAAAGCAAAGGCAGCCGACTTTTCAGCCGGAAGAGGTGGTGGGTTGTACAAAATACTTTAAGCTTCAGCTGTAAAATAAAATATGCGTGCCAAGTAGCCAATAACCCAGCATTTTGCTAATCAAACAAAAGGGCATATAACGAAATGCGCTACCAAACACTTCCTGTAAAAGAGATAACGGCAAGGATACAAATAAAATTCGCTAGCATAAGTATCGATTCAGTATAATGAATAATAATCAAGGTGCTCAATATTACCTACACAAAATAACACACAGCAAACCAGTTCAAAATCCCAATAGGGAGAAAATATCACAGCAACTAAGCGTTGTATTAAAAACTAACCAAAATATTTGTATATAATTTAAATAATTAATAGTACAGTCAAAATAGTGTGTTCAGGGTGGAGCTTGTAATGGACTGTATGAATTTAATTTGGACAGTTGCAGGAATATCTTAGGGGTGCAGGAATTAAAAAGGGGTGCAAACCAACGGTCTCGTGCGGTTTCACACGAGATGATGTACCAAAAAAGACCTGGGGCCGTTGGTCAGCGTGACACAGTGAAACAAAACTTCAAACTGTATGTTTATTGACTAGAATATTTTTCTATTTATACATATAAAAATACTGACTTAGCTTACAAGGTTTAATATTTGCCCTAGTTTCAGCTCGCATATGCACTTGCGTATTCAATTTCATAACAAACAAACTTGCCGAGTGCAGAATTGCAGGCTGTTCACCGGTCATTCGAGCACTGATTACATTACTGCTGACGCTTTGTTAAGCATTTTCCGTATGCAATATGTGTTTGTGAAATATTCGCCTAATTAAATTAAAAGGATTAAAATTTATGTTTGGTTCCTAAACATTCTGCCGAGCGACAAAGGGCCGGGATGGTGTGGCTGAGGCTATCTCTCCATCTTCTTCGTCAGGTGGCAGTGGTTGTAACCTGAAGCTCTCTGACGGGTCTGACTTTGGGCGTGGCTGCGGTTTCCTATTCTTTCTCCAGTACTTCCATAATGTCCAGATGATACAAACTGATACCAAGATACCGATTGTAGTACCAGTGTTCACCATGATGGTATGTTGATGGTGCCACAATGGATATTCCTGATGTAGCTGCAACTCGTCCTCTTCTTCTTGTAGGCGTTGAAAATATGTTACCGTACAAAAACGACACAACGACATAACAAACCACCCCTCAAGCGTGCACAACAAAATCATACGCTCGAGAGCCGGACTTGTTAGTCGCGACACGATAAAACGACAAAATCGGGAGATCGATCGAAACTACAAGGCCCTAACCCCGTTAGATGACGGTAACACGAAGGGTTGCTCGACTCAACTCAACCGGGAGGGCGGGTTCTTTTCTACCTTCGAGTTAGGGCTGTACATCGATACAAAAGGGTGTAATGATGGTAAATGTAGGACGCCACTCCATTCTAACTAACTAAATCGAGCCCACTAACAACTCGGCAAGCTTGGTTCGGCTAACACGCTACGGCACTGACTTACCTTGACGAAACCACTTCCTGAAGCAGCTGCTAAACTCCTTTACAACTAACTGAAATGGAACACAACAACAAACAAAATATCGTCAATACAAATCAAAGACATCAGTACTTAACAATGAGCTCTATTCAAGTAATAAATAAAATAAGCAGGTAACAATAGACATGAAATGTTTGACTAGTTACAAGAAAAATAATCAAAGGGGTTAGTTACTAATTTACGTTACAAGTTACTTCAATACGAACAACAATGCTAACTATAGCAGTAATATTAAGCCGGAATGTTCAACACTTTTTGATGAAAAGAACACTAGGTTATACACGACAGTTTCATAAAATACAAGCATGGTTTACCTTGTAGGAGTTCAGCTGGTTTTGCCTTCCAAGCACCTGCCTTAAGATGCGTGAAGAAATGAACGACAACGGGAACGGGGAATCCCAGAGTAGATGGAATGCGGAACTCAGCCTTGATATTAAAGATGGTAACGACAGCAAACGGGGTCGGTAGAATGCAATCATAATCCCCTCGAGACGGGTAGACGACGTACACAGCGGTAATGGGCAAAGCCCTCGACAGCGAGAACGACACACGTCATGCTTAGTTAACGATGGTCTGGTTAGGAGTCCGTGAACAAATCCGCCCATGGCGACAACTTAGAAGATCTCGCAATCTTCCGACGATAAAGAACTCCGACCACGTTTTAACTAAAACTTGATTCACTTCAATTCCCCACGGCTGTTGTAACTGATATTCCCTCGTACCGATAGCATACGACTCTTTCATAAGGCACCAACAATAACGAAACACATAAATTAACGCAGTAGACGGAAACGAGAACAAAGCCACCCCCAACGGCGGCATTACGCGAAGCCGTCAGGGGGTGCAATCTTAGAACACGTGCTGTATACTGCAAGATCGGGTCGGGACTGAATTTCAAAACTGCAGCAAAAACCAACGGCTACCAACGCGTGCCATATGCATCTTTCTCTTGCATATGCGAAGACGAAGGAAGGTAACGGAAAATTTCAACAGAATCGCAGGACAGCTGACTGGACAATTCGCACGGGACTCGAAGGTTAAATGTCTCGAACTAACGGAATACTGGGAAAAGATAATCTGCATCCGCCTTGCAGGCAACAAAGAACAAAGGGTGAATTTAAAAATGAAATTCTGCTAACAAAGCGTGACTATCTGAATTAATTTTAACCGATACACGGACTGCGAGGTACAAATGCCTAAAATGCCTTCAAAGCAGAGAACAGGCAGGGCCGGATCGAGCCCAAAATTTAAAATGACGACCGGACTTAAAGATGATCTAACAAATCTTGCATTTGTAACAACAGCAAAAGAATACAACATGGAGGCGTCGGGGAAGAAAAAAAACTCTCTATTGTAGCTAAGCAACCAGTATATGCAAGTAAAAAATATAGAGAGAAACGATAGAGTAACTAATGAACTTCCAGTAGCTAGGAGTAGAGATCTCGAGAGACCGCAATTCATCCAGGTAAGTCAGACATGAAAGGAGCAAGAATATCAGGGTATCTTCCGGGTGTAGCCTGGAGGAATAAGTATCTGAATATGGGAAGCAAATTTAAGATTGTTAAATCGGTAGTGCATTGATTACAGTAAGAACAAAAACAAGTAACACAAGGAGAGCCAGAGTTTGAAATCAGGAAATAAGAGACAAGTGTGAAGTAACAGACATCATAATAAGCCCAGGGTCTAATCATCTTGGGACTCGCTAGGTGTTCGAGTTAGGCAACAAAAAGGTCAGAAAGCTTCACCTAAAAGACAGAATTGAATGCATTTCGTGGTGGCGTCCTTTGAGTGTGTTTTGTTTGTGACGTGTAAGGCAATTGTTACCACCTAGGCAACGCTTTAATTACGTAATCACAGATAGTTGTCGGTATACGAACTTGTTTGTTTTGCGATTTCTGTGGATTGTACGCCATTTTCCCTTTACTTAAATAATATCCTGTATGGTAGTAATCCCGTTAGTTAAATCACCATTATACAAATAGTTTACTTTTATAGTATATTAAAGAACTAGTTTCATAAGGCCTTTTCTTAACGCACGAGTCCAAGTTTGAAAAACGGATGAGTGCGACAAGTGGCCTTATGAAACGTGTTCTTTATACTATTTTTTCTATTGAGGAAGTTTAAATAAATGTATGTAGAAAATTTTACGCCAAATTGATTACAAGGGAGTTTTTATAAACACTTATGGCAACACTGACAGGTGGATGAAAACTGACATTTCAAACTTTCAAATTTAGAGCTATATTTGATTCATTCAGTAGTGAATAAAATAATTAAATATGAGCGAAGATACAATAAATTGTACTCCTCCTGAAGTGACTGAAGCAGCTATGAAGGCTACCGAGAAGTTAGTCACTCAAAAATCAAGAAACGCGTATCTTAGAGAATTTGATATATTTTCAACTTGGTGTGCTCAAAATAATGTCCTTGGTATAATAGAAAATGTACTAATAGCATATTTTGAATCAATGTATGTACTCTTTGGAGTATATACTCAATGCTTAGAACCATGATTAGCCTGCTATACAATATTGATATATCGAAGTATCTGCGACTGATCGCCTTACTTAAGCGATTTTCAGAGAGATATGAACCAAAAAAATCTAAAATACTAGAATCCTTTCACATAGACCAGTTTATTCGTGAAGCTCCAAATAATACCTACCTTGTAACAAAAGTAAGTTTGTCAGATTATTAAACAACTTTATTTTTACAACTTGATGTTTACATTTAGGTTGTATTAATAATGGGTTATTGCGGTGCTTGTTGTCGATAGGAGCTAACTAATATGATGACTAATTATATAGAGTACAAAGCTGAAGCAGTTTTAATAAATGTACCAAAAACAAAAATAACGTTCCACAACTTTTTGCTGTAACAGATGTAACATGGATTAACCTTATAAAAGAATATGCCAGTCTTAGACCAGAACATACAAACCACCAACGATTTTCCGTAAACTATCGTAATGGACGCTGTAAAAGCCAGCCTATCGGCATAAATAAAATCGTGCAAATGCCAAAGTCCATTGCAACTTTCCTGAAGTTTCCAAATCCAGAGTTATACTCTGGTCACTGCTTTAGACGGTCGTCGGCATCACAATTGGCTAACCGTGGTGGAGACCTACTTACAATCAAGCGACATGGGGGCTGGAAGTCTTCAGCCGTAGCCGAAGAATACACTGAGGCATCTCTAAAACAGAAAATGGAAGTTGCCCAAATGCTATCCACACATACTGAGACTGAGGTTTCCACTTCAGTGGCACGAGAATGTTCCGATACATCCAGTTTGCTTGAACCTGGTTGTTCGACTGCTCAAAACACATTTGTCACATCTAATAACATCGAAAAATCGACCTACGAAGTACCAAATTTAAAAATAAGTACTGGCGCCCACTGCAACATAACTATTAATGTTTATAATAATTATAATTCCTAAAATTTAACTGTTGAAAGCTTCAGAACGTATTTTTATTTAGGTTTGAAAACTATCATAACCTAAAAATGTCGACATAGGCGCACAATGCGGACTGAAGTTTTTAATGTACCTAACTTCTCTCTGAGTTAGTATCGTACAAAAATTTTTGTTAATTTAATATTTCTTAGTTCTTAGTTGTGATGTATAGATTTATTATAAGTATAAATAAATACAGTAGTACACAGTCATTAGGTAACAAATTGCAATGCAACGCCAATGAACTTAAGCAGTTCCTATAAATCGTACCAACATCGTAAAAAAATAACTGAAAACACTACGATTAGAGGCATCCTTAACTTACTGTTTTTGAGCTAAAAAGGTGCGCTTAGAACGGCTTTATAAAACCGAAATAGAAAAAAATATTAAACATAATACCACGATAATTGATTTGATGGCAAATGTATTTCTTGTAAATCATTACTAATCAAAATGATACCTTCCTGGATGTAGAGACGCGACCAATATGAGATATTTATTTATTTATAATATCCAAACTAATACACAAGAATAAACCATAGTAATATATATATATATATATATAAGTATAATATCTTAGTATCACTGACAAGCAAAAATTTGAGATTTTGTTTTAAAATAATGCAAAAACTCTGCTTTTAATAATTTTTCGAGAACTGAAACAGATCTTAAATTGAGATTTGGTAAACTCAAATTACCAAACCAATAAAAAAATTTGAGCAAATTGGCGCAATCTAGCGGTGTAATCTTTTAGTATAAATTATGTAAATACATGAATCAGTATATTCAAAAATTTTTAGTTTTAAAATTCCACTTGCCAGGGAAGTTCCGTCTAAAGCTATGTGCAGGTTTTTTCTGTAAATTTTTTAAAATATTTAGTTTGAAAACTTCCACTTGCGAGGCAAGTTCAGAGTAATAGATATTTATGCATTAAGGGAGATATGAATATGTTTTTTTCCTGAGGTTGACATGTGTTACAGACCGAGGGCCTCTGGCATGAACATGAATATCTCCCAAGGTGCATACAATATATTATTTACTAGCATATTACTAAGAATAGTAGGAAATTTCAAAATGTCATAATGACATTTAAAATTAGAATATGTAAGTAACATCAAGGATTGCCTCATTGTATGGTTGCTAAGACGTTAATTGTAGTTGCATTGTTACCATGAGTTTGAGGGAGAAATAATTTGACAAGTCCCTTAGGAGTTATGAGTAGCTTTTCATATTTTGCGTCTCTGACGAAAATGTACAATATCATGTTGCTAGTAAATAAAGCTATTTACTGTTTTACTTTCTTTTACGATAAAGGAAGTATTGGATTCACCCCAAAAATTCGAAATTGAGTTTTCAACAGATATTCAGGTTTTAGAGTCCCCTGAACCCAAAAAACATGTTGTATATATCTCAAAAACGAAACGAGGTATGGCGGTGAAATTGCATATATAAGTTTTGTGTACTATGTAGATGCGACAGTAAGCTTTTTAAGAAAATCGCATGACCGAAAGTAGGTGTTTACTCTCTAACGGCTCTAACGATTTTTTTCAAACTTTACATTTTTATTACATTTTTAGTGTGTATTGATGTGAGATAGGTGATTTTCCAGTTGAATTCTTTTAAAATGGGTTGATTTTGTTTTTTTTTTTTATTAACTCCTATTGTAAATAGAACACCCAGTATATTATTACATTTTTGAATTCAGTTTAAAATTTTAGAGAAAATTGGTCTCTTCAACTAATGCACTATTTTGTACCTTTTTGTAGAATTTGTAATTTTTGAAAATTTTTGACATATGCTTAAAAATTCAAAATCAAATTTTTGGCTAATTATAAGATCACTGTATAAGGAACTTGTGTGAGTGTATCACACCAGATTTTTTCTTAAATGATTCCGTGTACTTAATGTAGTTGATGTGAATTACAATGAATAATTTTAATGTTTATGCAACTTTAAAACTTAGCTTCCCAGCAAAATGTTCGATAATGCGTTTTGTATGTGATTGCAATTTTCTTAATTACAAATGACTCCGTACATTTAATGTTAGTTGTTGGGAATTACGATCAATAGTTTTAATATTGACGCAAATTTAAAATTTGTCCTCCCAGCAGAATGTTGTAGTTTACTATATGCATTTTTTATACTTTATTTTTAGTTGAAAAGCATTGAAAACATTGGGAAACCGCTTTATCTCACTCATATGTACGCAAATAGCAACAATAACCTTCATTAAAATAAATGAGAAGCCTCTATCCCGGTCCTCTTTGGAAAAACTATAATATGCTGCTCAACAAATGAACTGGACCACCCATAAAAATTGTATTTGTTAAATTACGTCACAATATATATAGCATATAAAAGTTTTTGTAATGTAGTACACTCATATTAAGCATATTTAATTGCAATATCTTCAAATATCAATAATTAACAACACCATATTAATAAAATTAAAAAATTGTAAAATTATATTTCACAAAAATGAGAGAAGAGCAAAAAGAAGGAAAAAATAGTTCTTTGAGTCTCCTCGAAACGTTTAAAAATGGCATACTTTGTATGCAATGTGCTATCCAAGTTTGGGCAAAATTAAAAATTTTCAAATGATAATATTTTATTAATGGACTTGGTTTTATTTAAGTCAAATTATGAAATTATGCTTTTTATAGTGACACAATCCTGAAAGGTTATTAAAACTGCCATGACTGTCTTTTTCGAAAATATGTATTTTTAAAAATTGCACAATATATGCAAATGGTCCAGTTCATTTGTTGGGGAGTATATATGTTCTTTTACATGAGTTTTAGTTATTAAATATCTCATTGTATTGAGGAATATAGTGGTAACAAAAATATTTCTTAAGCATACAAATATTAAATCTAGTTTTAGACTTCACACAATATTAATTAATTTTCGGTTCCTAGTTTTTGCATTCGTTCGTTTTAAGCCAAACTCCTCTATCTCATATAGCTCAACAAACTATTTTTAGATTCAACAATAACAATAAGTAAGTTATGTTGTTAAAAAGTGTTAAATTCAATTGGAAATTTACATCCGCATTTAGTTTATTTTAGTGATAACTTCTCATTGATTATGACATTTTCAAATTTCTATTAGTTTGTTTTAGTTTTCATTATATAGTATAATCAAAAATTAATCCCATCTAGTATGGCTATGGAAGTGCAAACCAACGCCTTTAAAATTGGTTTACATACCTACTTATATTTAATTCAAACTGTCAAATTGTATTATTTAATATTCTTTTTATCCATCTTATTACAACATTATATTGAAATAAATAAATGTGCACGTAAAATTAATGTAATTGTTCAACAAATAAGCTTGCGCCGGTCGAATCGACACTTCATCTTAAATCTAACCTGAAACTAAAATATATTGGAGCCAGTTTTAAAAGCAGCAATTTGTTCTTTCATAGCCATATTAGATGAGATTAATTTTTGATCATACTTTATTTAAATACTTTTGACGGCAATTTACTTAAACAAATACGAAGGTTGCTCCCGGATAAATTACTATTGTAAACTCGATTATTTACTAAATATGTGTTCACTGTTCATTTTTTGTATGTCGGTAAACTAATGCATAGTACTTGTAATGGAGAAGAAATTTCGCTAAACTGTAATTTAACATAACTACACGAAAGGTAGTTTACGGATGCTTGGCTTTAAGAAATAACTCGTGCATCTGTCTTAGAGAAATATATCTTGCCGCGGGCGAGGAATCTAACGATAGGATACCTATGCTCCTAAAAACATAGCTAGGAGCTAAGAAACAAAAATACAATACCGCAGTGCATTATTTGGTAACCACTAACGACAGAGTGCAAGCAAGGAAAAAAGAAACTGTAGTCTATATTGCAATTGAGGTGCCCGCATGTAGAGGTACCTACAAACAACTCCAATGTTTGTTTAGTTTCAGCCGAACTTCTTTGTAGCAGTTTTTGTTCAATTGTGCCTTTGATTCAACGTTTTTCAAATGTGATTCTGCGGATGTTTATATTTCAATAAAACCGCCATTGCTGCCGTAGTAGAATAGAAACTGATACAACCCTTGGGTTATTAAGCACATCAAAACAACAACTCGAACTTTCGTTTATCACACCACTTTCGTAGTCAATTTCAGGCAGCATTTGTATAACAAACGCGCCTGTTTTCTAAAATAACGAATTTGTGACACGGTTATCGCAGACACAAGACGTTGGTGTAACTTTATTACGAGTTGCGCGTTTCTGCATCTCAAAAACTTGACGTTCCTTGAAACTGCTGCCAGGGGGATGCATGACGTCATGACGAAGTCCCATTCTCCATGTTTCCATGTTGCGTGCAAAGTTGTACTATAATACAACTCTGAATACAGATCTGCCCTCAGGGTTACAAGAAGATAGTTATTTCCCATATCATGCTTCCAGTTTATTTCAGTATGTAGTTAATAAACTATCTTTTGTACGCATTGGAACATTAAATTTGAGTTCGCTTAAAAGTGAACTGCATCAAATTTCCAGTATTGCAATTCAACTTGCTTAATTAATGTATTTTGAAGCAGAATAAAATTCACTGCAGGCTAACTTTATGGTATATGTACTTCAATACTCGTTGTCCAGAAAATATGTTTTAGTATACGATTTTAAGCCAATTACAGAACATAACCCGCTTACAAATTAATTCTAATAAATATGTTAAAATATAATACCTCAATTGTAACATCTGAAATTAGTTCTTTGTGTTGCTTTGCTTTTTTAAAATTTTATATTTGGTTAATTTTCTGTGGACTTTAAGTTATATTATTTCTGTCTTTTTGGAAATGTCAGATATTTTTTGTCTTCATGCTGTTTAATGGGTACTTCACCACACTGTAAAAGTACAACGATTAAATATTTAACGTTTCGAGAAACAATCCTTCCTCGTTAACAACGAATTGGCAATTAGAACTACAACAAGGAAAGCTTAGCCTTTTACTAGGATTGTGAAGCCACCAACCTCCAGTAAATTGCTTGAGAGCGATAGTTGACTACTTACTTGATCCGCTATCTAATAATCGGCAGATAACTTTTCTCTAAAAGTACCGAGAAAGACGAAACGCATTCGTCTTCGTTAAGTAACATAGACGCCGTTGTTTGTATTTCACCTCTAGTTAACATCGGTTCTTTATAGAGGGTGCCCGTTTTTCGAGCTCCAGGATAGGGATTTCGCTTATATTAAAAGATAAGAAGTGGGTTTCGCATATTTGTGCTGATTAATAATCTGAAAAGATATCTGGCCTTGTAATTTTTCATATTCAAAATATCGCAAAAAACTGTAATTTGCAATTTTGGTTTTTATTATTATTTCAAGACGAAGCAACGCAGCCATTTTTAACCCAAATATTATTTACACATTTTTGAACAAAGAGTTCAAAAGTAATATTATAATTGCTTTAGAGCTTAAGATAGTGGAAAATCAATAGTTAACTTTGTTTTCTTATGGACGCCATATTGGATTTTCTCTTCTTTGAATAATTTTTTTTTCTGTTTACAAGAATGTACACACTTTATGCTTTAGTAATCAATTTACGAAATCTTAGTAATAATTATAGGAAATAATAATGGAAACAAGACGCTATATTAGTTTTACTAAATGTTTTACAGTTTAGTACAACTTTCTAGCTCAAAAGTTACACTCGAGTATTAGTTACTGAAATATAATGCCTTTTTATAATGAAGAACAAAGAGATATGTGAGCAATTTATTATTTTATTATGCTTGCTATCGTATGCAATCTTCAAATAACAGAGAAAACATACCTACAATGTTTTCCAGAAATCCTTGGGCTACCAAGATAGAACTATTGTAGTAGAGTAATTGAAAACGAAGAAGAAATATCAAAATTATTTTTAGCCTTATTTTTAATAATTTTTCACCTGTTGTATTAGAACATTAGAACCAAGAAAATCGCCAGAAATCAACGAGATACATTGGAGCCCAGTTGAACTTGCAACATCAAGTAGTATGGAAAACCCTCAACAGGCATCGTTATCGACCTTATAAAATTCTTCCAAGTCAAACCCTTCATTCTGGTGATAGGTATCATTCTGCGAGTTTTTCCTGGATCAGCTACAGCAAAATCCACATTTACTTAATAACGTCATGCGGATTGATGAATCGAAATTTACCAATTCGGTAATATGAAAACGACATAACGAGCACGTGTTAGTGTACGTCTATTGAAAATCCCGGCGTTCACCAACAACGAACTCCTCAGGTACGCTTATTAGACTAAAAGTATGGGTCGGTTTATTGAGTGAAACAATTACTGGTTTATACATTTATGAATCTTGTTATTTAAAAAACTTACTGATTGCCTCAACAATATTTTTCTCCCCTGCCTCAATAATTTGTGGTTTCATAATGCATAATACCAGAAGAGTAACAGACTATTTGTGGGAAATGTTTCCTAATCTGGTAATTGCAAATGGTGGTGACAAACGGTAGCCAGCGCGACCTTCCGACTTATCCTCTTTGGACTAATACTCATGGGGTACGTTGAAAAATAATATTTATAAAAATGTACCAGCTGATATAAACGAACTGCAGCAAAATATCACGCCAATTTAAGAAAACGTGCAGTTTTGACTGACAGTTTGAGCATATGCTTTAATTATTTATTTTGTAATGTTTTCGTTCTGTTTGTTTACATTGATTTCATTATCTTTTGGAAATAAAAATTAAATAGTTTTCTCAATTTTGGCTTCAGTGCTTTTGTTTTCTTCTTTACTTAAAATAAAACTTATCAGTTACTACAAACGAAGGTTGCGCTTCTGTTTTTATTTCACACATTATGATCGATTTTTTATCAATATTGAAATCAAATTTCGGCTTAAACCGATTCGTCTGTGTCAATAAACACACTACATTTTGTGACTTTACGTGTCTTACAACTTGTGCAATCTGTGGAGTCTTACAAGCCACCCATGACTTAACCCGTGTTGTTATAGTAGGTACATTAGTAACAGGGACACTTAGGTAAACTTGAAATTGTTGTTATTTTTTGCACCCACACAGACTAACGTTCCGTAATACAAATGACCCTAAATAGCTAGAGGTAGGCTCTCTAATTTGGTTGTTTAACTGCGCTGGGGGTAGTCGGCGCTTAGACGATTGAAGAGTCGTTTTAAGAGAAGTTTTAATAAGTCTAGATCTATCTTTCCTGCTTATATTGCTTGGTGCTGTTCTATTTCTATAGCTGTAATATAATAATGATCATATTCATATATCAGTAACCTATTATTTTACCCAATTTTATTTTAGAAAATGTATACCGCGTCCAACAATAGAAATACAGTTACATGCTTTTAAATAACTATGTAGGTGTATCATTTACAAAGAAAATATCACAGTTTAAAAAAAACATTGTATCCCAATACGAATCTACATAATGAACGAAATAATTAAAAGTAATTGTTCTAAAAGAGCAAAAATATTTACAGTATAGAAATCAAAATAGGTTTTAAAAATTAAAGTGCAGAAAAAAACTATTTAGTAGTAAAAAAAGAGAAAATCGTAATTAATTTTAAAATAATGTGATACATATTCGACTAAACTTTGCGACAGAAGTCATGTGAAAATCCACTCTTCCAGCGTATGCTGCTCAGGTTGCACATTCGATATATTTGTGAATTTAGAAGAATGCATCTTGTTGTAGGGCGGGATAAAGAGAGAAGAGACCCTTGGGACTAAGATATTCAGCTGCCGTACAATTTTGGAATTCATATCTAGGTGATAATTAATTATCTTATGCATATATATACTTTCCACCAAGTATCTTGGAATCACAGTGGACCAGCACATGCGATGGGACATTCAAATCTTTTATATATATATATAAAAATCAATCGCCGTGTGTTAGTTACGCAAAAACTCGTTCGTCTTACCCCCGAGGTCGTTCAGCAAAAAAGAAAATTCAGAAAAATTCAAAGGAAAATCCGGAAAATTGGAAAATATCGAAAGTGTGTCTTAATCTTTGCAATCATTGCTTAATGGTTTGAAGGGTTTTCCCCATCATGTCATAATCTGCATCAGGTAACCGAAGGCGGAAGAGATAAGACACTTATAGCAATTTATGAGCAGGGGGTAATTCCAAATACCTTACATAGGTCGTCGCAGTCAGTCAGTCAGTCAGACATTCAAATTTGGTTTGTGTACAAGTGATTGTGAAAACAATTCCGTGTCGTTTTATAGTGTCCGTTACAATGCCAAAGGCACGACGAGGTAACATAGGTCATCGCAGTCAGTCAGCTGCGCGGGTATATACTTTACGTGCGAACCGCAATGAGGGTTTTTGGGACGTTGATTGCGAAAATGGCATTTTAAGTCCAAGATGATGGACATGACATAAAATTTAAATTCTATAGTGGTGAAACGGGGTTTCAGAGACAAATTATTTTTGGGCAGAGCAACGTTTGCCGGTCCAGCTAGTAAACAATATATGCACTAGATTAGGAAAAACTATATACATGATTAAGAAATTACAAGAAATATTATTAGTTCAACAACTTTACTGTTTTTACTATGCTTTGGTGCAGTCCATCTTGTCCTATGGTATACTAGTTTGGGGTGCAGCGTCTTTACACAGAAAGGGTTGAAATAATACAAAAGTATATATTATTAAAAATTATTTTAGGAAAGCCTAGTATATATACTACTTACCTTGTTTTTAGTGATTCGAATGTCATGACATTGCAGCAATTATTCTATAGTAACATATTAAAATATATTTACTAAAATTCACAGAGCATAAATACGCATAATTATAATTACCTACATTACTAGACACAAAATTGATGCTATGCCACATAAAGTAAATAAATCAGTCGGTCAAAGATATATCAATTACTACATACCAAAGCTCTATAATAACTTTCAGTTGTACATTAAAGAAAATAACTTAGACATACATCGGAATAATTTTAATAAACTTGTCAAAAGGTTTCTACTTAATTTTCCAAAGATTAAATTTTTGCTTGTATTTTAAATTGATTAACTTTTTTTATAGACTTTTTTCAAGTACATGCATGATAGATGCAAAATTAAATAATATCTGCAAAGCCACACACATTTGTTTTCATAGCTAAGTGGTGTACCTTTGATTACTTTATTGTGATATTGTATTCATGTATTTATTGTACCAATATTTATTACTGTTACTAGCTTAAAGAAAATTCGATTATATAAAACGAAAATAAAGAACTTTATTATTATTACATAACAAATTTGATGTAAATCCCCGATGTTATAAAGACATCATATTGAAATGCTGCAACCTACTATCGTTGGATGAAAACTGATATACTCTCCAGTTTCCCTATAATACAAACGTATGAAAAACCGCTTTTGTACACGTTCTATTACCGATATGTGGATATTATAATAAGGACTCCAAATTATTGATGAAAATTCCAATCTGCTTTGAACGTATCCATTATAAATTCGTAATACAGATTTTAAATTTAAAATTCCGCTTGTAGTCCTCATTATAAATCCAACTGTTTGAAGGAATTAACAACCATTTTAGTAATATGAGGCGTAAACGTAAATTTTGCATCAAATGCAGGCCATAAGTCAGTTAATTCCGAATTTTGAAATAAAGGCAAACCATTTATATTATACTGCAACCTCATTATATAAATTACTATCTAGGAAGCAAATTATACAGGGTAATCCATTGTCATTAAATTTAAGAGTAGTTAGAAAACATCAAACAAAACAACTTTACATAATAACCATACATTAAATATTAACAATAATCCCACAAAAAAATTAAACATTTACTTAAATAAACTGAAAATTACTGAAATGAGCTTTTATCTACAAAGTTTACAAGTATAATTGTAATAAGACCGAATTTGAATTGTAGACGTAAAAATCTATAAAGTGGTTTACAAAGAACTTCCCTCCCCGGAAATAGAAAATTTGCAAAAAAAGTAGTCCGCTGGTATTCGAACTCCGCGCACCCAGGTAAATATTTCGAGATCAGTTTCTGGTCCGCTGTTGGTGTTTGTTAGAATAACTGAGCTACGAGCGTGCTCGAATTGAACAAGTTTATGCCGCGTTATAAAGGCAACATACTATTCTGTCCCTATTTCTCGGTCTCCCCCCCTGTATATATTTCTCCGAATTTTTTTCTGTTTCATGTCAGGTAGACATATAATATGGATGTAAAATATCGTCATTCTCCAACAAATAGCTTTTGAGTTATATCGCCAACAGACAGACAACTGATTTTTTCGCGATTACAATACTTCCTTCGTCTTTTAGAATAAGGAAGTAAAAAACCGTTGTTTGAGTATTTGAATCGCATGTATTAGGTCGATGTTTGCTATTGTTTCATTTTAAACAATTTACTTATAATTGGGATTAGTGGAGATCTTTAGATATCAACTGTTTTATATAGAATATCAAGCGCTACAATGACGTAGGTTAAGATTTTGGATTTCTGTTTGAAAAGAAGAAATATAAGATGATTTCCTGAAAAAGTAGAACGGACTGGGGCAGGATTGATCCCGAGATACGAAACCAAAACAGTAACAATTTCTCGATAAAGCTAGAGTTTTGTGAATGTGAAAATAAACTGAAAATATCTGAATTTATTTTTGTGGTATACTAAAATTTTAACATGGTCTACGAAGATTGTGCCAGTGGCATCTAAGGATTTAAATTTCTAAAAAATACTACAAACAACGTCGTAGAATAAGAATATAAAAATTGATATGCAAGACTAGGCTGGAAGTATTGTACAACTGTATTGAAATATGGCACTACTATTAGTAGATTGCAATTAATCCTTATTGAGTAACAGTAAGGTTATTGACAGTTGGTATTACAATTGTGTATAGATTTACGAACGATATATGTGAATGTAACAAATCATCGAGGCTAACAATTTTATGTTCGCAGTCGGACCTACTTTCAACAGCGATACATAAAACAAAAGCAGATATATTATACGTCGTATATGAGGACATTCCAGAATATCCAGAGTGCTTGGAAAATTTATTTTATTGCCAGTTTATGAGTCGCACCAAGGTCCGCGGTCATGGAAATTGAATATCAGAAGACAACCACTATTAATTTTGAACTGGTAATTCACCGTGTCCGAATGTGAACTGTTGCTCATGCCTTAATTCTGTCATTCACACACTTCCTGAAAATAAAGCTTGTTACGTTTAATGTATGGCATATCGCAGGAAAATGCTCGCAACAACACATAAATTTGGAAAGAATAAGCTCGAAGTGGGTGGTCAGCTCTTGTGCCTCCAAGAAAGAATTCGTAACTACTTGTTGACATTTGAATTATCTCCACGATGGCGCTGATCTGCTAATAATACAGCCCGCGCTACATGTCCATCAATCTGTGTTACAAAAACATGTCCATTTAACAGCTGATTCACGCACGTCGTTGACTGCCAAGACTCCCGAAACGCATTACATTATGCTTTTGTTTATATAAATATTTGTAATGCTTTTTGGTTTATTTTGTAAACACTTTTTTAAATAATATCATATAACGACCTGTTGTACCAATTGAAAAATGGTTTAAATTCATGACAAATAAATATGAACAGGAATTTATACAACAGAGTTTATTAACATTTGTACAGGCAGAGCCGGATTAAGGGGGGGGGGGGGGGGGGCTAAGGGGGCTGCAGCCCCGGGCCACCGAATTTCGGGGGCCTCGAAAAGATTCGAAGGTTATAATCTAGTGCGGTTTCCAATCATTTAGATCCCTTTGTACCCGTTGCATAAATGGGAATGGGGCCTCTAAAAAAATTTAGCCCTGGGCCTCACATATTCTTAACCCGGCTCTGTGTACAGGGTTCCCATTCTAATTTTCGAATACCATCTGAATAAGCGGAGGCGAGAAACTTTTTATTCAACTAAATTACAGGTAATTTTTTGGGTTTCATTATAAAATAATAAACTAAAAATTCTATCTTCGAAGTGACCACCATTAACTTCTATACTAAGCTCGCATTCTAGATAAAAAAATTTGCATTACACGGCGAAGTAAATCTCCATTTATAGCTGCAATATATTCGCGAATTAGGTTTTTTAACTCCTCAATTGTCGCAGGATGGCTTGTATCAGGTAGTGTTAAGTCGAGGGATATTGGGTGGTAAGTTAAATCTCAAAATTGAGATACGATACAGCCATCCAAATTTCTTTCAGAATTGTCAGTGTTTCTGACCGTATGAGCAGTTGCTCCATCTTGCTGGAATGTCAGGTCATTTTCCAGCAATCTTCGTCTCTTTAACTCCGGAATGAGATACGTCTCTAACGTGTTTATGTAGCACTCGGACGTAACTATTACGCACCGTTTACTTTCATCTTCAGAATAATATGGACCCATGATGCCGAATGAATCTATACCACACCAACACAAGTTGTTGGATTCTGTAATCTATGATAGACTATAATTATTGTAACTGTGTAACAGATTTGTCAAAAGTGTGTGTGGTTTAAATTTTTTTTCACAGAAATATCAAGTCATACAAAATAATTTCATGGGTCTACTTAAATTCACATTAACATAAATCCCAAAGACCATAGAACATATTCCACTAATGAAGAAAATAATGAACTACCTTGCATAGATACTATTCGAAAATCAAAATGGTTAGTCTATTATTATGGGGAACCCAGTATATGTAGTGCCAAATAAAAAACTGGTTTACAAATAGCTATGGAATTATTGCTTATAGAAAAACTTAAATATAAATCTTGCAGTTATATCTAAGGAAAGCATCGAAATTACGAACATATCCCATTCATTTACATTACAAAAAATATCACCGACTTCACTAGAGTGCAAGTGGTGTATCGACAACATCTTCAGAAATTTTAAAACACAACTTGCAGCTGTGGCTGAATTTCACATATCTGGTCACAAATTTCAAATAATTAAATTTATCTACGCCCATTAAATTATATGTCAATTATTCGTACTTTTTCTACTCATTTTTGGTAATATTATTGAATAGATAATTATGGAGCCTATATACCAGTTCATAATTGCATTATATGTAAAATGAATGTAGAGGACGACCATGATCATAACACTGCATTTCTTGTTGATGTACTGGATACAAAAAATAAAGTAGACAGGCAATTTTCAATAAGGGGATCATTTTACAACATGTTCACCTAGTGCAACAGCAGATAATTTTTCTCTGAATTTTTAAAATTGCAAATGTACAGTAGAGACAGTAGGAATTAACAAATTCCGATCATTTGGAAAAGAAATCGCAACATACTTAGATTACCTTCTCCAGAAAATATATACCGGACATTCTCTGAGAACACCATCGGATACTATATATACAGATGGAGGTGCAAACTCGATGTATCTAAAGCTGCATGGAGGTTGGAGAGCAACCTCGGTAACCGAAAGTTATATCGAGAGATCAGAAACTAATAAAATGGAGACTGCACAAAGAAATTTGTAACAAGTGCAGCCCTGTTTGCCTAATATAATCATAGTGGAGCCAATGCTCCTGTTGATTTTAGTGTTTCAAATTCGTTAAATGTTAATAATAATTCAAACATTTCTAATGCTATCTCTAATAGTCTTGGTATGAATTCCACACCATGTATTAATATCTTAAATTGTAATGTTACTTTTAATTTTCATTCCAAATAAAAAGCAATAAGCTATAATGGTTGTATTCAAAATATCGTATTTGACTCGCATTTAATTGCAATTATTGCACTCTTCTGATTAAAACACTCATTTTCAGCTCGTGTTTCAATTTGTATCCTCTTGCAATAATAGCTTTAGTACGCTCTTTAAATAATATACTATTAATACTATTCAAAAAGGGGCGACCTCTGTTTATAAAGCCGTACCAAATCAAATTTCATTATATTATGTGAATAGTAAACAATAGTATATTTAAACCTCTCTTTATAATATTAAATACAGATAAAATATTTGACAGAAGAGTTTGTTTGTTTCATTGCTTTATTTTAGTTTAAAAATTTACCTAACCATGATTATATTCTATCTTTGTCCTGCTACTCATTTGGTTTATGTTTTCCTTGGCGCACGAATTAAGTTCCTATGTTCAAAACGGATTTCGGACAATCTGTATAACATAATCATTGGAAAATAAAAAATCTTTATTTGAACTGTTTCTTGATTTAAGCAAGGCGTTCGACTGCGTCTCAAAACGCATTTTACTTGCCTAATGCCATTCCAGTTTTAACAACTTTATTTGCAAACGATATGACCTTTGCAAACCACGTAGAAGATGAAACTTTTGTCAATCAATTACAAACCAACATTATTAGCTAAGCCTCCGATTGGTTCAAGGAAAATAAGCTTTGTTTAAACAAAAATAAATCAACCACTTTACTATTTTCAAATAAACAAAATATCATTGAAACCGCAAAATTTTAGGCCTTACCTTGGATAGCAGACTAACTTGGCAAGCACATGTTGACAATCGTTTCAATCAATCAATTAAGTTATCAAGAACAATCTATATAATTAGACAAATAAAAAATCGAGTAAGCTTAGATGCTGCCATTATTGCATACTATGCATTATTTCATAGTGTGATGACGTACGGTCTGATAAACTGGGGCACGTCTTCACATATTAAAAAATAGTAATTTGTATAGCAAGACACTGAAGTTTAGCCTTTTAGCACGAATGTGAGGGATAAAAAGGAACTTCAGTGCCGAGGAGTACATTATGTTTTATGTGAAATCGAGAAATCGTAAAATTACAACATTTTAACCAACATTTGTAGGTTCAGATTTGTTGAAAATTAAGACTATCTTGTTTTATTGCCTATAGTATTTTGTTGTTAGTGTATTTTTCTGTAGATAACTGTTCTACTTATGAATATGCATTGTATTTTTTAAAATTTTAACGGGAATTTTGGCATATTTAAGCACAACGGTGTATATTATGATGAATAAATAACACTACTGCTACTACTACTGCTAATTCGGTTTTGCAACTGCAAATATTTAGCTACTGAGCTAAAGTTATACCCTATAATATATTTGTGTTCACTACATAGTCAGATTAATAATTAGTTTATGAAATAGCTGAAAGGGAACATTACATTACCTTGGCTTTGATATAGCAATAAACGTTATCAAAAGTAATTATGATGTCCTGTTTGAACAAGTCTTTGAAAGAAAAAGTTAATAAGAACTGGGAAATAAGTCCAAACGTGAAATTAAGACACTTAAGTCTAAAGCTGTTGTTCAAGATATGTTTTTCAAATCTTATCATTTGTTTCGGGAAATTCCATTCAACCTTAATACTAAAGGCACTATTCTCAATCCAATTCCAAGGCCTTTTTCCGCTTTGGTTATTATGGAAATTTTCGTGGATCTGATGGCTGCTTCAATTTGAAAATATACAGTACTATAATAATACTCGTACTTTGAAAAAATCTGGTATTGCTTTTTACTTCCTTTTACTGTAAAGGAAGTATTGGATTCACCCCAAAAATTCGAAATTGAGTTTTCAACGGATCTTCACGTTTTAGAGTCCCCTGATCCCAAAAAATATATTTTTTTTCATTGGTCTGTCTGTGTGTGTGTGTGTCTGTGTGTGTGTCTGTGAACAGAATATCTCAAAAACGAAAAGAGGTATGGAGTTGAAACTTCATATATAAGTTTTGTGTACTATGTAGATGAGACAGCAAGCTTTTGAAGAAAATCGCATAACCGGAAGTAGGTGTTTACTCTTTTGATTTTTCAGTTTTTTCGATTTTTTCAAAAACGGCTCTAACGATTTTTTTTAAACTTTACATTTTTCTTACATTTTTAATGTGTATTGATGTGAGATAGGTGATTTTCCAGTTGAATACTTCTAAAGTGGGTTTCTTTTGTTTTTTTTTTTATTTTTTTTATTAACTCCTATTTTAAATAAAACACCCGGTATATTATTACATTTTTGAATTCACCTTAAAATTCTAGAGAAAATTTGTCTCTTCAACTAACACTCGATTTTGTACCGTTTTTGTAGAATTTGTAATTTTTGAAAATTTTTAACAAATGGTTAAAAATTAAAAATGCAATTTTTGACTAATTGTAAGATCACTGTAAAAGGAAGTTGTGTGAGTGTATCACACCAGATTTTTCTCATTTGTTGTACTAAAACTGTGTGAAACACATTGTGGATCAAAACGATCAGTTATTTGGCTTATGTACGTGCTGCTGTCTTTGCTGAGAAGAATTCAAAAGTAACAATGGAATAATTTTTAGTTATTGGCAATACTCATTACGTAAAGTAAGAGCACATTTGAAAACGTGTACAACATAATTATATAATTTTTTAATAGTAATTTACAATCGTGATTCATTAGATAGAATTGCATTGCATTTGAATAATTTTTATTCCCAGATGTTAAGAATTGACAAATAAGGATGTGCAATATCGTTTCTTGCTTTATGCACTGAAAATAGTTTAAACAGTCGTTAGTATTGAACTTGTCGTTAATTATACCGGAAAAGAACTATATAGCATATGGAATTTTAACCAAAGAAAGTATGGCATCGCAGATTTAGGGCATGTAATAAATGAAAGTGCTTTGTCGTTTTATGCGTATTCAACTACTGCAACAAACACTTTCCAGTCAATACATGAACAACATTTTTTTAAACTGTGGAACACATTCATCAAATAAATGCATTATATTATAGTAGATACTCATTCTTATTATGAAATAAAATTCCCCGCTCTGTTGACACAAGCATAAAATCATGAGATTACAATCTGATTACGTTAGATCACCTCCAGTCAATAACCGTTTCCTGGTTTATCTAAGTATCACATCTTCTGCAACCCGAGATCACGGAATTTCAGATTCATTTCTTATTACCAGTGCACAATGTAGGCTGAGAAATATCACGGCATTGTACGTTTAATTAATTTTATTATCAGAATAAATTTAATACGCGTTAAAGAAACTCGGTCTTTACATAACTTTAAAGATATTAGGCCATCTGAAGCAACATGGACAACCAAAACTGAACTTAATATTTTAGAAGAATATTTTCTTATGAAGTTTAATTGTAGATAAATCCTGCACTATTAATAAACGAAATATTATTATTCCGTCTAAGGTGTTATCTAGTTGTTTGGTAGCTAAACCACGTTTTTAGATTTCTAAATATATTTTAATTTGTTGCTAGGACATCTTTATTATTGCGATTCTTCGGTGCTTTACATGATTCTATTACAATCAACTATAACATTTATAGTTGATATATTGAGTCATTTTTCTGCTGCGTATCAAAAATAGTACATTAGACGGGAATTTATTATATGTGATTTTCAGTTATAATGCTACATATAAGTACTCAAAGTTATGTCGATTATTTTTTGGGGTAGTAGGTATTGCGTGTGGGTATGGACATGAGTGATACCACCCCAAAAATAGTCTACTTAACTTAGACTACGAATAATATTCGGAGGACTATGCAGTGAACCAAACCTATTTTCCAAATTAAAAATACTGAACACTTGTTACACATGTTAAAATACAATTTGTGTAAACAGCTTCAATAAATATTTTAATTTCCTCAAAATAGTCACTTGAGTACTAGTACAATAGTCACTGCAATTTATTTTGGTTGGCTACGAAATGCAAAATCTGACGTTTTCATTGGTGTACTTTTGACAGATGGCAGGTGAACTGAATAATCTGAATTATTTTCATGCCTTTATTTTTCGCCCAAATTGTAGAAAGGTTTTTTTATCTTCAGAAAGGAAATATTTAGTAATTAGACTTTAATTAAGTTCTGTTAGCAAATTGTTTAGCTTGGCCGATAAAACTAAATATTATGTATTGACTGACTATGGCCAGATTTTAAAATGTGTTTCTAATTTCTAGGCAGTTTGAAAATAAAGAGATATGTAGCTAAATTGTGGCCCCCTTAAGTTTCAATTAAACTTAAATATAGATATCATAACAAATTACATATACATTTGCTCTTTTATAAGTGCTTTTATAATAATTCTAGCATTAATAAACATGTTAATAGGCAATGCCCAAGAGAAAGAGCTTTTGAGAATATTTACGTTATTCAAATATGTTATTCAGCAAGTACCGAGGATAATGAAATAAACAACCGCAAATGCTTTTATTATATATGCTGTAACTTTCTGGCGTTTTAATATTACTTGGTAATAAATGATAATTAGCTTAACAAACTATTTCAGTCAATAAATAAATAAATTGTTTTTGCAAATATAATAATTTCAGATAACTTGTCGAATATTTCTAATTAATTTGAAGAAAAGTTCTTGCTTTCACTGAGGAAGATATACATAAATAATCTGTTGAATATCTAAAAACTTGGACTCGTTAAGGAGACTGATTGTGTCGTATCTTATATATTTACGAAAGGCAACTTATCCAATTTGCCTTTGTATAACTTTTATTGGTCTGATTGGCTTGATTCCCCTCGATACGGTATACCATGTTCTAAATTCTCTTAGGTGTTTAAAAGGAAAAATAAAGCTCCGAAGTTTTTTTGAGAGAACATGCATTCGTTTGTCCCGTTTTAAACTAGTATGTAAGGATGTTCCTGAGTATTCTATCGTTTCACTTTACTACCAATATATGTATATGTTAGATTCAGATGCCAAATTCGCTCAAATGCCGAAAAGGAATGCGCAGTTCGCAAACTGCGTAAAACTGAAGTTTGCCCAATTGCCGAATTCGTCCCATTTTTGTCGGCAGTTGAGGATATTCGGCATATGGGCCTACAGATATCGTAGCTGCAAGGACGTAGATGGCATTTCTAAGTATTTATGTATCTAAATAGTCTGCTGTGTGGTAAGGACGCCTTATAAAAAGAAAAACACAGGAATTTCTCTTCTTCTTTTTCTTCTCAGTATTCTTTCTACCCATTTGTGGGTATAGGCCTCCTCTAGTCCCTTTTATACTTATTTTATTCTCCAAGTTAAACCGGTTCTGCTTTTAATGTCGTCTACCCATCTTTGTTGTAGTCTGTCTTACTATCTTTTACCAAACTATAGACGCCATTGTTCACTTCTGGCGTTCCATCTGTTGTCCGTTTGTCTTGCGGTGTGTCCGGCAAATCTCCGTTTTCTTATGGCTTTCTAACCATGGTTGGTTTTTCGATCTCTTAGTGTGGTGTAGCAGAGGTTTGGCAACGCTGTGTAACTACGGATTACCCTAAGAGACAAAGGCAGGTAGCCGGACGAAGGTTTTGCGTTAGTTTTAATTCATTCGAGTTGTGCTCTTGTTAACAGTAACTTGTATTTGTATGAGATCTGTCTAAGTTATATTTATTTAATAAACATATATCGAGAGATCCAAAAAAAACTGTTCCTCAGCAGGCTGTGGAAATTCAAACATATGAATAATATGTTAGTGACACTGTACGTCAATGTCAAATTCGAGGTTATCAGGTTAGGTTTTCCGACAGTTATGACACAAAATGACGCAAATCCTAACCTGCTAACCTCGAATTTGACATTGACGTACAGTGTCACCAACATATTATTCATAAGTTGAATTTCCACAGCCCGCTGAGGAACAGTTTTTTTTTTTGATCTCTCGATATTTCCACTACAACATATTTAATTAGCCTTAACCACGAGGACATAACACTTAGTGATATGTGTAGTATTTGTCTTTCCATTGCTCTCTGTATTTTCACCATCCTGTCCACGTTATTACTGGTAAGGATTCAGGTTTGGACGCCATAGGTAAGGACTGATAAAATGTATTCATTAAATATCTTTGTTTTTAGATTTTGAGGAATGTTTTTGTTTTTCATCACATTGCTCAATTAGCTTCCTCCTTCTGGCAATTTCTGTCCATTGATTTTCTTTATTTGGTTTTATGAGTTGTCTGAGGTAAATATACTCTAATACTTGTTCCAGTGTTGCGTTGTCTATTTTGATTTGTAGGTTATCTTCTGTGTTGGTCGTAACTTTGGTTTTCTCTTTATTCATTTGTAGTTGTACGTCTGTCGATTTTACGTTGACTTCTTGTAGCATGTTCTGGAGAGCTTCTTCGTTTTCGACTATTACTAGGATGCCGTCGATGTACCACCTTAGATGATTTAGACATATTTCAGAGCTGTAATAAATAGTCTAGTCGCACTTCTCTATTGATTGGGATCTCGTTGGTTTCTTCAGGCGCGTGTATTTTTATTATCGTGTTCTTATTGCGTTGTTTATTAACTCGACTTGTCGGTGGTCTACTCTGCTATTCCAGGCTTGGTCGACTGCCCATATCTCTAGTGAGTCGAACACCTTTTCACAGTCTACGAATGCTATGTAAAGAGGTAAGTGATATTCGGTGGCTTTCTCAAGTAACATCTTACGGGTTAATAGATGATCATTTGTGCTGAACTCTTTGTGGAATCCCGCTTGCTCAACTTGTTGTTATAGTTCCAGTGTATTCTCAATCCTTTTTTGATTACTCTGCTCAGTAATTTATAGGACTGCGACAGTAATAGGTCGGTAGTTTGTTAGACATCTTTGTCTTCCCTGTTATGGATTAGGATGGTATTTGCAGCTTTCTAAATCTGCGGTATATCCCCTTCTGATAAACATTTATTATACAATGCCTTTCTGTTTTTTTTTTTTGTAGTTGTTCTCCGCCCTGTTGGATCCGTTTCTTTCAGATATCATCAGCTCCCGATGGTTTGTTGTTTTCATATCTTTTACTGCGGCTTCTACTTCGGCAACCATATGTCTGGAAAATTTTTTGAGTTCACGTTTGTTATTTTTATTATGAGGTTTTTACGGGTTTGATCTGTATACTTCTTCATAGAACCTTTCAAATTCTTTCTTGATATCCTCTCTATTTCGCAGTTCTTTCTCGTCTTTGGCATATTTGTACAGCATTTGGGATCTGTATGTGTGTCGGCGTAGGTCCTTCATGTTTTTGTACTTTTCGATTACATTTTGTATTTGGTTTTCTTTTCTTTTCCTAGTGTCTTCTCTTACAGTTCTTCATATTAATTTGTTTAATTCGACATATTCAGTCCTACTTCTTTTGCCATTGCTTAATAGTTCTCTCCGTTGTTTGAGCATTTTTCTAGTTTCTTCCGAAAGCTTCTTCTGAACTGCTTTTTGTATTGTTTTGTGATTACTTTATTTATGTCTTCCATGCTCATTTCTGGACTAAATTTGGATCATAGCCTTTTCTTCATTTCTTGTTGGTACACTTCTTTGTTTTCGATTAGTGTTTCGCTATTGATGTTTATTTTATGTGTCTTTACTTTTTTGTTTTATGATATTTTTCCTGCTATCTTCCAAGAATTTAGTTTCTTTTAATATTTCAGGGATTTTCTTTAAAGCATTTCAAGGTGTCTGTAGGATCGGTGCAGATGTTATTTTCCATAAAAATCAGTTTTCAATATAAGTACTACAGCGCAGCGTCGTCTGAGTAAGGCCTGCTGTTTCTGAATAAATTATTAATATACAAGATAAGGCAACACTTACTCATTTGCATATAAATATTTGTAATGCCAGTCGCTATAGCAAAGAATGTCAATTAAAAAACTTTAATGGAATCCATTGCGTTGTAGATCTGTCGAGTAATTATTCTATTTATAGTACACTGTTTTTTAAATAGCGCTTCCTTGCTCCTTTAAAATGACATGTATACTTGTTTTCATGAATTTTGATAGTATTTACGAATTCATAAGAAAATCATAGTCGTCAATGGGAATTTTTCTCACTGAAATGCAAAAGGCTTCGAATGTAATAGCAGGATTTCTGTGCTAATCATTTATATGGAAATGGACTAAGTAGGCGTTGACTGATTGGAAACAAGAGACAAAACACTTAAAATCTGTTGACAGTTTCAACGCCATCTAGATTATTTACTCCAGGCATTTACCGAGAAACTATGGCTTCACTATAATAAGGTACACAAATTGTAGAGATTATGACAGCGAGTTTGAATCTAGTTTAGGCATTTCTAATTTTGTACCTAAAATACATTAAATAAAGGAGTTGGAAAGAATAAAGTTTAGGAAATTACAGGTGCATACCATCCGGCTGTTTAACTCCGTATTCAATTAATATGAAATCGCCATGAAAGAGTTTAATACAGACACCAGTATTGTTTGTAATTTTTAATTCTTTAACTGGAATTTTACTCTCCCATACATTTCATGAGGCGTTGTCCGCAGAAGAGGAAAGTAAATATAGGAACAAAGGAACACCCTTCCCAAGGAATTGGGATCTGTCAACAATGTCGACTATCAGTAAAATGGTGAGAATAATTTTAGATCAAATCCATTGGTACGTTTCATACGTTGCTTATTGAAAAAGAAAGGTAGCAATACAATTTCGTCATATTTACATTTTTTGTCTTCAGATGATTTTGATATAAAGATAAACTGATGTGTATTGTAGCTTAGCCCTTAGTTCATAAATATGCTATTTACCCAGAATCAGCTTCTCCCACCTATATCAAGCACTTCCGGTACATAAGTAAAATGTTCCCGCTGGGAAACCAGCCTCTCAATTTGAGCGGAAGAAAATAGAGAATTCCAGTTTCACCATTCGCCAAATGCTAATGGATTCTTAACTTCATTATCTAAAATGTTGAAAATATTTCTAGAACAGTATAAGATATACCTACGTAAAATGCATCTGAGTATTTTTATAAACAGACTTGCCGATTTAGTATTGAACCCATCCCACTCTTCTGTTTTGAATGCTCAGGCGTTTGAACGGACATGAATTCATTTCACTCATGTGTCGTATTTGGGATGCAGGCAGTATACAGTTAATGCATGCCCATTGAGCTCCACATCTTGTCTGTGTTTTACTTTACCTTCAAGACTCTCCAGTAAATTCAAAAATAATTATAGATGAATTGCATCGGCCACAGATGTGTTAAATGTGCGACAAACATAAATAAATGAGATCACAAATGTGGTTAAGCATTTAAACGTTTTATTGAACCTTATCCACGAATTCATGGCTAAATAGCTATTTGTATTATTAGGGAGGAAGGTGTAGCATTCCCTTCCGTAGATGTATTTTAATACCCTCACTAACGCTCCGGTAGTAATCATTCAAGGGTGGAGATGACCTTCTTCTCTAGAGTCATACATATGATTTTTTGTTGACATCTTTACATTTTATGATAAGGCTGTACACTTGATGAAAATGGGAGGACTTAAACCGATACAGGTTAATATAAAAGAGTCAAAAAGTTTCAATAATTAGTCCACAGTCGAGCATCGCAGAGCCGGGAGAGCTCCTCGATGGGTCCGTGGATGAGACGCCGGATTCGCGTTTGCAACTGCTATAGTTCAAATCCCATCGCCGATTTTTTTTATTTTAAATTAATTTAGTCCGCACTGCCATGTGTTTTCTTTTATTATTTCAGTAGTATTACGAACGGGACGATATATTTATTTCTACTTACCTTTGATTTTTAAAATTGTTTAATGCCACAACTTCCACTTGCGAGGGAAGTCACTTTACAGATTTTTTCCTTACAGCAACTATACGCCAAGGTGAGCAGATGGCCCCGCAACCAACTGCTTGTCTCTCAGGCGGCCGGATCGGGTTCGAATCCCGGCGACTATAGAGTTTAAAAATCGTACCGTTTTCTTCAAAGTAAAAAGAACTTGAACATATACATACAGGAATTTAACATTCTCGATAACTTGAAAAATATCATAAAAAGTATAAGTTCTACCATTTACAGTTATTATGTCGCTAACACAAATGCATCGAAATCCAAATGTTATAAGCCGTTTGTGTTTTAAAGGAAATATTTCCTACGTTAGTCTTACAAAAAGTACATACAAGATAAAATTAAGTTAGATAGTATTAAAAAAACTCCGACTAAAAATTAAGCGTTGTATGTAACCAACTTCTTACTCGAAAAAGAAATAGAGGAATCACATATAGATATACACAATGCCATCGTTTGGAGGAACCCCAGGAAGTAACAGAACTAGTTGTAACTGGAATTAAACACATTTATTACAGAAACAAAAATAGTTATATTTTACAGTTCGAAAATATATAAGCTTTGTATGTAACCAACTTCTGACTCGAAAAAGAAATAGAGGAATCACATATAGACTTATATCACAAGATAAAAATTAAGTTAGATAGTATTAAAACAACTCCGACTAAAAATAAAGAAAGGAAGTTGTAGGATGATGTACATATGTCCGAGTAACTCATTAGATAACAGAGACTACTAAATTTAAATTTACCGTGTACATCTAGTGTGTTCATGTTTTCACCAGATAGATAGTGATTTTTCAAATCCACGGATCATTGCTATTGACACGTCCAAATCTAACAGTTTATTTAAATCTAGAGGATTTTTAGGTTAATGACATACCTGCGTATTCACTTATTTAAATCTAGGAACTTTTTCTAGTTATATGCGCTCCCCGCAGATTCAGACGGGTCCCAAATCTAGTGACTTTTTTAAATCTAGGAATTTTATATAGTTACATGTACATTCTTATGGAACACCCTGTATGTTGGTAGCACTGTTGTGTAGACAGGGATAGGCATATGCCTTTACAGAGAGAAAACTTACGAAATTACTTTAAAAATGGATATTATACGATTTCTGCATTTACTGTAAATAATAGTGGGTATAATAATTATAGGAAATATCCATATGTCAGAATACTTGGACTAAAAAATGGGTGTAAAAGCCAAATTTCCAACATTAGCATACAGGAACTAAAAGACAAGATTAAGATTGCACAATGGCATGGTTTGGAGTAACTCCAGGAAGGAATTAAACACATTTATTACAGAAACAAAAAATAGTTATATTTTACAGTTCGAAAATATATAAGCTTTGTATGTAATTCATACTGGAAAAAAATAGAGGAAGTATTAAATAATTCCACCTTTTGTAACGTAAACAGACTAACTTCAGAATTAGTACTGCATCTATTTTGACCTAAAGTTGTCATAACTAAAACATGTAGTATAAGAATACATTTTGTTTAAAATATATACCACATATAATCTTAAAAACTAATATTAGCTGTTGTACGTAGCTAATTACTGTTTCGAAAAAGAAATACAAGAGCTTTACATTACAGAATAAAAAATTTTAAAATAAATTTGAAAATCGATTGCTGTATAGCATAGCGCCAAACATGTTTGAAACCAAAAAGCTTCCTTTGCGTTCTTTCTACAATTTCACTTTTATCGGCAAAGCTAATTGCATGAAACTTCTTAATTAACTGGTTTCACAAATAACCTTTTGTAATTACATTCATAAGTTTGAAAATTACTATATTATCGAAATGAAGCAATATTTTACGGATTTACAATGCTTTCAATTTATTTAGTTTGTCACTCCACACTTTTCCTAAAAAATCTATTTCTTGTGATATCGATGAACTGTTTTTAATTTGAACAACGAGATATCAGGACGAATTAATAGATGTTAGCCTTTATATTCTTATTATTTTAGAACTAGCCCTCCAGTGAGACAAATGTCTCATTTAATAAAACAAAAAAGACCGTCCCGGACGGACCAGCGTCCCGGACGGACCAGCGTCCCGGACGGACGGAAATCACGTGATTTCTCGAAAACCGGAAGTGTCACGTGACTGAAATTCGGTTTCGGACCTGACATGACCATTCCAAACATATAACTTTAATAACTTTTTTCTCTATCTCTTACAGTTTGGCTGCTGAAACAGCGTCCCAGACAGACAAGTCTATTAGATAAAGGATGTATTTTTGTACTACGCTCCCTATACGAATTATTTGCACGGAACATAGTAAATACTTCTCAGTATAACAGTTGGAATAAATTTTTTAACATGGTTAAATTTGAATTCTAGAGTTAATCGGTCATATACGACAAGACTCGAATATCTTCGGACTCAACCTTGAAAAGTAGTTGAAAGCAACGCAACCCGTCTTTCTTACCTATATGAATAAAGATGTATACAGAAACAATACTTTAATAAGAAATATTTTACAATATTTAACTCTTTGATTTCACATTACGTTACACGATTCTAAGTTTCGTCGGTGTAGGGAAAACTTTTTAGTTAACGGGGTTCACAAACAGCTTTTTTTGTAATTACATTCGAAAGTTTTAAAATTACTATATTATTAATTTCAAAGAATATATTAAAATCAGACAAAGATTGGTAAGCAACCATTTAAACCGTCGTATAGAGTTGGACATAGCCAGTCATTATATTAACAAGTCTCCGTAGACTAGAGGTTAGCGTGGAGGTCTAGCAATACAATGGTATCAGGTTCAAGTCCGGCTTGGAGAAGAAAAGTTTTTTAAATAAAATACGACTTTAGAACGGGCAAGACAGAACCTTACAGTTAGTAATACAGATATAATGAATCGCTTTCAACGAATGCAAGAGAGATAGCATGATTGTGAGAGAGAAAGTGTGTGGAGCGTGACGAATACAGAGCATCACGTGACTAATTAAAAATCAAAAAATGGCGCGAGCATCACGTGGCAAAATCAAAATCCAAAATGGCCGCCGCTTCGTGCCCCAGGCAATTTAATTATTAAAAAACCCCAGGAAATTTAATTTTTACGCTGTCCCTATTCTACTGTCGTCTAAAAAAGCGCAAACATTTTCTCTGTAGAAAACTGACACTGACATGAGAAGAAACAGGACAAACTGGTAACGCAGGTATAAGATTAATCTAAAAAACTGAAATACTAGTTATCAGAAATAAACAAATTGTGTCTCACCTATGTCTTTGCAGTTTTCCTACAGTTGTAATTTTTATTACGTTTTGCCACCATTACTTAGTCGCGTAGTTATAATTTACCTGCATTTTTTTCAAATGATAATTTTGTATAGTTTTCATTCATCTTTCTACCACTCACTTTTAATATCTTTACAGTTACAACTTGGAAGCTGCACAACAAGCAAGTCACTCGGCACGTCGTTGTCACAACATATTCTCAATATCAGTTTTTATTTCAAGAGTCAAGCACATTTCCAACATTGTCGACAATATATCGACATTGTTTACATCATTGTTGACATGTTGCTGTCGACAATCAAAGCCGACGTGTCGTTTCCCAGTCCTGACTTTCTGTCAAAACGTATCGACAGGTGTTTCATCTAATTTTGAAGACTGATTATTTAATTGCCATATTTTCTGCTGCATTGTTCGATATTCGTACACTAAAGGTTATATTCCTTTCGCATTTTATTTTTACTTATTATTTGATTATTATGTATGAATTGTAATGATTTAATTTCAAACTTTTTATATTATTTTAGGATAGATTAAGGGTATTCCATATTTGTTTGAAAGAATAGCTCACTATATTATAACTGCGCCTTTTCTGAGAGTGCAGAGAGTTATTTTTTACATATCGTGTTCGAATACGCAGCTCCATTCGCTTAGAATCGGTAAAATAAAATTTACTTTTTTATAAAAAATGTGTTGCTGTTTAAGTAAATATACCATGTATGTATTGGAATGTCTCTATGAAACGTGGATAAAGTGCCCTGGATTTAAAAAAAATGTTACAAGATCTAGTATTAACGTCTTGTTTGTATTATTTACAAAAGGAAACGTAAAATATTTTTGATTCGTTATAATATTTTGGTTGTAGGGTAATTATCGAGGTATTTTTGGACAGCAGGGGCGTAGATATAACTTACTTCTACCTAAAATATAAAAAATGTAGCGTGCGCTGCTATGCTAGAAGGACAAAAACTTTAAACTTGAACTGAACATGCTAAACTGATATTTAAATTTGTTAGTAGTCGGTAAAGACTTGCAACGTATACCACAGATAATGGGCTACTATTTGACCATCCTGCATACCTATTGGTATGATTTTTGAATGTACGAAATTGTATACCGTAACAAGACAAATTTTAAATTGCGGAGAGTTTTTACCCGCGTTCCTGTCGTATTCACTCCACATCTATATTTGTTTAGTTTTTATAATGCGTAGAAATTGTTTGTCGATATACTATAAACTACAACATTGAACCTCTCCTAGGCGTGATCTGCAGCACTTTCACACTATATGCTTTCAAGTTCGCATGAATCAGTAATCAATAACCGTCAGAATGAATTGTGGTCGGAAGACTAATAGTTTTCAAACAACAATTAAAGGGTGTTTTTACAACTGTGCTGGCCCACAGACCCAATAATGGTATGATTGTCCACTGCTAGACAATGGACACACATCTCGCTTCACGTGCCCTAAAATGTTTCGTCGTTGAACCCACATCCGCCAAATGATGCTTTTAGTTCCTGTAACTATAAAGAGACCCGAACGTGCTTTATGCAGTAGCGTAACCGATTCGTTTCATTTTAGCTTTACTATGAAAATTATGATAATGTACAGATTTTTTATGTAGGATCTACAGCGTGACACTGACTATTTTTACCACAGCAAGTTTTCACTGAAAATATAAAACATATTATAATTGTATTAATGCTTATATTTTGTTTGAACCAATGACTCATACAGCGAAACTTAGCGCAAGCTCTTAACGTAAATAGAAAAACATTTGATTTATATTAAAACACTGTTGTTGAGCTATAAAGTAGCACATTAAAGTATTTGTTTTTCATTGAAATTTATCAGTAAATTAACATTTAAAGAACGTATGCTTTACAACTGTACTGGTCATTTTAATAAAATCGTAGTCCTGAACAGATGTTAATTAATTTGACATGCTTTCGTATTAGAAGCCTTCAGCCACGATATCACGAGTTACCCCTGGTTAGACGATAGGTGATTACAGAAGTAAAGTTCAGACAATACAAATTGTACTATTCAGAGGAGATGTTTATAGTTAACACGTGGGTGGGTTGTTGTGGTCCATTTTCTATTGACCACCCCCTGTGGTTTATTATTTACGTTAGAACTACAATAGAGCTTTGTACAGTAGTCCAGTTACTTTTAGAAGTCAGAACGGTAAATATTAAATTAAAAATGAAAGTTTGCGCAGCGCTTGGTTTATTTCTAACTGTTTATAGAATAGTTCAACGTACTATGTGTATTACTATTTTTCTTATCATTTTGAATACTTTTTTAATTTAAGGCAAAATTATAAGTATATTGAAATTAATTTCTAATAATGCGTTAATACAAAGCTGAACCATTTGCCTATATTTTTATATATAATTAGATAGCAAAATATTACTGCTATGGTAGTGCTAAATTATATTACATGCCAGAGTTACAAAAGGGGTATACTTTATTTAGCGGAAGTAATTCTTCCAGAGATCTCCTTATATAAAACAAAAACTATTTACTCCAATGCAATGCAAACCGTGACGTGCAAGTGTCATACACAATTTAAAAAAACGTTACATTTTAACCGCAACGAATATTAATCTAAATTAAATTTCGAGTCCACAAGACATATGTATCACGAAAATATTCATTTATTGAGCCATCGTTGCCCTATCTTACTTCTCAAGGAAACAACCGGAAATATATCTTAATGCTCACATAAATACGTATACATAATATTTAAAGAGGCACCTAATGTTTAACGGATTTGTTTGTATTTAAAAATATACCGATTCACTTTTTTACATATTTGTTGGTTGAACGAGACTTAATAATGACCACATCGTGCTCTTTATTCGGGTCTGAAAAATATTTAAAGGCTACTGTGCTTGGTATTGTTAAATAATGTGTTATATTCGACAGGTCGACGGTCGTTCTAGGATGCGTTAATAGCGATAATATTGCCATTAATTGAAATAGAAATTTAATGATTAACATTGCAGAAGTGTTCACCATGTTTGGATTTTCACAATAATACCTTGTTGACTATAAAAGAATAAGAATATGGTTGTTTCTAGTAATCTTTATGATATATTCGTTAAGTTTATTGACAGTATAAAAAGAGATTTTTTTGGCTGAGAAGTGTTTCATATGCTCACCGCATTAGAAGGAAAATGGTACTTTTTTTAATATGTACCAACCTTTCCTCTTATGAATCTCCGGCCCCAGCTTCCTCCGATCAATTTACTGCAGTTATAAGACGAAACAGAGATGACAGTTGACTAGGTCAATCAAATTGTCAGTCAAATTATAAAAATATTTTATTTATTACTTATATTGCAAAGATAATGCACAACCTCAAACGTTTCGCGTTATGAGGCGTGCAATTCACTGAACGATACCAAAGACATTGCGCCTCTCAGCCGTCTTTGAAGCGAATTCCCTAAGAATGCTGCCGCACACGGTCATGTTATATCTCTCTCTCCATATGCACGCCGCCACACTGTCTTGATTGCGTGCTTCTGCCTCATAATAAATTATAGTTTAAAAAACTAAAAAACACGCTTTAATGGCAAACCGAACTAAAAAGTACAAATTATTTATTTCAAAATGTCTTTGTATGTATTTTATTTTTTTCATTTTTCGAGTTAACTGTTTTGTATTTACCTACTTCTTATAAATGTAAAGAGATGGAGAGTCGGTAAATTTGGCATAAGTTTGTAGTTTTACGAGCCCTAACCACTATATATTCGGCCATTCCACTAATTTTATTTCCTTCACGAAAAAACAGAGTTTTATGATTGAACAAAAAACAATTAAGGTACAACATTTTCTTTTCGTTAAAACATGATAAGAGATCTTCGAAATCCTTAATCTTTAATCAGCGAATGCGGTGCCTTAATTGTTCTCCGTCCACTCATAAAATCCTGTTTTACGTTAGTAGAGTAAAATTATTGAAATGGCCGAATATATAGTGGTTAGGGCTCGTACATACGGCCGGTATAGTGGATTTTATGATTTTAAGGTAAAAATCGTTGATCCTGAAGATCCTGGTCAAGATAATGGGACAAACTTATCAAATTATTGTATTGTCATCGGTCCTTGATAAGTCTGCAAAGTTTCAGTGCAATCTGAAGTTTTGAAGTGGGTGAAAATCCCGTTCAAAGATTTCGTTACAAACAAACATTCAAACATACATACAGGTGGAACTAATAATATTTTTGTGTTACAGCTGTTTTGGTATATAATTTAGTGCAAAATTTGGAGATAATATCAGCTATTTAGTATTAATTTAATTAAGCTACTTGGAGATTCTATATGAAAAATAAATTTCAATCTGTCTCTGTATTGTCAAGAACATGTTAAAATTTTATTTAAAAAGTAACTTTTTGCGGTTATACCTGCTTCATCAGACAAAAACAATTTTAAAATACAAAATAAGCTTTTTTTTTAAATGAAATAATCTGTAGAATCTAAAAATAACAATCATTAGGAAAATAGGTGAAAGAATAAGCCTCACAATTATATATACCATTAAAACATTTTTGTGTCATTATTAATAAGTTTTCGTCACGTTTTTATTTTTTAATACTTTTTTATCCCAATCTTCAAATTATTTTGCTAAAAATCAAAAACCAATTAATAGAAAAGTTATGTTGAAAGAACAAGTAATTACCTATTGTTGTATTTGTCGAAATGTTTTTTAATTTTGGGATCTGTTTTAATCTTCTTTATAAATGCTGTTAGGTTATACGAATTGGTACCAACCAAGCAAGCCATGAATCAAAGAACACCCCCACAAATGGATCAACAACCAACAGGATGCTATACCACTACTTAGAAACCAACCAACAAAGGGACATCATGACATGCTTTAAAAACTTTGATCGCATAAACAAAACGTTTGTAAAGGTAAGTGAAAGAATAAATTTCCTCACATTCTGCAAAAAAAACCCAATTTTACCCACTTTCTTACAAAAAAATTTCAATAATATTGTTTTTCAAAACTCAAACAACCAAAGAAAATTTAAAAATTCATACCACAACTTTATAAACCAAACCCTTTCAATCTTGCTAAATGATGCTCATGCTACTAAGAATAAATTAAAAATTAAAATTGAAAAATACAAACATTATCTTGAAACAAATTGCCCTTTCAAATTAATAAGCACATTTCTTACAAATAACACTCCTAAATATAACAAATTAAAAAACCAAATTAACAATATTCACAAAAAAAACGACAATCTTATAATTAAACAAAATTCAAAAAACCAAAACATGTCTTAAATAAACCCCAAATAATAAAAAACACAAACAATTGGATTGAAAACCTAACTAATATTAATATCCCTGACAATGTACAGAAAATACTCAATTATAGCCCAAAATTTAACATCTATGACCCTAAAAACATTCCATACGAACAATTTATAATCAATATAGAAAATAGCTTAATTAATATAAACGAAGAAAAACAAAACAGTACACGAGCCAATATTTGCAACATCGTAACTAATTTCAAAATAAACCAAACAAACAAAAAACTTTAGAAATAGAACAACAACGCTTTAACAATGATATTTCTGCTAAAATAATAGAAACCAAAAAATGTCTTTAAAAAAACCAGAATTATTAATAACCAATGCTGACAAATCACAAAAGACAGTAATTTTAACAAAAAGCATGTATGAAAATAAAATGAATGACATTATAAATGACAATACAACCTACAAAATAGAAAAAAAAGATCCCACTCTACAAATCCAAACAAAACTCAACACATTAATTAAAGACTTATTAAAAAATAATTATATCGACCTTTTACATATAAAAAACTCATTTCACATAATGGTACACCACCATCAATATACGGGTTACCAAAGTTACATAAAACTGACATCCCTTTAAGACCAATAGTAGCATCATACAATAGCCCAGCTTACAATCTATCAAAATACCTAGGAAACATCCTGTAAAATTTAACAAATAATAATAAATATAGTGTCAAAGATTCTTGGTCTTTTAAAACTTTTATCGATAACCAAAAATCACCAAAAATTTTGAATTACTATCTCTAGATGTTGTTTCACTTTACACAAACATACCCATAGAACTTGCCTTACAAAAAGTAGAAAAATATTGGCCAAAAATTAAAAGATTTCACAGACATACCAAAAGACTTGTTTCTTAATGCTTTAAAACTAGTTTTAAACAATACATATTTTTCTTACAATAATAATATATACAGTCAGAAATTTGGTGTACCAATGGGCTCCCCAATCTCAACCACAATTGCGGAATTAGTACTAATGGATATAGAAAACAGTATAATTAAGAATAACACAAACATTAACTTTTACCAACGTTATGTAGATGATATTATTATGTGTGTAAATAAACAAAAATAAATAAAATGTTAAAAATGTTCAATAATATACATCCAAGAATTAAATTTACAATCGAAAGAGAAAATAAA